>QJPP01007537.1:0-600000 GCA_003996215.1 Jaltomata sinuosa
TCCTAAAACCCCACGTTTGCCCCTCCGAACCAACGCACGCCATTAAATAGGTCCTCACGGACGCCCACGAAAACTTTTGGCCAAAATACCATCGGACGCACATATCACACAAAATCCATGGACTATAACACACGAAAAAACCGAAAAATCCCTATTTCCCATTCCGGGCCACGTTTGAAATCCTAAAACCCCACGTTTGCCCCTCCGAACCAACGCGCGCCATTAAATAGCTCGTCGCGGACGCCCACAAAATGTTTCGGCCAAAATACCGCCGGACGCACATATCACACAAAATCCATGGACTATAACACACGAAAACATGAAAAATTTCTATTTCCCGTTCCGGGCCACGTTTGAAATCCTAAAACCCCACGTTTGCCCCTCCGAACCAACAAGCGCCATTAAATAGGTCCTCGCGGACGCCCACAAAAAATTTCGGCCAAAATTCCGCCGGAAGCACATATCACACAAAATCCCTGGACTATAACACACGAAAAAACCGCAAAATCCCTATTTCCCGTTCCGGGCCACGTTTGAAATCCTAAAACCCCACGTTTGCCCCTCCAAACCAACGCGCGCCATTAAATAGCTCGTCGCGGACGCCCACGAAATTTTTCGGCCAAAATACCGCCGGACGGACATATCACACAAAATCCATGGACTATAACATACGAAAAAACCGAAAAATCCCTATTTCCCATTCCGGGGCACGTTTGAAATCCTAAAACCCCACGTTTGCCCCTCCAAACCAATGCGCGCCATTAAGTAGCTCGTCGCGGACTCCCACGAAAAGTTTTGGCCAAAATACCGCCGGACGCACATATCACAATAACAAACGAAAAAACCGAAAAATCCCTATTTCCCGTTCTGGGCCACGTTTGAAATCCTAAAACCCCACGTTTGCCCCTCCAAACCAACGCGCGCCATTAAATAGCTAGTCGCGGACGCCCACGAAATGTTTCGGCCAAAATACCACCGGACGCACATATCACACAAAATCCATGGACTATAGCACATGAAAAAACCGAAAAATCCCTATTTCCCATTCCGGGCCACGTTTGAAATCCTAAAACACCACGATTACCCCTTTGAACCAACGCGCGCCATTAAATAGCTCGTAGCGGACGCCCACGAAAAGTTTTGGCCATAATACCGCCGGACGCACATATCACACAAAATCCATGGACTATAACGCACGAAAAAACCAAAAAATCCCTATTTCCTGTTCCGGGCCACGTTTGAAATCCTAAAACCCCACGTTTGCCCCTCCAAACCAACGCGCGCCATTAAATATCTCGTCACGGACGCCCACAAAATTTTTCGGCCAAAATACCACCGGACGCACATATCACACAAAATCCATGGACTATAGCACACGGAAAAACCGAAAAATCCCTATTTCCCATTCCGGGGCACGTTTGAAATCCTAAAACCCCACGTTTGCCCCTCCAAACCAACGCGCGCCATTAAATAGCTAGTCGCGGATGCCCACGAAATGTTTTGGCCAAAATACCACCGGACGCACATATCACACAAAATCCATGGACTATAGCACACGAAAAAACCGAAAAATCCCTATTTCCCATTCCGGGCCACGTTTGAAATCCTAAAACACCACGATTACCCCTTTGAACCAACGCGCGCCATTAAATAGCTCGTAGCGGACGCCCACGAAAAGTTTTGGCCATAATACCGCCGGACGCACATATCACACAAAATCCATGGACTATAACACACGAAAAAACCAAAAAATCCCTATTTCCTGTTCCGGGCCACGTTTGAAATCCTAAAACCCCACGTTTGCCCCTCCAAACCAACGCGCGCCATTAAATATCTCGTCACGGACGCCCACGAAATTTTTCGGCCAAAATACCACCGGACGCACATATCACACAAAATCCATGGACTATAGCACACGGAAAAACCGAAAAATCCCTATTTCCCATTCCGGGGCACGTTTGAAATCCTAAAACCCCACGTTTGCCCCTCCAAACCAACGCGCGCCATTAAATAGCTCGTCGCGGACGCCCACGAAATGTTTCGGCCAAAATACCACCGGACGCACATATCACACAAAATCCATGGACTATAGCACACGAAAAAATCGAAAAATCCCTATTTCCTATTCCGGGCCACGTTTCAAATCCTAAAACCCCACGCTTGCCCCTCTGAACCAACGCGCGCCATTAAATAGCTCGTCACGGACGCCCACGTAAAGTTTCGGCCAAATTACCGCCGGACGCACATATCACACAAAATCCATGGACTATAACACACGAAAAAACCAAAAAATCCCTATTTTCCTTTCCGGGCCACGTTTGAAATCCTAAAACCCCATGTTTTCCCCTCCGAACCAACGCGAGCCATAAAATATCTCGTCGCGGACGCCCACAAAAAGTTTCGGCCAAAATACTGCCGGACTCACATATCACACAAAATCCATGGACTATAGCACACGAAAAAACCAAAAAATCCCTATTTCCCGTTCCGGGCCATGTTTGAAATCATAAAACCCCACGCTTGCCCTTCCGAACCAACGCGCGCCATTAAATAGCTCATCGCGGACGCCCACGAAAAGTTTCGGCAAAAAAAAATCGCCGGACGCACATATCACAAAAAATCCATGGACTATAACACACGAAAAAACCAAAAAATCCCTATTTCCTGTTCCGGGCCACGTTTGAAATCCTAAAACCCCACGTTTGCCCTTCCAAACCAACGTGCGCCATTAAATAACTCGTCGCGGACGCCCACGAAATTTTTTGGCCAAAATACCACCGGACGCACATATCACACAAAATCCATGGACTATAGCACACGAAAAAACCAAAAAATCCCTATTTCCCATTCCGGGGCACGTTTGAAATCCTAAAACCCCACGTTTGCCCCTCCAAACCAACGCGCGCCATTAAATAGCTCGTCGCGGACGCCCACGAAATGTTTCGGCCAAAATACCACCGGACGCACATATCACACAAAATCCATGGACTATAGCACACGAAAAAATCGAAAAATCCCTATTTCCCGTTCCGGGCCACGTTTCAAATCCTAAAACCCCACGCTTGCCCCTCTGAACCAACGCGCACCATTAAATAGCTCGTCACAGACGTCCACGAAAAGTTTCGGCCAAAATACCGCCGGAAGCACATATCACACAAAATCCATGGACTATTGCACACGAAAAAATCGAAAAATCCCTGTTTCCCATTCCGGACCACGTTTGAAATCCTAAAACCCCACGCTTGCCCCTTCGAACCAACGCACGCCATTAAATAGCTCGTCTCGGACGCCCACGTAAAGTTTCGGCCAAATTACCGCCGGACGCACATATCACACAAAATCCATGGACTATAACACACGAAAAAACCAAAAAATCCCTATTTTCCGTTCCGGGCCACGTTTGAAATCCTAAAACCCCATGTTTTCCCCTCCGAACCAACGCGAGCCATAAAATATCTCGTCGCGGACGCCCACAAAAAGTTTCGGCCAAAATACTTGTCACGCCCCAAACCATGGGAGGCATGACCGACACCCGGAGCCCCAAAAGGCCGAGGGTGCCAAAATAGAGTGTATCTCTGTTGAACCTGCTGGGGGTCTGAGACCGACAAGGTCTCTAAGAATTACAATTGGAAACACTGAAAGCTCAATAGTAGTTAAGCAACTCAAGGCCGACAAGGCTATTATCATAGTAGATAACTAATAACAAGGCCGACAAGGCCATACCCAACACTGATGTACATATACACGTCTACAAGCCTCTAGGAGTAAGTAAAATATCTCATATCCAGGACAGGGCCCTGGACTACCCATAAGCTGTACATATACATAACCTGGTCAAAATATAAGCTAGACCTCTGACTCGTCAGCTCCAGGAAGAATGGAGCTTACCAAAATGGCTGAACTCCGCAACTCCTACTGAAGAGGTCTATCTGGGTTTCTGTCTGGACCTGCAGGCATGAATGCAGCGCCCCCAGGCAATGGGGCGTCAGTACGACAATAATGTACTGGCATGTAAGGTAGAAGCATAAAAGCAAGTCGCAAGTAGTAAATCTGAACAAGATAAAATATGAAACTTGTAAACTATAATTGGTAAGACTCGTTAAGCTATTTCTCCTTTATTCTTTTTAGAACACAACACATGCATTAACTCACGCTGCAACTCACTCTTTATAACCCACACTGAACCACAACAGCGCCTCGGCGCACCCTATATTTAATAGCCTCAATATGGCAGTAGCGCCTCGGCGCACACTATGTATATAATGGCCTCAATATGGCAGTAGCACCTCGGTGCACACTATGTGTATAATGGCCTCAATATGGCAGTAGCACCTCGGTGCACACTATGTATATAATAGCCTCAATATGGCAGTAGCACCTCGGTGCACACTAACACGCAAACCACACATAATAAGTGTATTACTAGATTGACCTTCAAAGCTATTCTTGTTATTTATGAAGGTTCATTTAGATAACTTCTTTAGCCTTGGCTTACTAGGTGTTGGAATCAACATACCAAACACATATAAATGGGGATTTGACTTTCTAACTTTCATTGTATACTTTCTAAAGCTTGATTAGAGATCACAATACAAAGAAGAAACTTGACAAAAGGATAACTTACATTTCGTGCAAAAAGAATCAGATTTTTATAAGAAGGCGACTTGAATCACCATAATGTATAAATTAGTTCCTTAAGACTTGTTGAGTTACCAAATCAGCTCTCTTACAACAAAATACTCAAATTCCTTCTTTCGGAGATTTAGAGTTCTATTTCTAGATTCATGCCGATAAGGAATAAAGAAGCCTTAACATACCTCGTTCCTTCCGAAGATTGCGCTTACCACAACTTGGACTTTCCCTTATTAAGTTAATCTACAACACAAGGGTATAATGAAGCTAATATTAGCTCTTAAACCTGCTGCAACACTCCCAAAACAGTAGCTAAACATTTTCCGGGCAGATTTACGTATTTTGCATTAATTAAAGGTGTATCGTCACACCTTCCTCCCCTTATCCAATATACATCACACACACACCAACCTACTGCCTCCCATAATACAAAACACATCAAACATCCCCTACACAACCCACCATACCGAAATACAATAGCAACACATTGAACTCACGGCTTCCGATCGCCGTCCCGTGAGTTCTTAACAACAATTCAACAACAATTGTCTATCCGAACTTCAATCCAAAAATATTATTATGGGCAGAGTACTTACCACACTTGAAGGTGTGTTTTTATCCTCTTTTTATTGATGCTTTAAAGGCTTAAGTACCCCCTACACATACACCAACAAGAGAAGAAGAAATCTCTTAATTGTTACACAATTTCCATGTGTTAAATCATAAGAAAGGGCTGCCATAGTTCATGTCTTTCTTACCATAGGATATCCTAGCTATATGTAGTAGATTAATACCAAGATAACAAGTTGTTTAACTCACCTTAATCTTCAATTAATCTTGGTCTTCTTAGAACCCTAAAGGGAGAGAAGGGCTGCCAAAAAGGAAATGAAATAAGAGAGAATTTTCCAGCTTTTTTGTGATCAACATGGATCAGCAAATGGCCTATATAAAGGGACCTTTTTGGCCGACTTTTTTTGAGTATATTTGGGCCAAAATGGGTCAAGAAACTTGGGCCAAAATTACCCTTTGCTTGGGCCTCAAAAGGGTTAAGTTTTGGGGCTGATTTTGGGCTTCTCTTGGGTCAAAAATGTGGTCAATATTGGTGGCTACTTTTTGTAGTTGTTTGGGCCAGATTTGGTTGGGCTTTGATGGTCCAACTTTAAGCTTCATTTGGGCTACCATTAGGTATAATAATCCATGGTGTTGCTGCCCGTAATCGGCCCTCGGAACTTAGTTCGTTAGCGTAGGTAGGTGATGCACCTACTTGTCACCTAAGAGCTTAGATAAGTCGAGCAAGTACCTCACTTGTTTTATCTCATTTTCAAAACCCTCCTCCTTATAATTTAACTTAACACTTATATACATTTGACCATTTCAAATTCTAGGCCAAAGTACCCCTTCACAATCTCGAGCTCAAATACCTTCGTCGATATTTACTTAGTCACATAGGTTTTGAAAGGTACGGGGTGTTATATCCTTCCCCCTTAGAATCATTCGTCCTCGAATGAGGGTAATGCATATAGAGCTCTAGTCCCTTAGAATTTTTTTTGAAATTTCGGCAGAGTTTCCTTTATAATTGGGACTATCCAAAAACCTGAAACTCAGCAAAAGTCCAGCACGATGCCTCACAGGGCTATACAGCTATATACAATTAAATGTAATCATTTTCACATGTTCAAACCTGATCATATTTGCATAGTAGGAAGAGTATCAAGAATATAAGAATATGACTTACCTATGTACTATCTTCAAGTCATAAATAACTGGGGATGTTTTTTTCCTCATTTCTTCCTCGGCTTCCCACGTCATTTCTTCAATATTATTATTTCTCCACAACACCTTTACTGAGGCTACTTCTTTGGTTCTGAGCTTCCTAACTTGACGATCTAGGATAGAAATTGGTACTTCCTTATAGGATAAGTCTTCAGAAAGTTGAACATCTTTAATAGGCATAATACGTGAAGGATCTCCAATGCACCTTCGTAGCATCGATACATGAAATACAGGATGGACTGTCTCCAATTCTGTGGGTAAATCTAGCTCATATGCCACTTTTCCTACCCTCCTAATGATCCTGTATGGTCCAATATATCTTGGACTAAGCTTTCCCTTTTTACCAAATCGCATAACGCCTTTCATAGGCGATACCTTTAGGAAAACCCAATCACTAATATTAAATTCCAAATCCCGACGTCGCACATCTGCATATGATTTCTGCCTACTTTGGGCTGTTAGTAATCTTTCTCGAATTAGCTTCACCTTCTCCATTGCCTGATTAACTAGGTCTGGCCCTAATAATCCTGCTTCTCCAATTTCAAACCATCCAATTGGTGATCTACACTTTCGCCCGTATAAAGCCTCATAAGGAGCCATTTGAATGCTTGCATGGAAGCTATTATTATAAGCAAACTCAATTAGTGGCAAATGGTCATCCCAACTCCCTTTAAAATCTAGTACACAAGCTCGTAGCATATCTTCGAGTGTTTGAATAGTGCGTTCAGCTTGTCCATCTGTCTGTGGATGAAAAGCTGTACTGAGACTTATTTGAGTACCTAAGCCTCTCTGGAAAGACCTCCAGAAATTTGCTGTAAACTGAGCACCCCTATCTGAAATGATGGAAATTGGGACACCATGAAGTCGAACTATTTCACTAATATACAACTTGGCATAATCTTCAGCAGTATAAGTTGTCCTGACTGGCAAAAGTGAGCTGATTTTGTAAGTCTATCTACAATCACCCATATGGAATCATACTTCCGATAAGTACGGGGTAAGCCTGTAATAAAGTCCATGTTGATCACCTCCCATTTCCAGGTAGGTATCACTATACTTTGAGTTAGACCTCCGGGTCTCTGGTGTTCAATTTTTACCTGTTGACAATTCGGGCATTGGGCTACAAACTCTGCAATATTTCTCTTCATATTATTCCACCAATAAATCTGTCGAAGATCATGATACATCTTCGTCGCTCCTGGATGGATTGAATAGCGGGAATAGTGAACTTCTGCCAAAATTTTCTCCCGAAGCTCCCCGACGTTAGGTACACATAGACGACCTTGATATCTCAGAACCCCATCCTCCTTAAGCTCTATTAGTGGTTGCTTCTGTTGTGGAATTTCCTCCCTTAATCTTACTAATTCTGGATCATCATATTGTCTTTCCTTTACCTCTGTCACAAGTGAGGATTCCGCAGTGCTTTGAATAACAACTCCCCCATTACCTTGGTCTAGTAGTCGAACCTGCAAATTAGCTAACTGATGTAGTTCTCTTGTCATCTCAATCTTTCTATTTTCCACGTGGCTCAAGCTTCCCATGGATTTGCGGCTAAGTGCATCGGCCACTACATTGGCCTTCCCTGGATGGTACAAAATATCTACGTCATAATCCTTTAGTAACTCTAGCCACCTTCTTTGCCGCATGTTTAAATCCTTCTGTTTGAATAAATATTGTAGACTTTTGTGGTCCGAAAACACGTCTACATGGACTCCAAACAAGTAATGGCGCCAAATTTTCAAGGCAAATATAACTGCTGCCAATTCAAGATCGTGAGTAGGGTAATTTTGTTCGTGCTTTCTTAGTTGTCTCGAGGCATAGGCAATAACTTTACCATGTTGCATTAAAACGCAACCCAACCCAATCCTTGAAGCATCACAATAAACAACATAACCTTCTGTGCCCTCTGGCAGAGTTAAAACAGGTGCTGAAGTAAGCCTGTCCTTCAACTCCTGAAAACTCTGCTCACATGCATCAGACCACTGGAACTTGGCAGCTTTATGAGTCAACTTTGTCAGTGGTGCAGATATAGAAGAAAACTCTTCTACAAACCTTCGGTAATAACCTGCTAAGCCCAAAAACTACGAATCTCTGTAGCATTCAAGGGCCTCGGCCAATTCTTTACTGCTTCAATCTTTTGGCCGTCAACTCTAATACCTTCGTCTGTAACTATATGGCCAAGAAATGCCACCGAAGTCAACCAAAACTCCCATTTGGAGAACTTCGCATATAATTTATGATTCTGAAGTGTTTGCAATACTGCACGTAAATGATCAGCATGTTCGGCTTTGGACCGTGAGTAAATCAGGATATCGTCAATAAATACGATCACGAATACATCTAGGAATGGCTTGAATACCCGATTCATTAGGTCCATAAAAGCTGCTGGGGCATTAGTAAGCCCAAAAGACATTACTAGAAATTCAAAGTGGCCATACCTTGTCCTAAAGGCTGTTTTTGGAACATCTACCCCTTTAACCCGTAACTGGTGATACCCCGACCGCAAGTCAATCTTTGAAAAACATTTGGCGCCTTGCAACTGATCAAAAAGGTCATCAATCCTTGGAAGCGGATACTTATTCTTGATTGTAACTTTGTTCAGTTGTCGGTAATCGATACACATTCTCAAGGACCCATCCTTCTTACGAACAAACAAAACTGGTGCGCCCCATGGCGATGTACTAGGCCTAATGAAACCTTTTTCGAGTAGATCCTTTAATTGTTCCTTTAACTCTCTTAATTCTGCAGGAGCCATCCTGTAAGGGGGAATTGATATTGGCTGAGTATCTGGGAGTAGGTCAATGGCAAACTCAATTTCCCTTTCTGGAGGGATTCCTGGAAGCTCATCCGGGAATACATCTAGAAATTGACTCACCACGGGAACTGATTGAGGAGTCACTGGTCCATCCTCTGTGCTTTGTACTCGGACTAAATGATAAATATAGCCTTTAGAAATCATTTTCTGGGCTTTAAGGTAGGAAATAAACCTACCCCTTGGCGTGGCAGCATTACCTTTCCACTCCAGGATTGTCTCTTTCGGAAAATGGAATTTGACAACCTTAGTTCTACAATCGATATTAGCATAACATGCAGCTAACCAATCCATGCCCATAATGACATCAAAGTCAATCATATCTAATTCGATTAGATCAGCTGAAGTGAGATGGTCATAAATCCACACTGCACAATCTCGATAAACTCGTCTAGCTATAATAGATTCACCAACTGGCGTAGATACAACAAATGGTCTAGGCAATAACTCAGGGCCTACCCCCAACTTACCAGCAACGAGCGGGGTAACATATGAAAGAGTAGAGCCAGGATCTATAAGTGCATAAACAGCATGAGTAAAAATAGTCAATGTACCTGTAACAACATCAGGTGACGATTCCAAGTCCTGGCGACCGGCTAGAGCATAAGTGCGATTCTGACCACTGCCTGAACTGGATGCTCCTCCTCCTCCTCTACCTCTACCACGACCTGGTGTATCCTGTTGTCCTGTCCTTGGGGGACGAATAGTAGATGAAGAAGCTGCCATCGACCCTGTAGGATGGGATATCTCACTCCTACCTCTACTCGGACAGTCTCGCATAAAGTGACCAGGATGCCCACACAAATAACAAGTATCTGAACCCAGGCGACATATCCCAGGATGCTTCCTACCGCACTGAACACAAGGTGGCAAAGGTGGCCTCATCTGACCAGAATTCCCCTGGCGATAGGAACTGGATGCACCAGAACTGTGGCCTGGTCCAGTCTGAGAAAAACGATCATACCTCTGCCTTTGCAACTGATATGGGGAACCACTAGTAGGGTGGGGTGAT
Organism: Jaltomata sinuosa; assembly: GCA_003996215.1. NCBI lineage: Eukaryota > Viridiplantae > Streptophyta > Magnoliopsida > Solanales > Solanaceae > Jaltomata > Jaltomata sinuosa. Next base: position 10,230 of record QJPP01007537.1, read on the forward strand.
CGCCTATTAAAATGTGGCCTAACATTACCTCGTGGCTCTACATAGGACCCAATAGATCTAGCCCTCTTATTCTGATCCCTTTCTCGGCTTTGGTTATCTCCAATTTGTACTTCAAGATCCTCGGCAGTCTGAGCAATAGCCTGTATCTTAGAAATATTCATATCCTCTTGTGTGGCTGCTATTGTTAATCCCTTAATCAATTCATTCTTAAGACCACGCACATATCGATGAACTCTAGCTCGCATCGTACTCACAATATCGGGGGCATACCTGGCTAATGAATTAAACTTGAGGCTATACTGTCGAACATTCATATTGCCCTGCCTAAGGGCTAGAAATTGATCAAGTCTGGCCTCTCGAACCTCCTGTGGAAGATAGTGAGCTAGGAAGGCCTCTGAAAATTCCTCCCATTCAGCTGGGGGTGCATTTGATCCCCTAGACCGATCCCAAGCCTCGAACCATAAAATGGCCACATCTCGTAACCTAAAAGATGCAAACTCCACTGCCTCTACTACTGTTGCATGCATGACTCGAAGTACTCGATAAGTCTGATCAATAAAATCCTGAGGATCCTCACGTGGGTCAGAGCCTGTAAATATAGGAGGACTTAGGCTGATAAACTCTCGAGCCCTAGAACTTTCTGAGCCACCTGACCTAGCACTCGTTGATGCCCCAATTTGTTGTTGTTGTGTGGCTACCATCTGGGTCAATAATCGAACAGCACTCCTGATGTCCTGGTCCTCTGCTTCAGGTGGAGGAGCTACATGTGCTGGTTCATCTCTAGCTATCTCAGATGCCACTGGAGCAGGTGGGGTCAGGGGTACTGGATCCCCTCTAGTCTCATCAGGTACTTGATAAACTGGGATCTCTGGTGTCGGTGATTCACTTTGCGCCTCAAATCTATCCAATCGGATAGGCGGGGAACGACTAGTACCTTCCCCCGTATCCGTGCCAACCCGTCGGCTACTCATTTGTCTAGTCACAGGCATTTCTGTAAACAAGGAAGAGAAAAACATGAATTAGACTTCAAACATCTTATGACCTCGCTCTATTGCACGATCTAGCAAATGAAAGAAGGATAACAATTCCTAAATGTCCTGTAGCCTCATGATTATAGGTATGGTGCACAACACACCCATAAACAAGACTCTACTAGACACGGCTTGTAGACTCCCTGGGATTCGACGTGCTCTGATACCAAGTTTGTCACGCCCCAAACCATGGGAGGCATGACCGACACCCGGAGCCCCAAAAGGTTGAGGGTGTCAAAATAGAGTGTATCTCTATTGAACCTGCTGGGGGTCTGAGACCGACAAGGTCTCTAAGAATTACAATTGGAAACACTGAAAGCTCAATAATAGTTAAGCAACGCAAGGCCGACAAGGCTATTATCATAGTAGATAACTAATAACAAGGCCGACAAGGCCATACCCAACACTGATGTACATATACACGTCTACAAGCCTCTAAGAGTAAGTAAAATATCTCATATCCAGGACAGGGCCCTGGACTACCCATAAGCTGTACATATACATAACCTGGTCAAAATATAAGCTAGACCTCTGACTCGTCAGCTCTAGGAAGAATGGAGCTTACCAAAATGGCTGAACTCCGCAACTCCTACTGAAGAGGTCTATCTGGGTTTCTGTCTGGACCTGCAGGCATGAATGCAGCGCCCCCAGGCAATGGGGCATCAGTACGACAATAATGTACTGGCATGTAAGGTAGAAGCATAAAAGCAAGTCGCAAGAAGTAAATCTGAACAAGATAAAATATGAAACTTGTAAACTATAATTGGTAAGACTCGTTAAGCTCTTTCTCCTTTATTCTTTTTAGAACACAACACATGAATTAACTCACACTGCAACTCACTCTTTATAACCCACACTGAACCACAACAGCGCCTCGGCGCACCCTATATTTAATAGCCTCAATATGGCAGTAGCGCCTCGGCGCACACTATGTATATAAGGGCCTCAATATGGCAGTAGCACCTCGGTGCACACTATGTGTATAATGGCCTCAATATGGCAGTAGCACCTCGGTGCACACTATGTATATAATAGCCTCAATATGGCAGTAGCACCTCGGTGCACACTAACACGCAAACCACACATAATAAGTGTATTACTAGATTGACCTTCAAAGCTATTCTTGTTATTTATGAGGTTCATTTAGATAACTTCTTTAGCCTTGGCTTACTAGGTGTTGGAATCAACATACCAAACACATATAAATGGGGATTTGACTTTCTAACTTTCATTGTATACTTTCTAAAGCTTGATTAGAGATCACAATACAAAGAAGAAACTTGACAAAAGGATAACTTACATTTAGTGCAAAAAGAATCAGATTTTTATAAGAAGGCGACTTGAATCACCATAATGTATAAATTAGTTCCTTAAGACTTGTTGAGTTACCAAATCAGCTCTCTTACAACAAAATACTCAAATTCCTTCTTTCGGAGATTTAGAGTTCTATTTCTAGATTCATACCGATAAAGAATAAAGAAGCCTTAACATACCTCGTTCCTTCCGAAGATTGCGCTTACCACAACTTGGACTTTCCCTTATAAAGTTAATCTACAACACAAGGGTATAATGAAGCTAATATTAGCTCTTAAACCTGCTGCAACATTCCCAAAACAGTAGCTAAACATTTCCCGGGCAGATTTACGTATTTTGCATTAATTAAAGGTGTATCGTCACACCTTTCTCCCCTATCCAATACACATCTCACACAAACCAACCTACTGCCTCCAATAATACAAAACACATCAAACATCCCCTACACAACTCACCATGCCGAAATACAATAGCAACACATTGAACCCACGGCTTTCGATCGCCGTCCCGTGAGTTCTTAACAATAATTCAACAACAATTGTCCATCCGAACTTCAATCCAAAAATATTATTATGGGCAGAGTACTTACCACACTTGAAGGTGTATTTTTATCATCTTTTTATTGATGCTTTAAAAGCTTAAGTACCCCCTACACATACACCAACAAGAGAAGAAGAAATTTCTTAATTGTTACACAATTTCTATGTGTTAAATCATAAGAAAGGGGCTGCCATAGTTCATGTCTTTCTTACCATAGGATATCCTAGCTATATGTAGTAGATTAATACCAAGATAACAAGTTGTTTAACTCACCTTAAGCTTCAATTAATCTTGGTCTTCTTAGAACCCTAAAGGGAAAGAAGGGCTGCCAAAAAGGAAATGAGATAAGAGAGAATTTTCCAGCTTTTTGTGATGAATATTGATCAGCAAAAGCCCTATATAAAGGGACCTTTTTAGCCGACTTTTTTTGAGTATATTTGGGCCAAAATGGGTCAAGAAACTTGGGCCTAAATTACCCTTTGCTTGGGCCTCAAAAGGGTTAAGTTTTGGGGCTGATTTTGGGCTTCTCTTGGGTCAAAATGTGGTCAATATTGGTGGCTAACTTTTGGAGTTGTTTGGGCCAGATTTGGTTGTGCTTTGATGGGCCAACTTTAAGCTTCATTTGGGCTACCATTAGGTCTAATAATCCATGGTGTTGCTGCCCGTAATCGGCCCTCAGAACTTAGTTCGTTAGCATAGGTAGGTGATGCACCTACTTGTCACCTAAGAGCTTAGATAAGTCGAGCAAGTACCTCACTTGTTTTATCTCATTTTCAAAACCCTCCTCCTTATAATTTAACTTAACACTTATATACATTTGACCATTTCAAATTCTAGGCCAAAGTACCCCTTTACAATCTCGAGCTCAAATACCTTCGTCGATATTTACTTAGTCACATAGGTTTTGAAAGGTACGGGGTGTTATAATTAGTGCCAATATCATGATACCAACTTCTTGTTACCTTCATATGGGTAGAAAACTTAAAGTGTTAGGTTGGACTCTTGAGAGAATGCTTGAGCTCTTGATTAAAAGGTACCCAACTTCTTAGGAGGACCACGTGTTTTTAGATGAATGTGTTTCTAAAAGGTCCCGCATTCCCTTACTAAGCATGCCTATTTTAGAAGATACCCTCCCTTTGAGAAGTTGTGTGAAAAGAAAAGATGACACTTATGTGTTGAACCACAACTTGATATCGTGTGTCAAAACATGTGAGAATCTGCTTAATAAGATCCTTGTACCTAATTGTAAGCTTGCGTATGAAGTCATCATGATTGACACTAGTCATATTGTTACCTTTTTGCATATGATGATAATCATGTTTGTGGTGAGTCTGCATCTTATGTGGGCATGAGTTTTGTGACAAGAGAAGGTGATATGTACCAAAATGTCATCACTCTATCCTTAGGTGTTCCCCATTGTTATGATTTGTTTGATGCAATTCATGTGCTTAATAGTATTCTTGCATGTGGAAACACCTTTGATGAGACTAGAGAGCTAAATACCTTCCACTACTACATCTTTGCATTCGATGATGTCCATGTTTGTGTTGAAATTGCATGTAGAAGGGGTAGGCATACCTTTGGCTTATTCCATTGTGTGTGTGACCAAGTGATACCTTCCATTGATGGGTACTATCTTCGTGATGGGTTGAACAACCAATTGCTTTGTACTCCATATGTTTACTATTTTGTCATTACAATAGGGAATGCTTGGTTGTATCTTGAGAATGTGCCTCTATGGCTTACTCCTATTTTTGCTAACCCAAGTGCTAACCCTCATACTATGAGGATATTATAGTTGTTTGTCCTACCTTTGTTCTTGCAAGGTTTTGATTCGAGGATGAATCCTTTTCAAGAAGGGGAGGATGATATGATATCGCTCAGCGACATTCATACTAGACCTATACTTCAAGGTCTAGACAAGAGGATCCGAGCCACACCCACCCTTGGAGCATAAAAGGAAGCTTGGAAGAGCCTCATTATGGCCTAATTGATGAAATCCAAAGAACTCCAAGCCTTACAATCTATATTCATGAAGAAAGAGGGTTTGGGAACAATTGAAGAACATAGAACAAGGATCTATAACTTGTGGATGATTGCGTGGAAAAAAGAAGAGGTTGACAGAGTTTTTTCCTCAAGGTGCGACTAGGGGTGTGTTGTCCACTCCACTTCCCCTGGTGTGACTCGCACCTTTAAATGCACCCTAGGTGCAGCCCATATGTGTTGGGCACGTCTTGTGGTGCAACCAGCACCTCCAAATGCACCAGACCCATCATAGGCTAAGTTTAGGGTCTTCTTAGGTTCCTTTTGGGCCTTTTATTATACCAGGCAAACACTATAAATTCATGCCTTAGTCATTTACCTTCCTTAGATTTTGATTAATATTGAATGTTGCTTTGAAAGCTTGTAGTTTCTAATTTAGCTTGTAGTTTTGCATGGATTCCCAATTGGTTACTCTAGTTATAGAAATCTATTGGATGGATTACTAATAGTCTAATAAGTGGATTCCTAATAGGTTGTTGGGTGATTAGAGGTGGATTCCTTTTATTGCTTGTTAACTTCTTTGCTTGATCAATCATAGAGTTATCCATTTGTGGATTCATTTGTTTGTTTCTTTGTTTGATTGAGGGATTATTATTTTTTGAACAAGTTCAATTGGGAGGTGAAGGTATAAAGCCCTTTGCTGCCCATAAACTTGGTTAATTGCCTTTAATCCACATATATATTGTTTATTTAATTTTTGTATTTGGATTTTGATTAGTCTCCCTAATCGAGATCTTATCACAAGCTTAGACTTAGGTTCATTAGGGAGTTTGAGATCCTTCATCGCATTGGGGAGGTAGCATATGAGTTGGCCTTGGCTCCTGCTCTTTCAGGTGTTCATATTATTCTCCATGTTTCTATGTTGATGCGGTATGTTCTGGATGAGTTGCATATGCTCCGGTGGGATTTGGTTCAATTTGAAAACTCACTAGACTTCGAAGAGTAGCTAGTTGCTATTTTGTATAGACATGTTAGGAAGTTGAGGTCCAAGCATATGCTTTTTTCTGCATTTTGAGCCTTTTCATAGTGGCTACGAGTTATTTATGACTTATCAGGACTGACTGTTTGATTTTTGGGCAATTAATTTGTGTGTTATGCCCATTTCCTTATTTTGAAACTCTTAAAGGTAAAAGAGTTGACTTTTGTCAATATTCGGAGAACCTCAGATGGAAGTTCCATCAGTACTGTTAGTTCCAGAACATTCACTTTGGGCTATAAGGACCATTGGTTTGGGTCCCGAGGCTTCCAAACTTATTTTGGGCTATTGAGTTTCTTTTGGGTATAATAATAGTTTTAGGCGTGGGGACCACTTTTAATTAAATGACCTACTTTAGGAATTTCGTCAGTTCCGTTGACTCTGAAATGTCATTTTTAGTAGGGTGACATATCTAGTTTGTGGTCACATGGTTCAAAATGAATCTTGAGGGTGTGATCGGAGACTTGTTTGAGTTAAGTTTTAAGATGGTGCAGCTGATTCTTGTGTGGGCGCTCCGGTGGTGCTTGGGCACACCTGCAGTGTTGGGTGACGTCAACAAAGTGTCACCCCTGCAGGGTTTGTCCGCACCTGTGGAGCCTCCACTACGGCATGTGTGCCACACCTGCAAGCTGGAGGTTTCTGATGACTTTCACTCATGCGGTAGTTTAGCCTACACTACGGCCCTGCACCTGCTTCCCTTCTTTCGCAAGTGCGACATTCGCTGGGACTTTAATTGAAGTTTTCTTCTTCATTTCCTCTTTATTTCCAATGTTTTCCCCATTTTTAGAGCTCGGTTAAGAAGGAAAATTTCCCATTTCTTTGCGATATTGTGTTCTCTTGAGGTAGTTCTCTCCCCCTTTTTGTTCTAGTACTTATTCTAGCATTATTTATGCATTTCATTCCGTAAATTGGGTTCTAAATTGCATGTTTCAACTTTAATTATAGTTTTAAGTTTCGGAACATTAGAGGTCTGAATTTTCTCTTGTTTTTGCCCAAAGTTGGGGCATGCACCCCACTTTTTGTTGGGAGCATGTTAATGAAATTTGTTTTCTACCTCGTTAAATGGGCCCCGAGGGTAACTTTTGGACCTGATTTCTATCCTGAATTTTTGTATAGCAATATGGGTGTTGTTTTTCTTGTTTTTACACCTAGATTATGTTTATGATACCGTGGTGATATTTTGAGGCTATTCAAAAGGGAAAGGCACACGATTAATCGTTCGTGCGTGCAATTCACCCCAGAGGTAGATTACGGTTTCCTTATTTTAGACATTACTTAGTTAGATTTTGTTCTTTATAAGTTTCTTGAATGTTAAGGTAAGTTTCAGGCTAGAATTAGGCCTAAATCCTATTTTTCTGCAATTTTTGCGATATTCGAGACCGTAGAATAGGATTAAAATGCATATCCTTAGCTCAAGAGGCAGTAGATTTGATGTGGTTAGCCTAGGATACTTAGTGTATTCTAAGGAGGTTTTAGAGGTAGAGTATGCATTTTTTTTATTTTTAAATTATAGTTTTATTTTTCATTTATATTTACGGTTATTGTGTAACTATGGGCCCTAGGCCATAACTCAGATTGGATGTAGTTCCAGGTTAGTTATCTTGTTTTTAGGGTGCTTTTCCCTATTTGATAGATACTGATATGCTTGGATTCTCTGTGTTGGCACGCATATCCTCATACATACATCTACATGGCTAGTGGTACAATGTTTTTAAGAAAAGATGAGTTTTTTACTGAAAACTGGGATTTTCTATTTTTAATATGGTCTCAGATTTAAGAAAGGTAATTCATCGTATTTATACTATTTTTTGAAGGAAATAAAAGTACCACCTTTTTACTCGCTCCGGGGCACGTTTTTGGACCTTTTCTCCATATGCTTTATTTTGATGAGTTTGAGGTACGATTTCGAGTGGCCCGAGGAGCACATATCAAGGTTTAACTTTATTGCATATGTTGATGAGCCCTAGGGCGGCCTGCGAGACGATTCGAGGAGCCTATGGGGTGACCAATGAATCGTATTTTAGGGTTTTTACTTTATTGCATTAGCCACATTTGCATCATACCATTCCTTGATGCATTGCATCCTATTGTATGTACTTGAGTGGCTTGTTGCTTATACTATTATTATTATCGTCATTGTTGGTTTAGATTATGTCTCTTTTCAGTTGATAACTAAAGTTAGGTGGATCCTTTTAGCTAGTTTACTTTCCTATGTCTTATATTATCTGCTATCTTTCTGCGCTCGATCGGCATATGATGCCTACTGAGTACCCCATATTTTGGTACTCATACTGTATTTTTGTATCTTTTTCTGATGCAACACCTAGCACGAGCCACCCTCTTTGACCATCTTTTCATTTTAGGCCAGCTGATTTTCGGATCGTGGTGAGATCCTGGCGCCTGAATACTTTACTTCTTTCCTTTCGCATATATATTGTTTATATTTTTTATTTTGCTTGACAATTGCTTCTTATATAGCGCTATTTAGTATGTACACACTCTTGTATCAGTGACACCAGGTCCGAGGTTTTGGTTATTGTGTATATATATATTTTGTTTATCCCATTCTCTTTAGGTCCATGTTTGTATATTTTGTATGGTGGGTATATATCTATACTATTGGCTCCTATCTTGTTATGATTTCTTTTCTTCTTTCTTATTTAACGCTCATGTATTAGTCTTGTGTACTTAGGCTGAAATGCCTACTGGAAGGTTTTTGTCACGCCCCGAGGTTACTCCCTAGATGTAACACGGGACTTGGGACCACAAGTGCCCCAAGTTAACCCTTGGTCATAGCATTCTCAAGCATAACAAAAGATAAGCGGAAGCATAATACATGAAGTCGGAATAGCAATAATGGATAATCAAGTCAAATCGGAATACATGATCCATAAGAAGACTCGAATACTGTCTATGTCTGAAAAGCCTCTACATGACATAAGGAGTTTCTAGGACAAGACCCTAGCTAACTCAAAATACAGAAATAGGAAATCAACATAACTTAAACATATCTAGTCCTCGAACTAAGAGGATTCACCAACAGCTGACATAAAAGTGGCCTGGAGGCTCTAGCCACGTGTCTGGAAAGCAACACCTGAATTTGCATCATCAAAGGATGCAGCGCAAGATATGCGTCAGTACTATAGGATGTAACGAGTATGTGAGCGATGCATGAATCATGATAAAAACAGTTTAAAACATGCTTAAGAATGAACTTATTACTTAAAGAGGGCCATAAATAGATACCAAGGCGTAATGAACTTATTACTTAAAGAGGGCCATAAATAATACCAAGGCGTAAAACATAAAGCATGAAATAAAACTTGAGTTTCATAATATAGGTTCATATAACTTCATAACGTGAAAATAAACATGTGGGAGTTTCTCTTAACCAACATTAAACCATGTTGAGCTACATGGAGTTCAGTGTCTTGTACCCACACTGAAAGAGTTGTCCTAAACGGCCAAGGTTAGAACCATTTCATACCAGGATCCTGTCATAATAAGCCTCAACATGGGCAACCTACTGTGGTAATGTAGTTTTGGACTTGGGTTATCTGAACCCTCTTCTCTTGGTGCTAAAGACTACTCCCAAAACATATTAATAACATGAGCTCATATACATGTGACATATCTAATGCCAAACTTGTTCATACATGTTCATGACTTGTTCATACTTATTCATAACCCCGGATCGTTATACTACTCATGAGTTTTAGTTTAGAAAGTGGATCATGAGCATTGATGGAACATCTGGTGTCTTGTCTTGCATAATACTTCATTACATGGAAAGACTTGCATACTTCATGACTTGTAAAATTTGCATGTCTCTAGTTCAATTTCATAAAACATATACTTTCATAGAAAATAGGAACTAGGCATGCACATGCTTGAAAACCCATAAGGAACATGCTATCAAATCCAATTTTGCTTAAATCAACCTCATGTATGTAGAAATTTCCATGGTTAAAGTTCAATTCATGAAATAAGGGTTAACATGTAAAAACCCATGTGAAATCATGCAATTTAATAGTATTTTTCATAATCAAATCATGAGGAGGTCCTATTTAGCAAAACCCATAAGAATTTGATAAGAACCCTAATTTGAAGATCATGAAACCCAAAATTTGAATTAGGGGTTTTGGGCACAAGGGTGAAAGGAACCCATTGTTGAATACCCACATACCTTGGTTGAAGATAACCCACATGAATTGGAATGACTTAGGAGGCTTGAACTTGGAGCTTGAGACTTGAAGCTTGGAGAAGAATTTTCCTTTTTGGGAGAAGAGTGAAGTAATGAGAAGGAACTTAGGCTAATGAGGGTGAAAACCCTTCTATAAAAATAGTAAAAACGACCTCACTTAGGAGTTAAAAGGGTGGGAAATAACCAAGATATCCCTGGGATTTAACTTAGAAAAATCAGGAAAGTGGGTCAGCTTCAGTATCTACGGGTTGGTACCATGGGTCATCGTTTGAACCACGACTCGTGGTTCTAACTCGTATAACCTGGTCGTCTACACAGTCTGCAGGAACATTTGTACGGGTCAACAGGACGGACCCGTAGAATAAATGATGGGTTGTTGTTTGGAGTTGTCATTGCTGGAAACACAATTGACCCTTGGATAATTCATGACTGAAGACAACGGATCATCGTCAGGATAAAGGGTCATCAAACCCAGTCGTCATTTTAGAGGGACCTGTCACTCCTATGATCTGAGTTCCAGGAGTGGACAGGACGGACCCGTGGTTTAAACCATGGTCCATAGACCTCACTCATGGTTCCAGACCAAAGGATGATCTAGTCATAAGGCCAACCACGACTCCATTCCATGACCCGTGGTTTGAACCATGGTCTGTGGTTTGGACCTGTAGTCCCTAGAACATGAATTTTTCTTAGGTTTTTAACTTAGATAGCTGGATATATTTCCGGGGTGTTACTATTTTAGTAGGTACCATCCTGGCCTAATTTTGGATCGCGACAAAAAATGCCAAAGAGTGTCAAGAATTACCAACCAAGCCCGACAAAGGCATCAAATCATCCAAATATTACACCCACCCACAACTAAAATCATGCATTGTCTCTAATGACCTATAATAAAAAGAAGAGAAATGGGTACAAGGACACCCTAGAATCACTAGGTAGGGGAATGCCCATCATTTGAGGTCTAAAAATCAGGAAAAATCAAAGCATGAGCAAGATCAATTTGGCAACTAATTAGAAAATGGATCAATGAATTTCTTGGTGGCTCAAAAGGGCAAAACTGTGAAACAACCTTGGACCTATCCGAGAGTTGCATCCGCTAGTGAAATGAGAGATTTTAGGGAAGCTCAAAAATAGTTTGATATACAACTTGTATTTCATTTGACTCTGAACAACCTGCCACACTTTCTCTTACATACTAATAATCTGGAGGACTTCTCTCCCTTTGGGGTGACATGGAGGTGACATTTGGAAGATGTAGGTTTGGAACCCCGTATGCATCCTCTGATGTCAATTAATCCATTTCCTCCCTTAATGAAATGACAGACTCCCAAATGTATCAACCTAGCCACTAAGTTTTCCCAAACTTTCAATGGCCAGCTCCAAAGTCTCTTTTATGGCACTCTAAATCAAAGAGAAAATATCCTTAGCCTGCTTGCACAAATGATTATTATTATTGTGAGTTATTTTAGCAATCTTAAGGAGACCACATACTAAAGAAATTTGTGAGGGGGAGAAGGCCTTGGAGGTAGGGAGGCAACCTATGCATTTCCCAATATTGTGGAAGCATGAATATTGGCTTCTGGTTGTGTGGGAGTTGCATGAACAGAACTAGAAGCCTCTGTAGTACTCAAACTTGTTGAAAGCCTTCTATTTTTTAAACATAGGAGCATTTTATCCTATTTCATGTCTAGATCAATGACTCCCTTAGCATGAACTATTTTGTCCAAAGGTCAGAGGTGAGGGCACTCAGCTCAAAGGCAAATCACACTGATGAGGACAGGAAAAGACATGGATGTAGCATAGTGTCTAGCTTTCCTCTTGAATTGTTCTGCTATAATTGTGCCAACATTTATGTGAATGCTCTTCATGATATAGGAAATGAGAATAGCTAATTCAATGGAGACGTGGTTGGTATTGTTTTATAAAATGTGTCTGGAGCAGACGAGGTTGAGACAAATCCTGGCTTGGAATTTAAGATCTTGACGAGAGATCTCACCCTTAGTCTTAGCTGAGAGAGGCTGCTCCTGAGTAATAATATTGGCTACCAAAGCATATTGATCACTTTTTGTAGCTATTCGCTTGGCAAACCGTAATATAGGCCATACTGGTTCATCCCAGTAAATAATGTTGATAGACGCAGGGGTAATGTCAACCTCTCTTCCCTGCTTCAAAACATCTTGTCAAGACTGATAAAAGGCATATAAATCCCTTACCATTTCTGGAAAATAAGGGCTCGATATTAATAAGTTGATAATCTACCAACTTGTTTAGCCTATATCCATGAATTATTGTTATGTTTTGAATAGATTTAGAGGTTCTTATGGCGTTTATTGATGTCTATGTAGGTACTTTTGATAGATGATGATGAACAAGGAAACAGACCCAAAAAGAGCTCAAATAGAGTGAAGTGTGAAGTGTTTGAAAATGCTGAAGATTCTGACCGGAGATGCGATGGCCATGTAACACGCACAGGATGAGGTGCGAACTTCACCTCCTCTGCACAAGAGCATAAAATCACTGAAGAGTTTGTCACGAGGAGCGGTCACTGTGCGACACGCACATCCTGAGGTGCGAACTGCACCCCCTTCGCACGGATCTCTCAATCCTAGCTAAAGTCACTAGTTTAACCGGAGGCAGTGTGTGATGCACACATCGCAATGTGTGAACTACACGTCGCACCACACACCGACCGAAGGGCATTTTTGTCCTAATTTTTAGTGATGTTTTGGGAAATTATAAAAGGCCTTTTCAGGCACAATTGTATATAACTTTTATCATTCTGAATATTTTGAAGACCTTTGAACTTGGAGACTAAGATTTCCACCTTCATTGAGAAGAGTGTTTCAATCATATTCTCCTGGTTAGCAATTGTGTACTCAAACTGAAGCTAGAACTAGAGATTTAACTCTAATGGAAGTAATTTGGAATTACCCAGCTGGTATCTCTTTCTCTCTCACCATGAGTGGCTACATTCTCTTGTCTAGGGGTGCATTGATTATGAGTGTTTATGAAATGGGTATGGGTGTTATCTATTATTGCTTATAGTTGCTTAATTGATATGGGTCTAACAATTTCACCTAGTTTTAATCCTAAAATTGGTGGTTGCAAACATTAATTTACATTACTTGACTATGTGATTGCTTGAGAAAGGATTTCATAGTTTCGAATGTGAGATTGTTAGTGGGAACTTGGGATTCCACTCAGATTTGAGGCTAGGAATAGCTCTTATCGTCAGATTCTCCCATTTAAGGGTCTAAGCTAGAGATAGTGTGACCTCCCAAGCTAGATTGGTTGTATATTGGTAAAACTAATAATGCTCTAACCGATATCATTTGAAATAAAATTGTTGATCAAGAGATAAGAAAATCTTACTTATAACCAATGCTATTCATGTCACTAAGCGAGAATAGGTATGAATTGGTAATTACCTGAACCCATAACAAAAACTCCATCGGATATGCATCCCTAGTCGTCTAGTTAAACTTGGTGCATCCGCTTTAGTTTTCTTGTTTTTAATTGAATTGCGATTGTAGTGACAACTTTCCAATTCCCCCCCCCCATCCTTTTACTTTTTGTTTTAGGCAATTACTCTCATCTTTAACTCAATTCGTTACAATCAAAATTTGGCTACCCCAAGTCCCTTGGGTACAACCCCGACACTCGTTAGGTTTATAAATATTATTTTGCTGCACGATCACCATGGCCTCTTAATTAGAGAGCATGATTTGAGCATTCATCAAAAATGGCGCCGTTGTCGGGGACTTGAGTTGATAGCTATTTTTGATTGTTGTTTTGAAGTCACCTTGAGAGTACTTGTTTCTTTTACATTTGTCTGTTGTTTGTAGTTGATTTCAGGTACACGTCATTCAAACATCAATGCATGTACTTCTCACTCCATCCAGTTGCACTTGATTTTACTATCGTGTCGGACCATAAGAAAGATTTTTGGGAGCCGAGGGAGCAATGGGTGCGACCTCCGCTAAAGATATTGAGGATTGGTTAAAAAATGATGCATGGAGGAATAGAGGGTTATCAATCACTTCCACACTCCTTGAATTTATGGTAAGGAGTATCTCAAATGAGAAAGTTGAAACCATTAGCACTATTGGTGCTCTTGGGGGAATGAGAATAACAAATGATGGTAGTGATGAAGTGCTTACAGCTATCCAGGAGGTGGGTTCCCATGTCAACCCTCATAGTTTGGGTAGATTTGAGAATGGGAATCAAGGTCAGAACGAACAATTTGAAGACTCTACATTTGAAAGTATGCTTGTGCAGGTTTTAGAAAGAGTAGGGGAAACCTGCAGAGTCATTGAGGAGTTGAGCCATAACCTTGGACATCTTTCCCAAACCGTTCAATCATACTCCATAGCCATTGAACGTCTCGAAGATAAAATGCTTTGGCTGAATTCACAATTCAAATCTAGGCAAGCCGAGAATTAAAAGAGGGGTAGTGGTGTTGAGAGATCCATAGACCATGTTGAGGTTACAATGCCCAGGATACGCAAGCCTCAGAAAAGGCAAATTCGGGGAAATGGTGTGACCCAAGTTGTTCAACGTGAGAGCAAGGAGAATAAAGTTCTAAAACCATTACCCACTTGTCTGCCACCATTCCCTCAATGACTTTTTCAAGAAAGAGTGGATGAGACTCCAAATGATTTCGAGTCTTCATTAAAGAGAATCACCATCAATGTGCTTGCAAGCACCGTTTTTAACAAAATGCCCTAGTATGCTAAGTTCATGAAAGAATTATGCACCACTTACAACTTAGAAGATATTGGTGTAGTTCAACTATCTCTATTTAGTAGTGCAATTCTTGTAGGAAATTTCACCAATGAAGCGATATTGCCAGGTGTACACATGGTTTGTGATTTGAAGGGAGTTCACAAGTCTTCTAGGCTTGTGTGCGATGAAAACAAAAGTGTGAACTTGATATCGTTGGGCACTTTCAAATGAATAGAGTTGGGGCAATCCATTGACACAAACTTGGAGTTCATCATGACAGACCGATCAATAAGGTGCCCCCTGGGAATAGTTTGTGATATTTTGATCAAGGTAGGGAGAATGGTGTATCCCATGGAATTCGTGATACTAGATTGCAAAGGAGTCTTTGAGATACCCATCATCTTGGGGCATCCTAGCCTAAAAACAGGGCACACCTTGAGAAAAATGAACTCAGGAGAGTTAAAATTTGAATTGAATGATAAGGAAGCAACCTTTGACGTGAATAGATCTATGAGGCAACCAAGTGATCTCCAAATGATGTTCACAATTGGAAAAATCAATTAAAGTGTCAATTTGCACATGAGAGAGGGATTCTTTGATGAAGCCTAGAAGCGGTACTATTAAATAATGATGGTGAAGGTATGGAAGAATTCAACGAGGTTTGTTGTGCTTTAGTGGGTTTGGGATATTACTCTTATCCCCCAAAAAAACTTGATCTTGACCTGAAGAACAGGGAAACCCTACCATCTAAACCCTTAATCATTGGACCTCCCATCTTCAAGCTCAAACCATTACCTTCCCATTTGAAGTATGCATACTTGGGTGCTAATGAGACCTTGCCGGTCATTGTTTCTAACAAACTAAGCGACCTGCAAGTGGAAGCCTTGCTCAAAATGTTAAAGAAGCATATCAGAGCTTTAGGGTGGATCATATCGGATATCAAAGGTATACCTCTGGGAATATGCACAAATAAAATAAACCTCCAAGAGGAAAGCATTCCTTCCATTGAGCACCAATGACGGCTTAACCCACCAATGCAAGAGGTGGTGAACAAAGAGGTCATTAAATGGTTGGACGCAGGTGTGGTCTTTCCCATATCCGATAGCACTTGGATGAGCCCGGTGCAATGTGTGCCAAAGAAAGGAGTAATCATCGTGGTTCCAAATGAGAAAAATGACTTGATCGCACTTAGACTGGTGACCGATTGGAGAGTATGCATGGACTACCAGAAATTGAACTCTTAGATGGAAAAAGACCACTTCCCTCTCCAATTCATGGATCAAATGCTATACCAGTTGTCGGGCCGGGGCTTCTATTGTTTTCTAGATGGTTACGTTGGATACCATCAAATCTTGATTGCTTCGAAAGATCAACAAAAGACCACTTTCACTTGCCCATATCGAACCTTTACCTTCAAGAAGATGCCCTTTGGTCTTTCCAATACCCCAACCACCTTGCAAAGGTGTATGATGTTGATATTTTCAGACATGGTGGAAGACACCATGGAAATTTTTATGGATGATTTTTTTGTTGTTTGAGATGAGTTTAGTGATTGTATGGAGCATCTAAAGGAGGTACTTAAAAGAGGTGAGGAGACAAATTTGGTGTTAAATTGGGAAAAATGTGATTTCATGGTGAAGGAAGAGATAGTCTTGGGGCACAAGATCTCCAAAAAGGGGCTTGAATTTGATCAAGCCAAAATCGAGGTTATATCAAAACTACCCCCTCCAAAAACTGTGAAGGGCGTTCGGAGTTTTCTTGGCCACGCCGGGTTCTATAGGCATTTTATCAAAGACTTTTTAAGAGTCGCCTATCCTTTATGCAAGCTACTACAAAAAGAGGCCGAATTTGACTTCGATGATCATTGCATGAAAGCTTTCCTTACCTTAAAAGAAAAGTTGAGCTCTACTCCTATTATCATTTCTCTGTATTGTTCAAAACCATTTGAGTTTATGTGTGACGCCAGTGGCATAGATTTAGGGGTGGTTCTTGGCAAACAATGGGAAAAGCTTTTCCACCCGATCAATTATGCGAGTAAGACCTTGAACACAGCCTAAACTAACTACACTTTTACGGAGCAAGAATTATTGGTTGTGGTGTTTCTTTTGAGAAATTTTGGACATATCTCTTGGGGACTGAGGTGGTGGTGCACACTGAGCATGTAGATCTCAGATATTTGATGACAAAAAATGATGCTAAACCCCGACGAATATGATGGGTGTTACTCCTTAAGAAGTTTGATTTTTAGGTAAAGGACCGGAGGGGTGTGAAAAGCAAGTGGCTGACCACTTATCGCGTTTAGAAGAAGAAGGAAGGCCTGTGGGGGAGCTTGAAATCAATGACTCATTCCCGAATGAGCAAATTTTGGCTTCTTCTCATGATTTGACACCTTAGTTTGCAGATTTTTCCAATTACTTGGCAAGTGATCTACTTCTAGAAGGATTGAACTTGAATGAGAAAAAGAAATTCCTCCACGACGTTCAAAAATATTGTTGGGATGAGCCCTACTTGTTCTGGATTTGTGTCGATGGGATGATATGGAGGTGTGTACCAGAAATTGAAATGTTACCTATTCTTAGATCATGCCATTTGTCACTCGTTGGTGGACACCATGGGGGCATGTGTACGACCTCTAAAGTGTTGCAAAGTGGGTTCTATTGGCCTACCTTGTTCCAAGATACCCATGATTTGGTAAAGGAGTGTGCAAAGTGTCAACACGGAGGAGGCATATCTCGGCATCACGAGCTTCCACTAACACCTATCCTCGAGGTAGAGTTGTTTGATGTATGGGGTATCGATTTTATGGGACCCTTTACAAGCTCACATGGAAACACCTATATTCTAATAACTATGGACTACGTATCCAAATGGGTTGAAGCGGTGGCTTTACCAAATAATGAAGGGAGAAGTGTGACTGCTTTTCTAAAGAATCACATCTTTATGAGGTTTGGCACACCTCGTGCCATCATTAGTGATGGACGATTGCACTTTTGCAACAAGTTGTTTAGCACACTACTTGAGAAATATGGTGTCAAGCACAAAGTGGCCACTCCGTACCATCCACAAATGAGCGGGCAAGTTGAGATGTCCAATCGGGAGATTAAGTCCATCCTTTCAAAGTCGGTAAATATTCACCAATAGGATTGGTCACGCAAGTTAGACGATGCTTTATGGGCATATAGGACACCCTACAAGACCCTACATGGAATTTCCCCCTATCAATTGGTGTTTGGCAAGGCTTGTCATCTCCTGGTCGAAATGGAACACAAAGCTTTGTAGGCCTTGAAGAAGCTAAACTTGGATTCGGAGAGAGCCGGTCGTACTAGATTGGAAGAACTTAATGAAATTGATGAATTCCGGATGCGAGCTTATGAAAGTGCCTCTATCTACAAGGCCCGGATGAAGCGATATCATGATCAACATATCTTGAGGTGTAAGTTCCACCCGGGAGATTGGGTGCTCCTATTTAATTCTAGACTTCGGCTTTTTTCGGTAAAGTTAAGGTCCAAATGGTCGGGTCCTTTCAAAGTGCATCATGTTTTCCCCAATGGAGCCATAGATTTGGAGAATGAAGATGGCTCGATATACAAAGTCTATGGGCAAAGAGTGAAGAAGTACTTGGGCATTTCAGAAGTAGTTTCAATGGTAGAAGTCATTTACTTAGATGAGACTTGAGAACGAGGTACCTTTGTCGAGCCGTGACGTTAAACCAAGCGCTTCTTGGGAGGCAACCCAAGCTCTTTTTCTTGGTTTTATTTTGTATGTTGTTTTTGTTAATCTTGTAGTTGGGTATCGAGCCAATGATATAGGAATAATGATCAGATAGTGTGACGCTTCGTGCGGTCGCACCACCCAAAAAGTGCATTGCACATCAGGTCTAAGGAGCTTAGCAGAAAACTAATAAGTCAGACCACACAATGTGCGACTAATGTGCAATCGCATGAGCAGTTGTGCGCATCGCACACCAGGTTTGCAGCTCGTAACAGAAACCTGGCAGTTATTCTCAGAATATCACACCAATATGCGATTGATGGTGTATTTTGCATACCTTGAAATGTGTGTCGCACAGCCGGTGCACAAGCAACAATCAAATTGAACTTTAAATTGGCCATTTTTGAGTGTGCGACTGAGATGCAGCCGCACCACCCAGAGTGCATTTTGCACAACTGCATCAGGGAGTGTTCTATCTTCCCTAGATAATATCATTGGGCGCAATGCTACATTTTGGTTGGGGGTGTTTACATATCACCTTGTTGATAGTAGGTTAGAAATAAACTCCGAGGTTTTTTTTAATACCATGGTTCTTTCCCAAGGAGCAAGAGTTTTGATTATTTTCTTTTTCTTCTCTTTTGTTTTTTGTGTCGAACCGGGTTGGTTTTTCCCTATGATATATTGAGTGGCAACTTTCTTAAGGGAATATGTCAAGTTTTAGTTTGGAATCGAGTCCGTAGTTGCTTGTCTTGAAATGGGCCCACCAAATTATTTCTCGTGGCAAATTGTTTTGAAAATAAAAGAAAGAAGGGAAATGAATTTTTGAGGAAAAGCATTCTCTTGTCATGACTTGCACACTCTCGCATTGACTTGATTGTCTCAAAAATGAATGTGCAATGAACTCAGAATAGCTTGTCAAAAGTCATTTGCCCCAATTGATTGTGAGTCTAATGAAAGAAGTCTTGTGCCATGATGCCTTGTGTGGTGAGCCTTTACCTTGATTCTTGTGCATAAGTGTCATCTAGAACTTTCCCCGAATATGATTCAAGGCGAAATTCTAGATGTGGCCAGGCTTGGAAGATGACCTTAGGCCCTTTTTGATAGACACTTCACCCAAATGACCTCCCACGATATAAAATCCTAGTGAACCCCTTTTGAGCTTATGACCGTTCTTTGGCACCTTGTAACACCTTTACCTTTTTGGAACCTCTATTCTGGAACCAATACTCCCTAATTGCTTGAAAATGAAATATAGGCTAAAAGCCTAAGTTTAGGGGGGGGGGGGGGAACTAAATACAACATAGGCAAATGCCTAAGTTTGGGGGTGCATGTGATCAAATGAGGAGAAGAAAAAAAGTGCACTTCAAGTGAAATGTAGCACCTTAATTTTGAATTGAAAATTGCTCGAAAAGATCAATCCAATAAGCAAATAAAAAATAAAAAATAGGTGCTACCAAATGAAGGCGGTGTAAGGAGTTTGAATGATCATGAGTTAAAAGGAGAAATCTTGGGTTGTGTGAGGGAGGAATAAGGTGAAGTTGAAATTGAAAATGTGAGCGGTGTTCGAAATAAGAACAAAGAGAATTAGGGAGGTGTAGTCACTTGATCCAAATGATATCCTCACCTTGAACCTAGCCAACATCATAACTCGCAAGTCCTTGGTGATTCCAAGCTTGGCTACCCTACATTAGTGGAGATATACATGAAGGGCAAGCCTATGGTTTGACACATATGCATTTGAACTTGTTTGAGAGAGTGAGAGTCTTCTTTGTTCTCCTATAATCCCGTGATTTGTGAATTAAATGATGGTGAGTGGGATTCTCTCTTGTGGTGAGTGGCATCATACACTCGAATTGAAACATAGAGTCTCTATTTCAATTTAGGGGAATGAATGAGACAAGTTGTGTGGTAAATCTCGAGGGAAACCTTGATGGTCCATGTCAATGACTTGAGAAGCTTAAACGTCTTGTTTTGAATGGAAAAAATTCCCTTGATTTTGAATGAGAACTGATGTCCTTTTGAAAAAGGTTTTGAAATGACCAATTGCCTTGAGTTTGTGGTGGTCCAAATTGAGATAAGCATAGTTGTTTGAGTTTTTTTGTTTATTTTTTTTCTTAATTTTTAGTGTAGAGTAGTCTTTTGTGCCTTAATTGAGCCTAGAGCATAATTCATTCCTTGTCTTGTAAGTATCTTGCTTGAGGACAAGCAATAGTTCAAGTTTGGGGGTTTGATAAGTCGGTAATCTACCAACTTATTGAGCCTATATCCATGAATTATTGCTATGTTTTGAATAGATTTAGAGGTTCTTATGGATTTTAATGATGTCTATGCAGGTACTTTTGATAGATGATGATGAACAAGGAAATGGACCCAAAAAGAGCTCAAATGGAGTGATGTGAAGTGTTTGAAAAGGCTAAAGATTCTGACCGGAGATACGGTGGCCATACGATACGCACAGGCCAAGGTGCGAACTGCACCTCCTCTGCACAAGAGCATAAAGTCACTGAAGAGTCTGTCACGAGGTGCGGTCACTATGCGATGCGCATATCCTGAGGTGCGAACCACACTACCTTCGCACGGAGCTCCTTATCCTAGCTGAAGTCACTGGTTCAACCGGAGGCAGTGTGCGATGTGCACATAGCAATGTGTGAACCGCACGTCGTGCCGCACACTGCCCGAAGGGCATTGTATTCCTAATTTTTAGTAACGTTTTGGGAAACTATAAAATTCCTTTTCAGGAACAATTGTAAATAACTTTTATCATTCTGAATATTTTGAAGACCTTTGAGCTTGGAAACTAAGTTTTCCACCTCCATTGAAAAGAGTGTTTCAATCCAATTCTCCTGGTTAACAATTGTGTACTCAAATTGAAGCTAGAACTAGAGATTCAACTCTAATGGAAGAGATTTTGAATAATCCAATTGGTATCTCTTTCTCTCTCACCATAAGTGGCTAAATTCTCTTGTCTAGGGGTGCAAATGGGTATGGGTGTTATCTATTCTTGCTTATAGATTATTAATTGTTATGGGTCTAACAATTTGACCTAGTTTTAATCCTAAAATTTGTGGTTGCAAACATTAATTTACATTACTTGACTATGTGATTGCTTGAGAAAGGATTTCATAGTTTCGGATGTTAGATTGTTACTGGGAACTTGGGATTCCACTCAGATTTGAGGCTAGGAATAGCGCTTATCATCGTATTATCCTATTTAAGGGTCTAATATAGAGATAATGTGACCTACCAAGCTAGATTTGTTGTTTATTAGTAAAAACGATGATTCTCTAGCCGAGATCATCGAAAATAAGATTGTCGATCGAGAGATGAAAAAATCTTACTTTTGGCCAATGCTATTCATGTCATTAAGCGAGAATATGTATGAATTGGTAATTACCCAAACCCATAAAAAAAACCATCGGATATGCATCCTTAGTCGTCTAGTTAAACTTGGTACATCCGCTTTAGTTTTCTATTTTTTAATTGAATTGCGATTGTAGTGACAACTTTCCCAATTCCCCCCATCCTTTTACTTTTTGTTTTGGGCAATTACTCTCATCTTGAACTCAATTCCTTACGATTGAAATTTGGCTACCCCAAGTCCCTTAGATACGACCCCGACACTAGTTGGATTTATAAATATTATTTTGTTGCACGATTGTCGTGGCCTCCTAATTGGAAAGCATGATTTGAGCGTTCATCAGATACCACTGTGAAAGGATCCCAAACCCGTATAGAAAATTGTTTTGTTATGTTTGGGATGTCTCCCTTAAATGATTCCACATCAAACCAGGCCTTCTCTGTAATCACTCGATTCTTACAGGATGTGAGATAGTAGGGTTTCATACCCTCAAGACCAAACCAGAGTTGTTCCAGATCTTATTGCTCAGTCTACATAGGCTCGGGAGGAACCTCGAGTGCTTTATCTTTCCTTAGAGCCTTACCTCTACTCTTGTTATGAGATGAAGTTTTACGAGCATTCTTGTTAGTGGTTGGTCTGTTTTAATACATGGCCTACATAAGGATGTGAGAATCAAGAAAAAAGAAACAAAAATCTTTTTGTATTTTCGGGGTTTAAGTAAAAGGAAACAACTAAAAGAAGCTAAGGGCTAAAAAGAAATGGAACACACAAAGAAAGGAGTAGCAGGGGATAACTACCCACACCTGCATGTCACATGCGGTTTGCAGGAGGGAACCCGTGGTGCGCATGTAAGTCACAGGTGTCAAGGTAGAAACCTAGTAGCATTACTTAGGCACATGCACTTCACCTGTGTTTCACAGGTGAAGACTTGCGACATGAAGGTGCAGCACAAGTGTTAGGCACTGAAGGATGACCTTCAGCATTACAATTGTATTGCACTTCTGTTATGCAGGGTGACAAGCAAGTGTCTAACAGTGCATTGTTACTATAAAATAAGCATTCTTTCAACAATTATGCATAAATTTGATCAAATTAAAAGTCTAACAGGTACTCAGACTTCCCCAAAAAGACTAACCAACATGGTTTTGACCATATTTGACAACATTTAAATACATTCCACAATTTCCATTAAGAAGGACATTACCCCATCTATCATTGGGAACTGTCAAGCTTCAAGCTCAATGTCACGACCTAATTTCTCAGGTCATAATGGCACCTATAACCCCACAGTTGGCGAACCAATCCCCGTAGCCCAGAACGGTTAGTAACAGGCTACTACCTAACCAATTCGCATAACAAGCTGAAATAAACGGAAGCAGAATGTAAGGATAGACATAGCGGAAGTAAAACCCGAATTTATATATACATAAAGGGAACTACACCAACCCCAAGACTTGGTATCGATAGTACAGAAGCTTCTAATAGAGTACGAGTGCTAGAAGTAACAAAATACAATACAAATTTGTATTTGAATGTGCAAGGAGCAACAACATAACAGAGGAGATGTGGACAAGCCCAGACTGTCAGGCGCTCACCCTAGTCTCGAATATCCACAAAATCTGCACGAGTCTCCAATGCGATCAACGGCGAGAACCCAACTAATATGTGCACAGAAAGTGCAGAAGTGTAGTATGAGCACCAAAACCACGGGTACTCAGTAGGTATCATAGGCCGACTGAGCACATATAAGGTAAAACAGTAATAACAGACATAATAGAAACAAGCAGTCACGGAAATAAATGAAAAAGTACACAGGCACTAGCCCAGAGGAAAGACAACAGAACAACATGCAAGGCTAGAAAGTAGGATATATACACACAGGCACGGGTGAAAGTAATAAATAACGCACATGGGATCCTTGCAACAACAGTGTATACATAACAGGTTCTAGAAATGGACGGTATGTTGGTAACCTCAAGCATAAGGAAAAGGGAGTGAAGAGTAGAGATAGACATGCTCAGGAAAATAGAAATCAAAGATCAAACTTATCATGTCAATCTCAAATCCCTAAACCAACAACTTAGCCATAACAGGGAACAATTCCATAAATAAATAACAAGAGTCTACCTACAGTCCCCCGACTGCCCATACAACCGAGGAACATAAACAAGTGAAAACAAACTCTCCGGCATGCCATACTACCGGAGCGTACAATCAACAAACAGCAAACAAGGGTGGAGCCTCAAACAATGAATGATATAATGCATGAAAATCTCAAGTGAAATGGTATCTCTGTATGTACCTCCTTCGGTGCCGATCCGGCCTAGCAGGTAGATTCCATGGAAGGACACTGCTCGTATACCTCTACTCTGTCATATACCCTTCCTCCGGCACACGCAGTCCGAAGCCCTAGGCCTGGATGCAGGGTCCATGGAGGTCCCAGACCCCATACTAAAACTCAGATCAAGACATGTTATTCGGAAGCAAGTCCGGGTTCAAGATAGAGACCCATTCTCGAATATGCATGCCCAGACCCTGTCCAGGACTAAAGCAGTGGGAAAATATCTCAAAAACCCCTCCAAGGGTGCCCGAGCATAACTGGGTCTAAACAATAGAAAGTCATCTCAGGTGCTCGGTCCGACCGAGGCTAAAATCATCTCGAGTAGCAAGAAAACTCAACTAGCACCCCGACACTACCGAGTCTAGCGTTAATCGTAAAACTGGTGATATAAATCATAATTTTACCTTCTTTTACCCAAGAATATTCACAAGTTAAATCAAACCATTTCCAATTCATTTCCATCAAAAATGGGCCCCCGAGGCCATGCAAGGTTTAGAAAATAGTGCCAGTAGGCCAGAAGCCAAAACCGTAGTAAAACATGGATAAAACCTGTTTATATGCATGGAAATGGTATGATGAAACACAATAAGTTCCCAGCAGCTCACAATCAACCTATCGACCCTGCACAGGCCCATAGCTACTCCGCAAGCATAACCAGACTAGAAGGATAATTCTATGTCCGGGACTCGTGGACATTCCCAATATCCCACCTTCTATGTTCTAGAGTCAACAAGGCCTCGCAGGACCACAAGGGTAAATAAAACATATCAGCAAGTACTACAAGCATCGGAGGAACAAAAGTAGATGGACATGAATAGAGCGGTCAAAGTCTGTTGTACCAACCTAATAATCTAACCCAAGGATGCTAGCTAGTACAATTTTATCCGATATATGCTAAGTGTAGGGAGTTGAAATCATAACCTACCTGTCTTCCGATGACAAGCTGCTAGGACGACGATGTCCAAGCCTGAATCGCTTCGAGAAGCTCCGAAATGAAATCAATCTCGGATTTAGGCTTGAATAACTTGACATAGATAATTGATATTATGCTACCAACATTCCAATTGTACCGAGACAATATGTTCTTGCTGGAGTCATATCGTAGATCACATATACTAAGCAACTTAAATTGAAAAAACTTGAAAGTGATAAGAGAGATGATAGTTGAGAAAGAAAAGGAAATCACTTGACTTCACAAACCATTTAACAACCCACTTTCTTGAAATGAATTTAGAGAACATCCATTAGTGCTATCTGCACTTCTAAATATACTCTCCAATATATACCCCATATATAAATTAAATAGGTATCTCCTAATTTGAAGTGACACTTTCTTAAAAAAGAAAGCTTCACTTTACTTGTTGCTTTAACAAGTGTCAATAAATGAACAAGCCACCAATCAATCACCTTTGTTGCACATTTCCTCCACTTCCACGTGGAAGTGGAGGTGGAAAACGAAGCCTAATTATATCTCAATATATAAGTATTCGGGTATTGCATAGGTTCGTGGTAAAATATATATAACTTTTTAAATATACCATAACTAATAGAAAATCATTTCCAATAAAACCTACTATTATATCTCAATAACTAAATTTACTATGTCCGTTAAAATATTACAACGTATAAAAACCTTATAAAATAAATACATACACAATTATATCATAACAAAAGTAATTTTCATAGACCTTTAAAATATTTTAGGAAGGCAATAAAATATAGCTTTTTACCAAATTCAACTTTAAAATAATAATATTTTCAAATACGCACGATGTTAGTAAAAATTCTTAAATGTAGGTGTCACGACCCGATTTCTCAAGTCATGATGGAACCTACAATCCCCCAGTAGGCGAACCAATTCCCGTAGCCCAGAACGGTTAGTAATGGGCTACTACATAACCAAAACGCACCAGCAAGCAGAAATAAGCGGAAGCAAAACTCGAATATAAATACATAAAGGAAACTACACCAACCCCAAGACTTGGTATCAATAGTAGAGAAGTTTCTAATAGGATACAAGTGCTAGTAGTAACAAAATACAACATAAATTGCCTCCGAAAGTACAAGGAGCAACAGTACAACAAATGAGATGCAGACAAGCCCCGACCGTCAGGCGCTCACCCTAGTCTCGAAGATCCAAAAGCTGCACGAGTCTCCAACGCGATCAACGGTGAAAGCTCAGCTAATATCTGCACAAAAAAGTGCAGAAGTGTAGTATGAGAACCAAAACCACGGGTACTCAGTAGGCATCATCGGCCGACTGAGCGCATATAAGATATAAAAGCAGTAAGTAACAGATAGCAAGAAAGCAGTCACTGAAGCAATAAGCAAGGCACAAGGAGCTAGCATAGATCATCCATAACCAAGAGCTTCAAGTAACAGATGCTTGCACAGAGATACAATTACACAGAATCACCGGTGAAGGAAAGGAGAATGCACCTGGAGTCCTTGGACAACAATATAAGCACGTAGAGAGAGAGTTGAGAAAGCGGTATACCGGTAATCTCAAGTAAAAGGAAAAGATGGAGAGCAGTCTAACATACTCAAATGGAATCAACAAGTATAAGGAAATAATAACACCAATCAAATCACATGATAGCATAACTAGGGAATCATCTCACAAACACAACCCTAGGATGAAATAACTAGACCATAATAACCGAGAGATACCACTCAACTTCCAACAAGAATAGAACCAGAATCTCACACTCTGGTCAGAAGGCCACACAGAAGTGCCTCAATAAGATAGGACTCCAAATCCCTCTCAATAATCAGAAATCCCACAACCAAAGCTTCAACAGGATATCCATCACTAATCTTTCAAGAACCGGGTGCCAAGACAAGCTCTAAGTAAAAACATGAGTAAATATAGTCTACCTACAGTCCCAATGGCCGCCCATACAACCGAGGAACACTATCAAGTGAAAACAATTCCTCCGGCATCCCATACTACTGGAGCGTACACTGAACACACAACAAACAAGGGTGGAATCCAATGCATGATATGATATGATGTGAAATAGAACCTCTGTATGTACCTCCTCCGGTACCAATCGGCCTAGCAGGCAGGTTCCATGGAAGGACTCAGCCCATATACCTCTACTCTACCGTATACCCTTCCCTCCGACACACGCAGCCCGAAGCCCCAGTTCCGGAGCGGCAAGGTCCATGGAGGTCCCCGACCCCATACTAAAACTCAGTATCAAGACATGTCATCCGGAAGCAAGTCCGGGATCAAGATAGAGACCCAGTCTGAAGTATGCATGCCCAGACCCCATCCAGGACTAAAGTAGTAGAAAATTCTTCAAAAACCCCTCCAAGGGTGCCCGGGCGTAACCGGGTCTAAAACTGTAGTAAATCAAGTCTAGTGCTCCGCTCCGCAGAGACTAGTATCAGTAATAAAATCAAGGCTGGTGCTCTGCCCCGCAGAGACTAGTATCAGTAATAAAATCAAGTTTGGTACTCTGCCCTACAGAGACTAGTACCAGTAATAAAATCAGTGCGAAAACATCAAAAGATCCCCTTTTCTATCAACAACAGTACCAAAAAGGGGCCCCCAGGGCCATGCAAATTTAGGAAAACTGTCGGTAGTGGCTCACAGCCAATACTGTAGTAAAACATGCAGGGGAAAACCTTTTTCATGGATGATATGCTCGCACACAAATATAAAAGTAGGCCAACGGCTCACAACAATTTCTATCAGCCCTGCAAAGGCCCAATAGCTACTCAGCAGACATAACAAGTCTAAAAGGATAATCTCTACGTTCGGGACTCACGGACATTCCCAAATAGCCCACTATCTATCTTCCAGAGTCAATACAAGGCCACACAGGACCACAAAGGTAATATACATTACTACGTGAATACTACAAATAACGTATGAAATAGATAGATGAAAGGCGGAGAAGGTCTGGGGTACCAACCTATAACAACCAATCCAAGGATGCTAATTAATGCAGTTATAGCCTATATACGTAGAGTCTAGATAGGGGAAAACCATAACCTACCTGTCATCCGCGACTAGCTGCGGGAACGACGTCATCCAGGCTCGAACTTCTCCAGGAAGCTCTGAATCACACAAAACAAATACTTTCAACTGAAGCCCCAAATGCGTCTCTATGAAGCCTGACCAACCAAGGTAATGGAACAATTGCTAGAATCGACAAGGCTGCAAGAACGAGCCATAGCCAGTTGATAAGGTGTTAATGTCACACTCGCAACCAGCCAACTCCAAAGCATAAAAATGAGGCAAATAACAATAACAAATGGCAGCTAAATCCAACAACAATACGTTAACCACATCTCCAAGGAGCGACGAGCTCCCGTGGCACTATTTCAAGACGTATTTCATGTCATTCAATCCAATAACCATCGTTCGTGACTTCAATACGAGTCACACAAATCCCCTGTACCTCCAACATCGTAACACCATCAACATACAACAATAACAACCCAATTTAATATGACAAAGGGGCTGCCCGGAGCCACGGATCAAAAATACCACTTCGTGGCTTAGAAATCAATAAAACAATACTAGAACATGAAATTACGAAGGAGGGTCATAGGAGGAAGGTTACCTCGACAAAAAGCCTTGAAATATCAAGCTAAACATGCTGTTATAAGGACCCACCACGAGCTGTAACAATATACGGCAAGAAAACACGACAAACATGCCGATAACAATAAGTTCTCCTCGGAATTGATTCAAGAGCTCAAATTAAGAATGAGTCGAGGATTTAGAACCCTTACCTTCCGATAATCAAATGATTATACCATAAAAATATCAGTCCCATGAACTTGCTCCTTGCAGTAGCAACAAACGGAGCCAAAACGACGAGAAAACTATACCACGACGATGAGCTCGCGACGTAGAGCAACTTCCGAATTGAAAGGATCAAGGTCCATGGATTATTTGTAAGGTTTATATATGATTTTTGAAGGTTTTGGTGTGTTTTTATGGGTTTAAAACGAAGGAGAAGCTGATTTATAAAGGCAAACCGACTTAGGATGTGGGCCCTACCTTGACGTGTCTGCATGTGCAGTCTTACGAAAATGTGAATATCTCTCTATTCTGAAGTCCTATGGATGAACGGTTTAGTGTGTTGCAAACTAGACTCATAGACCTTCGATTTGGTATATATTGGGGGCCCACTAACTCTTTATATATAGGGGGAAACACCCCAAGACATTTAACCCAAATTTGAAGAGAATTCCTTAAAGGAATTTACAATAACTTTTTCCGACTTTTGTTTCGCAACTTGCTTGACTTCAAAACATATCATACGACAATTTTGCCATTACAATACCTCATAACACATCCTTATTGGTATATTAGACACTATTAGTCTTACCACAAAGGCACGGGTTACTTTAAACCTTCCAAACGGATGAGGTGTTACACGAGGCATTTCTTTAACTCGAACTTTCGAGTAAGGGATTCCTTTGACCAAGAAACTTGGTTTAATTCTTTGATATTACCAAGAATGTTGACGGAAGTCAACGATTTCCATAGTTGAAGCTCTAAAATGAGTAACGGCCATAACGACCAAACAAACGGCCCAGCCACCAAACTACCGGTCCCGACAAGCCATAAATGACTTGGGCCCCAACAAGTAAGCTCTAATGGTACAAGAAAGGCGAAAACGTGTAAATGACTGGAAGGGTCATTACATCATCCACTGCTAAAAATACTTTCGTCCCCGAAAGTCAGGAAGGAAGAGAATACCAGAGATGTAAGAATAGCGGATACAACGCCCGCACTACTATCTCAGACAACCCGGGTAATCTCCGCGACCGGACGACACCCACTATAACAGAACCAAAGAAAGCAACCAATCCTTAATTTCTTACTAGCCAAGCTAGATTTCAACCTCCAAAGATCTGCTAACCCAAACTGAACCTCGAGAATCTTAACCAAAAAGCACCTACACAACACCGAACCAGAGCACCAAGGCTATCAACACACAAAACTCGAATCCTCAAAACCATACCAAGTTTACCAGAAAATCCAGCAACCCAAAACTCTAACTCATGAACCTGTTGTTCCACAAAAGCCCCCTTTTTTTTTATTCTGAACCGAATCCTTTAGCACCACAAAAAGGAATCTGCATACAAGTTGAACACTCAAACCACCCTCGAAGCATTAACTGACACACCAGAGATCCATAGTTCATGCTTATACTTTACCACAGACGAAGTCACCCATTGTACAAATGCGTTTTAAGCCAAGATATAGGCTACTAGCCTTTGTCATCCAAGATAACAACCCGAAGCATATCATTGAAACTAAAGTTACCTGCCTTGACTGACCACTAACGAACGAACGAACATTTTTTCTAACATCAAATTCGCTAACTGAACCATGCCAGGTATGAATCAGCTGAAATTGAATGAACCAGGGCAATCTTCCCAAAAGACCCAAACCAAAACCACGATCCTGCAAGAAGTTTGGTAAGCCTACCACGAAGTCTATAACCATGAGCCAAGCTCCCAACTCTAGAAAACATTACTGCTACTCCGAACACTCCAACACTATTTGAATGTGAAATTGCCTTACGAATCTCACCTTAGTAAGAAGTCCACCATGCCACAAATATCAAGTCCAAACACCCCGAAGGCAAAGGAAAAAGGTGCCTGGGGTTCAAAGTTACCATCTGGCCATAGAAATTTTTACATATACTTTCAATTCATTCCTTTGGCTCGAATCAACCGCTCTACTGGTTCTGCAAACAACCAACCACTTCGAAGCATATATCATAACAAACTTCTCGTCCATACTGGCCGAGTCTAACCAACACTAGAACTCCACATAAACAATAACTCCTGAGGAATCAATTAAACAAGCTTTAAAATCCTGGGCAAACGAATGCCTATTATTAGTCTCTACGTATCATCAGAGCTCAAAATAGCCTCGCTAGTCTCAACCCACACAAGCTGACCACATAAAGCATACACCACTGCTGAAGCTCAAACTTACACCGTTGAGTCTGTCCAACCATGGTAGAAGAACCTCGTACTAACTAGAACACTGCTGAAATCTAGAATATCTCGCCTCTTGCAGAGGTTAGCCAAGGACTAGGTGTCCAAGGCCAATAGTCGCATCCACAGCTGAAGTAAAAGAATCTAAGTTGCCCGCACCCACTACCTCCCGGCACTAGGATGCTGCAACCAAATAGAAACTGCCACAAACCATCCGATCTGCCAAGTTATGATTCTGAACACCGATCTTCAAAACTTCCAACCAAAGCCTTGGTCGAACCTGTATGCTGCCAATGAACCCTTAAGAACCCAAGCCAACTAGCCCTGAAAATGCAAGTTGCCAACACCGCAGCTGCTACTGAAACAAAAACCAATCGATGGAAAACCCACGGCAATGTGTAGAGGGCTGGATCGAATCACCAACACACAATCCCAAAGATAACCTTCATCTCAACCTCAGGCAACTACGAGGACACTTAAACACAAACAAAGAGTCATCTCCCTTCTTTTTCAACTAAACAAAAATTCTTCCTTAGCACATACTATACCTTACAAATCTTTTCTCGAATAAGAACCTGAAGCCATTACCTTACTACTCAAAGCTATACGTCAAATTCAATAAGGCAGGAGAAGAATGGTCCGGTTGCCCAACTAACTCGAAATGCTTACAAATACAACCTAACCATGAGGTTACGATCAACACTTAGTCGGAAGTGCTTAAAGTCAAGACCCAATCACGATGCCAACATCCAGAGCCCATCGAAAGAACTACGATCAAGATTCATTCCAACTGGAGCTAAGGATACAACAAAACACCCAACGGACCAGGAAGTGGAGGAGACTATGGGAACAACCCACATACCTACCAACCTCCTAAACTAATTAATAAAGAGGGTCGACTCTAGACACTGGGGAGACCAAACCAATCTATGCACACTAGCAGAACCAATATCTCCAAACCGAGGCAAAATCTCAACTCTGGCCCAACTATCGGTAATACACCGAACCATCACATGGATCTCTAGCCACGCTAGATAACGGCCTAGGCAACAACCATCTAGGACCGCTCAACAAGGGAAACCCAACCAAAAGTCCAGAATCACAATGAAACAAGGGTAACCCAACTAGAAACAGAATAACAAGAACTACCCACGAGCTACAACTCTAGGAAAACACCTCTCAAGGCTAACTTACCCCCATCCACTACTAAAGAATAAACTACCAATAAAATAACATATCGGTACTATAATTCGGGTAGCCAAACAACTTAAACAAATAGCAGGTAGGCATATAAGAAAATAAATGACAGAAGGGATAGAATCGCAATGCGAGCAGGACTATCACAAGTCGAAGGTAGCAAAAGCCTAACCTGCAGCAATGATATCATGAACCTCTACCTCTGGCCCACCAAGAAGAGTATCAAGCTGATGGGATATAACTCTGGACTGAGTAGTCAAAACTAAAGGCCTAACCAGCCCTCGTCGGGGACAATATCTATAAAGGTAACTAATCTCTCCACAATGATAACAACCAGGATGTTTGGGATACACAATCCAGGGGAAATTCCTAGAAAAGTGCCCATGCTCACCATACCAAAACAGCCTATACCAGATGAAGTCCAACGGGAAAATCTTGTCTCGTACATCAATACCGACAGAAAACCCTGATGAAGAACTAGAAGCTCAACTATAACTGAAGCACCACTCACAGAACCAGGTACTGAAACACTCACTAGAGGACTCAGAGTCCTAGCCACGGTGTCCTGAAGCGCTGAGGTAGCTATAAATCCAATCGGAGGTTGGGCTGACCCCACACCCCCTATCAAGTGCGGTGAACCCTCACACTAAATTCCTGGCGCTAATGGAAGAACTGAAGCAACATGCACAGAAGCCTAGGCACCAACCGCTATCGCATTCGTCTGAGGAATTTTAGAATGAATGAACAACCGAAGTCTAAAAGTCAATAAATCCAGGAGCGCAAGATGAGGAGCCAAGAAGATGAAATTTTTCCTAACAATGCCCTGTAGCCTCCCGCAGGTAGGATACGGACGTCATCGTACCAATCTACGAGACTCTACTTAGACACTTGCTTCTGTACCACGACACCGGTGAACCTAGAGCTCTGATACCAAGCTGTCACGATCTGATTTCTCAAGTCATGATGGCACCTACAATCCCCCAGTAGGTGAACCAATTCCTGTAGCCCAGAACGGTTAGTAATGGGCTACTACCTAACAAAAACGCACCAGCAAGCAGAAATAAGCGAAAGCAAAACTGGAATATAAATATATAAAGGAAACTACACCAACCCCAAGACTTGGTATCAATAGTACATAAGCTTCTAATAGGATACAAGTGCTAGTAGTAACAAAATAAAACATAAATTGCCTCCGAAAGTACAAGGAGAAACCGTACAATAGATGAGATGTAGACAAACCCGACCATCAGGCGCTCACCCTAGTCTCGAAGATCCAAAAGTTGCACGAGTCTCCAATGCGATCAACGGTGAAAGCTCAGCTAATATCTGCACCAAAAAGTGCAGAAGTGTAGTATGAGCACCAAAACCACTGGTACTCAGTAGGCATCATCGGCCGACTAAGCGCATATAAGATATAAAAGAAGTAAGTAACAAATAGCAAGCAAGCAGTCACTGAAGCAATAAGCAAGACACAAGGAGCTAGCACAGATCATCCATAACCAAGAGCTTCAAGTAATACATGCTAGCATAGAGATACAATTACACAGAATCACCGGTGAAGGAAAGGAGAATGCACCTGGAGTCTTTGGAAAACAATATAAGCACGTAGAGAGAGAGTTGAGAAAATAGCGGTATACCGGTAATCTCAAGTAAAAGGAAAAGACGGAGAGCAGTCTAACATACTCAAAATGGAATCAACAAGTATAAGGAAATTATAACACCAATCAAATCACATGATAGCATAACTAGGGAATCACCTCACAAACACAACCCTAGGATGAGATAACTAGACCATAATAACCGAGAGATACCACTCAACTTCCAACAAGAATAGAACCAGAATCTCACACTCTGGTCAGAAGGCCACACAGAAGTGCCTCAATAGATAGGACTCCAAATCCCTTTTAATAATCAGAAATACCACAACCAAAGCTTCAACAAGCTATCCATCACTAATCTTTCAAGAACCGGGTGCCAAGAAAAGCTCTAAGTAAAAACAAGAGTAAATATAGTCTACCTACAGTCCCAATGGCCGCCCATACAACCGAGGAACACTATCAAGTGAAAACAATTCCTCCGGCATCCCATACTACCGGAGCGTACACTGAACACACAACAAACAAGGGTGGAATCCAATGCATGATATGATATGATGTGAAACAGAACCTCTGTATGTACCTCCTCCTGTGCTAATCAGCCTAGCAGGCAGGTTCCATGGAAGGACTCAGCCCGTATACCTCTACTCCACCGTATAACCTTCCCTCCGGCACACGCAGCCCGAAGCCCCAGTTCCGGAGCGGCAAGGTCCATGGAGGTCGCCGACCCCATACTAAAACTCAGTATCAAGACATGTCATCCGGAAGCAAGTTCGAGATCAAGATAGAGACCTAGTCTCAAGTATGCATGCCCAGACCCCGTCCAGGACTAAAGTAGTAGAAAATGCCTCAAAAACCCCTCCAAGGGTGCCCGGGCGTAACCGGGTCTAAAACTGTAGTAAATCAAGTCTAGTGCTCCGCGCCACAGAGACTAGTATCAGTAATAAAATCAAGTCTAGTGCTCTGCCCCGCAGAGACTAGTATCAGTAATAAAATCAGGTTTGGTACTCTGCCCCGCAGAGACTAGTACTAGTAATAAAATCAGTGCGAAAACATCCAAAAATCCCCGTTTCTATCAACAACAGTACCAAAAATGGCCCCCAAGGTCATGCAAATTTAGGAAAACTGTCGGTAGTGGCTCACAGCCAAAACTGTAGTAAAACATGCAGGGGAAAACCTTTTTCATGGATGATATGCTCGCAGACAAATATAAAAGTATCCCAACGGCTCACAACAATTCCTATCAGCCCTGCACAAGCCTAATAGCTACTCAGCAGACATAACCAGCCTAAAAGAATAATCTCTATGTCCGGGACTCACGGACATTCCCAAATAGCCCACCATCAATGTTCCAGAGTCAAAACAAGGCCACACAGGACCACAAAGGTAATATACATTACTATGTGAATACTACAAACAACGTATGAAATAGACGGATGACAGGCGGACAAGGTCTGGGGTACCAACCTATAACAACCCATCCAAGGATGCTAATTAATGCAGTTATAGCCTATATTCACAGAGTCTAGATAGGGGAAAACCATAACCTACCAATCATCTGATGGCTAGCTGCGGGAACGGCGTCATCCAGGCTAGAACTACTCCAGGAAGCTCTGAATCACACAAAACAAATACTTTCAACTGAAGCCCCAAAGGCATCTCTATGAAGCCTGACCAACCAAGGTAATGGAATAATTGCTAGAATCGACAAGGCTGCAAGAACGAGCCATAGCCAATTGATAAGGTGTTAATGTCATACTCGCGACCAGCCAACTCCAAAGCATAAAAATGAGGCCAATAACAATAACAAATGGCAGATAAATCCAACAACAATATGTTAACCACATCTCCAAGGAGCGACGAGCTCCCGAGGCACTATTTCAAGGTGTACTTCATGTCATTCAATCCAATAACCATCGTTCGTGACTCCAATAAGAGTCACAAAAATCCCCAGTACCTCCAACATCATAACACCATCAACATACAACAATAACAACCCAATTTAATATGACAAAGGGGCTGCCCGGAGCCACGGATCAAAAATACCACTTCGTGGCTTAGAAATCCATAAAACAATACTAGAACATGAAATTGCGAAGGACGGTCATAGGAGGAAGGTTACCTCGACAAAAATCTTTGAAATACCAAGCTAAACATGCTGTTATAAGGACCCACCACGAGCTGTAATAATATACGGCAAGAAAACACGACAAACATGCCGATAACAATAAGTTCTCCTCGGAATTGATTCTAAAGCTCAAATTAAGAATGAGTCGAGGATTTAGAACCCTTACCTTCCGATAATAAAATGATAATACCATAAAAATATCAGTCCCACGAACTGCCTCCTTGAAGTAGCAACAAACGGAGCCAAAACAACGAGAAAACTATACCACGACGATGACCTCGCGACGTAGAGCAACTTCCGTTAAACTTCCGAATTGAAAGTATCAAGGTCCATGGATTATTTATAAGGTTTATATCTGATTTTGTAAGGTTTTGGTCTGTTTTTATGGGTTTAAAACGAAGGAAAAGCTGATTTATAAAGGCAAACCGACTTAGGATGTGGGCCCCACCTTGATGTGTTTGCTCAGTCTTACGAAAATGTGAATATCTCTATATTGTTAAGTTGTATGGATGAACGGTTTAGTGTGTTGGAAACTAGACTCGTAGACCTTCGATTTGGTATATTGGAGGCCCACTAACTCATTATAGATAGGGAGAAACACCCCAAGACATTTAACCCAAATTTGAAGAGAATTCCTTAAAGGAATTTACAATAACTTTTTCCGACTTTTGTTTCGCAACTTGCTTGACTTCAAAACTTATCATACGATAATTTTACCATTACAATACCTCATAACAAATCCTTCTTAGTATATTAGATACTATTAGTCTTACCCCAAAGGAACGGGTTACTTTAAACCTTCCAAACGGGCGAGGTGTTACACGAGGCATTTCTTTAACTCGAACTTTCGAGTAAGGGATTCCTTTGACCAAGAACCTTGGTTTAACTCTTTGATATTACCAAGAATGTTGACGGAAGTCAATGATTTCCAAAGTTGAAGCTCTAAAACAAGGAATGTCCATAAAGACCAAAGAAATGGCCCGGGCACCGAACTACCGGTCCTGACAAGCCATAAATGACTTGGGTCGCTACAAGTAAGCTCTAATGGTACAAGAAAGGTGAAAACGTGTAAATGACCGGAAGGGTCATTACAGTAGGCTCGCAAGTCTTTCCTACGAAATGGGGGTTAAGGTCGTATGGTCGCAATTCACCATCGCACGATTATGATACTCAGCTTCTAAGACAGGGAATTGATCATAACGACTAATCGAACGGCCCGGGCACAGAACCCCTGGTCCCAGCAAGCCATAAATGACTTGGGGCCGCTACAGGAAAGCTCTAACAGTATAAAAAAGGTGAAAACGCGTAAATAACCGAAAGAGTCATTACATCATCCACTACTAAAAAGACTTTCATCCTCGAAATTTAGGAAAGAAGGAAACATTATAGATTTAAGAACATCGAATTCGAAGCCTGCACTATTCTCTCTAACAACCCGAGTAGCCTCCTCGACCGGACGACACCAAACAAAATGAAGCCACGAAAAGTAACCAAGCCTGAACTCCTAACTAGACAAGCTAGATTTCAAACTCAAAATCCAAAGCTCTGAGAGGTTTCCAACCCAGACCGAACCTTGAGAACCTCAACCAGAAAGCACCGACACAACACCAAAACCAGAGAAGCAAGGCGATCACCACACAGAACTCGAATCTTCGAAACCATAACCAAGTTTTCCATAAAAGCCAACAACCAAAACACTAACTCATGAGCCAGTCGATTCCACAAAACCCTTTATGCTGACCCAAATCCCTCTGTACCATAAACAGGAAGCTTCAAACAAATTGAACTCTCGAACCACCCTCGAAGCATCAACTAACACCGGAGATCCATAGTTCCCACTCATACTTTACCACGAACAAAGTCACCCTTTATACCCAAGTTCTATCAAAGTAGAGCTACAACCCACTAGCTTTTTCCATCTAAGATAACAACCCGTAGCATATTACCGAAGACTGGAGTTACCTGGCCCAAATGGCCACCAACCAACGAACGAGCACTTTCGCTAACATCAAACTCAATAACAAAACCCAACTGAACAACCCATCTGAATCTGATTGAAGATCCACACACCAAAGTTAGGAAAGGCACATGTGGATACCTTGTGTTAACAGAGAACTTCCAAACTATAGAACGAACCCACCTTCGCTGCACCGTAACAAGTATGAATCAACTAAAAGCGAAGGAACCAGGGCAACCTACCCACAGACCCAAACCAAAACTAATATCCTGCAAGTAGCATGGTAAGCCTACCACGAAGTCCATAGTTATTAGCTAAGCTTCCAACTCTAAGAAACACTGCTGCAACTTCGAGTACTCGAACACCATTCTGATTTGAAATCTTCTTACCAAGATCACCTTGGGAAGAAGTCCACCATGCCATAAATATCAAGTCCAAACGCCCCGAAGGCAAAGGGAAAAGGTGCCTGGGGTTCAAAGTTACCATCTAGCCATAGAAATTTTTGCATATACCTTCAACTCATTCCCTTGGCTCGAGTCAACCACTCTATCGGATCTGCAACAACTAACCACTTCGAAGCATATATCATAACGAACTTCTAGTCCATAATGGCCGAGTCTAACCAACACTGGAATCCCACATAAACAACAACTCCGGAGGAATCAATTAAACAAGCTTTCAAATCCTCGGCAAATGAATGGTGATTACCAGTCTCTATGTATTATCAGAACTCAAAATAGCCTCGCTAGTCTCAATCCGCACAAGCTGACCACATAAAGCATACACCATTGCTAAAGCTTAAACTTACGCTATTGAGTCTGTCCAACCAACGTAGAAGGACCTCGTGCTAACTGGAACACTACTGAAATCTAGAATATCCTGCCTCTTGCAGAGGTTAGCCAAGGACTAGGTGTCCTAGGCCAATAGTCGTATCCACAATTGAAGTAAAGAAGCTAAGTTTCCCGCACCCACTGCCTCCCAGCACTAGGGTGCTGCAACCAACTAGAAACTGCCATGAACCATCCGATGTAACCTGCCAAGCCATGATTCTGAAATCCAACTTTCAAAACTGCCAACCAAAGCCTTGGTCTAACCCATATTCTCCCAGTGAATCCTTAAGAACCCAAGCAACCTAGGCTTGAATATGCAAGTTGCCAACACCACAGATGCTACTGAAATAAAAACCAATCAATGGAAAAACCCACGACAATGTGTAGATAGCTGAATCAAATCACTAACACACAATCCCAAAGCAAACCTTCATCGCCACCTCAGGCAACTACTAGGACACATAAACACAAACAAAGAGTCATCTCTCTCCTTTTTCAACTAAACAAAAATCCTTCCTTAGCACATACTAAACCTTACAAATTCTTTCTCGAATAAGAACCTGAAGTCATTACCTTACTTCTCATAGCTACACGTCAAACACAATAAAGCAGGAGAAGAATGGGCCGGATACCTAAATCACCCAAAATTCTTACGAATACAACCCAACCCCAAGGTTATGATCAACACTTTGTCAGAAGTGCTAAAGTCAAAACCCAATCACGATGCCAACATCAAGAGCTCACCCAAAGAACTATGATCAGGATTCATTCCAACTGGAGTTGGGGATACAACAAAACACTCAACAGACCAGGAACTGGAAGAGACTATATGAACAACCCACATACCTGCCAACCCCCCAAACTAATCAATAAAGAGAGTCGACTCTAGACACTCGGGAGGCCAAACTAATCTATGCCCACTAGCAAAACCAATATCCCCCAACTAAGGCAAAATCTCAACTCCGACCTAACTACCGGTAATACACCGAACCATCACACGGATCTATAGCCACGCTAGATAACGGCCTAGGCAACAACCATCTAGGATCGCTAGAAAGAAAGACTCAAAGCAACCCCAGAACCACAACATATAGGAAGCGAGCTCTAAAAAGCCTACTCACAAGTTACAACTCCGGGTAAAACACCTCACAAGGGTAATTCACCCCCATCCACTACTAAAGAATAAGCTACCAATATAACAACACATTGATACTCCAATTAAAGTAGCCAACAACTAAATAAGTAACAGGTAGGCATGTAAGAAATTACATGACAGAAGAGACATAAATGCAACACGAGCGGGACTAACACAAGTCGAAGGTAGAAAAGGCTTGAACTGGAGAAATGGTGTCAGGAACCTCTACCTCTGGCCCACAAAGAGGAGCATCAAGCTGACGGGATCTAACCTTGGACTGAGTGGTCGAAACTGAAGGCTCAACCATCCCTCACCGGGGACAAGCTCTATAAAGGTGACCAATCTCTCTGCAATCATAACACCTAAGCTGACCAGGATACACAATCGTGGGGAAATTCTTAGCAAAGTGCCCACCCTTACCATACAGAAAGCAAACCCCACTGAATGAAGCTGGACTGGAAGATCTCGCTGAACCTGACCGGCCATCACGGCTTACAAACTCTGAAGGCAAACCTCGAAGAATATAATACGTACCCTACCTACTCTGCTCAACATGAACTATACCAACACCCTCTGGAACCCGTGGAGCATCTAAAACTGGCTTGGTAGATAGAAAGAAATGGACCCGGTCTTTAGGAGAGAACCCCCTACCTCGAGTCTTGGAACCTCAGAAACTATCCTAGCGATGATGCTTCTTAGCACCACAACCATAATCCTTACACCACAAACCCTCAATGGACCAGGCATGGTCAACTGCCTGAAGGAAATTCATCCCAACAGTAACCAAGTGCTCGGTCGCCAAATGGAGTGGTTAAATGAAACCTCCCACAAAGCTCTGAACCCTATCAAACTCCGAAGGTACAGTCCTAGCAGTACACCTAACCATCACATGAAATCTCGCCTCATAGTCCAACACCGATATACAACCCTGCAAAAGAACTGGAAGCTCAACCCTAACTAAAGCACCTCTCGTAGAGCCGGGTGCTGAAATACTCATCGGAGGAATCAGAGTCCTAGACACGGTGTCCTGAAGAGATAAGGTAGCTATGAATCCAGTCGGAGGCTGGGCTGACCCCGCACTCCCCTATCTGAGGCGGTAAACTCTCACTCTGAAGTCCTGGCACTGATGGAAGCACTGAAGCGACAGGCACAAAAGCCTTGACATCACTCGTTGTCAAACTCGTCTTAGGCCTCTGAGAAGGAATGGAAAAACCAAAGTTTATAAGTCAATAGATCCAGGAATGCACGATAAGGAGCCAAAAAGATGAAACTTTTACTAATAATGCCCTGTAGCCTCCCACAGATAGGATACGGACGTCATCGTACCAATCCACGAGGCTATACTTAGACACTTGCTTCTGTACCACGACACCGGTGAACCTAGAGCTCTGATACCAAGCTGTTATGACCCAATTTCTCAGGTCATGATGGCACCTACAACCCCTCAGTAGGCGAACCAATCCCCGTAGCCCAAAACGGTTAGTACTGGGCTATCGCACAACAAGCTAAAATAAATGGAAGCAGAATGTAAAGATTGACATAGCGAAAGTAAAACCTGAATTTATATATACATAAAGGGAACTACACGAACCCCAAGACTTGGTATCGATAGTACAGAAGCTTTTAATAGAGTTCAAGTGCTAGAACTAAAAAAATACAATACAAATTTGTATACAAAAGTACAAGGAGCAACAACATAACGTAGGAGATGTGGACAAGCCAGGACTGTCAGGCGCTCACCTTAGTCTCGAATATCACAAAATCTACACGAGTCACCAACGCGATAAATAATGAGAACTCAACTAATATCTGCACAGAAAGTGCAGAAGTGTAGTATGAGCACCAGAACCATGGGTACTCAGTAGGTATCATAGGCTGACTGAGCACATATAAGGTAAAACAGTAATAACAGACAGAATAGAAACAAGCACTCATGGAAATCAATGAAAAAGTACACAGGAACTAGACCAGAGGAAAGACAACAGAACAACATGCAAGGCTAGCAAGTAGGATATATACACACAGGCACGGGTGAAAGTAATAAATAACGCACCTGGGATCCTTGAAACTACAATGTATACATAACAAGTTCTATAAATGGATGGTATATCGGTAACCTCAAGCATAAGGAAAAAAGAGTGAAGAGTAGAGATAGACATTCTCGGGAAAATAAAAATCAAAGATCGAACTAATCATGTAAATCTCAAATCCCAAAACCAGCAACTTAGTCGTAACAGGGAACAATTCCATAAATAAATAACAAGAGTCTACCTAAAGTCCCCGGCTACCCATACAACCGAGGAACACAAACAAGTGAAAACAAACCCTCCAGCATCCCATACTACCGGAGCGTACAATCAACAAACAACAAACAAGGGTGGATCCTCAAACAATGAAAGATATGATGTATGAAGATCTCAAGTGAAATGGTATCTTTGTATGTACCTCCTCCGGTGCCGATCCGGCCCAGTAGGTAGGTTTCATGGAAGGACACTGCCCGTATACCTTTACTCAGTCGTATACCCTTCCTCCGACACACGCAGCCCGAATCCCCAGGCCCGGATGGCAAGGTCCATGGAGGTCCCAGACCCCATACTAAAACTCAGTATCAAGATATGTCAGCCGGAAGCAAGTCCGGGTTCAAGATAGAGACTCAGTCTCGAATATGCATGCCCAGACCCTATCCAAGACAAAAGTAGTGGGAAAATATCTCAAAAACCCCTCCAAGGGTGCCCGGGCATAACCGGGTCTAAATAGTAGAAAGTCATCTCAGGTGTTTGGTCCGACCGAGGCTAAAATCATCATAAGTAGCAAGAAAACTCAACTAGCACCCCCGCCCTACCGAGTCTAACGTTAATCATAAAAATGGTGATATAAATCATAATTTTACCTTCTTTTACCCAAGAATATTCATAAGTTAAGTCAAACCATTTCCAATTCATTTCCATCAAAAACGGGCCCTCGGGGCCATGAAAGATTTAGAAAATAGTGCCAGTACGCCCGAAGCCAAAACCATAGTAAAATATGGATAAAACCTCTTTATATGAATAGAAATGATATGATCAAACACAATAGCTGCCCATCAGCTCCCAATCAACCTGTCGACCCTGCATAGGCCCATAGCTACTCAGCAAGCATAACCAGCCTAGAAGGATAATTCTATGCCCGGGACTCGTGGACATTCCCAATATCCCACCTTCTATGTTCCAGAGTCAACAAGGCCTCACAGGACTACAAGGGTAAATGAAACATATCGGCAAGTACTATAACCATCGGAGGAACAAAAGTAGGCGGACATGAATAAAGCGGTCAAGGTATGTGATACCAACCTAATAATCCAACCCAAGGATGTCAGCT
This sequence comes from Jaltomata sinuosa, assembly GCA_003996215.1. NCBI lineage: Eukaryota > Viridiplantae > Streptophyta > Magnoliopsida > Solanales > Solanaceae > Jaltomata > Jaltomata sinuosa. The sequence continues at coordinate 53,650 of QJPP01007537.1, forward strand.
AGTACAATTTTATCTGATATATGCTAAGTCTAGGGAGTTTAAACCATAACCTACCTGTCGTTCGATGACAAGCTGCTAGGACGATGATGTACATGCCTGAACCGCTCCAAGAAGCTCCGAAATGAAATCAAACTCGGATTTAGGCTTGAATAACTTGACGTAGATAATTGATATTTTTTTCCCAACATTCCAATTGTGCCGAGACAATATGTTCTTGCTGGAGTCATACCGTATATCACATATACTAAGCAACTTAAATTGAAAATACTTAAAAGTGATAAGAGAGATGATAGTTGAGAAAGAAAAGGAAATCACTTGACTTCACAAACAATTTAACAACCCACTTACTTGAAATGAATTTAGAGAACATCCATTAGTGCTATCTGCACTTCTTAACATACTCTCCAATATATACCCAAAATATAAATTAAATAGGTATCTCCTAATTTAAAATGACACTTTCTTAAAAAAGAAATCTTCACTTTACTTGTTGCTTTAACAAGTGTCCATAAATGAACAAGCCACCAATCAATCACCTTTTTTGCACATTTCCTCCACTTCCACGTGGAAGTGGAGGTGGCACATGAAGCCTAATTATATCTCAATATATAAGTATTCGGGTATTGCATAGGTTCCTGGTAAAATATATATAACTTTTTAAATATATCATAACTAATAGAAAATTATTTCCAATAAAACCTACTATATTGTAATAGTAATTTTCAACATAACTAAATTTACTATCTCCGTTAAAATATTACAATGTATAAAAACCTTATAAAATAAATACAATAATTATATCATAACAAAAGTATTTTTCATAGACCTTTAAAATATTTTAGGAAGGAAATAAAATATTGCTTTTTACCATATTCAACTTTTAAATAAAAATACTTTCAAATACGCACGATGTTAGTAAAAAATCTTAAATGTAGGCTCGCAAGTCTTTGCTACGGAACGGGGGTTAAGGGCGTACGATCGCAATTCACCATCGCACGATTTTGATACTCAGTTTCTAAGACAGAAAATTGATCATAACGACTAATCGAACAACCAGGGCACCAAACCACCGGTCTCAGCAAGCCATAAATGACTTGGGGATGCTACAGGAAAGCTCTAACAGTATAATAAAGGTGAAAATGAGTAAATAACCGGAAGGGTCATTACACTCAAACAACTGAAATCACATCAAGAAGCACAAGATCCACTCACTCTTAACAAAAGTGCTCATCGAACAATTCATAATGTAACAATACTATTCAAGAACACAATAGCAATCATATCCGTATAACACATCACAATTTCAATCAAAACTCAAAGCAACAACAATTTTCTCTTAAGAATGACATCACCCAATCTATCATAGGGCCAAACCATGCATTACAATTGAGCAGGGTTACCCAGACTTCACCCCCCAACTAATGTTATACTAATAATCGATTTCACATCAACATACATCTACAAACATAACACAATCCACCATTTTGAACATCACCCGTGAAAGAAAAATACCCATAATTGAACTTCAAAATTGAAAAACTAAGAACATTGGGGTAATGGAGATTTCAAATAGCATGCAATAATAAAAATAATCCCAAATCAACAAAAATCATAAATTTAACATAAGGAGCATACCACAAGTAAGTGTGAGTAAAGTGTGTTAGAAAATATTAGAGCTTTGAGGCTCATAGAAATGGTGATTTTAACATTTCACAGTAAAACTATGGTGACAGTGGCTACTGACCATCGGTAGTGCTAGCAGTGTAGAGGAAGTAAAGGAAAGGATGATTTTTAGAGTGGGAAGAGTTTATAGGTGATGAATGGAGGTTTAGGAGAGTGTTAATGGTTAATATAAGAAAAAGAATGGGTTTTAGAGGGTTTGTGAAGAAGAAGACGAAGAGGCGTGGGTCAGATGTTGACTCGAGCCGGTCAATGGGCTAAGTAAAGATTTTTAAAGAAAATACATGCACCAGCACTCCACCTGTGGCCGCAAGAGAAGACTTGTGAGCCACATGTGATGCGCAGGTGATATGTGGTTTCAATTGTTCCACCCAATGCACTGTAATGGACCTGCATTACACATGCGTGTTGTGGGTCCAAACCTGCGTCTTGAAGGTGACGCACAGGTACCAACTTTTTCTTCATTTTCTCATATGTGTTTTGGCTATAATATATGCTCCACCTGTGTTATACAAGTGAGCACATGTGGCTCGCAGGTGTATCACTAGGTTCTCTTGATGATTCTTATGAACTCTGTCATTTTCAAAGTTTCATGCATTCGTAACATGACAAAAACAACAAAAGAGTGAAGTAAAAAAATAAAAAACACTTGAGTTGCCTCCCATGAAGTGCTTGATTTTATGTCGTGGTACGGCGATAATACCTCAAATATCAATGGGTGTCCAGAGCAATGCCAAAGATATTGGCACATTTCTATCCAAAGCTTTGGATGTATCTCTTCATAAGTATCGCCAACTCTTCTCTTTGCCAACTATGCAACTCAATATAGGTGGGGATTGGTAGAGTTTCATTAGGACCAATGTACACACCCACCAAGTGTTGTGTCTTAGGCATACTAGAATTCTCAGGGTCCCTTTTCTCTCGATCTTCATATAGAAAAAGATGTTCACTCAACAATTCTTCTGTAAGCTCTTCTCCATAAGCTGCCTCAACCAGAACATCTTTTGTATCAATCATGGAAATGACTCTACACTTATTCGGTGGTTTCATTGATTAGCAAACATTGAATGTGACCTCTTTATTTCCCACTAAGAATTTCAATTCTCTATATTTGACATCAATCGGGGCTTGACCAGTGCACAAGAATGGTCACCCCTAGATGATGGGAACCTCTGTATCCACATCATAATCCAATACAACAAAGTCCACCAGCAGGATGAATTTATGGACCTTTACCAAAACATCAAAGAGTATGCTCACCGGGCTCTTCATTGATCTATCAGCCATAAGCAACGTCATTGGCATTGGCTTGGGAGATCCCAAGGCCAATTTTATACAAATCTCAAGGGTCATCAACTTGATTCTTGCCCCTAGGTCACACAAGGCTTTGTTGAATACATACACCCCAATGGTGCAAGGAATGGTGAAAGCCCTCAGATCTTCTCTTTTTGTGGACAAGTTTCTAGCAATGATTGCACTAAAATGATACGACACCTCTATTGTTCCCACATCAACTACTCTTTTATTCTTATGCAATTCTTTCATGAACTTGGCATACCCTGACATTTATAGCAAGGCATCAACCAAAGGGATGTTCACTGAAAACATAATAAACCAATCAACAAACTTTTTGAACTGGTTGTCCACTTTCTTTTTGATTAACCTCCTGGTGTAAAGAGGAGGACATTTGGGCATAGGCAATGGATCATTCACAACTTTGTCCTTCTTGACCTCATCGATGTCAATCACAATTTAAAGAGGAGGCTATATATTTCCTTCCTTCGAGCTCGTATTCTCTTCATCCATAATCACAATCTCATCATCCTTCAACACAAGATCAATTGGTTTCACTACAACCATCAGATTCTCATCGCTCTTCTTTTCAATCACAACCTTTTTGGTCACATCACCAAGACAATCAAATATTTTTCCACTTGTAGGGACAATTGCCATACAATAGTAATTATTCTTTGGATTGGGAAGTGTGTCACTCGAACGTGTACCCTTCAACCTTGGGCTCATTTGTGCTAATTTTTGATTCATTTGGGCCTCGAGGTGCTTAATGGAAGCTGAATGGGAACTCACTATTTGAATTAGGGTAGATAATTCACTTTTCAACTTTCACAACATTATCCATGGATTCCAACCTTTTTAAGTCTCGGGGTAACATCTTTTAAATTTTAGACCTAGCGGGATCTCTAGCACCCATTTGGATGGGAGTTACGTTCGTCTTTAGAGAAGTCAAATATGTATTTAAACATCAGTGATTATACCTATCACTCTGTCTATCATGGTCCCTATATCTCCAATGGGGATCGCAAAGTCTTTCTCCATCACGGTCTCTCTATAAGGCTTCTCTATCCTTGCTCCAATATTGATTCCCATCCATTGGTTGCCAAGGGCCTTGGTTGGCACCTTGTTAACCTGAGCAATAACCCCACTTGATTAGACACATAATATGCTTCCTCATCAAACAAATAGTAAGCATCATCTTCTTCTTCATGAAATTTGGCTCCTTGAGCCCCACGAGCATTTACACTCTTTACACTGGTTCCAATCATGTTATTAGCAAGAAACTCCACTTGGGTCATCATCTTATCCAAGGTTTCATCTCCTTCTTCATTTTTTTTGCCTCATTTAATTTGTCATAATTTTGGAGGTGATACTGAAAACGCTTAAATGGTGCTCTCCAATTAGGAGGTCATGGCGATCGCATAGTAAAAATAAAATTTATAATTACCAACTAGTGTCGCGATCGTACCCAAGGGAACAATGTAGTCGCGATAGAGCTAATAAAGAATCTAAGCAACTTATTGAAGTTCAAATAATGAAAAGGGAAAAGATATCTAAAGGTGGGTTTTAACTACAACTAAAAGATAAAGAAAATCAAATAAAAGATAAATTGATCAATGGCTTTCCTTGCTTTCGTCAAGAGAGGACAACAAGGGAGAATTGGGAGTGGGAGTTCAATTCACAAGACTTGCACCCAGTTGACACCTAGGTAGTCTTGGCTAGAGGTATGCCTAACTGTCTCTCGACCAATCAAGCATATATCTTATGTGTTTTCTCTCGAACTAACATGAGTAAGCAATAAACTAGATAATTAACTTGGGGAGGTCATCCTATCTCTAGCTCGGACCCTTAAATGGGAGATTTCGTGATGGGAGATATGTCTAGCCTCCAATCTAGATGGATTTCTAAGTACCCACTACTGAATCTTCCCAAATCAGCAAGCTAAGTCAATGTTTGCAACCATTGACTATAAATTCAAGCAATGGAGGATTCAATAGACCCAAATAATCAAACAAGAACAAAATCTATATATGAATTCAATAACCCAAAAAGTATTATCTCTAATACAAACCCAAAATCTCAAGTCAACAATACACCAATAAAAATAGCAATTAAGAACAAGAGTTGAAGAATGGAACTTAAGATTTTACAATAATATAGGGAATACTAGAAGGAAGCGATACAATATAAATATAAAACAACAATAAATGTCTACTCTACTATCAGGTCCTCTCCAAATCCTATGTGAAAGTTTACTAATCTAATTATTGTAAGTCACAAGCATACTAAACAAAGCAAAGCAATTCTATTAGAATCTCGAGGATGCTGTAGATACTATGCGATAACTTACAGAGAATAATAATCTACGCTAAGGATTCTCAAATAAGTTTCTACTCTAAGGTCTCTAAATGAACAATAAGGATTAAAATACCTAATTAGAATGTAACCAACCATGATATTTCCCCAACCATAGCAATTTATTATATGAATACCTTAACCGAGTAAAGTCTAAATGTAAGTAAGTCATAACCTACCTGGGGGATGAACACGCGCTCACAAACCCACTAAGAAGGAGCTTTTCTCCTCCGAGAAGCCTCCGGCTATTTCCACATTATCAAGAAAGTAATCTAAACATTAAGATATGAAAAATGATTCCCATATCATTATTCTGAAAATCGCCCCAGAAATCAGGTCTAAAATTTGCCCTTTGGGCCCACTGATGAAATTAGTAACAAACTATGCATTTGCATTACCGACAAGGTAAGGATCGCATGCCCCAAATTTGGGCGGAAGAAGGAGCAGATTCGGATCTCTAATGGTCCAAATTGATTACCTTAAAGTTAGGAGTGAAAATCATGCAATTCAAGACCCAAATCAGTAACGAAAGGTGGAATAAAGGTTTAAATGAGGAATAGAATGAGAAGCTAGAGAGAATTACCTCACAATATTTAGGAATAGTCAAGAATCGATGGAGAACCCTCTCGACCTAGCTTAGCTTCAATGGAGAAATAATTTCTAGAACTTGGAATTAAAGAGGAAGAAGTCCTCTAAAATACACGATGATCATTGCTCCTGTGGAACTGTCACCGCAGGGATGGAGGCCAACAGTTTCTTCCTGTTCCGTTGGAGAGGCCACGAGCCTGCAATGACCAAACATCACAAGTCTGGCTTTATAGGATTGGACATGCTCCACAGGAGCAGAAATTGCTACCATTAGCAGTCCTCACTGGTGCGGCTAGCTCTCGCAGGAGCGGGTGAACCTAGCACCACAGGAGAGGCTGCACCAACAGCTTTAACCCAAATTCAAAGTCCCTGATTAGACCCTCAGGATTCATTTCGATCCCCGTGAACACAAACCAAACATGCTACCCAACTGAATATGGCATTCTGAACTCAACAAAATCATTGAAATGACAAACACATGTCGTCTTGATGAAATATTAACTGAAGTCAACACATTGCCATTTTTTGCCCAAATGCCAAAAATTAGTCCAAAAGCCTCAGGACCTTAACCAAAAGTCCCACTGACCCATAGTCCACTCTCCATAACTAACATCATTGACAGAATTTTCATTCAAGCCCGTTTACTCTGAATGTTGAACAAAGTTAACTTTCTCAACTTTGAGAGTTCCATAACATGAAAACCATCCTAAAACATATATGATCTACCCACGAACCAAACCGTCAGTCTCGTAAGTCATAAATGACCTACAGTTGCTTTGAGAAAACTTGAAACGCATAAAACACACAAAGACATAGAAAATGACCTAAAGGGTTATTACAACATACACTACTAAAAGAACTTTCATCCTCGAAAGTTAAGAAGCACAAACCACCCGAAGGCTAAAAAACATGAGTGTATCAAGTCCACATGTCGAGCTTGGCTTCCCAAAAAGCCTTCTCAACTAGACAATACCCCATCTATCATCGGTAACATTAAGCCTTTAATTGCAACAATTAGGCACAAAAGTTCAACAATAATTTCTACCTCTCTGCACAAGATCATACACCCAACAAAATTGTTTAACAAAGATCATGGGTATACGAATAGTAGGAAATTTAAGCCCCAATCATCAATTTCAACAAAACCTTATGAAAAATGACGATTTGCACTTAAGAATGATTTCACCCAATCTACCTTAGTGCCAAATCATGCATCAATCACAAGTGGGTTACTTAGACTTCACCCAAAACACAGATTTTTAAGGTTAAAAATTACTACAATCGACATGCATAATCACAATTTCAAGTTCTCCCAAGGTTATACTAAGTAAAATGCACAATACAATTCAAAATTAGGGACCCAAAAATTTAGGATCTCACCCAAAATCAACATGGCAATTTTAATAAGCATACTTTACAATATGAGTTCCCAATCAATATGAAAACATGTATTTAGCGTCGGGGAACTTAACAAAATTAAAGATTAAGCAAAAAGAAGCAAAAATTGAAGATTTTGAAGGTGCAACAATGGTGACCATGATTTTGCCCAGAGAAAATGATGGCGGCGCTTGGGTGGAGTGGTGGTGAAGTGTGGGTGAGAGGAGGAGAGTAGTTTGGGAGAAGTTTGAGGGCTTTGTGGAGGATTTTGAGAGAAGAATTGGAGAGTTTAAGAAGAATTATGGGAGAAGGGGTTGAAGGTTGTAGATATAAAAGGGAAAAGAAGAAGAAAAGTTTGTCGGGTCGGTCAATGGGTAGATCAATTAAAAAATCCAAAACATACCTTGGTGTACTGCAATGTGAGATTTGCACAAGCCTTTATGCAGATCTCATGACACTTTACACCAGCTGGAAATTTGCCCAAACTTTGCCCAGGCTTCTGTTTCGTCATGCGATAGAGGTGCAACGCGCACTTGGGCATGTGCGAACCTTACAGCCCATCGCATGTTTCCTGCTATTTTAATTTTTCTTTCCAGCCTTCTATTTTTGGATGCGTTGGGTAGTGCGACGCGCACAATGACTTGTGCAAACTGCACGGTCCTCAAAACATCCCCTTTTTGCCCTGTTTGTCCACTTGTTCATTTTTCTTCTCCATGAATTCCTAAAATAACCAAAAACAACAAAAGATAACCAAAAACAAAGTAAAAACACTTGGGTTGCCTACCAAGAAGCGCTTGATTTTATGTCGCAGCTCGACGATAGTACCTCAAACCTTAGTTGTTGTTGGATAGCATGCCAATCCAGTTGGTTTGGCCCGACCTCAAGAAGGGGAATTGCTCCTTCAACATCCTCAAAAAATCATCATGTTTCCAACTTGGCATCTCTTTAAACTTAGGTGTCTTTCCAATTTCACACTTATCAAGGAAATGGTCAAGCTTGCCCTCAATATTAATCACCGAGACTACCCACAAGTGTCTTGCCAATTTCACACTCCTAAAGGGAGTGGTCAAGCTTGCCTTCAACATTAATCACCAAGACTACCCGCTACTCATCTGGAGGCTTTGTAGGTTGGAATACATTGAATTTCACTACCTCACTTCTAACTCAGAATCTGAGTTCACCGAGTTCAACATATATAAGTGCTCTCCTTGTATCTAATAGTGGTCTCCCCAAGATGATGGGCTTTTCAATATCTACTTCACAATCCAAGATCATAAAGTTTGTCAGGAGAATAAACTTGTTGACCTTCACCAATACGTCAAAGAGGATCCCTACCGGGCGCTTAATAAACCGATTAGCCATGAGTAGACGTATAGTTGTAGGTTCAGGTGTACCCAATCCTAACTTATTGAAGATCACTAGGGGTATCAAGTTAATGTTTTCCCCTAAGTCACACAAGGCCATACATAACACAAACAACCCAATAGTACACAGTATGGTGAATGCACCCAGGTTATCCCATTTTGTAGCAACATTGCTTGTCATCACAGCGCTACAGCTGTGTGATATCTCAACGGTGCTCAGATCAATAATCTTATTCTTTTTTAGCAACTCTTTCATAAACTTTGTATACCTGGTCATTTGTATTAAGGCTTTAACCAAAGGAATGTTTATCGAAAGCTTGCTAAATATGTCGATAAACTTATTGAATTTGTGCTCTTCCTTCTTCTCATTTAGCCTTTGAGGGTATGGAGGAGGTCACTTGGGTAGTGTGGTCGGCACACTTTGAGAAATGGGAGGGTCTTTCTCACTATAAATTCTCACTTGGGGAGGAGATTCAGCCTCCTCCTTCTCATCATCAATTTTAACATTCACCGAAATATTGGGTGCACCAAGCTTCACCCCATTTCCCTATTCTACAACATCTTTGTCATGCGCAGCCTCTTCTTCTTTATCACATGCATGGCTCCACAACGGGTTCAACACTAGGATTTTTCACTACAATAGCCGACTTCTCCACAACACTACTCGTTCTTCCACTTATAGTAACAATATCCATAACATGAGCATCATTTTTAGGATTGGATGTGGTTTCGCTAGGGAGTGTTCCCTTCATTCTCGGGTTCATTTGAGAGGATAGATGGTTTATTTGAGACTCAACATGTTTGATTGAGGCCGAATGAGAGCTCTCGGATTGATAAAGTATTGAAACTTTTCTTTTAAGCTCACTAACCCCAATATTTGTAGTTTCTACCTTCCTCAACACCAAGGAAAACATGTCCTCAATCTTTGAATGCCCAGGATTGCTTGTGGTGGGTTGATATAAAGAATCTGACTTGTTTGGAGGTATGTAAGGATTAGAGTTCTGATGATTGTATCTATCACATTCTTTGTCACGATCCCTCCAATTTCCATCTTGTTCCTTGTCCTTAATCCAACCTTGATTCTCATCCCTCGGGCGATAATACCAGGGATGAGAACCCGCCGTTACATAAAAAATTTTACCATCCACGATGGTCATTAGCTCATCATCACTAGCTTTGATCTCTGGTGTACTCATAGTATTCATGGTCTTAGCGCCACCGGCCCCCATCATATGCTTGGCTAGCAAGTTTATTTGCATCATAATTTTTGCCATGGTCTCATCCCTCTCTTAATCCTTTCTCCTTATCTCATTTGTTAAGATGGATGTGGTCACTCCCAAGGTAGGAACATCCACTTCTCTTGTGTGCCCAGCTTGGTTAGTCTTAGTCATTCTCTCTAGAAGGTCCGAGGCAAGAGGAAATTGTAGATCCATGAAGGTACCACATCTAAGATTGTTGTCCATGGACTTATTCATCGAGGTCAAGGCTCTATAGAATCTTTGTAGAAGAACATTGTCCGGCAACCCGTGGTTGGGACACAACACTCTAAGACCTTAGAGTAGAATCTTAGGATTCCATGAACCCATTAAGACTTCCGTTGACACTTTCATTGTCGCCCACTTCGCTCATGGGCTACCTAAGCAATGGATAAAGATAACAAACCAAATAAAAAGAACAAACACTCTACAAGGTGATTTCAATTCACAATCAAAAAGGCTATTCAAACATAATTCCCCAGCAACGGTGCCATTTTTTATAACTCTCAAGTGTACTCTCCAAGATAGAGTTATCGGTGATCGTTAAGAAAAACAAAATTTATATTACCCGACGGGAGGGAATTGTTGACTAGCCAAATCGATTGTAAAGAAGATACTTCACAACGAGAAAAATTTGTTTGCAAACAATAAAAGTAAACGAAGGGGGAATTGGGAAATCTGTCACAATTCACAATTCAAAGCAAGACAATAAAATAAAAGAAGGTGTAAACAAGGAGAGAGGATGACTAGGGTTGTGTGTCAAATGGGACTCAAATACAGGTTAGGGTGCTTGCTCAATAATATCAATTCTCGCTAAATGACATGGATAGGATTGCTTTTAGGCTCACTTGTTAATCTCTCGATCAAATAATCATATATCCACCGGTTTTTATTCAAACACCATTGTTTAGGCAATAACCAACCAACATATGCTTGGGAGGTCACACTATTTCTAGCTTAGACCCTTAAATGGGTGTTTTCGGCAAATAGAGCTATTTTTAGCCTCAATCTAGGTGGAATCCCAAGTACCCACTTGCAATTTTTACATCCAAAATTGTAAACTCCTTTCTCAAGCAAGAACACAACCAAGTAATATAAATCAATGTTTGCAACCATCAATCCTAGAGTTAAAATATGGTAAAATCACTAGACCCATGTCATATTAGCAATAATAAACACAAATTAGCAATACCCATACCCATTTATCAAGCACCCATTGTCAACACATCCCTAGAAAAGAGATTTAGCTACTCATGCTAAAGGAATAAAGAACAATAACAAATGGGTAAGTCAAATTCCCTTTAATTCAAGCTAAATATTCAATATCCAAGCTCAGTTTTTCCAAAAATGGTGATTCCAAGAGTTAGGATGAAGGAATTGGAGTGAAACCCTCCTTTTCCTCTTGGAGAGAAAAATTGCTCAATACTCAAAGCTATTCAATTCAATTTCAAAAACTATTCAAAACTAACAAAAAATAAGCCTGAAATGGGTTTTAGAATGTTCCCAAAACTCCACAGCAAATTGGACAAAAATGCCCTTTTGGAGCTGTGCGGTGCGATGTGCGGTTCACACATCTTAATGTGCGCGTTGCACAACTCTGTTTAATGGACCAGTGGCTTGACTTGATTTGAGAGCTCCATGTGAATTGGGGTGTGGTTCGCACCAGGCAATGTGTGTGTCGCACAGCGACCACACCCCTTAAAAGATCCTTTAGCTAACTCGGAGCTTCATGCAGTGGGATGTGCAGACCGCACCAATGACGGACCGTCGCCTGGACCGTCACTGTTAACCAGTGGTGTCGCCTCCTTTGCTGCCTCCATGCGACGGTCTATGTGACGGACCATCACATGTGTGACGGACCGTCACTCTTAGGCAGAATCCTCTTTTTCTCGTATTTCCGTTCGTTTCCGTGTTTGTTTCCATTTCCTACAAATACAACATAAAAACATCAAAAACGACAATGGTTGCTTGAAAACGTACGATTGTTCTTAGCTAAAAGGAGTCGAAAGTGACGTAAAATGGCGTCACATCACATATCTTCATGTGCAATTGGTTATTGACTCATCTCTCCTTCTTAAATTACATTTCACCATTTCTTCTACGTGTTAATATTTGAGAATTCATACTTCCCCCATCACAAAGTGCAACATCCATTAAGAACTTGATTTATAAGTTCTTTCATTCCCGACCAACTCAAAATATCTTCTAAATAGTCTTAAATTTTAAATATGAGCCCCTCTCGATGTTTCGAGTCTTTTGGTATATAAATTACTTGAAACGATTCACGTTTGTGGCACGTCAAATTTCCAAATCGATCTTTGAAGCTTTAATGATTTATCGATCATGGAAGAAGAAGGAAGGAAGACTAGAAGCAACAAAGAAAGAAGAAAAAAGAAGAAGAAGAAGAAGAAAGGAAGGAAGAAGAAGCCATTAATGGCTGAACACGAGAACTGAAGAGTATATATAGTAGAAGGAAGTAGAAGAAGTGGGTTAATTTGATAAAATTGGTTATTTTTTTTGTAAACCAAATGACCGAGTGGCCATTCCAGGTAATTTTCCCCTTTTTTTTTACGTTTTTTATTAATTTTTATTAATTAAATTAATTAATAAATTCAAGAATAAAATTGAATTTATTTTTGGATTAGAGTTTTTGTAAATGGATAAAGAGAAAAAAAATAAGAAAAAATTGGTGGTGAGGCAGCATGCCACGTGGCGTTCACATCACCCAAATGTTAGGCCATATGGAATTTGAAAATGCCATGGTGAAAAGATGTTAAAAGTAGGGGTATTTTTGTTAACTTTGTTAACGACAGAGGTATATTTAGCCTCAAAGTATAATTAGGGGCAAACTTAACCAATAAACCAAAATAGAGAGGTATTTTTTTTTACCCTTTTCCCAAATTTAATTCTTTAAAGTTGTTGTTTTGATACTCCTGAGTCCATAGGACATTTGTTCTTCCTCTGTCCTTTTAAATTTTAATGGCTAAAATTTAATTTGATTTATTCTCTAAGATATCATGGTTAAGTTTTCATTAACGATATATAGGAAAAATAAAAAAGTTAAAATATGTATAAGATAATACCCACTATCTGTACTTTAAATTGCTTTTTTAATAATAATCGTATGAGTATATTATTTGTTTAAAAAGTAACTGTTAGTTCTAGATTTTTAGTTGGTTTTATTGTTCAATATATATTTTTATGTATGTTTATTTCTATTATAGGTATTTATTTCTAAAAAATATTTTGTACTGTCTGTTTCTATATATTTGTTTTTTTCTTTTTAGTCCTTTTCAAAAGAATATTTTTTGTCAACTATTTAATTTTCTTTTTTCACATGACATTCTTAAAATTACAAGATTAAATGACATTTTGGTGTATTTTATATATTTTTAGTTTGATATTACAAGATATAGAGCTCTTCTTTACTTTCTTAAACTCCAAACTCCGTGTCAAATAAAAAAACAAAACAAATTAAAACATAAGAAGTACTAATTATAGAAAAAGTAATTTTTTTTATATATTGCTATCTAATAAGAATCAATAAGCAGGCAGAGAGCGTCAACATGCCTGCTTCTGCTGCCTGCTTATTCATTTATGGGTCCGATCTTCGTTTTAATTTATTTCTCTTTTTTTTAAAATCTATTATATATTTAAAAATACGTAAAAAGATAAATTACAATAACTAATAATTTAAAATATTTGAAAGTCATAAAAAATTGATTGACTTTTGAAATTTTATCAGATCCACATAAATTGGGATAAAGGAATTAACGTGTATTATTTAAAAATGAAGTAAAAGGTGCTATAAATCACAATAATTAATAATTTAAAATATTTAAAAGATATAAAAAAATTAACTGACTCCAAATTCTGTCAATGTCACATAAATTGGAGTAGAAAGAGTAACATATATTATTTGAAAATTACATATAAAATACTATAAATCACAATAATTAAAAACTTAAAATATCTAAAAACTATATAAATAAATTGGGGTGACTTTGCAAATTCTATCAGCGCCACATAAATTGGAACAGAGAGAGTAACATATATTATTTGAAATTTTTGTTAAAAAGTATTATAATTCAAAATAATTAATAACCTGAAATATTTAAAAACCATAAAACAAAAGTTGATCGACTCTTCAAATTTAATCTATGTTACATAAATTAAAACAAAAAAAGTTGCATATATTAGGCCCGTGCCTTGCACGAGATTTTTGTATCTAGTATATATATAAAAAGAAATAACTTTGCATCTTAAAATATTTTTTTTAAAAAATATATTAATAACTTTGCATCTTTAAAAATTAAAAGAAAAAACTTTAAATAAAAAAATATTATTTTTTTCAAAAGTTTAAGGCCTCTGATTTGTTTTTGGCTTCAGGCCACTAACGTGCTTGAGCCGCAGGAAAATACATGGGGTGTCCCTCAGATTGAGCGGTCTTGCTTTTCTGTCCCTCATAAGAAAAGTATTTAAGTCTAGCCTTCCTTTCTTTTTATGTATAAGACAAATACTTTTTTGCCCTTCTATACCACAACTCTTCATGTTCATTTGCTTCTCAACTTTTTTTTTTGTTTCCCCTTTTTTTTTCTTTTTTTTTTTCATTTTTCTCTAACTTTATTTTTCTTTCATTCTTCTCATTTTCTTTTTTCTCAATCTTTATTTTTTTTCTCTTTTGTTTTTGTTTTTTATTTTTCTCTTTTTTCTCAATCTTTATTTCTTTTTTCTTTTTTCTCAACTTTTATTATTTTTTGCTAATAAATAGAAAGTTAGATAATCCGCAAAGAGGATCTTCTTTTTTTGACATCGCAGTAAACTTAAGAGCGTGCTTTGTTGTTAGTCCTTTGGAATAAGTCTTGCCTCTAAAGCAAGAGTTATAGAACATCTCATAAATCAAGACACAATGTGGTAGTATCAAGCCTTGCTCGTGGGGCATAACTTGTTGTTTGGAAATCCTTAAGCTAAGTCTTGCCTCTAAGGAAAGAGTTACAGAGTATCTCATAAATTAAGACACAATGAAGTAGTGTTAACTCTTGACCATGGTCCGTAACTTATTTTTTGAGAGGTCCTTCGGCTAAGTCTTGCCTCTAAGGCAAGCGTTATAGAGCATATCATAAATCAAGACACAATGTGATAGTATCAACTCTTGACCATGGAGCGTAACTTGTTGTTTGAAAGTCCTTGGGCTACGTCTTGCCACTAAGACAAGAGTTATAGAACATCTCATTGTCATGATCTGATTTCTCAGTTCATGATGGCACATACAACCCTCCAGTAGGCGAACCAATTCCTGTAGCCCAGAACGGTTAGTAATGGGATACTACCTAACCAATACGAATGATAAGCTGAAATAAATAAAAGCAGAATAAGGTAAAGACAATGCGGAAGTTAAAACCTGAATATATACAAAAAGAAACTACACCAACCTCAAGACTTGGTATCGATAGTACAGAAGCGTCTAATAGAATACAAGTGCTAACAGTAACAAAAGATAAGTACAACTGTCTCCGAATATACAAAGAGTAACAGTACAAAGATAAGGTATGGTTAATCCCCGACCGTCAGGCGCTTACCCTAGTCTCGAAGATCCAAGAGCTGCACGAGTCTCCAACGCGATCAACAGTGAAAGCTCATAGTATGAGCACCAATTGCTAAGAAACGGGTACCCAGTAGGCATCATCGGCCGACTGAGTGGATATAAGATATCAAAACAGTAATATAGCAGATAGCAAGAAAGCAGTCACTGAAACAACAGAAAAAGCACAAAAAACTAGCACGGAGAATAGTCAACCAAGAGTTAAAAACATACAATGCTATCACAGAAGATATATATACACAGGACAAAGGTGAAAGAAGTAAGAACACACCTAGAATCCTTGCAACAATAGTATATGAAAGGAGAGAGTTTAGAAATATGGCGGTTGATATGCCGTAGAATTACACCACTTTCGAGTCTTAATACTTAGGATTATCGCAAGTCCTTTAGCATTTTATTAGTAGATTTGATGCTTTTTTATTAAGTGTACATGAGAATGGATTCTAGAGCCAAGCACTGGAAATTGCGCTAAAAAGGGAAGGCTGCAGAGATGATGGATGACTTGACTGTCTGTGGTTCTGGACCACGGACCCGTCCTATTGACTCGTATGACAAAGTTCAAAAACTGTGGAAGTATGGAAGAATAGTACGATTCAGTCTATGAGTCATGGTTCCAAGCCACGACCCATCATGTCAACTCGTAAAGCAGAGGAACTGTAGATGTGCAAAATAGGGAGCAAGAAGCACGAGTCAAAGAACAAACCGTACTTCCAAATCCTGAGCCATCCTGCTGGACTCGTGGTCGGTGATCAGATAAAGTGCAAGAAAGGATGATAAAACCACGAGTTAGGAGATGAACCGTAGATCAAGAGTACGACTTGTGGTTCCACTCGTGGTTTCTCATGACAGATGATGTTGACCAGTCAAGACCATGGTTGATCTCAGAAGATCACGAACCATCATTTGGAATGACGGGTCGTCAACCAATGTGTGTTCCCTGCAGAATCAAGTTCTCCTTGTTTAGTTAGGATAGGATTTCTAATGTCTATAAATACCTTTCCTAGGTTTTCTTTTATGTTTTACGCTATATAATTTGTAGGAAACACATTCGTACACTTGTGATTTTGATTTGTTCTTTTTCTGAGAGTTAAATACATTCATAGTTCTTTGTTCTAGATTTCATCTTCATCCATTCAAGTTCACGGATTTCTTTACTTCTTATTATAAGTATATGATCATGAATGCATCAAAAACTTCTGATTGTTTACTTATGAACATGAGTAGCTAAATCTACAACTAGGATTGTGGGAACCATAAAGGATTAACAAAGTAGGCAAAGTACTTGATAATTCTAGGGCTGTATTTATGCATGCATTGTTCTTGTCACGACCCAGACCATCGTGAGTGGCACCCACCCAACCCATGGATGAGCGAACCAATAGAGTCCAATTCTTAGCCTAGCCTAATAGCTTAAAACCAGTGTAGAAATGTAAACTAGCATTCAATCATAAATAAAATGAACTCTATAAATAAAATAAACTGCGGAAATACCTCCTTAGAATCTGAAGGTCATCGTACCAAAAACATCTAACCAAAAACTAGAGTACAGGGATGCAACCCCAAATATAAAAATAGTCTAAGCCCGAAAAATGGGCTACAACTCAACTAGATGGACACCAAGGCAGCTCGGTCGAATAGCTCACCCTTGATATCTCGAAAAGTCATGCCTACAAGTAAGGTCGTGCGTCAACCAACAGAAGATTTCTTGTACTCACAAAAAGACAAGCAAGTGCAGTATCAGTACACAACCACCGTGTACTGGTAGGATCATCATCCAGTTTCAAATAAACAATGTATTAGTAGTATAAAAATCAAGTAAGAGTACAGAAAACACATAGACAAGTCAACAAGTATTCCTAGACTACAAGTCTCTACCTAACTTGTCTCACATGTAAACCACTTCACAGTTATGATCAATAATCCACAATAATAATAGTCATATCCCGTTACATATCCCGGACCCACCCTGGATCCCCTCTAGACAACACCTAAGTGTCAGATATACCACCCGGTCTACACCAAGACCAAAACTCATAAAGTAATGCAAATAATCCCGACCTCTCAAGGACCAAAATACACAATAACAATTCAAGTTCACAACCCGGTCCACTTAGGGAACCTTTAAATAAAGATGCAATAACACAATAAAGTAAACTCGTACCAGGCGTGGTACTCGAGACAACCGTTAGTATTATCCCATACCAGGCGTGGTACCCGAGCCAACCATTAGTATTATCCCGTACCAAGTGTGGTACCCGAGCCAACCGAATGTCACATAAATCCACAGTCACAAACAATGAACAGTCAATACTTGTAAACCAACAAGCAATACACTTAGTTCATTTCACAAGACTGAAAAACAGGACCTTTTGGACATTCTAAATCATTCCCTAAGCAATGCAAATCATACAAATACTTAGACCAAAGTACACAAACATACAATGCATACAGGAAGCAATAACCATCACCTACCTCAAATAAAAAAGCTCTACAATGTCGGAGCTTTTCCCCTTTCAGGATCCCTTGCTTGTTCTTGGTCTAGAAACAATACACAATAACCAAAAATCAAAACTTATGGCCTACAAATTACCCGTATTATGAAAAATCCCAAACCCCAGGACAACCATGATCATTCCACCCATTCCCGGTCTTTCCCACCATTAATTCACCTAAATTCATCATTTTTACGGATTTCCTTAGCGAATTATGGCTAAATGATCATTAACCACTAACAAGAATCAAGACCCAAGTACTCTAGCACCCTAGAATCCTCTTTTTCCACAAATTCTACCATTCCTAGGTCATCCCAAACCTTTCCCCCAAGTCCACACCTAGCAAATCTATAGCATAGGAAAGATACCACAGAGTTTGGGGAGTAGAATCCTTACCTTTAGGACGAAAAATGATGGAAAACCGGTAGAAATTACCCAAAATCGCCCCTTCTTCTCCCAAAATATTCCAAGAAAAACTGAACTATTTTAGGGAAGATTCTTCATTAAATCCTGTCATGCTCCGCTATAGCGGTACTTCCGTAGCAGAGTTATCCGCTATGGTAGAGGCTGATCGACGTTGACTTCTGCTGTAGCGGTAATTTCTCCGCTACAACGGAGGTCGCTATGATAGGGTGTCAACTGCTATAACGGTTGACACGGGATAGAAAGTCGTAAAATCTCCAAAATTAGTCCATTTTACAACACACTTATTTTCCCGACATCCAGGAATAACCCCTTCACGTGAACCTTGATTCTGGGAGTTCTACTTACCTGAATTCGATTCTAAAAAGTCCCCCAGACTCCTTTATATGTTAGATACGAGGAAAACTAGCTTGAATCAAGACATCAAACCCAATCCTTACCCGGATTGCTCTAGACCATACCTAGCCCAGAATTTCAAACTCCCAAACCCGGAGTTTTCTAAATCTAAAAATTAGCATGAATGGTTTAGCCATAACGACGTACCTTGTTGTTACGATAGATACCAATTTACCTATCGTTCATCCCTAATGATTACACCCAAAAATATGAAAAGATAAAGAAAGAAAGAGTAGTACCTGTATCCTCAAACAAATGAGGGTACTTGTCCCGTATGTCCCTCTTAGTTTACCAAGTGGCGTCCTCAACTGGATGATGCTTCCTTTGAACCATTACCATAGTGATCACCTTTGTCCTTAATTTCTAAAAATCCCGATCAAGAATCAAAACTGGCTCCTTTTCATAGCAAAGATCCTTATCAAGTAACACCTCATCCCACTTGATGATGTAGTCCCCATCCCCATGGTATCTCTTTAGCATGGATACATGGAACACCAGATGGACACCCGACAGACTAGGCGGCAACGCCAATCTGTAAGCGGTAGGCCCTATGATCTTACGAACCTCAAACAGTTCGATAAACCGGAGGCTGAGCTTTCCCTTTTACCGAAACACATAACTCCCTTCATTGGTGACACTTTCAACAATACTTGTTCACCAAACCGAAATTCCATGTCTCGAACCTTGTGATCTGTATATTCCTTCTGCCTGCTTTAGGCAGCTAGTAACTTGGTTTGAATGCCTCTTACCTTTTCTTGCGCTTCCCTTACAAAGTCTATGCCTAAAGGCTTTAAATTGCCTTTCTCAAACCACCCAATTGGTGATCTACAACTCCTCCCATATAGAGCCTCGAACGATGCCATGTCGATACTGGAGTGGTAGCTATTGTTGTATGAATACTCACACAATAGTAGAAACTGGTCCCAATGACCCCCGAAGTCAATCACACATGCTCTCAGCATGTCCTCTAATACCTGAATTATCCTCTTCGACTGACCATCATTCTGAGGATGGAAGGCTGTACTAAAGGTGAGTTGAGTGCCCAACTCCTCATGCAACTTGCCCCAAAACTTGGAGGTAAACTGCATACCCCTGTCTGAAATAATGGATAGTGGTACCAATTGCTGCGAATTGTAATCCACCCCGACCAGAATGAAGTGAGCTGACTTGGTCAGCCTGTCAACAATGACGCAAATAGAGTCATACTTCCCCAAGGTTTTGGGGAGACCCACTACAAAATCCATGGCTATTCTCTCCCACTTCCACTCTGCAATGGGCATCCTCTGAAGTAGTCCTGCAGGTCACTGGTGCTCATACTTTACCTACTGGCAATTCTGACACTTGGACACAAAATCAGCTATGTCCCTTTTCATCCCAGGCCACCAATAAAGTTGCCTTAAATTTCTGTACATCTTGGTTACACCAGGATGAATTGAATACCGCGAACCATGAGCCTCTGCCAACACTTTTTAATTATGTCATCAACTCGAGGAACACATATCCTTCCTCTAAAGTTTAATACACTGCCAAAGTCCAAAGTGGCATCCCCGGACTCTCCAAATATTACCTTGCTCCAAAGCCTGCCCAACTACGAATCCTGAAACTGTTTGGCCTTTATCTCCTCTATGAATGTGGATTTGACCTCAATACTAGCCAAGACCCCATCTTGTTATGAAATTCCCAAGTGCATGAACTTGGACTCCAATGCGTGGATTTCCCTTGCTAGTGGTCATTTGGACACCCCCAAACAAGCCAAATTGCCCATGCTAACTGTCTTCCAGCTCAATGCATCTGCCACTACATTAGCCTTACCCGGATGGTACTGAATAGTCACATCATAATCCTTAAACAACTCCATCCACCTTCTCTGCCTCAGATTCAAGTCCTTCTGAGTGAAAAGATGCTGCAGACTGCGATGATCAGTGAACACCTCACACTTGACACCATAGAGATAGTGTCTCCAAATTTTGATATCAAAGACCACCGCTGTCAACTCTAAATCGTGAGTCAAATAATTTCTCTCATGCATCTTCAACTGCCTAGAAGCATAGGCTATCACATTCTTATCCTACATCAACACATCACCCAAACTAGAATGTGAAGCATCACAGTAAATAATAAAGTTTATACCTTCAACCGACAAGGAAAAAATAGGAGCCATGGTCAGAAGTGTCTTGAGCTTTTGAAATCTCTCCTCGCACTTGTTGGACCACACAAATGACACATATTTCTATGTCAGCCTTGTCAGGTGAGTAGTAATGGAGGCAAAATCCTCACCTCAGTCACAGAGCTAGGCCGGGCCTAACTCTTGACTACCTCTATCTTCTGGGGATCTACCATCACCCCCTTTTCTGACACTACATGCCCCAAGAATGCTACCAAAGTCAACCAGAACTCACACTTGGTGAACTTCTCATAAAGCTTTTGACGTCTAAAAATGTCCAATACTATACGGAGATGTTTAGCATGCTCCTCCCTACTCTTGGAGTAGATCAAAATATCATCAATGAAAATGATGATGAATGAATCCAAGTAAGATTTAAATGCCCCATTCATTAAACTCATGAATGCCGCTTGTGCATTGGTCAAATCAAATGACATCACCAAGAATTTGTAATGCCCATATCGAGTTTGAAAAATAGTCTTAGGGAGATCCTCGGGCCTAATTTTCAGCTGATGGTACCCTCTCCTCAAGTCAATTTTCAAAAACACCGATGCACCCTATTACTGGTTAAACAAATCATCAATATGGGGTAGAAGGTACTTATTCCGGATGGTAACCTTGTTCAACTACCTATAATCTATTGACATCCGCATACTACCATCCTTCTTCTTTACAAACAATACCGAAGCACCCCACGTTAAAGCACTGGGATGGATAAATCCCTTATCTAGGAGTTCCTGAAGCTGAGTCTTAAGTTCCCTTAACTCTAGCGGAGCCATACAATATGGAGGAATGGAAATGGGACGAGTTCCCGGCTCTAAGTCAATATAAAAGTCAATATCCCTGTCCAAAGGCATACCAGGAAATTCTGTAGGGAATACCTCTCGAAACTCTGAAACAACTGGAACTGACTCAATAGAGGGGGACTCCACACAATCATCCCAGAAATGAGCCAAAAAGGCTAAACATCCTCTCCCCACTAACTTCCTAGCCCGAACAAACAATATAATTCTGGTCGGCTTAGACCTGTGCACACCTTCCCACTCTAGCCTATCCTTACCCGGAATCTCTAGCACCATAGTATTGGTGTTACAATTTAACACAACATGATACGGGGATAACCAGGTCATGCCCAAAATAATGCCAAAGTCAACCATATCTAGGATTACTAAATCTACCCAAGTATACAGCCCCACAAAAATAACCGAAGAGTTACGATAAACATGAGTCACAACAACCGACTCTCTAATCGGGGTAGAAACATGAATAGGGGAATCAAGGATATCACATACCAAGTCCAGACCCAATGCAAAACTCACAGACACATAAGAATATGTAGAACCTGGGTCAAATAATACCGAGGCCATTTTATCAAAGACAAGAATTGTACCTGTGATCACCGCATCGATGCCTCAGTCTTGGTCCTCCCTAGAAATGCGTAACAGTGATCCCAATCATCAATCTGGGCAACCTCCCTGGCTAGCTGCACCGCGCCCCTGCCTGTGCCACCATTTCCTCTGTCTCCCTGACCTCCCTGAATGTTACCCCGCCTCTAGCATGACCACCTCTACCTGCCGAGACCACAACCTTGGGCTGCTACTGAACCTGATTACCGGTCTTCCTATGAGGACACTCCCTCTTAAATTATCCCAGATCATCACAATGAAAACAACCACGATCAAGTGCAGGCCTGCTAGCAGATAAATAAGAAGCTCCCTGGCCCTTACGAGCTGAAACTGCTGATTAGCTCCCGGATGACCACCTGTAGCAGCTGGCAGAGCTGACTGAATAGGATGGGCTGAGTATACCTGCTAATTCTGACCCCAGGAGTTCGAACCACCATAATTTCCCTCATTCCGGGGCTTCTTGGCTAACACCTTAGCATGCCCCGCCTGCCTGACTCCCTCAAGTTTCTTAACATAATCCACCACTTCATTAAAGCCTTTCCATGAAGAAGTCATGTGCACAGACAGTATCTGAAGCTCAGTATTTAAACCATTGATAAACCACTGAACCCGCTCCTCCTCGGAACCCAGCAACTGTGTAGCAAAATGAGACAAAGCATGAAACTTTGCCTCGTAAGAAGAGACTAACATGCTACCCTACTCTAAATTCAAGAATTCATCCTTTTTTCGGTCCCTTATAGTACGGGGTACGTATTTCTCTAAGAAAAGAGAGTGGAACTGTTCCCAAGTCAGTGGAGGTAAAACAGACGACCAACACTCCACATGAAGTCTCCACCACTGCTTGGCATCACCCTGCAGCTGAAATATGCCGAACTTAACCCCATAATGTTGCACGATGCCCAGCTTGTGCAGCCTCTCATAACAATCCAGTATGAACTCATAAGCATCTTCCCTATCAGTACCCTGAAATGTAGGAGGTTTCAGCTTGAGAAACTTGGTCAGCATCTCATGTTCATTTCCTGTCATCACTGGGCCTAGCATTGGCCTAAAGAAGTCGCATGTGCCTGAAGCTGCATCCATCCTAGGAGCTGTAGGATCTACTGCCTGAGTGCCCAGAGCCTGATTTGGAACGCCCGCGGCTATGGCTCCTGCACCAACAAAACCACTTAAGAAGTTCTAAGCCTGCTGAAATGCTTCAGGCGTCATAGATGGAAGGCCCGCACCTCCAGTCTTCCACAACAACTTCCACTTCCTTGACAACCTGTTCCTGAGGTTTGGGAAGGGTTGCCTTTTACGCTCCTGCAGCATATTGAGCCCCATCACTGGCGGGCGTGGCTCTACCTTGTTCTCTGCCCCTTCCCCTGCCTCTACCATGGACAGTCGAGCCCGTTGTTGGAACCGCCGGTCTAGCTCCATTGTTCCTTGTGTTAACCATCTGTGGACAAAAGAATGAAAGAGTCAGATACCAATTTGTATCACCAGATACCAATTGGAATCAAGTTATAGCACGATGGAAGAAAGAAGAGATAGTTTCCTAAAGTCGTATAGCCTCTTGAAGAAAAGTACTGACATCTTCGCACCGCTCCACAAGACTCTACTAGACCTGTTTTGGTACGACGAGATCAATGAACCTAGGGATCTAATACCATCTTTGTAATGACCTAAACCATCATGAGTGGCACCCACCCAACCCGTGGATGAGTGAACCAAGAGATTCCAACTCTTAGCCTAGCCTAACATCTTAAAACAAGTGCAAAAATGTAAACTAGTATTCAATCATAAATAAAATCAACTCTATAAATAAAATAAACTGTGTAAATCCCTCCCTAGAATCTGAAGGTCATCATACCAAAAACATCTACCAAAAACTAGAGTACGGGGATGCAACCCCAAATATAGAAATCGTCTAAGCTCGAACAAATAGGCTACGACTCAACTAGACGGACACCAAGGCAGCTCGGTCAAATAGCTCACCCTTGATATCTGAGAAAGTCAACCTATAAGTGAGGTCGGGCGTCAACTGCCGGAAGATTTCCTGTATTCACAAAAAGACAAGAAAGTGCAGTATCAGTACACAACCACCGTGTACTGGTAGGATCATCAGCCAGTTCCAAATAAATAATGTATGAGTAGTACAAAAATCAAGTAAGAGTATAGAAAATACATAGGCAAGTCAACAGGTATTCCTAGACTACAAGTCTCTACCTAACTTGTCCCACATGTAAACCACTTCATAGTACTAGACTACAAATCTCCAAAACTAGTCCATTTTACAACACACTTATTTACCCAATGTCCCAGAACAACCCCTTCACGTCAACCTCAATTCTGGGAGTTCTACTTACCCGAATTCGATTCTAAAAAGTCCTCCGAACTCCTTTATATGTTAGATATGAGGAAAACTAGATCAAATCAAGCCATCAAACCCAATCCTTATCGGGATTTCCCTAGACTATACCTCACTCTAAAATTGGCCGAGAATAGACTAGCCAAAAATTTCAAACTCCTAAACCCGTAGTTTTCTATCTCTAAAAATTGGCACGAATGGTTTACCAGTAACAATGGACCTGGTCATTACAGTTTTTCCCTTTGCTTTTATTTCTCTTTAATGGTGTACAACGTTAGAACTCTCCTTATCCTTATTTATCGGACCAAGGAGGTAACATATGGGAAAAGGGTTGTTCAACAATGGAGATTTGAGGCTACCAACCCTCATCTAATAGCTTGACCTTGTCCGGGAATAGCTAATCTGGGATCCAGGGTAAGGGTTAGTAAATCATACACCCATAGCCGGACCATGGCGTGTGGCGAAATTCATCTATCTGAGGGACCAACTATTTAGGTTAACCTAACTTGTTGATTCTGCATGCTAAGCACCAAGATAGTTTACTAAGTACAACGCCTTACTAAGTTATGATCTCATTGGGAATACTACCCTAGTCGCTTCTCTTATTGCTAACAACTTCTGAAACTATTACTAGTTACTTGTTACTAATCTAAGTTACGTTTAATATTTGTTACTTACCCCTCCCACCTTTCTAGGGAAATAAACGGCTAACAGTGCGAGTAAACTCTAATCAACCATAGTCCTACCATATTCCTTGTGGGATCGATCCCAACTTTTATTGGGTTCTATATTTGAACAGCGACCGCTTACGCTTCTAAAAGGAGGTGTAAGCTGCGGATAATAAGCTGCTCATCAAGCCATACTAGATGCACAAGCTGCGGAAGATGAGGCAGTCCAATGTAATGCACCTCATATTCCAGTAGCACCAAGAGTTAATAGAGGAAGACAGATGCAATAACAATGACACGTACCTTTGTACAATGTTGATGATGAGGAAGGGATGATAGGCCCCATAGTGTTGACACCAATACCTGATGGAGTAAAGTTTGATATTACTAGCACTATGATTTAGCTGCTGAACCTGAAGGGATTATTTGCTGGTAAGCCGACGGATATGCTAACTTGCACTTGTAAAACTCTATGGGAATCTTCAGGGCCTACAACCTTCTAAGAGTGGATCAAGATGCTATCAGATTGTGGCTCTTCCCATTTTTAATTGATTTGAGAAGCAACACTTTGGCTTGCAGAACTACCTGATGCCTCTATATTCACATAGGTTAAGCTGAGAGATCAATTTTTAGAAAGGTTCTTCCCTCCATCAAGGATGTTGCAGATAAAGAAAGAGATCTATAACTTCAAATAGCTTCATATGGAAGCATTGTATGAAATATGGCTGCGGTTTAACAAGAAGCTGAAGCAGGTTCCAAATCATAGAATCCCTTCAGGTCACTTAATGAAGATTTTCTACAAGGCATAGGATGTAAAAACTAAAGCGGTAGCAGATAAAGTGACTGATAGAGCATTTATGGAGAATACTTATGGTGAAGCCTCAGTGATGCTTGATAGGGTTACTAAAATGAACAGAGCCTGGATATGAGATATGCAAAAAACTCGATAGAAACTTATGCAATTAGGAAATCCAGTGACCATGAAGAATTCCAGGAAATTAAAAAGAACTTCGCATCTATTCAAACAACTGTGGATCTAATTGCGAAGAAAATTCTTAATGGTGGTTTGGAAAAGGAGAAGGTTATAGGGACACAAGGTAGAGCACTAAGGTAGGATGAGTGTGACTCTGATGAAGAGGCAAAATATCTAAACGATCAAGTGGTGGGTTTCCAGGCCAATGGCCAAGGAAATCAAGTTTGCAATAGGGACATAGATGGCAACTATAATAGGTCTGGATACAGAGATAAGAGAATGGGTAGAGATGATGAGTGGAATAAGAGGGACGACTACAAGAATGATAGAAGTTGTCTGTATATCCCTCTTGGAAGTCATGAAAATAGACTTGAACAACCATCCATGAGAGGTCTGCTCACTAAAGTATTTCAGAAGGTTGATTCTACAGATGTAAGTATAAAGGAGATGTGTACTGAAATCTCAGGTATGAGTCAAATGGTATAGGCTCATTCTGTCACCATAAAATAGCTTGAGATGAGAATGCACTAAATGTCCACAGACATGAACCCGCATTAAAAGGGTACTCTCCCAAGTGACACAATTCAGAATCCAAAGAATGATCGATAAGTTATGGCCATGACTACCCAAAGAGGAAAATAGACTGTTGAACCTCCTATGCCTATAGCGGTTGATGCACAAGCCGAGCCTGAAAATAATGATGATGAGATTGTGGTAGAGTCTGAAGAGAAATATAGTGGTAAAGGTCCGATTGAGAAGAAGTCTTATGATGCAAAAGTGAAAAGTAAAGAGGTTGCGCCAGTCTTGAAGCCCATGCCATTGCCTCCTCCACTTTACCCACAGAGATTGAAGAAGAAGGTTGAGGAAGGTAAATTCCACAAGTTCATCTCCATGCTAAAACAACTTTGACTCAATATTCCTCTAGTTGAAGCATTGGAGCAGATGCCTGGGTATGCAAAGTTTATGAAGGATATGGTAACTCAGAAGAGAACGGTTAGTTTTGAGCCAACTGATAATTTGCACCATTGTAGTGCAATAGCTTCCCATTCTATGGTGTAGAAAAAGGAAGATCTTGGAGATTTCACTATTCCTTGCACAATTGGAGCCTTCTACTTTGCCAAAGCATTGTGTGATCTGGGTGCTAGTATTAATCTTATGCCACTAGCAGTATATAATCAGTTGGTCTTGGGATCCCTCACACTGACTACAATGCAACTTCGTATGGCAGATCACACGGTTAAAAGGCCTGTGGGAATTCTCTATGATGTACTGGTAAAAGTTGACACTTTTATTTTCCCTACAAACTTTGTGATCCTTGACTACGAGGTTTACTTTGAGGTTCACATCATCTTGGGATGACCATTATTTGCCACTGGACAAGCTTTGGTTGATTTAGAAACTGGGCAGATGAAGTTCATGCTGAATGATGAGGTGGTTACTTTCAATGTTTGCAATTCTATGAAGCATCATGATGATATGCACGTGGTTTAAGTTATTGATGTGGTTGATAAGTATCAACTAATTATGACTGTTGAGGAGAGACTTGGTGTGGAAGCACTTGCAGCTCTGATTATGAATTTTGATTGAGACAATATTGGGGAGTATACTGAGATGGTAGAAGCACTTGCAGGTATGGGGTCTTATAGTTATGCTCCAAAGAAGCTTGATTTGGACTTGAAGAATCGACATACACCACCTGCCAGACCGTCTATTAAGGATCCTCTTATCTTGGAGCTCAAGGCACTTCCATCTCACCTTTGATATGTGTTATTAGGAGCTAATGACACCTTTACAGTTATTATTGCTGCAAATTTAGGTGAATGACAGGTTAAAGCTCTGGTTTCTGTTATGAGAATGTTTAAAAGGGCCATTGGGTAGACCATTGCTTACATCACTGGGATTCTACCTAGAATCTGCACATATAAAATTCAGCTAGCGCCAGATTGCATTCTGAGTATTGAGCACCAGCGTAGGTTGAATCAACCTATGCAAGAGGTCATCAAGAAGGATATCATCAAGTGGCTGGACACAGGTGTGGTTTACCCTATTGCGGATAGCAAGTGGGTGAGCCCTGTTCAGTGTGTTCCTAAGAAGGGTGGGATTACTATAGTCCCAAATGCAAAGAATGAGTTGATTTCGATGAGGCCAGTCATAGGCTGGGGCATATGCATGGATTATAGGAAGCTGAATGCTTGGACTGAGAAGGATCATTTTCCCATATCGTTCATGGATTAGATGTTAGACCGTCTAGCTTGTATAGGATTGTATTGTTTTTTGATGGTTATTTTGGATACAATCATATCTCGATTTCTCTGAAGACCAAGAGAAGACCACTTTAACCTATCCATATAGGACATTTGCTTTTAAGAGAATGCCTTTAAGTTTATGTAATGCACCAATTATATTTCAGCGTTGCATGATGTCTATTTTCTCAGACATGGTGGAGGACACTATTGAGGTATTTATGGATGAATTTTTGGTAGTTGGTGACTCTTTTGAAGAATGTTTGGATCATCTAAATTGTGTGCTAAAAAGATGTGAAGAGTGTAACCTAGTGCTGAATTGGGAAAAGTG
Source organism: Jaltomata sinuosa (assembly GCA_003996215.1). Taxonomy (NCBI): domain Eukaryota; kingdom Viridiplantae; phylum Streptophyta; class Magnoliopsida; order Solanales; family Solanaceae; genus Jaltomata; species Jaltomata sinuosa. Next base: position 82,608 of record QJPP01007537.1, read on the forward strand.
TCACTTCATGGTGAAAAAGGGTATTGTTCTTGGTCATTGGATCTCCAAGAAGGGTATGAAGGTTGATAAAGAAAAGATTGAGGTGATTGAAAAATTGCCTCCACTAGTTTTTGTGAAGGGTATTCAGAGTTTTTTGGGGCATATTGGTTTCTATTGCAGGTTTATCAAAGACTTCTCCAAAATTGCAAGTCCATTATGCAAGTTGTAGGAGAAAGAGGTGAAGTTCATTTTTGATGATGCATGTCTGAAGGCGTTCGAGTGCCTTAAGGAAAAGTTTACCTCTGCTCCCATTATTATTTCCCCTGATTGGTGTCAGCCTTTTGAGGTTATGTGCAATGCTAGTGGAGTGGCGCTAGGAACAGTCCTGGGTAAAAGACGTGAAAATATTCTTCATCCCATCTACTACCCTAGCAAAGCACTTAACCCTGCTCAAAAACTATACGGTGATGGAACAAGAGTTGCTTACTGTGGTCTTTGCATTCAAGAAATTTAGATTTTATTTGCTTGGAACCAAGGTAATTGTACACACTGACCATGCAGATCTTAGGTGCCTCATGGATAAAAAGGATGCAAAGCCGAGATTATTAGATGGGTGTTACTGCTGCAAGAGTTTGATTTTGAGGTTAAAGACATGAAGGGCACCGAGAATCAGGTAGCAGATCACTTGTCTAGATCAGAAAAAGAAGCTATGCTAAAGTTTGATGATGCACAGGAGATTGATGATTAGTTCCCAGAGGAGCAAGTGTTAGCTTCTTCTCAAGATTTAATTCCATGATTTGCTGATATTGCCAACTATTTGGCAAGTTATATGGTTCCTCTGAATATGTCTGCCCACCAACGAAGAAAGTTTATGTCTGATGTCAAGAAATTCTTCTAGGAGGAGCAATTCTTGTTTCATGTGTGTGCTGATACTGTGATCCGTAGATGTGTGCCTGAAGCTGAGATGATGGAGATACTAGAGGCTTTCCATTAATCCCCTATTGTGGGTCATCATAGTGGTATCCAAACTGCACACAAGATCTTACAATGTGGCTATTATTGACCGACCATTCACAAAGACGCACATGATTTTGCTAAAGCTTGCAGCAGGTGTCAAAAGGAAGGAGGCATATCACGAAGGCAAGAGCTTCCTCTTACTCCCATCCTTGTGATCGAGCTGTTTGATGTTTGGGGTATTGACTTCATGGGCTCGTTTGTGATGTCTAATAGAAGCCGGTATATATTGGTGGCTGTTGACTATGTAACAAAGTGGGTGAAGGTAGTTGCGCTTCCCAATAATAAAGGTAAGTGTGTCACAGTGTTCTTGAAAAAGAACATCTTCTCCAAATTTAGTACACTAAGGGTAATTATTAGTGATGGAGGCTCTCACTTCTGCAACAAGTTATTTCGTGCGTTACATGGGAAATATAGAGGGAAACACAGGGTTGCAACCCCCCATCATCCCTAGACTAGTGGGCAAGTTGAGGTTTCCAACAGAGAGATAAAGTCAATCCTGTCCAACACTGTCAATGCAAATAGAACAGATTGGTCTAGAAACCTAGATAATGCTTTGTGAGAGTACCAAACTGCATACACGACACAAATAGGTATGTCACCATATCAGCTTGTGTTTGGGAAAGCGTTCCATCTTCCTATTGAGCTAGAGCATAAGACCATGTGGGCACTGAGGAAGTTGAATTTAGACTGGTCTGCAGCATCGTTTCAGTGGCTTGGACAGTTGAATGATCTTGATGAGTTCCGTCTCAATGCATATGAAAGTTGAGCCCTACACAAAGAAAAGATGAAGTTATACCATGACCGTAAGATTAAGAAGAGAGAGTTCCAGCCAGGTGATTTGGTCCTGCTTTTCAATTCTAGGCTTCGCTTATTTCCTGGCATGTTGATGTTCAAATGGATTAGACCATTCAGAGTGGTGAAAGTATTCCCACATGGTGCTATAGAGCTTGAAAATCATGAGGGCAAGAGATTCAAAGCAAATGGGAAGCGGATAAAAGCATATTTGGGAACTGCAGAGGAGCTAAAAGCTATTGAAGTTTGGACTCTTGATAAATTCACTATACCCAAGAAGCTTGATGAAGTCTGAGTAATCAAGCAACCTGTGTTGTGCCGCAATGTTAAATCAGGCGCTGCATGGGAGGCAACCCATAAGGAAGCTTGATGAAGTCTGAGTAGTCAACTAACATGCGTCATGCGGCGACGTTAAATCAGGTGCTGCTTGGGAGGCAACCCAAGACTAATGTTTGTTTTATGTGTAGGTGAAAAGAAAAGAATACCAGTGCAGGAATCCCTAGAAATCATGAATGAGTTCACGGTCCGTTCTTCAGAATGAAGGACCATAAACTAACTCGTGGTTCCTGGAGCATAATTTATAGGCCTTTGATGGAGAAGATGACGACTCAATAGGATGGTCCATGTTTTGAAATAACGGACCGTATACTCGGTTGTCACCCCTAGTAGTAGTTAAAGTTAAACACAGAACCACGAGTTAGACTATGGAGCATCATTTAAGATGACAGACCATAGTTTCAACTCGTCGATCCCAGGTACAGTAAGCAAGCCAGGTCGCGGGTCAGATCAAATTTTAAAATTAATACCGGACCCAACTCATTTCTTTTTATTCCCATCCACAATAGGTAACCGCCATTGTTATAAAAAGCAAGAACAAAAATTACTCCCTTTTTCAATTCTAGTTCCACTCAAACTCTCCCCCAAATTTGAATAAGTGAATCTAACAACTACACACTCAGAATCCATAAATTCAATTCGGTTTTTGTAAGAAAAGAGTCGATCATCAAGGGTAAGTCTTCCCTCACTCTAAGTTCTCTTTTCTTGGGTTAAACAGAGGATTAGGGATCCTATTTTAATTTAAAACTCGAAATTATGTAATCCTAGATGAATGTGATAGATCTATAGTGTTTAGTAGGCACAAACGGGAGGTTTAAGTTGATAAAATTGATTAAATGGTTTAAAACTAAGAAGGAGGGAGTTTCTGATCGAAGAAACCTTGATGCTCAGTGATTACGAGTGAAACTATAGACCATAATTCAGAATACAAATCGTTCTTTCACTCGTACTTGAGGTTTTTTAAAAGTTGGCCTCTGATAAAGAACCACGACTCATAGGAAAGATTGTAATTTTGACTTACGACCCATCAAATGACTCGTGGTCACTGAAACAAATGTTAAAAAAATGGTCATATTCTGTATCCAAACTATGACTCACAGGATGGACCCGTTGTTTCAGACCATGATCTGTCAACTGAGTCGTAGTACCTGACACTGAAAAGGATTCTTGGAACCACGAATTGGTTCACGAACCGTACTCTGGTTTTACGGGTCATAGACCAACCTGTAGTCTGGGCCTGCAACTTTATACCTCTATTTTGTTTTGATTATCTATACTAATGAATTCCATCCCGTAGGTACCATGCCACCAAAGAATACCCCAAAGAAGGTCGCAACAAAAGACTCAGAGGCAGTGATCAGAAAGAAAAGAGAACTTCAAGATGAATCTTCTGAGTCAGAAGAAAGTGGATCCGAGGAGGTTTATACTATAGACTATGATCCAGAAACAATACCTTGGACCACTAGGCAGCAAGCAAAGGTCCAAGCATAGGCTACCCCTCCTTAGTCTGAAGAGGTAGAGGGTGTGTCTGGTTCATCACCTCAGGAGAGTGGTACGTGCAAGTCTAAACCTGGAGATGCTACAGCTTCGGGTAGCAAGAAAGATGAAGGGTCAGAGTCAGACTCCAAAAGTGCTAGCCAGAGTGATACTGACAATGCTAGCGATGAGCCCATCCCGGTATCCCCCCTTCTTTTAGATGCAAAACCACCGGAGTATGAGACAGAGTGAGATGGGCTATTGAGGGTACTTCCTGGATGTACCATAAGGGCTTGGCCTTGAATGAGAAAGGCCACCCACATCATAGCATCCATGAAGAGGTAGAGATTAGATCTGCCACATTAAATGACATGGTCAACATCAAGGATCTGTATGATCATTATGGGTTCCAGTGGATGAGTCAGCCAGGTGGTCTATACAACCCGATGCTAGTTCATGAGTTCTACGTGGCATATGCGGCTACATTGAACAATATGTGTGAAAAAGGTAAAAGCCTAAAGTCATAGCCAGCCTTTGAGAGAGTGAAAGTAAGGAGGGTCCAGGTTAATATCTCGGAGTGCACCATTCAACGCTTTATATATGGCCTAAATTTTGTAGCACTGGTACCTCAACTAGAATTATATGCCCACTTGGACTAGTTCAGACGTAAGCAAACACCTCTCAAGTGGTTTGCTTCAGTTATTACTAATGGGAATCCACCATGGCTGACTGCCAATATTGTGAAAATCACCAAAGCATCGGTGAGCATGGCAGGCAAGTTTTGGTGGTCTGTGGTGAGACACTGGTTGATACCAACTTCTGTTGACAACATATTGATACCGGACTAGGCTATCTTGGTTGCGGCCATCATATCCCGATATTATATTATTATTTCCCACATTATTACGGAGGAACTCAAGGAGCGTGCATTGGGCGATCCACATCCATCCCATTCCCTTGATTGGTCACTCAGTTATGTCAAGTAGTCGAAGTGCCCAAAATTGTGGGAGTTTACCGGATCTCACAGGCTACTAGTTTTCAGGATATCACCTTGATTTAGGACACGGTTAATCCTATGACAAGGGTTAGAGCTTATTTGGCTGCATTTGGGAGTACTCTATTTCCCAAACCTAGCGGAGATGTGCTAGACGATATGTTGGTTGTGTTTGATGATACTGCTGCTATTACTTGTACCCTTCAGCCGCTTCACCTGGTCCATCTACATCAGCTCATGCTACGCCGTCTAATGAGCCAGGTTTTTCCGTCCCCTTCACTAGCAAATTTTTTAGCAAGGTAGGTAGAGCAGCATTTCACGCGGATAAGAAAATAAAACACTTCTCCAACTCCGTGATACCTTTGATCCATAAAGAGATAGTTGATGCCATTGCCCCCATCCAAAGTCAGATTGATAGGATAAATGACTATTTGGACGAGATAAAGATTAGGGTGAATGAGCGGCTCCATAAAGTGACTGCGCTAGACCTTACTGCTATATTGATTGAGTTTGAAAAGGCTCGAGCTAACATTAATGCGCTCCAAAAAAAGCAGGCAACGGTGCTCCCGCAAATTTAGATTCCACCACATGGGACCACAGAGGATGATTTCATTGACTTGCTGGAATATTCCCCTTCTCGTGAATCGACCAGACTACTAGTGATAAAGGTAAGGATGATGGTAAGCTTCCTGAGGACGAGAAGAAGAAAAAGAGGAAAAGAAGGGATAAAGAAGTCTGCCAAGAGGATAATAAGTCAGCTTTGACTCCGGGTGAGCTACAAAAGAAGCAGAAGAAAGAGGAGAAAAAATGATAGAAAGCCAATGATAAACTACTGAGCAAGACAATGGAGGTCTCAAGAAAAGGGCACGAGGATCTTCTTGAGGCCGAACGGATCAAAATTGCGGCTTTGAAAGATGGTACATCATCGAGCTTGGCACCTTCAGGTGCAAGTCCTTCTATATACCCCATTGAGGGAGTGCTCGTATCGGTCAGAGAGAGTACTATTGAGACCACTGCACAGGAAGCTGCTAATTCCACCATGGGGCTGCCAAAACATCCCTGACTACAGCACTGGACACTAGCGCTTAGGCGTCACAGGTATGTTCCTGCCTTTCTTGTATTTATGTTATTGTTTTAGTGTATTAGAGACAATGCATTACTATTTGGTGGGGGTGAGGGCAGCTAGTCCATGTGTTTTTTTATAGGTGTCTTTGGAGAAGTCTGGGTAGCAAAGACAACCCGCATCGGGTCGCGACATTAAGTCAGGCGCTGCATGGGAGGCAACCCATGAGGGTACTCACAAAGTACCCGTGTCCTTGAGGTTTTCTTGCCTGTGTTCTTTCACTAAGTACATTTAGATTTCTGTTGAACCGTCATGTTTAGTATAGGTTGTATGGAGTAAAAGAAAAATAGGTACTTAGCGCAGTCTATGGTGATTTTGAAAAATGGAGACCCCTCCAAATTTTGTGTGACATGAGATAATCTATTGTTGCTAGACTGACTATTATGGATTTGTGCATGACATTATGATAATCGACATGATGAATGACTTAAGCTAGAGTATGAACATGATAGTTAGCATGTGATTGTTGTACTCTATGCCATGTGTGTGTGAGCTAAATTCGTACTGTTCTTGCATTGTGTGCCAATCTAGAACTTGCCCGATTAGTCTTTCCTAGGTTGTAGGATAGTTGGTTAGGAAAGAATCAACCGTTTTTGAAATAGTCCACTTTAGCCTAAATGACCGCACAAATGATTTGAATACTCTTTGATCCCTGATTTTGAGCCTAAATTGACCCTTTTTGTTGTTTAACCTAATAACCTTCTCTATTTTCTATGAACCTTCATTTTGGACCTGGTCCCTCGTTGGACATTGTGTACCTCAACTCAGGCAAATCGCCTAAGTTGAGGATGGCTAGTATGGAGGAAAGTGTGACATATGGGGTATGGAAAGAAAAGGTTAGTGATAAAAAGGGGATAATAATGGGTGTAGCATATGTACTTGAAAAAGAGAAGAGAAAAAGAAGAAACAAAAAAAAAAAGAGATATGTGATGAAAAAGTTGAGTCTGAAATAAAAGCCGCACCCGTCACTTGATGAAAAAGAAGATATAAAAAGGGAGAAAAAGGGAGGAAAGAAAAGAGTTGGTCTGGAAAAGTGGAAGAAACATAGCATAGTGTTAAGGAGGGTTTAGTCTCTATTTCCCATATCTACCATACCCGTCCTCGAGCCTACGTTACAAGCCGAATAAAGTCCTATAGTGATCCTAACCCAACTGTTCAAAAACGGAGGCATAGAAAATAAGGGTAAGCCTACAGTATTGTGCATGCATTGCTTGAATATCTTTGTGAGTGTGAGTGTTCTAGTTCGGTCCCAGAAATCTTGACTATGTTATTGTGCGATTGGGACTTCTTTTTGGTGAGGGCACTAGAGTAACTTTGACTGCTGATTATTAGGGTAAGTTTCTCATGTGTATGCTAAGTCATCTATTGATATCGTAATATCATCCATGGATCCTCTTGAGTTGTCTTAATAAATGGAACTTGTGCACTTGTTTTGTACTGAAAGGGAGGGGGAAAAATTGATGTGTGCTGAATTGCTAAATCATTTGACTGCCGTAATTCCTAGTTTTCGTTTGCTCAATCATCGTGTTAAGATGGGTTTCTTTTGTCACTCGAGGACAAGCAACAATCTTAAGTTGAGGGTGTTGATGTGCCATAGAATTACGCCACTTTCGATGCTTAATACTTTGGATTATCGCAAGTCCTTTAGCATTTTATTGGTAGATTTGATGCTTTTTTGTTAAGTGTACATGAGAATGGATTCTAGAGCCAAGCACTGGAAATTGAGCTAAAGTTCAAAAACTGTGCAAGTATGGAAGAATAGCACGATTCAGTCTATGAGTTGTGGTTCTAAACCATGACCCGTCCTGTAAACTCGTAGAGCAGAGGAACTATAGATGTACAAAATATGGAGCAGGAAGCACGAGCCAAAGTACAAACTGTACTTCCAAAGCATTAGCCGTCCTATTGGACTCGTGGTCAGTGATCAGAGAAGGTGCAAGAAAGGATGATAAAACCATGAGTCAGGAGATGAACCGTAGATCGAGAGTACGACTTGTGGTGCCACTTGTGGTTTCTCATGACAGAAGATGTTGACCAGTCAAGACCACGGTTGACCTCAGAAAACCATGTACCATCATTTGGAATGACGGGTCGTCAACCAATCTGTGTTCCCTGCCGAGTCCAGTTCTCCTAGTATAGTTAGGATAGGATTTCTAATGTCTATTAATACCTTTCCTAGGTTTTCTTTTATGTTTTATTCTCTATAATTTGTAGAAAACACATTCGTACACTTGTGATCTTAATTTTTTCTTGGTTTTGAGAGTTAAATACATTCATAGTTCTTTGTTCTAGATTTCATCTTCATCCATTCAAGTTCACAGATTTCTTTACTTTTTATTGTAAGTACATGATCATGAATGCATCAAAAACTTCTGATTGTTTACTTATGAACATGAGTAGCTAAATCCACAACTAGGGTTGTCGGAACCATGAAGTATTAACGAAGTGGGAAAAGTACTTGGTAATTCTAGGGCGGTGATTATGCATGCATTGTTCTTTACTTTGCTTGGATTGCTCTTTAATGGTGTACAATGTTAGAACTTGCCTTATCCTTACTTGCCAGACCAAGGAGGTAACGGATGGGAAAAGGGTTGTTCAAAAATTGAGATTTGAGGTTACCAACCCTCATCTAATAGCTTGACCTTTTCCGGGAATAGCTAATCTGGGATCCAGGGTAAGGGTTAGTAAATCATACACCCACGATCGGACCAAGGCGTGTGGTGAAATTCATCTATCTGAGGGACCAACTATTTAGGTTAACCTAACTTATCGATTCTGCATGCTAAGCACCAAACTAGTTTAGTAAGTACAACACCTTACTAAATTATGATCTCATGGGGAACACTACCCTAGTCACTTCTCTTATTGATAACAACTTCTGAAACTATTACTAGTTACTTGTTATGAATCTAAGTTACATTTAATATTTGTTACTTAATACCCTCCTTTTTAGGGAAATAAATGGCTAACAGTGAGAGTAAACACTAATCAACCATAGTCCTACCATATTCCCTGTGGGATCGACCCCAACCTTTGTTGGGTTCTCTATTTCAACTGCGACAACTTATGCTTCTAAAAGGAGGTGTAATTTGGGCGTATCACCGGTATACCAGTAACCTCAAGTAAAAGGACAAAAGGAAAGCAATTTAACATAATCAACATGTAATCAACATACATAAGAGAATCATGTTACAAATCCAACTTCAAGATAAGCATTAAAAGGAATCCATCTCACAAGTACAACCCTAGGATGGGATAAATAAACAACAATAACCAAGAGCCACTGCTCACATCATTATAAGGAATAGAATTAGAAACCCACAGCCTGCTCAGAAAAACACACAATAGTGTCTCAATAATATAGGACTCACTAGCCCCACAATAATCCAAGTCCAATAATCGGAGCCTCAACAGGCTAACAACCGCTAATCCACCATGAACCAAATGCCATAACAAGCTCTATAAATGACAGGAGTAATATAATCTACCTACAGTCCCAACGGCCACCCATATAACCGAGGAACCCGATAAAGTGAAAACAAACCCTCTGTCTGCCTATACAACCAGAGCATACATTGAGCACACAATAAACAAGACTAGAATCGGAACACAATATGCATGATAATGTATGATAAATCTGGTGTGATAATAGAATCGTATGTTGCCCACTCTGGTACCTATAAGGACCAATAAAGGCAGGACCCATGGAAGGACTCTACTCATGTACCTCTCCTACGCCGTACACCCCTCATCTAGCACACGCAAACCAAAGCCCCTAGTTCTAGATCGACAGGGTCCATAGAGGTCTACTCGTAGATCACATACTAAAACCGCGAATCTCAATATGTAACTCAATAGATGTAACCTCGTTGTGCGTTCCCAGCTTTGACCCAGGTCTAAATCAGTAGTAGTAATCTCAAAAGACCCTCTCAAAGGGTGCCCAAAGTATACTCGGGTCTAAATCAGTGCTAAAATCTCAATAACCCTCTCAAAGAGTGCCGAGAGCGTATCCGAGTCTAAATCCATAATAAAATCAAGTCTAGTGCTACGGCCCTACCGAGCCTAGTATAAGTAGAAAATCAGGTCTAGTGCTATGGCCCTACCGAGCCTAGTATCAGTAGGAAATCAAGTCTAGTGCCACGGCCCTGCCGAGCCTAGTATTAGTAGGAAAACCTGCGTGTATTCATCCAAATCAAATTTTATCATCATTTATACTGAAAATGGGACCCCAGGACCATGCAAGTTTAGAAAATCATCAATAGTAGGCCCGAAGCCAAAACAGTAGTATAACGTACAGGGAAAAACCTTTTCATGGATGATATGCTCGTAAACAATATAATTTAGCCGAATGGCTCACAAACATTTTTACCAGCCCTGCACAGGCTCAACAGCTCTACAACAGACATAACCATCCTAGAATAATATTTCTATGTCTGGGACTAGCAGACATTCTGAAATAACCCACCATCTATGTTCCAGATTCAATACAAGGCTACACAGGACCACAAAGGTAATATACAATACTACACGAATACTACAAACAACGTATGAAATAAATGGACAAAAAAGGCAGGCAAGTTCGGAGGGTACCAACCTAGAAAACCAACCCAAGGATGCTAATTAATGCAGTTATAGCCCATATACACAGAGTCTAGGTAGGGAAAACCATAACCTACCTGTCGTCCGACGACTAGCTACTGGAGCGATTTTATCCAAGCTCAAACTACTCTGAGAAGCTCCAATTCGTGAAAACACTATCAACACAATAATCTAGGCATCACAAGGAGACTAACGATATCCATAATGCTAAACACATAACCGGGTCGAAATTCGGGTCAGAAACGTGCCCGTGGGCCCTACACCCCGAAATCAAAAATGAAAAATACCCATGTGTTCCTTACCATCTCGGGAGCACATGCTCAAAATTTGAGCGGAAATGGAAAACAATTGGGGCATCAAAACAGCCCACGAAGTAATGATTTTAAGGATGGAAAATTCAAGAAATAAATCGAGAAAGTGATCAAAAGTTACTTACCACAATGAGAGGAACAAGCTAAAAAGGTGAAAACTCCTAAACCACGAACATATAAGGCTCAAAGAGGGCAGTTTCTACAAGAAATTTCAAGATTATTAGCAACTCATCAATGGAGGTTTGTAACAATGGAGAAGAAGAACATTTGGGGAAGGGAAAGCTTACCTAGTGACGAGGGAGCGACAAAATTCATCAACTAAATGAATCCCCAAGCTTAGAATTAATGGGAGAACTTTGGTAGAGAGAATTATCAAATTGAAGTTGGTAAAATATAAGAACAATGCTGGAAAAACAAAGGGGAAGGGAATTTATAGCTGCTGGCCGCAGGGCAGCGCTATTGGCGCTAACACAGCGCCATCGCGCTAGAGGGGGGGCAGGCGCCTCAACGCCATCTCGCCAGAAGAGCGCCATCACGCTGGCATGCGGGCGGGAACTGGAGTGCTATTGCGCTAGCACGACGCCATCGACGCTGATGGAACATACAGGCTAGCGTAATCGCACTGCCTGGGTGCCATTGGCGCTGAAGGTCCAACCTGCAACAAAAAACAGCAACAACACAAATTTTTACGGGGCATTCCGAGCACAATCGGAATCTGATATTAAAAAACAAATAATGCTATTAGAGTGGAAACGACGTTCTGGACTCAACAAAAATGACGAAACTTCCATACGAGGTTGTTTCAGAGGAATGTTGACCCAAGTCAACACTAGCTAAAGCCAACCGAACATCCAAAATGAGCTCGGCTCACCCGGGACCTGAACTAATGGTCCCTCTAGCCTAAACTCGATATTTCAGAGCTAACAACGCAGACGAAATTTCCATCCGAGGCCATCTTCTCCAAATGTTGACCAAAGTCAACCAAATAAGCCCAACTGGCTTGAAACACAAAATGAGAGAGATTCCAAGTTAAATAGCTCCTGAATCTCGACCAAAGGTCCCACTAGACTAAAGTTCAGGCTCCAGAGCTAATGGAACTCTCAGAATTTGATTCCAAGCACGATGGCTAAGAATGTTGATCGAAGTCAACGATTTCGAAAGTTTAAGCTCTAAAATAAGGGAACGGCCATAAAGACCAAACAAATGGCTCGGGAACCAAACTACCAGTCCCAGAAAGTCATAAATGACTTGGGGCCGTTACAAGTAACCTTTAACAATATAAGGAAGGCGAAATAGCATAAATGACCGGAAGGGTCATTACATCATCCACTACTAAAAATACTTTTGTCCCCGAAAGTCAGGAAAGAAGGAATCACTAGAGATCTAAGAACAACGGATACAAAGCCCCCACTACTCTCTCAGACAACCCGTAGCCTCCTCTACCGGATGTCACCCAATAGAATGGAACCAAAGAAAATAACCAGGCCTTAACTTCTTACTAGCCAAGCTAGAATCCAACCTTTAACTCCAAAACTCCTAAGAATTTGCCAACCCAAACTGAACCTCGAGAAAATCAACCGGGAAGCATTGACATAACATCCAAGCCATAGGACCAAGGCAATCAACACACGGAACTTGAATCCTCGAAACCACAACCAAGTTTACCAGAAAAGCCATCACCCGACACTCTGACTCATAAACCCTCTGATATGTAAAACCCTTTTTATTCTAAACTGAATCCCTTTGCACCACAAACAGGAAGCTTCATATAGGCCGAACACTAAAACTACCCTCAAAGCATCAACTAACACAACGGAGATCCATAGTTCTCACTTATACTCTACCACGAATGAAGTCACCCTTTTTTCTCAAACTCTTTCCAAGCCAAGCTATAGTCTACTAGCCCTTGCCATCTAAGATAACAACTCAAAGCATATCCTTGAAAACTGGGGTTACCTATCCCGACTGACCATCAACCAACGAACAAACATTTTTGCTAACATCAAACTCGATAACTGAACCCAACTGAACAACCCATTTGAACCCGACTGAAGTTTGCACACCAGGGTTAGGAAAACCATGTATGAATACCCTGTATTGATGAAGAAATTTCCAAACCGTAGAATGAACCTAACTTCACTGCACCGTGTCAAATCTGAATCAACTTGAAGCGAATGAACCAGGGCAACCGGCCTAACAGACCCAAACCAAAACCAAGTCTGCAAGGAGTGTGGTAAGCCTACCACAAAGTTCAAAATCACCAGCTAAGCTCTAAACTCTAAGAATACTCAACACCATTCGTATTTGAAACTGCCTTACTAATCTCACCTCAGGAAGAGGTCCACCATGCTATGAATCAAGTTAAAACACCCCGTAGGCAAGAGAAAAGGTGCTAGCAGTTCAAGGTTGCCATCTAGCCATAGAAATTTTTGTATACACCTTCAACTCATCTTTTTGGCTCGAATCAACTACTCTACTGTATTAGCATACAAACAAACCATCCTAAAGCATACCACATACCAAACTTCTTAGTCCATACTGGCTGAGTCTAACCAATACTGGAATCCCACTTAAAAGATAACCCTGGAAGAATCAACTAAATAAGCTTTCAAACTCTTGGCAAACAAATGGTGACCACTAGTCTCTAGGTAGCATTAGAACTTAAAATATCCTCGACCCGCACCACCTGATCACATATAACATACACCACTTGCTAAATCTCGAACTTACGCTGCTGAGTCTGTCTAACCAAGGTAGAATGGACCTCATTCTTTCCAAGAACACCATCAAGATCTAGAGTATCTAGCCTTATCCACTGGTTAGCCCAAGACTGGATGTCCAAGGCTAACTACCACTCTGAAATGGAAATAGAGAAGCTAAGTTGCCCACACCCACTACCTTCCAGCAGAAGGATGCTGCAACTAAAGAGAAACTTCCACAAACCGCCTGATGTACCCTGACAACCCAAAATTCTGAAACCCAACTTCAATTTTCTAACCATTGCCTCTTTCGAAACCTATAAGTAGACCCATACATTGTTGATGAACACTTAGGTAACGGAGTCCACTAAGCTCTGAATATGTAAGTTGCCAAATTCATAGATGCTACTGAAACTTGGTTTCCCCTAAATAAGATAACAAGGAAGCCAAGGTCGATGCAACAAGTTCCCAAAGGTAGTACTGGGAATGACCACTACCTCAGCCTCATACTAGAAGGAATTCTGACCTCGAATCTAACCAAGGAAATGACACCACATCCTTAACTCGATCGATGCAAGTCACCAACATACAAGCTAAAGCAAACTCAAAAAGGCGGGAGAAGAATGGGCCGGATACCCAACTCACCCAAACTGCTACAAATACAACTCAACCATGAGGCTACAGTCAACACTTAGCTAGAAATGCTAAGGCCAAAAACTCAACCACAAAACCGTAATCAAAAGCTCAACCAGGGAATTACGAACGAAATTCATTCCAACCGGAACTGGGAATCAAGAATACAACCCAACCATATTGCCACAAACAAACTCAATTCTATCAACCAAAATTGGAAAGGGCAGAAAGAAACTCATCTAGACTTAGAACAGAAGGAACCACGAAAATAAATCATACTTGCTAACTTACCAAACCCAACACTAAGAAAGTTTGATTCAGATCACCAGAGAAAAGCAAACTAACCAATTTCACCAGCATAACCAACACCAGTCGACTTAAGACATGAGCCCAAATCTCTAGCACTACCACCAGTATCACACCGAACTAATACAAGGACCTCTAGCCACACTAGATAATGGCCTAGGCAAGGCTATCACCAACCAAAGGTAAACAGAGTCGTACCTGGAGCAACAACATTAGGAACCTCTACCTCTGGCCCATCAACAGGGGCATCAGACTTATGGTGTCTATCATTGGACTTGGTAGTTGATACGGTAGGATAAACCATCCCTCACCAGGGACAATATCTAGAATAATGACCATTCACCCGACAATTATAATAACCATGTCGACTGGGATGTGTGATCATACGAAAATCCCTAACACAGTGGCCACACTCACCGCACTGAAAAAAATTCCCTCTGAAAGAAGTTGGACAAAACAATCTCACTGAACCTGACTGACCACCACAACTTACACAAACTGAATGCAAACCTTGAAGAATCTGACCAGTACCCTGTCTACTTTGATCAACATGGACTACACAAAAACCCTCTGGAACCTGTGGAGCAACTTAAACTGGCCTACTAGATAAGGAGCAATTGTATCGAGCTCTAGTAGACAATCCCCTACCTCGAGTCTAAGAACCTTGAAAACTATCCTGACGACGTTGCTTCTTACTACCATCTCCATATGCCTCACGGCATAAACCCTCAACAACCCAAGCATGATCAACTACCTAAAAGAAGGTCATCCCAACTGTAACTAGGTGCTCGATCACCAAATGGAGTGGCAAAATTAAGCCTCCAATAAAGCTTTGAACCCTCTTAAACTCGGTAGGCACAGTCCTAGGAGTATGCCTAACCATCTCATGAAACCTTGCCTCATACTCTAACAACGACATTCTACCCTACTGAAGGACTAGAATCTCAACTCCGATTGAAGCACTACTCAAACAACTTAGTACTGTCCCATCCTGAGGCACTGAGACACCACCAGAGGACTCAGATTCCTAGACACGGTGCTCTGAAGAGCTGAGGTAGCATGAAACCTTACCGGAGGCTGGGATAGCCACCACCCCCTATCTGATATGGCAATCTCTCACCTTAAAATCCTGGCACTGATGGAAGCACTAAAGCGACAGGCATAGAAGCCTCGACATCTCCCGCGGTCGCACTCATCTTAAGCATCCAAGAAGGAATGAAACAATCGAAGGTTTGAAGTCAATAGAGCCAGGAATGCACGATAAGGAGACAAGAAGATGAAACTTTTCCTAACAATGCCCTGTAGCCTCCTATATATAGGATACGTTTATGATCATACCAATTTTCAAGACTCTACTTAGACACTTACTTCTGTACCATGACACCGGCGAACCTAGGCTCTGATACCAAGCTGTCACGACCTAATTTCTCAAGTAATGATGGAACCTACAACCTCCCAGTAGGCAAATTAATTCTCGTAGCCCAGAATGGTTAGTAATGGTCTACTACCTAACAAATACGCATAATAAGCTAAAATAAACAGAAGCAGAATAAGGTAAAGATAATGCGGAAGCTAAAACCTGAATATATACAAAAAGAAACTACACCAACCCCAAGACTTGATATCGATAGTACATAAGCTTCTAATAGAATACAAGTGATAACAGTAATAATAGATAAGTACAACTGTCTTCGAATATACAAAGAGTAACAGAACAAAGATGAGGTATGGTCAAACCCCGACCATCAGGTGATCACCCTAGTCTCAAAGATACAAGAGCTACACGAGTCTCCAACGCAATCAATGGAAAAATCTCAACTAATATCTGCACTAGCAAGATGCAAAAGTGTAGTATGAGCACCAATTGCTAAGAAATGGGTACCCAGTGGGCATCATCGGCCGACTGAGCATGTATACGATATAAAAATAGTAATATAATAGATAGCAACAAAACAGTCACCGAAACAATAGAGAAAGGACAAAGAACTAGCACAGAGAATAGTCAACCATGAGTTAAAAACATATAATGCCAGCACAAAATATATATATACACAAAAGGTGAAGGAAGAAAGAACGCACCTGGAATCCTTGCAACAATAGTATATAAAAGGAGAGTTTAGAAGCATGGTGGTATAACGGTAACCTCAAGTAAAAGGACAGAAGGAAATAAATTTAACATACTCAACAAGGAATCAACATACATAAGAAAATCATGTTACAAATCAAACTTTAAGATAAGCATAAACAGGAATCCGCCTCACAAGTACAACCCTAGGATGGGATAACTAAACCACAATAACCAATAACCACTACTCAAATCATGATAAGGAATAGAATCAGAAAACCACAGTCCGCTCAGAAGACCATACAATAGTGTCTCAATAATATAGGACTCACTAGCCCCACAATAATCCAAGTCCAATAATCAGAGCGTCAACAGTCTAACAACTGCTAATTCACCAAGAACAAAATGCCACAACAAGCTCTATAAATGAAAGGAGTAATATAATCTACCTACAGTCCCGACGGCCGCCCATACAAGTGAGGAATGCAATCAAGTGAAAACAAACCCTCCGGTCGCCCATACAACTAGAGCGTACACTGAGCACACAACAAACAAGGGTAGAATTAGAACACAATATGCATGATAATTTATGATATATCTGGTGTGATAATAGAACCATGTGTTACCCCCTCCGGTACCTATAAGGCCCAATAGAGGCAGGACCTATGGAAGGACTATACCCGTGTACCTATCCTATGCCGTACATCCCTCATCCGGCACATGCAGTCCAAAGCCCTTGGTCCTAGATCGATAGGGTCCATGAGGTCTACTCATAGACCACATACTAAAACCGCATATCTCAATATGTAACTCAATAGATGTAACCTTGTAGTATATGCTCAGCTTTGACCCGAGTCTAAATCAGTAGTAGTAATCTCAAAAGACCCTCTCAAAGGGTTCCCGCAGTATACTCAGGTCTAAATCAGTGATAAAAATCTCAATAACCCTCTCAAAGGGTGCCCAAAGCATATCCGGGTCTAAATCCATAACAAAATCTAGTCTAGTGCTACGGCAATTAGTAGAAAAACCCACGTGAATTCATAAAAATCCCATTTTATCATCATTTATACCAAAAATGGACCTCCAAGGCTATGCAAGGTTTAGAAAATTATCAATAGTAGGCCCGAAGCCAAAATAGTAGTAAAACATGCGGGGAAAAACCTTTTCATGGATGATATGCTCGGAAACAATATAAGTTATCCCAATGACTCACAAATATTCCTACTAGCCCTGCATAAGCTCAATAACTCTACAACAGACATAACCAGCCTAGAATAATATCTCTATGTTCGGGACTCACGGACATAACCAAATAACCCACCATCTATGTTCCACAGTAAATACAAGGCTGCACAGGACCACAAGGGTAATATATAATACTACATGAATACTATAGACAACGTATGGAATAAATGGACAAAAAAGGCGGGCAAGGTCTGAGGGTACCAACCTATAAAACCAACCCAAGAATGCTAATTAATGACGTTATAGCCTATATACATAGAGTCTAGGTAGGCAAAACTATAACCTACCTGTCGTTCGATGACTAGCAGCGGGAATGGCTTCGTCCAAGTTCGAACTGCTCCGAGAAGCTCCAATTTGTGAAAACACTATCAACACAATATTCTAGTCATCACAAGAAGAGTAATGATACCCATAACGCCAAACACATAATTGAGTCGAAACTCGGGTCACAAATAGGCCCGTGGGCCCTATAACAAGAAACTGGAATAAAAAACACCCATGTGTTCCTTACCATCTCGGGAGCACATGCTCAAAATTTGAGCGGAAATGGATAGCAATTGGGGCATCAAAACAGCCCACGAAGTAAGGATTTTAAGGATGGAAAATTCAAGAAATAAATCGAGAAAGTGATCAAAAGTTACTTACCACAACGAGAGGAACAAGCTAAAAAAGTGAAAACTCTTAAACCACGAACATACAAGGCTCAAAGAGGGCAGTTTCTATTAGATATTCCAAGCATTTTAGCAACTCATCAATGGAGGTTTGTAACAATTGAGAGGAAGCAACTTTGGGGAAGGGAAAGCTTACCTAGTGATGAGGGAGTGACAAAATTCATCAACTAAATGAATCCCCAAGCTTAGAATTGATGGGAGCACTTTGGTAGAGAAAATTATCACATTGGAGTTTAGAAAATATAAGAACAATGCTGGAAAAATTAAGGGGAAAGAATTTATAGCTGCTGGCTGCAGGGAAGCGCCATTGGCCCTAACACAGTGCCATCGCGCTAGAAGGGGGAGGGGGGGCATGCACCTCGGCGCCATCATGCTAGAAGGGCGCCATCGCGCTGGCACATGGGCGTGTGCTGGAGCAGTATTGCACTGGCACAACACCATTGATGCTGATGGAACTCACAGGCTAGCGCACCGCGTTGCCTGGGGTTCCATTGACACTGAAGACCCGGCCTGCAATAAAAACCAACAACAACCTAAATTTTTACGGGGAATTCTACGCATAATTGGAAACTAATATTAAAAAATCAATAATGCTATTAGAGTGGAAACGATGTTTCGGACTCAACGAAAATGATGAAATTTCCATACAAGGTTGTTTTAGAGGAATGTTGACCCAAGTCAACACTAGCTAAAGCTAACCGAACATCCAAAATGATCCCAGCTCACTTGGGACCCGAACCAATGGTCCCTCTAGCCTAAATTCAACATTTCAGAGCTAACAGTGCTGATGGAATTTCCATCCGAGTCCGTCTTCTCCAAATGTCGACCTAAGTCCACCAAATAAGCCCAACTGGCTTGAAAACATAGAACGAGAGAGAATTCCAAGATGAATAACTCCTGGATCCTGACCAAAGATCCCACTAGAGAAAAGTACATGCTTCAGACCTAATGAAACTGTCAGAATTCAATTTTGAGCACGATGGCTAAGAATGTTGACAAAAGTCAACGATTTCTAAAGTTTAATCTCTAAAATAAGGGAATGGCCATAAAGACCAAATAGATGGCCCGAGCACTGAACTACTGGTCCCAGCAAGACATAAATGATTTGGGGCCACTATAGGCAAGCTCTAACAGTACAAGGAAGGCAAAAATGCATAAATAACCAGAAGGGTCATTACACTCATAAATAAAGACACAACGTGGTAGTGTCAAGTCTTGCCCATGTGGTGTAACTTGTTATTTAGAAGTCCTTGGGATTAGTATTTCCTCTAAGGCAAGCATTATAGAGCATATCATAAATAAAGAAACAATGTGGTAGTGTCAACTCTTGCCCATGGGGCATAACTTGTTGTTTGAAAGTCCTTAGGCTAAGTCTTGCCTCTAAGGCAAAAGTTATAGAACATCTTATAAATTGAGACACAATGTGGTAGTGTTAACTTGTAACACCCCGAAAATGAAACCATCTATCAAAGTTGAAATCTCAAAAAAATTCCATGTTTCAGGAATGACAGGTCCAAACCACGGACCATGGTTCGAACTATGGGTCGTGGAATGGAACCGTGATTCTTGTCTGTTTGGTTTAACCTTTGGTCTAGAACCACGAGTGGGTTCTAAGGACCATGGTTCAAACCACGAGTCCATCCTGTCTATTGGTGGAACACAAATCGGAGGAGTGGCAAGCCCCTCAGGTTTCACGACTTACTTCTACGGACCGTCGTTTGAATGATGGACCATCGTTTTGACTTGTGGTTCGATCTAGAGATCAGCTAAGTCCCTAGCAACGATGACTCTAAACAATCACCCATTTTTTTTTCTACGGGTCCATCCTGTTGACCCGTAGAAATGCTTTTGCAGCCTATTAGTTTGGCCAGAAACCACGGATGGAAACCACGAATCGTGGTTTGTTCTACGGTCCGTGAAATCCACCCGTGGTCACTGGAAGTCAACTTATTAACAGCTTTTCTAAATTATTTCCCAGGGGTATTTTAGTTATTACCCATCCTTTTAACTTCTAAGTGAGGTCGTTTTGACTATTTCAAGAAGGGTTTTTCACCCTTATTATCCTAATTCTCTTCTAAATCCTTCATTCACCTCTCAAAAAGGAAAAAAGATCTCTCTAGCTCAAGGTCTCAAGCTTCAAGTTCAAGTCTCCTTAGTCTTTTCATTCTAGTGGGTTAGCTCCAATCAAGGTATTCCAATATTCAACAATGGGTTCCTTTCACCCTTTTGCCCAAAACCCTAAATCTTTATTTTGATTTCATGAACTTTCAAATTAGGGTTCTTACTCAATTCTTATGGGTTTTGTTATAAATTGCCTTCTCATGATTTTATTATGAAATTACTACTAAATTGCATGATTTTGCATGGGTTTTTACATATGAACTCCTATTTTGAATTTAAGGCTAATTATGGTAAATCCTACATGCATGGTTTGATTTAAGAAAATTGGAGAAAACTTATGAAATCAGTTTCTATGCATAAATTCATGGTTTCTTATGGTTCATCTATGATTTTGTTAAGATTCCTTAATTGGGTTCAAAAGAGCATGTATTAAAGTGAATTCTAGCATGATTCCATTGAATTGCATGATTTCCAGTGAAAGTTTACATGTTTTGAAAATATGTCCTTATGTATTTATGAAATTGCATGCCTAATTCTTCAAGTATGATTTAAGAAAGAAAAATATGTTTTCAATTATGGCTATGCTAAGCTCCATGAACTTATGATATGAGAATTGCATGATGCCCGATATGTTTTCATGCTTTTCAAATAAGAGTTGGCATGAGATTGTGCCATAATGAAATTATGAGCTATATGTATATGTTTTGGGAGTAGTATTTAGCACCGAGCAATGAGGGTTCGATTACCCAAGTCCAATAATTACATTGCCAGCGTAGGTTATTTATCGCCCGTTTGGCGTATAAAAGTGGTTCCACATCTTGATTAATGGTGTCCTTGCCTTAGCGGGGCATAGGATAGCTTTGCCAACTAGGGTTACATAGTTGGGGGTGGTGGCCTGTGCTTTGGTATGGTTCGGGCTAGCTTTGCTAACTAGGGTTACATAGTTAGATTCCATGTAGCTCACATGGTTTATTGTAGTTTATAAGAAACTCTTGTATGAATAATTTCATGTTTTCTGAGCTTTATGATAGCTTATTTTGAAGTTTTGACTACTAACTCATGCTTATTACTCAAACTATGATATTTAATTATGACTTATTCGATTATGCATGAACTCAATTTTCAATTATGTTTAAGCATGCTTTCATATTATTTATGCATATTTCGCATACTCAGTACATCCTGTAGTACTGACGCATATCTTGCGCTGCATCCTTTGATGATGCAGATTCAGGTGTCCCTTCTCAGACCTGTGGCTAGAGATTTCAGGCCACTCTCTATCAGCTGTTGGTGAGTCCTCTTAGGTCGAGGACTAGTTATGTTCTTAGTCTGTGTTGTTTACTTATTCCATACTTTAAGTTATCTATCTTGTCCTAGCAACTCTTTATGTCATGAATAGAGGCTTTTTAGACATAGACAATTTTCGAGTCTCTTTCTAGATTTTGTATTCTTATTTGACTGATTATCCACTTATGTGATTCTGGATTTATCTATTATGCTTCTGCTTATTATTTGTTATGCTTGTGTATGCTATGATCAAGGTTTAGCTTAGGGTACTTATGTAATGAAATCCCATGTTACGTCTAGGGGGTAACCTCGGGGCGTGATAGAAATCTTGCCCATGGGGTGTACCTTATTGTTGGGAAGTCCTTGGGCTAATTGTTGTGTAATGACCATACCAGCCATTATTTTAAAAATCACCTCATTAAAATTTCGGGAACAATTTAAATTATGTTTCACATTTCATAGGGTTGACACGATGATTTTTCAGATTTTTAAAAATTATCCGGGCTAACGTCATCCCTATAGTGGTCAGTCGGCCGCTATAGCAGACTGATGGAGGTAGTAGCTAGAAAATGAGGAGTTTATTTTAGATTCCCGCTTCTCAATTGAAAAATAGATGAGGGTTGCTTAAAAAACCCTCTTAGGCTACTTCAAAACTATTGAGCAATGGGGAACGAATATTTTCGCTCAATAGGGTGAAAAACCATGGATTCCAAGCCTTCTTTCCATCAAGAATTACCTTCACAAAGTCAAAAGTTCGCGTTCAGACCTCTACATGCAGATGCTTGGCATCCAGGTAGGCTAGGTTTAATTGAGTACTTATAGACCTGCATTTTATTGCATAATATTATTGTAGAATGACAGGAGAATTCATGTCTAGGCCTTCAGGCATGGAGTCTGGAGGAATAATGTGCGGATTGGCTGATTTACAATAAAGGAATGATAATGTTATGGATAATGTGACTCAATTCTCATGTTATTATTGTATTCGATGCTGAAACTCTAAGAAAGCTAGATTATGGGGTAGGTTCGGGGAACCAGTAGTGTGTATATGTGAATAGACTACTAGATTGTAGTGGGTTTTCGGGAATGTTGAACGTAAGGGAAATGGGATGAACAGGAAGGGTCTAGAGTCCATAATGTCAGAGAATAAAACCCCTAAAGTATGCTTACTCTTCTAAGGAAATCTAGGAGTAAAAGGTAAATGAGTAGTGAAGTCTGTTGGATAGTCCGGGGGTTGGTCTTTGTATAGGTTATCAAGGGCTGGGAGGATAAATCAGGTTGTGTATGTGATGGTTGTCTATTTTCCCATTTATGATAGGTGTGCATTGTAACTGTTGCTTAGTATTATCTGCACATTACCTGGCTTAGGGAAATTAAATGATGAATGTTTATGATATACAATTTTAAATGATGTGAAATGAACTTGTCTTTATTACTTGTTGGTTTACAAGTGTGGTTGTATTCATTATTGTTGATTGTTGGATTGTTGTGACATTCGGTCGGCTCGGGTACTATGCCTAGTATGATCTATTATTTTTCTCGGGTACCATGCCTGGTATAGGATATCTATTGGTTTGCTCGAGTATAATGCCTGGTACAAATTCTATAATGGTTGGCTCGGGTACCACGCATGGTACATCTTTATTATACAAGTTTAATTATATCTATTGATTGTGTTAAGTTTGATGGTTCCATGAGTGAATGGGTTTGTTTCTTATAATGTATTTGTTGCATATTGGTCCATGAGTGGCCGAGTGGTTATGTTTACAGGCTGGTTCGGTCTTTGGGTAGACCGAGGTTGTATATTAAGCATCATAGATATTGACTTAGAGATCTATTCTTAGTCTGGGATACTTGCAAGTTATGGCATGGCCACGGGGAGGGTCTAGTTGCTGGCATAGTGGGTATACTTATTATCTTATGTCATAGTGGTTAGCTTAGTTAACGCGGGTTGGTAGTCCAGGTCTTAACTTATCCTTTCAGGGCAATGATTGGAATGTCTGGTTGTATTCATTGATATGGATGGTATGTTCTATCAATTAGCTTAGGCATGTCGGTGGGGTGGTTGAGTCAGGGTGATAACCCAAAGTGTTGCAAGTCTTTTACCTTTTGGCTAATAGGGGCAGATAGTAGACTCAATAGTTGAGGCTGGAATCTATAAGGTAGTTGTAGTGGATGGAAAGTTATATAGATTAGAGAAATAGATGGGTAGATTTTGGGAAGACTTAGTGTTACAAGGGGAAATTGGTTAGGTCCACGATAGGATGGTGAGAGGTCTCCTATTGGTGGAGTTAGCAGCGGAATGGGGCTGGAAGGTTGGAACAAAAGTATAGGTCCATATATGTTAAACCGTAGTAGTAAAGGTCATTGAATAAAGGACTGGATTTGAAACTTATTATTATTGCATGTTTTCTTGATTTTTACATGATATTATACAATGGATTTGGGTCGACCTATGATGCCTACCAGTACGTGTTGTTTGTGCTAATAGTACTTTTGCTATATCTTTTTAGGTAATTTTCTGGTTGCATGATCAGTTGTTGTTACTCAGGTGATACTTATAGCAGTCTCCAACAGCTTCTACTCCTCTCTTTCCTATGGTGGTAGCTGTGTCTTATTCTACTTGTATTTGTCCTTAGAGCTCTTGTACCTGTTTAGACTAGTTTCTAGGGAGGGTTTTATTTAAACTTTTAATAGATTCACTGTTTAAGTTTTGTAACTGTTCTTAAATATTAAAGGCTATTTCATGCTTCTTATTTATTTTTGCAGGCACATTTTATATGAGGTGGTAAGGGTTCTCCTATCTAAGTGCATAGAGTAGGTGACCGCACATCTCGGTAGTTGGATCATGATAATTTGGTAACAGAGCCTAGGTTACCGGTGTCCCAGTACAAGAACAAATGTTTAATATAGTCATGCGGATTGGTGTGTTGATGTCCACATCTAATCTTCAGGAAGTTATGAAGAATTCTAGGAAATTGTCTCTCTTCTTTCAGTCTATTTGTACGGGTTGTTGCTTGCTTGTATCTCTCAATTCCAACTGGTATCTCAACAAGGTAAAAGTATGTCATTTCACCCTGGTAGGAAGGACACAATAAAGGGAAGATTGGAACCAGGAAGGTTCCAATTGGTATCTGGCATTGGAAGCTATAAGAGTGTACGGATGATTTGCTAGCGGTCATCTATCAGGCGATTTAAATAATATGAACTTGGCTTGGTTGAGTGATTCATCTTGAGAATTGTGATTGTATGAATTGCATTACCTGTATGACTGCAATTGTGTGGTGTGTAATTGCTTGCTTTACTGTGAAAATTTTGGTCCGGAAGGAGTCGTAACTTGATTTTGTGTGATTTGTTTTAGAAATAAATTGCTATGTGACTTAACATAAAGAGTTGTATTACATTTTGGGTGTAGGCTTACCGTTGGTGAATACGGTAAGGAAACAAAATGATTGGTGACTATGGGGAAACTCCAATTTTAGGACAGTCAGGATTGGTTGGAAAACATGGAAAAAGGGGGCTATTCATATATGATAGCAGGAATGCATTGTGGTAAAGTATTTTCTAGTGTGTTCCGTAAGTGTTTCCTTATAATACCATGTAGTGACTTTAGGGGTTAACATTGATAACCGGGAATGGGGGATGGGTGAACTTTGCAAAAATTTTCAATTTCTAGGCTGTTGCTGTCGAGGACCCCATAGCAGAAACTTCACCACTATTATGATCCTGCTATAGCGGGAATTTCTCCGATATCGAGGTGCCACTATAGCGGTGTGGAAACCGCTATAGCAGGGAGGGCAGGATAGAATCTCTGCCCTATTTTCCCTGTTTTGCTTTTCTTTTTTGGGGTGCTTAAAATTGATAATTAAGCTACGAGCTGCTATGTAAACAAGGAAATTACCGATAAGACTAATATAACATGCATAACAGGTTAACACTGTTTAAAACTAGCATCCACATGCTTAAACAAAAAGTAAAAGGTAAAGGAAATATCATCTAGTACATGCCCCAAACGGGGGCAAAAACTGTAGTAATAATAAAATAAATAGAGGGAGTGAGTTCCTAGCCGGATGCCTCATCACCATCAGGGGCTGTGGGAGTGGCGCCCTCAGCCTCGGTGTCACTCAAGAATGGAAACTCCTGCAGGTCCTCCAACTCTAGCTGGTAAAGCTCTCAATCATGGACAACACAGGTGAACATGACCTTTATGGTCTTCCACATCCATGCAAGCATGTGGTTCTAGGAGCGCCTCTTCTACTTCTCCTCGTCCAACTCCCTGCGGAGTGCTGCTCAATCCTAAGTAGAGGGGGACGAGGCTGTAGCTGGCAGTGGTGCCCTCCATGAACTGCCTGACCATGACTAAGTTCTCCTCCAGCTCGCTGCTAGTGATCAGAGGGTGGGACTGGGAAAGATGAGCTGGATCGTCATCACTATCAACACCCTCAGTACCCTGACTTCTCTCTACTTCACCCATCTTTCTCTTCTTATTCCCCATATAGGCAACCACCTTCACCTGAAGAGGGTTGAAAGGGGCGTCCATCTCCACTTCCCTGTCAGTATCATCCTCAGGCACCTGGAAGTGCCTACATAGCTCAGATAGTAGACTAGGAAGAAAAGGGGCCTTCTTTGGACCCCAGTAGAAGTAATTCTACTCCGACATAATATGTGACCCATGTTCAGCTGTATGCCTTGTATAGAGCAAGCCACAACCAAATCCCGAGGATAGGTCACATTGGTATTATTTCTCGATGGATGGATTCTCTGGGACGCCAAGTTCAGCAACCTCCTAGCATCGACAGTGAAGTAAGTACTAGTGACTCCCTCGGTACTGGTCCAGTAGACCTTGTCCCTGAACTCCTCCTTGATCAGTGTATCCCTCAGCCACCTCATATACATCTCCCGGAGTTTGGCCTCATATGAAGCATTTGAAATATGAGACACTCCTAGCATGTCATTGACAGTCTGGACATTAATGAGGACATCCACTCCTCGAAGGCAGATAGTGGGGTTGGGGTCATCCCAACAAACGGTGGGGATTATGGCATAAAACTTCCTCACCCAACTTGAGCTCCAGGAAAAGGGAGCCTCTAGTATTAGACCCTAACAAAACTCCTGAAGCCTAGTATAAAATGCCCCAACCTAATCTTCCACACCTCTCATGTTAAAGGCACTCTCATAGCATAGTCCAATTTTCTGGTAGTCCCAAAACCTTTCCCTACTAGCATCTTCGGGGAACCTCTCCTAGGGAGAAATGTGTTCTTGGTTGGCATCCATCGAGTAGTTAAACCTGTAGTATATAAACTGGTGGGACTAGAACTCATAAAAGTGCAAGGAAGTATCTTTCGACGAAGAATCTAATTCTTGACTCTGCCTGGGAGGATACTGCCTGCAGCCTCCCACTATAGCGAACTGCCTTCCGCTATGGCAGTAGTGCTATAGCCTGAATTTCTATGCTATAGCAGGACTGCTGTAGCGGTCGAGTTCCGCTAGAGCTGTCTTAATAACCCTAAATTTTCAAGAGGTGTATCAATGGTGCCTCTAGACCCAAAACTTCATTTTTAATATTCCAAGTCCTGATTAGTGTTTCTAAAGTGCCCTACCACTATTTTATGCAAAAAATTGGGAATCCGAGAGATGGGTGAACTTTGCAGAATTTCTAATTTATGTGTTGCTACCGTCGGGGCCACCATAGCGAAAACTTCACCATTATAGTGATCCCGCTATAGCAGGAATTTCTCTGCTATACCGATGCCACTGTAGTAGCGTGATAACCGCTATAGAAGGGAAGGAGGGATTGAATCCCTGACCTTTTTTCCCTATTTTTCTTTTCATTTTGCAGGTGCTTAAAATCAATAATTAATCTACGAGCTACTATGTAAAACAAGGAAATCTTCGATAAGACCAATATAGCATACATAAGAGGTTAAAACTATTTAAAACTAGCATCCATGTGCTTAAAACAAAAAAGAAAAGGTAAAGGAAACATCGTCTAGCACATGCTCGTGTTAAAACAAAAAGGAAGAGGTAAAGGAAACATCATCTAGTACATTCCCTAAATGGGGACAAAAACCCAAGAACCGTAATAATAATAAAATAAAAGGGGGGAGATCCTAGCCGGATGCCTCATCACCATTAGGGGCTACAGGAGTGAGGCCCTCAGCCTTGGTGTCACTCAAGAAGGGAAACTACTGCAGGTCCTCCAGATCTAGCTGGAGAAGATCCCGATCAAGGACAACATTAGTGAACATGAATTTTATGCTCTTCCGTATCTAGGCAAGCATGCGATTCCAGGAGTGCCTCTTCTTCTTCTCCTCTTCCAACTACCTATGAAGTACTGCATAGTCTTGAGAAGAGGAGGCAGGGATATAGCTCCGACAGTGGTTCCATCCATGAACTGCCTAACCGCAGCTAAGTTCACCTCCAACTGGCCTCTAGTGATCAAAGGCTGGGACTGGGAAAGAGGAGCAGGATTGTCATCACAATCAATACCCTCGGCAACCTGGCTACTCTATGCTTCACCCACCTTTCTCTTCTTCTTCCCCATAGAGGCAACCACCTTCACCCGGAGAGGGTTGAAGGGGGCGTCCATCTCCAGTTCCCTTCCAGTATCATCCTCAGGCACCTGGTACTGCCTACATAGCTCAGACACTAGACCAGGAAGGAAAGAGGCCTTCTAGGGACCCCGATAGAAGTCCTTCCACTCTAACACAATATGTTCCCCCATGATTAATAGTATGCCTTGTATAGGGCAAGCAACCACGAAGGCCCAAGGATAGGTCACAATGGTATTATTTCCCGATGGACAAATCCTCCAGGACTTTGAGTTTAGGCACCTCCTAGCATTGGCAGTGAAGTAAGTACTAGTGACTCCATCGGTGTTAGGCCAGTAGACCTGGTCCCTGAACTCCTCCTTGATCAGTGTATCCCTCAGTCATCTCATATCCATCTCTAAGAGTTTGGCCTCATATGCAGCATTTGAAACATCAGGCACTCCTAGCACCTCATTGACAGTTTGGACATTCACGGGGACATCTACTCCTCAAAGGCAGATAGTGGGGTTGGAGCCATCCCAACGAATTGTGGGGAGTATGGAATAGAACTCCCTCACTCAGCCTGAGTGCCAGAAAGGGGGAGCCTTTAGTAAAGGGCCCCAACTAAACTCCTGAAGCCTGTTATAAAATTCCCTAGCCTATTCTTCCATACCTCTCATGTTAAAGTCCCTCTCATAGCGCAGGCTAGTTCTCTGGTAGTCCCACAATCTCTCCCGACTAGCATCATCGGGGAACATCTCGTAGGGAGGAATGTGTTCTTGGTTGGCGTCCATCGAGTAGTTAAACCTGCAATGTAGTAAGGGGTGGGATTAGAACTCATAAATGTGCTAGAAAGTATCTTTCAAAGAATAATCTAATTCTGGACTCTGCCTGGGAGGCTACTGCCTACAGCCTCCCGCTATAATGGACTTCCTTCCCCTATGGGATAGCGCTATAGTGGAAATTTTTCCTTTATCGTGGGACCACTATAGCAGTCTTCGTCATCCTAGATTTTTAATACTTGCATCAATGATGCCTTTTGACCCAAAACTTTATTTTTAACATTCCAAGTCCAGATCTGTGTTTCTAAAGTGCCCTACCACTACCTTATACAAAAATTTGGGCATTATAACCCCTAATAATTGCCCAAATCACCATTTTCAACAAGAACAACCTAAGTCTCCCCCACCATTTTGAACCCATTTTGGGCCAAAAATCCCATAATCCTTGTGCCCAGAACAGTGTGGAACTATTGTAAATGTAAGAGAAGCATCCCTGCTTCGGCAATCTGACAAACTAAAATCCAAATTTTAAAATTCAAAACCTAACTCAATATCTACTCTACCTACCATTTTCTACGATAAAACTATCATTATTCATGCAATAAAGTAAGGGAGTAAGGAAGTGCGATTGTTACCTTGAATTTTTGATGTCAGGAGCAGAGTGATCATGAGGAGGGTGGTGTTTCGGGTGGAAAATAGGGGAAAATGGGCATGAAACCCATTTCTCACCCCCTTTTAATTGTTTCCAATTGCTATACCGGTCAGCCTCTCGCAATAGCGGTACTGCTATAGCAGAATAATTCCTGCTATAGCGGGATGACAGATCCCTTAGGGAGCAGAATAGTTATTTCTGTGTCATTTGAAATTCTTTCGCCTTGATAATTTTTGTGAGGCCCTCAATTTCTTGGGCACTCAAGGCGGGTTACCCTAATTTTTCTGTGTAGCTCGAAGTCATGGAATTCCTAAGAGCATGATTGATTTAATTTTTCTATTGAGTCGGATACGACTAAAAAGTAGGGAAGTTTTGATGCTTTTCATAAGGGTCATAATTATGATGGAAAAGTTGGAATATTGGGTTCCTAGACTAGCTTCTTCTCCCCTCTTTGCTTATGGGATCATTTGGGGATCAACGATGGGTAAATTTGTATCTGTTATACTGACCTGTCCATTTGTTATTTTAAAAAATACCTCATTCAAATTTTAGGAACAATTTAAATTATGTTTCATATTTAATGGGGATGACACGACAAAATTTAAGGTTTTTTAAAATTGTCCAGGATGACATCATCCCGCTATAGCGGGTATTTTTCCACTATAGCACCACCACTGTAGTGGTCAGCCAGTCGTTAGAGTGCCACCACTATAGTAGTTAGCTGGACGTTATAGCGCTACTACTATAGCGATCAACCAGTTGCAATAGCGGACTGACGGAGGCAATAAATAGAAAATATGGAGTTTATTTTAAACTCCTCCTCCTCGGTTGAAAAATAGATGAGGTTTCCTCCAAAAACTATTCTAGGCTGCTCCAAAGCTTGGGAGCAATGAGGAAGGGATATTTTATCTCAATGGGGTGAATAACCATGGATTCCACACCCGCTTTCCATTAGGAATCACCTTCACAAAGTCTGAAGTTCGCATTCAGACCTTTATATGTAGTTGCTTGGCATCCAATTAGGCTAGGTTTAATTGAGTAGTTATAGACCTGCTTTTTATTGCATAATATTATTGTAGAATGATGGGAGAATTCATGCCTAGGCCTTCGGGCAGAGAGTCTGGAGGGATAATGTGCAGATTGGCTGATTTACTATAGGGGAATGATAATGTTATGGATATTGTAGTGGGTTTGTGGGAATGTTGTACTTAAGGGAAATGGGATGAACATGAAGGTTTTGGAGTCCTTAATGTCTGGGAATGAAACCCCTAAAGTATGCTTACTCTTCTAAGGAAGTCTAGGAGTCTAGATAAATGAGTCATAAAGTC
Source organism: Jaltomata sinuosa (assembly GCA_003996215.1). NCBI lineage: Eukaryota > Viridiplantae > Streptophyta > Magnoliopsida > Solanales > Solanaceae > Jaltomata > Jaltomata sinuosa. Next base: position 113,554 of record QJPP01007537.1, read on the forward strand.
TATTGGATAGTCTGGGGGTTGGTCTTTGTATAGGTTATCGATGGATAGGAGGATGAATCAGGTCTGTTGTGTATGTCATGGTTGTTTGTTTTCCCATTTATGATAGGTGTGCATTATAACTGTTGCTTTATATTGTCTGCATATTACATGGCTTAGGGAAATTAAATGATGAATGTTTATGATATCCGGTTGTCAATCATGTAAAATTAACTTGTCTTTATTACTTGTTGGTTTACAACTGTGGTTGTATTCATTATTGTTGATTGTTGGATTGTTGTGACATTCGATTGGCTTTGGTACCATACCTGGTATGATATATTGGTTAGCTCGGTTACCACGCCTGATATGGGATATCTATTAGTTTGCTCGGGTACCAAGCTTTTTACAGACTCTATAATGGTTTGCTCAAGTACCACGCATGGTATAGGTTTGTTGTAAAGGTTTGTGTATACCTAGTAATTGGGTTCTATTTGATGGGTCCATGAGTGAACCGAGTTTGTTTCTTAGAATATATATTTTGCATATTGGTCCATGAGTGGCTGGGTAGTTATGTTTACAAGCTGGTTCGGTCCTTGGGTAGACCGGGGTTGTATATTAAGAATCATAGATATTGACTTAGGGATCTTTTGTTGGTCCGTGATACTTGCAAGTAATGGCATGGACACGAAGAGGGTCTAGTTGCTGGCCTAGTGGGTTTACTTATTGTCATAAGTCATAGTGGTTGGCTTAGTTAATGCGGGTTGGTAGTCTAGGTCTTAACTTAGCCTGTCAAGGTGATGAATGGAATGTCAGGTTGTATTCACTAACCTATATGGTGTGTTATGTTAATAAGCTTGGGAATGTCGGTGGGGCGGATGAGTCATGGTGATAACCCAAGGTTTTGCAAGTCTTCTACCTTTTGGCTAGTAGGGGCAAATAGTTGACTCAGTAGTTGAGGCTGGAATCTATAAGGTAGTTATAGTAGATCGCAAGATGGATAGATTAGAGAAATAGATGGGTAGATTTTGGGAAATCTTAGTGTTACAAGCGGCAATTTATTAGGTATAGGATAGGATGGTGGGAGGTCTCCTATTGGTGGAGTTGGCTGCGGAATGGGGCAGGAATGTTGGAACAAAAGTATAGGTCCATATATGTTAAACCGCAGTAGTAAAGGTCATTGAATATAGGCCTGAATTTGAAACTTATTATTATTGCATGTTTTCTTTTTTTTTACATGATATTATGCGGTGGATTCGGGTCGACCATTGATGCCTACCAGTATGCGTTGTTTGTACTGATACTACTATTGCTATACCTTTTTGGGTATAGCCTGGTTGAATGATAAATTTTTGTTACTCAAGTGAAACAAATAGCTATCTCCAGTAGCTTCTACTCCTCTCTTTTCTATAGTGGGAGGTTTGTCTTATTCTACTTGTAATTCTCCTTTGAGCTCTTGTACCTGTTTAGACTAGTTCCCAGGGAGGGTTTTATTTAAACATGTAATAGATTCATTGTTCAAGTTTTGTAACTGTTCTTAAATATTAAAGGCTATTTCATGCTTTTTATTTAAATCTGTAAGACTGTTTTAAATCGGGTGGTAAGGGTTCTCCTATCTAGGTGCTTAGAGTAGGTGCTCACACAGACCAATAGTTGGGTCATGACAATTTGATATCATCGCGTAGGTTACCAGTCTCCCAGTATAAGAGCAAATATGGAATAGAGTCCTGCGGATTGATGTGTTGACATCCACATCTAATCTTCGGGAAGCTATGAAGCATTGTAGGAAATTGTCTCTCTTCTTTCACACCTTTCGTGCGGTTTGTTGTATGCTTGTATAGGGTGAGTCCAATTAGTATCTCTCGATTCCAATTAGTATATCAATAAGGTAAAATGATGTCATTTAAACCTGGTTGGATGGAAAAAGCAAGGGAAGATTGGAACCGGGATGGTTCCAATTGGTATCTGGCCTTGGAGGCTATGTGAGTGAATGGATGATTAGCTAGCGGTCATCCATGAGGCAACTAAAAGAATATGAACTTGTCTTGGTTGAATGTTGAAGCTTGAGAATTGTGATTGTACGCATTGTATTACCTGTATGACTGCAATTGTGTGGTGCGTAATTGCTTGCTTTACTATGAAAATTTTGGTCCGGAAGGAGTCGTAACTTGATTTTGTGTGATTTATTTTAGAAATAAATTACTATGTGACTTAATAGAAAGAGTTGTATTATATTTTGGGTGCAGGCTTACAATTGGTTAAAACGGTGAGGGAACAAAAGGATTGGTGATTGTGGGGAAAGTCCAGTTTTAGGACTATCGGGATTGGTTGGGAAACATAGGAAAAACAGGGCTATTCGTGTATGAGAGCAGGAATGCGTTGTGGTAAACAATTTTCTAGTGTGTTCCGTAAGTGTTTCCTTATGATAACGTGGTGTTGAATTCTGAATTATGCATTGTTTAGGATAGTCTTTGGGTTATGTTAAAGACCATGACATGATTTCAGGGGTTAACATTTATAACCGGGAATGGGGGGTGAGTGAAATTTGCAGAAATTTCCAATTTATGGTCTGCTGTCGTCGAGGCCGCCATTGCAAAAACTTCACCACTACAACGATCCTGCTATACTGGGAATTTCTCTATTATGGCAGTGCCACTGTAGAAGCGTGACAACTGCTATAGTGGGGAGGGTGGGATAGAATCCCTGCCCTGTTATCCCTATTTTTCTTTTTCTTTCCAGGGTGCTTAAAATTGATAATTAAGCTATGAGCTGCTATGTAAAACAAGAAAATCATCGATAAGACAAATATAACATATATAAGAGGTTAACACTGTTTAAGACTAGAATCCACGTGCTTAAAACAAAAAGGAAAAGGTAAAGGAAACATCGTCTCTACCGGCCCCAAATGAGGGAATAACCCAAGAATCGTAGTAATAATAAAATAAAAGGGGAGGGGGAGGTCATAGCCAGATGCCTCATCACCCTAAGGGGCTGAGAGAGCGCGCACCTCAACCTCGGTGTAACTCAAGAAGGGAAACTCCTGCAGGTCCACTAGGTTTAGCTAGAGAAGCTCCCCATTGGGGATATCATTGGTGAACATGACCATTATGGTCTCCCAGATTCGTGCAAGCATGCGGTCCCATGAATGATTTTTCTTCTTCTCCTTGTCCAACTCCCTACAGAGTGCTGCATAGTCTTGAGCAGAGGGGGTAGGTCTATAGCTCCGACAATGGTGCCCTTCATGACTTGCCTAACCGCGGCTAAGTTCTCCTCCAGCTGACTGCTAGTGATCGGATGCTGGGACTAGGAAGGAGGAGCAGGACCGTCATCACCATCAACACCCTTGGAAGCCTGGCATCTCTCTGCTTCACCCACCTATCTCTTCTTCTTCCCCGTAGAGGCAACCACCTTCACCCGGAGAGGGTTGAAAGGGGCGTCCATCTCCACTTCCCTGTCAGTATCATCCTCAGGCACCTGGAACTGCCTAGCTCATACACTACACTAGGAAGGAAAGATTCATTCTTGGGCCCCCTTGGTGCTGGGCCAGTAGACCTAGTCCCTAAACTCCTCCTCAATTAGTGTATCCCTCAGCCACCTTATATCCATCTCCTAGAGTTTGGTCTCATATGTAGCATTTGAATCATGAGCACTCCTTGCACCTCTTTTACAGTCCGGACATCCATGGGGACATCCAATCCTCGAAGGCAGATAGTGGGGTTGGGGTCATCCCAACGAATGGTAGGGAGTATGGCAAATAACCCTCTCACCCAGCCTGAGTGCCCGAAAGGGGAAGCCTTTAGTAGTGGGCCCCAAAAAAACTCCTTAATCCTGTTATAAAATTCCCTAGCCTGTTCTTCTACACCTCTCATGTTAAAGGCCCTCTCATAGCACAGGCCAATTCTCCGGTAGTCCCGGAACCTCTCTCGACTAGCATCATTGGGGAACCTCTTGTAGGTAGGAATGTGTTCTTTGTTGGCATCCATCGAGTAGTTAAACCTGCAATATAGAAAGGGGTGGGATTAGAACTCATAAAAGTGCAAGGAAGTATCTATCAGAGAAGAATCTAATTCTTAACTCTACTTGGGAGGCTACTGTCTATAGACTCCTGCTATAGCTGATTGCCTTCCACTATGGCGGTAGTGCTACAAAGGAAATTTCTCCGTTATAGTGGGACTAATATAACAGTCGAGTTTATAGTGGTCTTCATCATCCCAGATTTTCAAAAGGTGCATCGATGGCGCCTCTTGACCCAAAACTTCATTTTTAACATTCCAAATCCAGATCAGTGTTTATAAAGTGCCCTACCACTATTTTATGCAAAAAATTGGGAATTATAAGCCCTAACAATTGCCCAAGCCACCAATTTCAACAACAATAACCCTTCATCTCCCCCACTATTTTGAACCTATTTTTGGTCAAAAATCCTATAATCCATATGCCCAGAATGGTGTGGAAGTATTGTAAATGTAAAAGAAGCATCCATGCTTTGAGAATCTGACAAAATCAAAACCAAATTTTCAAATTCAAAACCCAACTCAATATCTACTCTACCCACCATTTTCTAGGGAGTACGGAAGTGCGATTGTTATCTTAAATTTTTGATATCGAGAATTGAGTGATATGGAGGAGGATGGTGTTTTGGGTGGAAAATAGAGGAGATTGGGCGTGAAACCCATTTCTTACCCTATTTTAACTATTGCCAACCGCTATACCGGTCAGCCTCTTACTATAGTAGTACCGCTATAAAGGAATAATTCCCGCTATAGTGGGATGACAGATCGCTTGAGGAGAATAATAGATCTTTCCGTATCATTTTAAAAAAATTTACGCTGATAATTTTTGCAAGGCCATGAATTTCTCGGGCATTCAATGAGGGTTACTCTAATTTTTTCGCATAGCTCGAAGGAATGGAATTCCTTGACAGAGCAGGATTGATTTAATTTTTCCATTGAGTCAAACATGACAAAAAGAGGGGAAGTTTTGATATTTCACGTAAGAATCATAATTATGCTGGCAAAGTGGGATTGTGGGATTCCCAGAATGGATTCTTTTTCCCTTTCTTCTTACGAGATCATTCAGAGATAAATGATGGGTAAATTGGTATCTGTTGTAATGACTTGTCCAGTCGTTATTTTAAAAATCACCTCATTCCAATTTTGGGAACAAATTATGTTTCATATTTAATGGGGATGACATGATGAAATTTTAGATTTTTGGAAATTATCCGGGCTGATGTCATTATCCTATAGCAAGAATTTTCCCGCTATAGCACTATCACTGTAGCAGTCAACCGGCCGCTATAGCAGACTAACAGAGGCAATAGCTAGAAAATGCAGAGTTTATTTTAGACTCCTCCTCCTCAGTTGAAAAACAGATGAGGGTTGCTCCAAAAACCCTCCTAGGCTGCTCCAAAGCTTGGGAGCAATGGGGAAGGGATATTTTCACTTAATGGGGGTGAAATACAATGGATTCCAGGCCCTCTTTCCATCAGGAATAACCTTCACAGAGTTAGAAGTTAACGTTCAGACCTCTATATGTAGCTGCTTGGAATCTAGGTAGGCTAGGTTTAATTAAATAGCTATAGACTTGCATTTTTTTTCCATAATGTTATTGTAGAATGACGGGAAAATACATGCCTAGGCCATCGAGTATGGAGTCTGGAGGGATAATTTGCGATTGGTTGATTTACTATAGAGGAATGATAATGCTATGGATAATGTGACCCAATTCTATTGTTATTATTGTATTCGATGCTAAAACTCTAAGAAGGCTAGATTATAGGGTAGGTTCGGGGAACCAATAGTCTGTATGTATGAACAGACTGCTAGATTATAGTGGGTTTCCGAGAATATTGTACTTAAAGGAAATGGGATGAATAGGAAGGGTCCAGATTCCTTAATGTTAGGGAATGAAACCCCTAAAGTATACTTACTCTTATAAGGAAGTCTAGGAGTGGAGGTAAATTAGTCATAGGGTTTGTTGGATAGTATAGGGTTGGTCTTCGTATAGGTTATCAAGGGCTGGAAGAATGAATTAGTTCTGTTATGTATGTGATGGTTGTTTGTTTTCTCATTTATGATAGGTGTGAATTGTAACTGTTGCTTAGTATTATCTGCATATTACATGGCTTAGGGAAATTAAATGATGAATGTTAATGATATCTGATTGTCAATCATATAAAATGAACTTGTCTTTATTACTCATTGGTTTAGAAGTGTGGTTGTGTTATTTATTGTTCATTGTTGGATTGTTGTGACATTTGGTTGGCTTGGGTACTACACCTTGTATGATCTATTGGTTGTCTCAGGTACCACGCCTGGTATAGGATATCATTGGTTTGCTTGGGTACCATGCTTGGTATAGATTCTATAATGGTTGGCTCAGGTACCACGCTCGATACATGTTTGTTGTACAGGTTTGATTATACCTATTGATTGTGTTCTATTTCATGGTTCCATGAGTGAACCAGGTTTGTTTCTTCTAATGTATTTATTGTATATTAGTCCATGAGTGGCCGGGTGGTTATGTTTATAGGCTAGTTCGGTCCTTGGGTAAACCATGGTTATATATTAAGCATTATAGATATTGACTTAGGGATCTTCTGTTCGTCCGAGATACTTTCAAGTCGTGGCATGACCATGAGGATGGTGTAGTTGCTAGCATAGTGGGTATACTTATTGTCCTAAGTCATAGTGGTTGGCTTAGTTAACGTGGGTTGGTAGTCTAGGTGTTAACTTAGCCTGTTAGGGCGATGATTGGAATGCCTAGTTGAATTGACTGACATGGATGGTGTGTTCTGTCAATAAGGTTGGGTATGTCAGTGGGGCGGTTGAGTTAGGGTGATAACCCATGGTGTTGCAAGTCGTCTACCGTTTGGTTAGTAGGGGCAGATAGTAGACTCAGTAGTTGAGGTTGTAATCTATAAGGTAGTTGTACTGGATGGAGATGGATAGATTGGAGAAATAGATGGGTAGATTTTGGAATGTCTTAGTGTTACAAGGGACAATTAGTTAGGTCCAGGATAGGATTATGGGAGGTCTCCTATTGGTAGAGTTGGTAGCGGAATGGGGCAGGAAGTTTGGAACAAAAGTATAAGTCCATATATGTTAAACCATAGCTGTAAAGGTCGTTGAATAAAGGATTGGATTTGAAATTTATTATTATTGCATGTTTTCTTAATTTTAACATGATATTATGCATTGAATTCGGGTCGACTGATGATGCCTACCAATATGTTTTGTTTGTACTGATACTACTCTTGCTATACCTTTTTGGGTATAGTCTGGTTGCAAGATCAATTGTTGTTACTCAGGTGATACAGATAGCAGTCTCCATCAGCTTAAACTCCTGTCTTTCCTATAGTGGGAGTTGTGTCTTAATATACTTGTATTTCTCCTTAGAGATCTTGTACCTATTTGGACTAGTTCCTAGGGAGGGTTTTATTTAAACTTGTAATAGATTCACTGTTCAAGTTTTGTAAATGTTCTTAAATATTAAAGGCTATTTTATGCTTCTTATTTATTTCCGCAAGCCTATTTTAAATGAGATGGTAAGGGTTCTCTCATCTAGATGCTTAGAGTAGGTGCCTGCATGGCCCGGTAGTTGGGTCATGACAAATTTGTATCAGAGCCGAGGTTACCGGTCTCCCATTACAAGAACAACTGTGGAATAGAGTCCTGAAGATTGGTGTGCTGACGTCTACATTTAATCTTTGGGAAGCTATGAACCATTCTTTGAATTATCTCTCTTTATTCAGTCCTTTCGTGTGGTTTATTGCTTGCTTGTATAGGTTGAGTCCAATTGGTATCTCTCGATTCCAATTGGTATCTCAATGAGATAAAAGAATGTCATTTGACCCAGTTTGAATGGCATAAGCAGGGGAAGATTGGAACTGAGAAGGTCCCAATTGGTATCCTGCCTTGGAGGGTATGTGAGTGCATGGATGATTGGCTAGCGGTCATCCATGAGGCGATTAAAAGAATATGAACTTGGCTTGGTTGAGTGCTGATGCTTGAGAATTATGATTGTATGCATTGCATTACCTGTATGACTGCAATTGTATGGTTTGTAATTTCTTGCTTTACTGTGAAAATTTTTGTCTGGAAGGAGTCGTAACTTAATTTTGTGTGATTTGTTTTAGAAATAAATTGCTATGTGACTTAATAGAAAGAGTTATATTACATTTTGGATGTAGGCTTAGTATTGGTGAAGACAATAAGGGAACAAAAGGATTGGTGACTGTGGGGAAATTTCGGTTTCAGCACAGTCGGGATTGCTTGGGAAACATGGGAAAAGATGGGCTATTCGTGTATGATTGCAGTAATGCATTGTGGTAAAAAGTTTTCTAGTGTGTTTCTAAGTGTTTCCTTATGATAACGTGGTGCTAAATTTTGAATTATACATTGTCGGGGATGGTCTTGGGGTTATGTTTAAGACCATGATATGATTTTAGGGGTTAACATTTATAAGCGGGAATGGGCGATGGGTGGACTTTGAAGAAATTTCCAATTTCTGGTCTGCTGCCATCGGGGCCGCTATTGCGAAAACTTCATCACTACGGCGATCCCGCTATAGTGGGATTTTTTCCACTATGGCGGTGCCGCTGTAGTGGCATAACAACCACAATAGCAGGGAGGGCAGGACATAATTCTTGCCCTATTTTCCTTTTTGTGTTTTTATTTTTGGGGTGCTTAAAATCTATAATTAAGCTATGAGCTACTATGTAAAACAAGGAAATAGCTGATAATACCAATATAGCACGCAAAAAAGCTTAACACTGTTTAAAAGTAGCATCCACATGCTTAAAACAAAAAGGAAAAGGTAAAGGAAACATCATCTAGTACATGCCCCAAACGGGGGAAAAACCCAAGAACCAACAATAAAATAAGGGGGAAGGGGGAGGTCCTGGCCGGATGCCTTATCACCATCAGGGGCTACGGGAGCAGGTCCCTCGACCTTGGTGTCACTCAAGAAGGGAAATTCTTGTAGGTCCTCTATCTCTAGCTGGGTAGGCTACCGATCGGGGACAACACATGTGAACATGACCTTTATGGTCTTCCACATCCGTGCAAGATTGCGGTCCTGGGAGCGCCTCTTCTTCTTCTCCTCATGCAACTCCCTGCACAGTGCTGCATAGTCCAGAGCAGAGAAGGGCGGGGCTGTAGCTCCGGCAGTGGTACCCTCCATGAACTGCCTGACCATGAGTAAGTTCTCCTCCACCTGGCTGCTAGTGATCGGAGGCTAGGACTGGGAAGCAGGAGCAGGATCGTCATCACAATCAGCACCCTCGGTAGCCTGGATTCTCTCTGCTTCACCCACCTTTATCTTCTTCTTCCCCGTAGAGGCAACCACCTTCAACCGGAAAGGGTTTAAGTGGGTGTCCATCTCTACCTCCCGGTCAATATCATCCTCAGGCACCTGGAACCTCCTACATAGGTCAAACCTAGACCAGGAAGGAAGGAGGCCTTCTTGGGACCCTGGTAGAAGTCTTCCACTCTGAAATAATCTGTACCCCCACGTTCAACTGTATCCCCTGTATAGAACAAGCCACCACGAAGGCCCAAGGATAGGTCACATTGGTATTATTGCTCAAGGACAGATCCTCCAGGACACCAAATTCAGCTACCTCCTAGCATCGGCCGTGAAGTAAGTACTAGTGACTCCCTCAGTGGTGGGATAGTAAACATGGTCCCTAAACTCCTTCTCGATTAGTGTATCCATCAACCACCACATATCTATCTCCCGAAGTTTGTCCTCATATGCAACATTTGAAACATAAGACACTCTTAGCACCTCATTGACAGTCTCGACATCTACGGGGACATCCACTCCTTGAAGGCGAATAGTGGGATTGGGGTCATCCTAATGAACGGTAGAGAGTATGGCATAAAACTCCCTCACCCAGCCTGAGCCCCCGAAAGGGAGATCCTCTAGTAGTGCACCCCAACCGAACTCCTGAATCCTATTATAAAATGTCCCAGCATGTTCTTCCACACCTCTCATGTTAAAGGCCCTCTCGTAGCACATGCCAGTTCTCTGGTAGTCTCGGAACCTCTCTCGACTAGCATCATCGGGAAACCTCTCGTAGGGAGGAATGTGTTCTTGGTTGGAATCCATTGAGTACTTAAACATGCAATGTAGCAAGGGGTGGGATTAGAACTCATAAAAGTGCAAAGAAGTATCTTTCGGAGAAGAATCTAATTCTTGACTCTTCCTGGGAGCCTACTACCTGCAACCTCCCGCTATAGCGGACTGCCTTCTGCTATGGCGGTAGCAATATAACATGAATTTCTCTACTATAAAAGGACCTTTGTAGAGGTCGAGTTCCGCTATAGTGGTCTCCATCATCCAAGATTTTCAAGAGGTGCATCAATGGTGCCTCTTGACCCAAAATTTCATTTTTAACATTCCAAGTCCAGATTAGTGTTTCTAAAGTGCCCTACCACTATTTTATGCAAGAATTTAGGCATTATAACCCCTAAATTTTCCCAAATCACCATTTTCAACAAAAATAACCCTTCATCTCAAGAAAAAAAGGTTGAGAAAAAAAACACGAAGAAAAAAAGACAATAAAAAATAAAAGAAAAATAAAGGTTGAGAAATTTTAAAAAAGAAAAAGAAAAAAAATATAATTCAAAGAAAAAAATAGAAGTTGAGAAGAGAAAAGGAAAAAAATAAAGGTTGAGAAAAAAGAAAAAACAAAGAACAAAAAAGGAAAAACAAAAAAAAAAGGTTGAAAAAAATGAAAAAAAAAGAGAAAAGAAAAAATAAAAATCAAAGAAAAAAAAGAAATAAAAATAGAAGTTGATAGGAAAATGAGCACGTAGAGTTGCCTAAATATATTTGAGGTATAGAGGGGCATCACGGTTGTTGTTCTATACATAAAAAGGAAGGGAGGTTAGTTTTGTAAGATTTTTCTTATGGGGGACAAAATATGAAAACCAGCCCCTATGAGGGCCATTTATGTACTTCACCCCTTGATCCGCCACTTCTTGAACTTTTATTTTTAATCAAGTTCCAACTTTCAACTTTGTGTCCTACCTATTATTGAAATTCTCAAGTCATACAAATTCTACAAAGACGAGAACAATGCAATCCCCGAATTTCATGGCCTCTCCAAATAAATTTCATTACCTAAGGGAATAATTATGGTGTGAAATACACAAGGTGTTAGGGTACTAAAAAGTTATTTGTGAGGAAGCACATATGAAGAATGCTCACCTGCAAACAAAAATAATTTGTGGATACCCAATAAATACATAAGGTACATACTAGGCTCTTCAAACAACAATTCTTGACTTCAAACGAAATGCAATTGTTGTAATTCCAAATAATATTTTTTTGTCAGCTTTTCAGATGAATAAACACTTTTGTGAAATCGCTGAACGAACAAATATTAATAGGCTAGCAGATTACTATTTCTTTGACTTTTTTTCACTTCATCCCACTAGGAGGATCAATAGCGTTCCCACTATTGTTTGACAATAATTTCATTGACATAAGAAAATTGATGAAAATACAAGTACTGTATAGCGGCTAATTTAACTAAATTGATCATTTCTGCAACTTCAGACGATATTCTAAATTGTTTTATGTTAATATGATAAATTATAATGATCTGTTCTATCGTTATAGTGTAGTTGGGGGTGTAAGTGCCCGGTTAGAGTTTTTTCTAAGTTGAGAGTTGATAAAATCTCAAGTTTGGGTGAGTTTTGATAGAAATATAGTGTTATTTGCTTAAGTGGTAATTCTTAATTGATGGTGTAATATTTGGTGTTGTGGTATTTTGTGGTAGATAGTCGAGTGGTGTAGGTTCCGATAGAAAGTTTCGGATGGTAAACTGGTTCATAAAACTCTGGTTATAGTGATTACCACGCCAGGATTGATTTGTGATGTCTAGAAACCAAGGTTGTGTTATGAAATGGGGAGTTTTGAGCTAGTTTCCAATGTTCTATTTTTTTCGTCACTGCAGTGGTGTATTTCCCTCCATAGTGAGTCCTTCATAACGGAAGAGTTCCGCCGTAGCGGGGCAGATTGTAACAACCCACCTGTTCGAACGTTTGAATTAACTCGTACTTTTGGGATAAGACTACGAGTGCTTAGTATGTTAGGAAGAATATTTTATGAAGAATTTTAATTGCATAATGGTCGTATATTATGCTTTGAAGTCAAGCAAGTTTCAAAATAAAAGTCAACATAAGTTATTGTAAATTCCATTAAGAAATTCTCTGAAAATTCTGGTCAAATGTCTCAAAGATTTTCTCCCAATATATAAAGAGTTAGAATACCCCCAACCTACTAAATCGAAGATCTACGAGTCTAGTTTTTAAAGCACTAAGACATTCATCCATACGACTTTAGAATAGAAGACATTTATATTTTTACGAGATTGCACAAGCAGGTACCTTGAGGTAGGCCCCCTAGCCCCAAAGTCGGTGGTGCTTTATAAACATCACCTTCTTTATTTTTTTATCCATAGAACATGACTGAAAACCTATAAAATTCAGAGCAAAATCCCCTAAATACTCAATGGGAGTTGGTGCTTTGAACTCGAAAGTTTAACAGAATTTGCTCTACGTAGAGAGCTCGTCATTGTGATATAGTTTTCTCATCGATTTTTGCTTTGATGGTTGTTACTGCATGAGGAAGCTCGTTTAGCTTGGGATTTCAGATCCTTTTATCGAGGTAATCTACTCCTTATGATCCTCCTTCACAATTCCATGTTCTACTATTATTTTATATATTTTCTAGACGTGAAGTGGTGTTTTTGATACCATAGCTTCGGGAAACCCCTTTATCTTATTGAGTTGAGTTATTATTATTATTTTATATTGATGGTGTTAAGGTGTTAGAGAGACTGGAGGTTAGTGTGATTCTTATTGAATTCATGTACAATGGTTGTTGGATTAAACGACATGAAGTTTGCCTTGAAATAGTGCCCCGGGAGCTCATCGCTCCTTCGAGATGTGGTTAGCATATTGTTGTTTGATTTAGCTGTTGTTTATTAATTTTATTGGCATCATTTTATGCTTTGGAGTTGGCTGGATGCGAGTGTAACCTGAATGCCTTATCAATTGGCTATGGCTCATTCATGCAACCTATTGTTGCGTTATGATAGATTGTTCGAGCTTCATAGAGACACCTTTGAGACTTCGGTTGAAAGGTATGTTAAGGCTTTCTTTTCACTTTTTGGCACGATCTTTAAGGCTAAATATTGTATAGCCTGTGTAGCTTTGTTATTCGACTTGTGACCTCATAGAATTGAGTTTGCTACCATAGTATGATATAACGACTATCAGCAACACTATATTCCTTACTTAGCGGCGTAAAAAAACATGTTATGATTATATTGAGTTCATCTGTGATTACATGATATTATTGTGTTATTTTTATCATCTTGTTGTCACCTATAATCTTGTTTTGGCCTCAGCCGACACTAACAATGTAGGGTTTTGGAGTCAATAATCTAATTACTATTATTGTGCCTTCAGCCAGGCAAACCGTACCTACGGCATGGGTAGGCTATACCTATGAGGCAGAATTTACATTATTTTCCCATGCCTTCAGAACATATAGACCATACCTATGGTATGGGCACACTGTACCTACGGGGCATCAATTATATTATATTACTATGCCTTGGGGCAAGGTAGGCCATGTCTACAAATTGGGCAGATTGTACCTATGGGATGGGAAGGCTGTACCTACGGGGAAACACTTATATTGTACCACAGAACCTCAGAGTTGTATTAATTCAAGACATATGTACACTCCGACAGTTCAGATAAAATTATCAGTGGGGTCTAGGTAAAGGTGCAAGTATGTGTATTTAGCAACTATTTGTGTATGTTAGGACTTATAGTGATTGTATGTTATTTTTACCTACCGAGCTTATAGGTTTTAGGTCAGGTTATTGTTTGCTATATGCTTTAGATTGCATCTTATTACAGAAAGGTAAGGTATTGTACTTCTATTTTACATGCCCTTTTTGTCAGTCCTTGCACTTTAGTTTCAGTTTTTAGTTTACCTTATATATTTGGTACATTATTTAATACTAATGCGCCATTGCCTAGGGGCACTACATTTATGCCTGCAGGATCTAAGAGATGACCAGAGAGAACTGTCGGGTAGCATAGCCAAGCATTCAATGGGTTGGTTGACTCTTTTCTTTCCAGAGGTCGCCCAAGTCTCAAGGTTTGCCTTTTTGCTGTTTATAGCTTTTGGGTAGGTTGGGGCCCTGTCCCACCAAGTATTGTATTCATTGAGGCTTGCAGACTGGTCTATTGGGTTGCATAACTACAATGTGGCCATTTTGGCCTTGTATGTTTATTAGCTATAGCTTGTTAGTCAGTTGAGCCTTGTTGTTGTTGTGTTGGCAGTTTAGCGGCTCATTGGCCTAGTTTATATTTTATATACATATTTTTTGTTTCTATCTAGAGATCATGGTGGCCTCGATGGCTCGCATAGCATTTATGCTTTCCTAGATATCATGGAGGCCTAGACGGCCCAAACAGGACTTATGTGCTACTTGCTTATTGCTTTATATGAACTGTTAGATGTAGTTGTATTCTTTCTAAGGCCTTACCGCCCGAGGTTGATTTTTAAGCCAAAATATAGTTGTTTGTTACCTTTATTTTGTGTGGCTACTATGCACCATTGGCAAATGGTTCAGTAGTGTCGGCTTTGGCCTAAGTTTTGCCATCAGGTGCCAGTTGCGCCCCCCGAGTTTGGGGTGTGACAAACTTGGTACCGAAGCAACATCATATCCTAGGGAGTCTACAAGCTATGTCTAGTAGAGTCTTGTTTATAAATGTGTTATGCACCATATTCGATAAGAAGGAAGCTACAAACATAGTTGAGGAAAGTTACCTTTCTGTTGCTCAAATCATGCTATACAAGCTGAGTCATAATGGTTGAGTTCTTTGGCTTATGATTGTTATTAGGCTTGTGCTAAAATTGAATATAATGATGATATGGACATCTAATGGATTCATGTCATTGCACAAAACATATAAGGGCTTTGATATCAGCGGCATACAATTGAGAGGGTCGAGAGAGAGCAGCAGAAAAGGGCTAGGCCCATGGGTTTCAGATGGAGACTCAGGGTAGCTCCAAACCTCTATATTTAGGAAGACCACCTAGGACCCACCATAACAATCCCAGGGTAGAAGGTTGGATTATTAGGGGGAGTTCATGTATGGGTGAGAGCTCATGAGAATTAGGCTCACAATAGTACAATATAATGACCCTTCTAGTTATTTATGCATTTTCACCTTCTTTGTACTGTTAGATCTTGCCTGTAGCAGCCCCAAGTCATTTATGACTTGCAGGGATCGGTAGTTTGGTGCCCGGGCCATCTGTTTGGTCTTTATGTCCGTTTCCCTATTTTAGAATCTTAACTTAAGAAATCGTTAGCTTCAGTCAACATTCTTGGTAATCATGCTCAGAATAGAATTCCAACAGTTTTGTTAGCTCTAGAGCATGGACTTTGGTCTAATTAGACCTTTGGTCGGGATCTGGAATCCATTCAGCTTAGAATTGTTTCTCATTCTGTGTTTTTAGGCCAGTTAGGCTTATTTGGTTGACTTTTGTCAACATTTGGAGAATACAGCCTTGGATGAAAATTCCGTCATTGCTGTTAGCTCCAGAATATCGAGTTTAGGCTAGAGGAACCATTGGTTTGGGTCCCCAGACTTTCGGACTTGATTTTGGCCCTTAGGTTCCATTTTGGAATAGTTGGACTAAAGGTTGATTTTGGGTGCAGGGCCCACTTTTCATTAAATTGACCTACGATGGGATTTTCATTGATTCTTTTGGATCCATAACACTATTTCTAGTTGAATAGCTCAGCTTGTTTGTGTTTAGGGGATTCTGAATGCATTCCCGAGGGTCCATCCGAGTTAAATTTCACTTTGCCTAAGTGAAGGTGTCTTGTGGCTATTGCACACCAGCATGGCCATCTCCCATACGTAGGCTGGCCGCGTGCCCGCTGAAGCGCTAACCAGCCGCCCATCCTTTGGATTTTACCTACGCATCGCCTGGGCTGTGTGCCTAGTGCCACGACCGCGTTCCTGCTACCCAGCGCCTAGCCTGGCTAGTGCCTAGCTTACGTGTACGCGTGTGGCCAGTCGCGTGCGCATGGGCCGTGTAGGCAACACCATGGTATCGTACGCATGGCAGCTTTAAAGTTGGCCCATTTCCCCTTCTACCTCATTTTATTTCCTTTTGTCCCCAACTCGTTTCTTTCATGTTTTTGCACCCAAAACCTCCATTAATTCACCTTGATCTTTCCCAGCAGTTTGAAGGATTATAATCATCGATTCTTGATTATCGGCTTCTAGTCGAGTATGTTTTCCCTTTGTTTTTCTCTAAATTCTCTTAACTTCCCTCTTTAAATTGTTGATTCTTAGGGCTGTTTTGAGCCATTTCAGGGTGTGAAACTGCACAAATTGAGCATATTATCCTGGGGATGTGGAGAACACCATGGTATTTTTCATTTCTGGTTTTGGATTAAGGGGCCCACAGGCCCGCTTTTGACCTAGATTTCGACCCGGTTATGTGTCGAGCATTATGGGTATCATTGTCTTTGTATTGATGTGTATATTATTATTTTGATAGTGTGTTCTCAATTTGGGCTTTCTCAGAGCAGTTCAAGCTTGGATGACACCATTCCAGCAGCTAGTCGTCGGACGACAAGTTGGTTATGATTTTCCCTACCTTGACTCTGTGTATATAGGCTATAACTGCATTAATTAGCATCCTTGGGTTGGTTTTCTATGTTGGCACCCTCAGACCTTGTTCACCTCTTCTGTCCATTTATTTCATGCATTTTTTGTAATATTCATTGTAGTGTTGCAATATTACCCTTGTGGCCTCGTGTGGCCTTTGTTGATGCCTCTGGACCATAGAAGGTGGGATATTTAGGAATGTTCATGATTCCCAAACATCATAATATTACTTTAGGCTGGTTATCTATACTGTAGAGCTGATTGTGCATGTACAGGCCGATAGGAATGTTTGTGAGCCATTAGGATATACTATTGTTTGTGAGCATATCATTCATGCAAGGTTTCTGGATATTTTACTACTATTTTGGCTTCGGGCCTACTATATCAGTTTTCTAAACTTTGCATGGCTCGAGGGCTCCATTTTCACTATAAATGTTTATATAAAGGGAATTTGGAAATGATTTATGAAACCTCTTGGAGTAGAGAGGATATTTTGATGGTTTTATCACCAGTTTTCACACTGATACTAGACTCGGCGAGGCTGGGCGCTAGACATGTTTTACTACATACTTAGACCTGGATATGCTTTGGGTACCCATCACAGTGGTTTTGAGATTTCTACTATCAAATCTGGGCATGTACTACGAGGTTTTGATTATTGAGCTATACTTTGAGATTTGCGTTAGTATATAGTCATGGACCTCTATGGACCCTATCATTCCAAGACCAATGGCTACAAGTCGAGTGTCTCGGAGGAAGGGTATACGGTGGAGTTGAGGTATATGGGTCAGGTCCTTCCATGGATCCTACCTCTATTGGGCCTTTTATGTACAAGAGGGGTAACATATGGGTTACTATCACACTGGTTTAATTCGGATTCCACCATTGTTTACTGTGTGCTAATTGTACGCTCCGGCAGTATGGGATGCCGAAGGGTTTGTTTTCACTTGATTGTGTTCCTTGGTTGTATGGGCGGCCGTTGGGATTGTAGGTAGATTATATTCCTCCTGTCATCTTATAGAGCTTTTTATGGCCTTTGGTTTTGGTGGTTTAGTGGATCCTAGCCTGTTGAGGTTCTGATTGTGGATCGTTTAATTATTAATAGACTAGTGGTTCCTAGATTGTTGAGGCACTATTTATGTGGCCTTCTTAGTATTTATGGGATAGAAGATTCTACCCCTCTTTCATGGTGCTAATTAGGGGTTTCAGTTCTTTGGGGCTTAGTTTATTCCATCCTAGGGTTATAACTGTGGGATTGCTATCTGATTTCTCTGATCTTGATTATAGTGTTTAAGCATGATTCTGTTAGTTATATCGCTCTATCTTGATTGTGTTTACTTGCTTTCCTTCTTTCCCTTCTCTACTTGAGGTTACCGGTATACCGCCATTTTCTCAACTCTCTCTTATATATATATTGTTGTTGCAAGGACTCTATGTGCTTTCTTATTTCCTTCACTTGTGTTCTATGTTATATATTTCTTCTGTGGCTAGCATAGCTTATTTGTTATTCTTGTTGACTTTTATCCGTGCTAGTTTCCATGTGCCTTCTCTATTGTTTTCTGTCACTTCTTCTTTGATTTCTTCTACTTACTCTTTTTATATCTTATATGTGATCAGTCGACCGATTATGCCTATTGGGTACCCATTGCATAACAATTTGTGATCATACTAAACTTTTGCATCTTTTTGTTGCAGTTATTACTGTGAGCTTTCGTCGTTAATTGCATGGAGACTCATGCAGATTTTGGATATTCGAGACTAGGGTGAGCTCCTACCGACCGGGGCTTGACCACATCTCATCTTTTGGCATTGTTACTCTTTGTATATTCGGAGACAGTTGTACTATTATCTTTTTACTCCTAGCACTTGTAATCTATTAGAAGCCCCTGTATTATCAATACCAAGTCTTAGGGTTGGTGTAGTTTTCTTGTCTGATTATATATTTTGGGTTGTTGCTTCCGCATTGTCTTTACTTTATATCTTTTTCCACTTATTTTTGCTTATATTGTGCATATTGGTTAGATGGTATCCCATTACTAACCGTTCTGGGCTACGGGAATTAGTTTGCCTACTGGGGAGTTGTAGGGGCTATCATGATTGGGGAAATCGGGTTGTGATAGCTTGGTATCAGAGCTGTAGGTTCTCCAGTGTCGTAGTACAGAAGCAAGTGTCTAAGCAGAGTCTCATGGATTGGTATGATAACGTATGTATCCTATCTGCGGGAGGCTATAGGGCATTGTTAGGAAAAGTTCCATCTTCTTGGTTCCTTATCATGCGTCCTGGATTTATTGACCTCTAAACATTATTAGTTTCATTCCCTCTCAGATGCTTAAGCTGAGTGCAACATCGGGTGATGTTGAGGCTTCTGTGCCTGTTGCTTCAGTGCTTCTGTCAGAGCCAGGATTTCTGGGTAAGAGTTTACCACATGAGATAGGTCGTGTAGGGCCAGCCCAGCCTTTGGTAGGGTTTCAAGCTACCCCAGCTCTTAGGCACCTTGTCTAGGACTCCGAGTTCTCCGCTGGGTGTTTCAACACCTTAGGGTGGGGCAATACCCAGTTCTTCGAGTGGTGCTTTAGTTAGGGTTGAGATTCCAGTTCTTTAGCAGTGTTATATATCGGTATTGGAGTATGAGGTGAGTTTTTACGAGATGGTTAGGCGTACTGTTAGGGTTGTATCTATGGAGTTTAAGAGAGTTCAGAGTTTCATTGGAGGTTTGATTTCACCGCTCCATTTGGCGATCGAGCACTTGGTTACTATTGGGATGACCTTCCTTCAGGTAGTTGATCATGCTTGGGATATTGAGGGTTTATGTCGTGAGGCATATTGAGGTAATAGTAAGAAGAATAATTGTTAGGGCAGTTTTTGAGGTTCCCCAACTCGAGGTAGGGGATTCTCTGCTAGGGATACGTTCTATTGCTTCTGATCTAGAAGACCAGTTTCAGTTGCTCCACAGGTCCTAGAGGGTGGTTTTTGCAGAGCATGTAGAGCAAAGTAGACATGGTGCAGGTCGGGGTTCCCATGGTTTACATTCAGGAAATGTAGGCCATGGTGTCCGGTCAAGCATAGGGAGGGTTCCTGACTGACTTCATTCAGTGGAATTTATTTTCAGTGGGGTGAGCATGGTCACTTTGTTAGGGATTTCCCTATGGTCCCACCTTTTATTCAGAAGGGTCAGCAGGTGTTATCTTCCAGGGCTCCAGTGCCACCAACTAGAGGTAGAGTACAAAGTTGTAGAGATGGTACCCATATGTTTAGAGGTGGCTCATAGCCAGGTGGTTCAGGTATCCGCCCAAAGTCGACAGGCACCATGCGTCAAAGCAGGGCTTCTTTGGGTTGCTATGATTGTGGGGTGGTTGGTAACTTTTCTAGAGATTGTCCCCGATGAGCGATGATTAAGTCTTCAACTTTGACTACTCAGTCCAAAGATAGACACCTTCCATCTGATGCCCCTCTTGGTGGGCCACATGTAGAGGTACCAAATATCATTTCTTCAAGTACGACTTTAATTACCTTCGATTGGTGATAATATTGTTCACATTGTGATTCTACCCTTTTTGTGTATTTCCTTATATGCCTACCTGTTTTCCTTATTTAGTTGTTTTACTAATTGATTTGTAGTGTGTAGGCGTGTAATTTCTCGGTAGATTGATTCTTTTAGTAGTGGATGGGGTGAGTTATCCTTGGGTGGTGACTACCCAGAGTTGTGACTCATGGGTAGGTCGTGTTAGCCTCATTTTTAGTTCTTCCCTGTGATTCTAGAGTTGGTTTTTTAGTTATCCGATATCTATCAATCTTGGGTGGTTATTTCCTAGGTTGTTCTCCAGCGTTTGCTAGTAGTCCCTCTGTTGGTTTGGTGTGATACTGGTGGTTATGTGCTGGAGTTTGTCATTTTGTCTTAAGGAGATTTTTGTTGGTTATGCAAGCAGGTACTAGATGGGTTTTCTCTTCCCAAGGGGTTAAACTTGATCCTTGTTATCTTGGTTGGTTTTGGAAATTGGCTTGTGAATGGGTTGCTCACGTGGTTTTCTTCTGTTTAAAGTCTGGTTAAGTTGTTTTCATTATTTTCCCAGTTCCAGTTGGATGAGTTGTGATCGTAGTATTCTGGTGGTTGAATTTGGACCATGGCATTGCGATTGAGTGTTTATCGTAGTATTTTTGTTAGGTTGGGCATTTAGCCTATTCCTTTCTTTCCTTATCAAGTGTTGCCAGTGAAGTTGTGGGAGCTAAGGAACAACTCTAGAGTCTTCTGAGAAAAAGTTTGTGGAGTTCAGTGTATCCTTGAAAAGGGTTTCATTTTGTTCGTAAGGGAGAGTGATGACTCCTTGTAGGTGTGTATGAGTTCCTAGCAATTTATTGAGATGACTACTTGTTCATATATTTGTTCTAGTAATGGACTAAGGTGCCGACTGAGGGTTTGCTTGGGTTTGTGTGTGATGACATGATTCGACCGACTACAGATTGCAATGGCTTTTT
This sequence comes from Jaltomata sinuosa, assembly GCA_003996215.1. NCBI lineage: Eukaryota > Viridiplantae > Streptophyta > Magnoliopsida > Solanales > Solanaceae > Jaltomata > Jaltomata sinuosa. The sequence continues at coordinate 134,730 of QJPP01007537.1, forward strand.
CTTTGATGGGTTTGAGGTAAGATTTCCTTCTAGTATGAGATCGAGGTAGTGGCCTTCTACAATACTACCTTTGGGAGCTTGTTGCATCGATTGTGGTTCCCTCGTTATGCTCTTTTGAGGAACCATATCTCAGTAACATCTATGGATTTGGCAAATTATATACTTAGAGCTTAATCGACTCCAGTTTCTATAGTGTTCTTCGGTGGTGTATGAGTCTACTCAGGGGTTTTACAGAGGTATTGCTTGGAAATGGGAGTTGGGTTTTAGAAGCGTGAGCTAGCAGATTACTTTGGATAGTTCGTGGGAGTTCCTCTTAGGTCGTAGTATCTTTGGACCAAAAAGTAGTGATTACGGAAAGCTTTGCTTCTCTATCTCAGTTCAAAATAACTGTTAGCCTTGGACATCCAGTCTTTGGCCCACCATTTGTTTTGGCTGGACTTGTCGGATCGCAATGTTGTTTTTGTCAGTGCGATATCCATTCTACCTCTGTTGGACAGATTCAACAGCGTCAGTTTGAGGATCAGTGGGTGTATGCTACATGTGATCAGGTTGTGCAGGTTGAGACTAGCAGGGTTACTTTGGATTCTGATGGTATTTTGAAATTGATGGCTGCCTTTGGGGTTGCAAGACTTAGAGTCTTGATTGGGATGGTTCTTCGAGAGGTTATTTGTTATATAGGGTTCTAGCATTGGTTAGGCTCAGCCAGTGTGGGCCAAAAGTTATGGTATGTTGAAATGCTTTCGGAGTTTATGGTGTGTGTACTAGTACGGTAGACCGGGTGGTTTTGAGACAAAGGGGTGAGTTGAAGGTTTATACAAATTTTTAATAGCTAGATGGAAATCTTGGGTTTCCGATATTTTTTCTTTGCCTATAGGGTGTTTAGATTTGATACTCGCGACATGGTGGACTTTTTCCTAAAGTGATACGAGTGAGGTGATCCTAAATCTGACTGGTATTCGAGTATGAGGAGCAACATTGGTGATTATTAGAGTTTGGAGCTTTGTTGTTGGCTACGGACTTCGTGGTAGGCTTACCACACTTCTTGCAAAGTTTGGGTTTTGGTTTGGGTATTCTTGGGCAAGTTGCCCCGGTTTATTCACTTTCAGTCGATTCAGATGTGGCATGGTTCTGCAAGGTTGGTTCAGTTTGATAGATGGGAGACTCTCGTTCGACAGAGGGTGTTCGTACACGTTTTTTCCAACCCTGATGTGCGAGTTTTAGTTGAGCTTCGATGGCTGGTTCAGATGGGTTCATGTGTTGTGATTAATCTTAGCAAAGGCATCCTTTCATTGGTTAATGGTCAGTCAGGACAGGTTACTCAAGTTTTCAAAGATATGCGATGGGTTTCTATTTTAGATATCAAGGACTAGTAGACTATGGCTTGGCTTGAATGGAATTTGAGTATAAATGTGACCTCATTCGAGGTTGAGTGTAGTAGGAACTATGGATCTCTGGTGGTTCAGTTGATGTTTCGAGGGTGGATCGAGTGTTCGACTAGTGTAAAGCTTCATGATTATGGTACAAGGGGGTTCATGTCAGTACAAAGAGTTGCGAACCTATGAGTTCATGAGTTAGAGGTTTGGTTGGTGACTTTTCGGGTGAACTTTGTTGTGGTGTTAAGGATTCGAGTTCTGGGTGTTGATTTCCTTGGTTCTTCTTGGTTTTGATGTTGTGTAGGTTCTTTTTGGTTGAGATTCTTGAGGTTCAGTTTGGTTGGTAAGCCTTTGGAGTTTTAGAGTTAAAGGTTGGATCTAGATTAGCTAGTAAATAGTTAAGGCTTGGCTTTCTTTGGTTTCGTTCTATTGGGTGCCTTCCAGTCAAGGAGGCTACCCGGGTTGTCCGAGAGAGTGGTTCGGGCTTTGTATCCGCAGTTCTTGAGTCTCTGCTATTTCCGTTTTTCTTGATATTTGAGGTCAAAAGTCCCTTTTATTAGTGGATGATGTAATGATCATTCTGGTCGTTTATGCATTTTCGCCTTCCTTGTACTGTTAGAGCTTGCCTGTAGCGGCCCCAAGTCATTTATTACTTGCAGGGACTAGTAGTTTGGTGCCTGAGCCGTCTGTTTGGTATTTATGGCTGTTTCCCTATTTTAGAACCTTAACTTAGGAAATTGTTGACTTTGATCAACATTCTTGGTAATTATGCTTGGAATTAAGTTCTGACAGTTTCGTTAGCTCCGGAGCATGGACTTTTTTCTATTTGGACATTTGGTTGGGATTTGGGAGCTATTCAACTTAGAATTCTCTCTCATGCTATGTTTTCAGGCCAGTTGGGCTTGTTTGGTTGACTTTGGTCAATGTTTGGAGAAGATGGCCTCAGATTAAAATTCCGTCAGCATTGTTAGCTTCGGAATATCGAGTTTGGGCTAGGGGGACCGTTGGTTTGGCTCCCGAGGCTTCCAGACTTGATTTTGGCCATTGTTCCATTTTGGAATAGTTGGCCTAAAGGTTGATTTTGGGTGCGGGGCCCACTTTTCATTAAATCAACCTCCTATAGGATTTTCATCAATTTTGTTGGATCTAGAACACCGTTTCTAGTTGAATAGCTCATCTCATTTGTGTTCGCGAAAGAACTTTCGTTCGCAAAAGTTAGAGAAAGGATAGTACCTAAAGACTCAAAAAGATGAGGATAACGGTCCGCATGTCGGTCTCGATCTCCCATGTAGCCTCTTCAACAGGACGATGCTGCCACTGAACCTTAACTGATGGAATCTCCTTGGACCTCAACTTCCTAACATGCCTGTCCAAAATAGCAATAGGCTCCTCCTCAAAGGATAAAGACTCATCCAACTGAACCGACTCTAACTAAAGCACATGAGACTCATCTGGAATATACCACCGCAGCATAGAGACATGATACATCGGATGCATACTAGAAAGAGCAGGAGGCAAGGCTAACTCATAAGCAACCTCTCAAATACAACGAAGGATCTCGAATGGCCCAATGAACCTCGTACTGAGGTTACCCTTCCTCCTGAACCTCATCATGCCCTTCATGGGCGATACCTGAAGGAACACAGTGTCACCCACCATGAGCTCTTAATCTCAAACTCTCCGGTCAGTATAACTCTTCTGCCTACTCTAGGCACTGCGAAGTCTCTCTTGAATAACTAGAACTCTATCCATGGAATCACGAAGCAAGTCGGTACCCCATACCCTAACTTTGAAAGCATCAAACCAACCCCCGAAATCAATAACGCAGGCTCGCAACATATCCTCCAAAACCTAAATAGTGCACTTTGACTAACCATCTATTTGCGGGTGAAAAGAGGTGCTAAGCTCAACTCTAGTACCCAACTCTCTCTGAATAGAATACCAAAAGTGCAAAGTAAACTGACTACCTTGGTCGGAGATGGTAGAAACTGGCACACTATGCAAATGGACAATCTCCTGAAAATAGATCTGAGCCAACCTCTCGGAACTGTAGGAAGTCTGAACCGATAGAAAGTGAGCAGACTTCGTCAACCTATCCATAATAACCCAAATAGCATCAAATCTCTGCAAGGTAAATGGCAAACTGACTACAAAGTCCATGGATATGCGCTCCTATTTCCACTCTGGGATGGGTAGCCTCTGTGACAAACTAATAAGTCAGTAATCTACCAACTTATTGAGCCTATATGCATGAATTATTGCTATATTTTGAATAGATTTAGAGGTTCTTATGGCGTTTATTGATGTCTATTCAGGTACTTTTTATAGATGATGATATATAAGGAAATGTACCCAAAAAGAGGTAAAAAAGAGTGAAGTGTGAAGTGTCAGAAAAGCTAAAGATTCTGACTGAAGGTGTAACACCCCATACACGTATCCAACTATCTAAGTTAAAAATCTCTAGAAAAATCCCTATTTCAGAAATGATGGGTCCAAACCACTGACCATTGTTTGAACCACGATTAGTGGAATGGATATGTGGTTCAATCCCTACAAGTTTAGCCTATGGTCTAAAAACCACGAGTGGGTTCTATGGACCATAGTTCATTCTATGAGTCATAGTTACACTCGTGGAACTAGACCTATGGGTTGTTAAGCGTTCCCAGAAACCATGAGTTTAAATGATGACTCATCATTCAAATGATGGGTCTGTCCTGTTGACTCGTGAAATGTCTTCAGAGGATTGATATTTTCCCCAAAGTCCCTTATAGAGACAACGAGTCAATTCCATGACTCATCGTTTGAATGATGAATCATAGATTGACTTATGGTTTGACTATAGTCAACTGACCCTCCTGAGAACGACGACTTCTAATGACGAATCGTCATTCCTTCTATGGGTCCGTCCTGTTGACCCATAGAAGTAAAGTTGCATCTTGAATTTCTAGCCTGAGTTCTATGATGCCAGACGATGATTCATCATCCACACCATGACTCGTAGACTGAGTCGTGGTCACTAAAAGTTTACCAATTTCTAGCTTTTTTTCCCAATTTATTCCTAGGGGCATTTTTGTCATTGCTCACCCTATTATGTATTAAGCAAAGTCGTTTTGACTACTCTTAGAAGGGTTTCCACCCATATCATCCTAAGCCTATCCTAAGTTCGTAATTGTTCACTCTAAGAGGAAAAATTGGTCTCAAAGCTAAAGTCTCCAAACTCCAAGTCAAGCCTCCTAGTTCTTTTCCAATCAAGTGGGTAATCTTCCACCAAGGTATGTGGGTATTAAATAAGGGATTCCTTCACCCTTATGACCAAAATCCCAATCTTCTAAATTGAATATATGGACATCTAAACTAGGGTTCTTTCTCAATTCTTATGGTCCTTCTAAAATTGTTTCCTCTTGATAAGTGGTTTCATATTCATGATTTTAAGGCCAATTCTTATTTTGATTTATGAACTTATGAAACTAGGGTTTTGATCTACAATTGGGGAAAGCTTATGAAATAAGGTCCTATGTTTAAATTCATAGTTTCTTATTGATTTTTTACATGATTTGATTATGACTCTTTTATTGGTTTTGAAAGCCCAAGCATGAAAGTTGATTTCTAGCATGAAACTATGACTTTGCATATTTTCAAGAGAAACTTGGCATGATTAGATATCACGGCCTTTATGTATTTATGAAATTGCATGCCTAATTCTTCAAGTATGAATTTACAAAGAAAAGCATGTTTTTGAATTATGGCTATTGTAAGCTTATGAAGTACGATATGAAAGTTGCATGATACACAGTGTGTTTTAATGCTTTACGAACAAGATTTGGCATGAGAGTATTCCCTCATTATGAATAAGATTTGGCATGAGAGTATGCCCTATGATATGATTATGAGCTATATGTATGCATGTTTTGGGAGTAGTATTTAGCACCGAGTTGGACGGGGTGAGATTGCCCTTAGTCCTATAAACTATGTTGCCAGCGTAGGTTATGAAATGAAATGTGCCTTAAAGGCTAGAGAGAGTGGATACACATCTTCATGTATGGTGTCCTTGCCTGAGCAGGGCATAGGACAACTTTGCCAACTAGGGTTATATAGTTGGGTATGGTGACTTGTTCCTTGGAAGGGTTCGAAGTCATCTTTGCTAACAGGGGTTATGCAGTTAGATTCCATGTAGCTCACATGGTTTCATGTCTGTTATAAGAAACTCTCGTATGTATGTTTCCTTGTAAGTTTACTAAGCATTATGAACGCTCTTCTGAACTATCATTTTGAAGTTGGCTTATGCCTTATGATTTGATTTCTACTATGATATCTTCTCATGATCTTTACTATGCATGGATTTACCTAAATACGTTTTAAAGCATGTTTCACTCTATTTATGCATTGCTCACATACTTAGTATATTCTATAGTACTAACACATATTGTGTTGCATCTTTTGATGATGCAGATTCAGGCATACCTTTTCAGGTTCGTGGATAGAGCTCCAGGCCACTCCCTCAGTCAGCTTTGGTGAGTTCTCATAGTTTGTGGACTAGGATTTATTTTAGTTTTATGCTTCCATTACGTACTAGATTATTGAGTTAGTTGGGTTATTATCCCATCAACTCTCTATGATAGTATTAGAGGCTTTTCAGACATAGATGTTATGAGATGACTATTGAGTTGTACTTCTTATTCAACTCTCTTTTATATGATTATGCTTTCTATTTGGATTCTCTTACGATGCTTCCGCTATGTCTTATCCTTGTTACGCTTGAGAATGCTATCACCAAGGGTTAGCTTGTGATACTCGTGGTCCCGAGTCCCGTGTTTAGTCTAGGGGGTAACCTTGGGGCGTGACAAACTTGGTATTAGAGCCTTAGGTTCAAGAGTCCTAGGATGTCTGAAATCTGCATCGAGTAAAATCTCTTTCATGGGTGTGAAGAGCGCCACACTTATGAGGGGAAGGCTATGAGATATTTTAGAAAAAACTTCACTTGTTGATGTTCACTATCGTGCGATAGAGTTTGACTCTACTTACCCTTCTAATCCGTTCCTTATGCATTTTAGATAATGTCACCGCAAAGAAATCCCACAAGGAATGCTAATCCGGCCACTCCAAATCATAATGTTACAAATGCAGAATTCCTCAAAGCCATCTGTATGTTGGCTCGAGCCATGGCAACTCAGTTGAATGAGAAAGAGAAACTAAAGAAGAGGAAGAGGAAAGTCAAGAAGACCGGATCATGGAACTAATCATCTTCTTAGCAGAGGTCATCCGGACCAACCCCATCTCCAGTTAGCACACCTACCCTCGACTCTCAGTCTTGTCACCATAAGGCTCCAAAGACCTTGAGGTACCCTCATTGTAGTAGCTGTGGTAAGTTACATTTAGGTGAGTGACTTGCAGGCAAGGAGGGGTGTTTTAGGTGTGATCATCCAGGCCATAGGATCAAGGATTTCCTCTATTCTAAGAGGAGCAACTATGATGTTCAGCTCCTAAACCAACTCCTTTCATTGCCTAGCCAGGCGTTTCAGAGTGTTCCTCCAGGAGTTGAATCAGGTATGTCACTAGATTTTCTTCCTATATGCATCCATAATCCCCAGACCCCTCTGTTTGTTTGGTTGTGAGTTGTCTTGACCTAGAACTAAGTGGGGATAAGAGGGTGAGGCCTAGAGTTTTAGGTGAAGGAGGGTCTTAGACTATAGAAGGAAGTGGGTACTCATGCTAGATTCTGGATTTGTGTATGTTATGTTAGGGGATACGATCAGAGTTCCTTTGAGAGGTTGGTAAGAGGCCCATAGACTTACGAGGGTATCATGAACATAAGGGGGAGATGGTGGCATGTATAATTAAATCGTTCAGATTTTGGAGGCGCATGTAGTGATATTCTTGGGTGATAGAACAAGGTTCGGAGGGGAGACATAAGCTTATTTCCATCCTAGCGTCCTAAGTATACTCCTGCCATTACGATACCATTTTGCATGCCTTAGGTGTCAGTGCCATGGTTCTATTTCAATTTATGCACTCCATCAAGATTCATGCTCATATTCAGCTTCTAGAATGACAAATGATTTCTTCAGACAATGATTCTACTCCTACTCTGCGAGTCTATGAATCCTAGCCTTATGACCCGAGGTCCGTTATGTATGTAAACTCATGTATAGCAGTATGCTCAGTTATGTTTACTCCGTCAATATTCAGAAATCCCTCAATGGCTACTCAAATCATGTTACGCCATGTATATGCTCATACCTGATTCTTGAAATGATTCACGCCTATGATCTACTTATTCTAAAGCCCTTTGATCCTTTACTTTGATGACGACGGGTAGTGATCCCCGCTAACTCATGTCTTACGTGCCCAGTAAGTGAATTGCTCATGCCTATTGTGCTCAATTCCCTAAGCCCCACCTTGAGTGGCTTGATCATCCTAAGCATAAGTCAAGATTAATTTGTAATCCTTTATTCGTGATGCTCCTACTCCTGCTCTTTTCTTTCAATGATTCTGGTTTATGTTACTGTAAGTGTTAGGGGAGAAGGCCTTGTAGTAGCCTAACTGGGAGGTAAACAATTCCTTTTTCCTTGTTAGTGTACTTGTTCCATCGTCTCTTCTAGGTGTGGATGAATTATAAGGTAAGGATTATTCATGCGAAATAGTTAGAAGGGGTAGTCTAGTATGTCCCCCTGTAGAAGTTCTTGCATTTGCGATTCCTAGTTATGATAAGGGAGAGGAGAGAAGTCTTAAATAGGGTAAGCTACGAAATCATAAGGAGACCATAGATATAAGCTTGAATATCATGATAGGATACATATGGATATGTGTTTTATGCAACTAGTGACCCTTGGGTTGGGGAACCCTTGATTAGTTGGTTGTTGTGATAAGAAAGAATACCATTCTTAGGAGATAACTCTAGGTGCAAGGGGTTTAGTCGAGATAGGCTTAAACATGGAGAATCGTATAGTTAGATTCAGACCTTAGTACCTTTATGTGCGTTGTTGAGCTTGTTAGTTGCAAATGGTAGGAGTGTTATTCAGAAGAGAATAGTTTTCCTTTATGTCTACTTCTCTCAGTTTGGTGTCCCTTTTGGTTAACTGTGATTTCTAGAGTATGTCTGTTCTTTATGAGTTTTAGCTGAGTTCCTACTCTCATCCAAGACCAGTTATAAAGTTGGATATCCAGTTCTTGTCTTATTGGTCGTTTTACACTCTAAGCATGTATACGCGTCTCATGAAACTAGCTCAGCTTTTATTTCAATCAAAAATCGATTAACCACGATAGTACTTTATCTTTTACAACTCAGTTGAATGAACTACTCGGGGGACAGAGTCATCCATGAAGGCCTAGCACCTCTACCCTTCCATTTCCGATCTGATTTCAGCTTGAGGTATTAATTCCTCCATAGTATGTCCCTCCGATTTTACTCCATCATTTCCTCTCATGATTTTAGCATGCTTCTGTTTTTTACGAAGTTAGTTTATCATGTTTTCAAGTTGAAAAGTTGAGATTTTATGATTACCCCTTGATTTCTATATTTTGATGTTTGGTTAGGCTGTTTTCCCCTCAGCTTTCCTTGTCTAAGCCTTTATTCAAGGATGAATGATCCCAAGGGGGGATATTGTAACACCCTATATATGTATCTAGCTATCTAAGTTAAAAACCTTAGAAAAATCCCTATTTCAGAAATGATGGGTCTAAACCACGGACAGTGGTTTAAACCACGATTCGTGGAATGGATCCATGGTTCAATCCCTTCAAGTTTAGCCTCTAGTTTGAGAACCACGAGTGGGTTCTATGGACCGTAGTTCATTCTACGAGTCATTGTTCCACTCATGGAAATAGACCTGTGGGCTGTTAAGTGTTCCCAGAAACCACAAGTACAAATGATGACTCGATATTCAAACGACGGGTCTATCTTCTTGACTCGTGGAATGTCTTCAGAGGATAGATATTTTCCCCAAAGTCCCTTACAGAGACTACTAGTGAAGTCCACGACTCATCGTTTGAATGATGAATCGTAGATTCACTCGTGGTTTGACTGTAGTCAACTGACCCTCCTGAGAACGTCGACTCCTAATGACGATCCGTCATTCCTTCTACGGGTCCATCCTGTTGACCCGTAGAAGTGAAGCTGCAACATAAATTTCCAGCCTGAGTTCTACGACTCCAGACAATAATTCATCATCCAAACCATGACTGGTAGACTACGTCGTAGTCACTGAAAGTTGACCAATTTCCAGCTTTTTTTCCCAATTGATTTCTAGGGGCATTTTGGTCATTTCCCACCCTATTATGTATTCAGTGAAGTCGTTTTGACTACTTTTATAAGGGTTTCCACCCATATCATCCTAAGCCTATCCTATGTTCCTCATTCTTAACTCTAAGAGGAAAAAATTAATCTCAAAGCTCAAGTCTCCAAACTCCAAGTCAAGCCTCCTAGTTCTTTTCCAATCAAGTGGGTAATCTTCCACCGAGGTATGTGGGTATTCAATGAGGGATTCCTTCACCCTTATGCCCAAAACCCCAATCTTCTAAATTGAATTTATGGATTTCTAAACTAGAGTTCTTACTCAATTCTTATGGGTCCTTCTAAAATTGTTTCCTCATGATTCTTCTATGGATTCAAACTCTAAATTGCATGGTTTTGCATGGATTTCTATAAGTGGTTTCCTATTAATGATTTTAAGGCCAATTCTTATTTTGATTAATGAACTCATAAAACTAGGGTTTTGATCTAAAATTGGGGAAAGCTTATGAAATCAGTTCCTATGTTTAAATTCATGGTTTCTTATTGATTTTACATGATTTGATTTTCACTCTTTTATTGGTTTTGAAAGCCCAAGAATGAAAGTTGATTCCTAGCATGAAACTATGAATTTGCATGTTTTCAAGAGAAACTTGGCATGATTAGATATCATGGACTTTATGTATTTATGAAATTGCATGCCTAATTCTTTAAGTATGAATTTAGAAAGAAAAACATGTTTTTGAATTATGGCTATGCTAAGCTTATGAACTACGATATGAAAGTTGCATGATACCTGAGGTATTTTCATACTTTGCGAACAAGATTTGGCATGAGAGTATGCCCTTATTATGAACAAGATTTGGCATGAGAGTATGCCCTCATTATAAATAAGATTTTGCATGAGAGTATGCTCTATGATATGATTATGAACTATATGTATACATGTTTTGGGAGTAGTATTTAGCACCGAGTTAGACGGGGTGAGATTGCTCTTAGTCCCAGAAACTATGTTGCCAGCGTAGGTTATGAAATGAAATGTGTCTTAAAGGCTAGAGAGAGTGGATCCACGTCTTCATGTATGGTGTCCTTGCCTGAGCGGGGCATAGGACATCTTTGCCAACTAGGGTTATATAGTTAGGTATGGTGACTTGTTCCTTGGCAGGGTTCGAAGTCAGCTTTGCTAACTTGGGTTATATAGTTAGATTCCATGTAGCTCACATGGTCTCATGTTGATTATAAGAAACTCCCGTATGTATGTTTCCTTGTAAGTTTTCTAAGCATTATGAACTCTCTTCGAAACTATCATTTTGAAGTTGGCCACTATGATATCTTCTCATGATCTTTACTATGCATGGATTTACCAAAATACGTTTTAAAGCATGTTTCACTCTATTTATGCATTGCTCACATACTTAGTACATTCCATAGTACTAACTCATATTGTGCTGCATCCTTTGATGATGCAGATTCAGGCATACTTTCTCAGGTTCGTGGCTAGAGCTCTAGGCCAGTCCCTCAGTCAGCTTTGGTGAGTCCTCATAGTTCGAGGTCTAGTCCTTATTTCAGTTTTATGCTTCCATTACATACAAGATTGTAGAGTTAGTTGGGGTATTGTCCCATCAACTCTCTCTGATAGTATTAGAGGCTTTTATGACATAGATGTTATGAGATGACTATTGAGTTGTAATTCTTATTCGACTCTCTTTTATATGATTATGCTTTCTATTTGGATTCCCTTACGACGCTTCCGCTATCTCTTATACTTGTTATGCTATGACCAAGGGTTAGCTTGGGATCCTCATGGCCCGAGTCCTGTGTTACGTCTAGGGGGTAACCTTGAGGCATGACAGAATGTGTGGTGGTCGTGCGACACGCACAAGTCGAGGTGCGAACCATACCTCCTCCGCATAGAGCTGCAAAATTCCTGAAAAGTCTGTTAAGAGGTGCAGTCGTTGTACGATAGCTTAAGTCACAACATGCGAACCGCATGTCACAACGCACACCTCCCAAAGGGCAATGTTGTCCTAATTTTTAGTGACATTTTGGGAAACTGTAAAAGGCCTATTCAGGAACAATTGTAAATAACTTTTAGCATACCAAATATTCTGAAGAGTTTTTAGCTCAGAGACTAAGTTTTTCACCTCCATTGAGAAGAGGGTTTCAATCTAATTCTCTTGGTTAACACTTTTATGCTCAAATTGAATCTAGAACTTGGGATGCAACTCTAATGAAGGGATTTTGAATTACCCAGATGGTATCTCTACCTATCTTACTATGAGTGGCTAAATTATCTTGTCTAGGGGTGCATTGATAATGGGTGCTTAAGAAATGGATGTGGGTGTTATTTATTCTTGCTTATAATTGCTTAATTGACATGGGTCTAGTAATTTCACCAAGACTTAATCCTAAAATTTGTGGTTGCAAACATTAATTTTCATTACTTAGGTATGACCCCGACACTCATTGGGATTATAAATTTTGTTTTGCTGCACGATCACCATAGCCTCCTACTTGGAGAGCAAGATTTGAGCGGTCATCAAAAATGGCGCTATTGTTGGGGACTTGAGTTGATAGTTATTTTTGATTGTTGTTTTGAAGTCACTTTGAGAGTGCTTGCTTCTTTTACTTTTGTGTGTGGCTTGTGGTAGATTTAAGGCACACGTCGCTCAAACATCAATGCCTGTACTTCTCACTCAGCCTAGTTGTGCTTGATTTTACTACTTTATCGGACCATAAGTTAGATTTTTGGGAGCCGAGGGAGCAATGGGTGCGACCTCTGCTAAAGAGATTGAGGAGTGGTTAAAGAATGATGCACGGAGAAATAGAGAGTTATCAATCACTTTCACACTCCTTGAATTTATGGTAAGGAGTATCTCAAATGAGCGAGTTGAAACCATTAGCACCATTGATGTTCTTGGGAGTATGAGGTTGGAAGAATATGGTGAGAGGTCAAATAGTGGTAGTGATGAGGTGCTTACAGCTGTCCACGAGGCGGGTTCCCATGTCACCCCTCATAATTTGGGTAGACGTGAGCATGGGAATCAAGGTCGGAACAACAATATGAAGACTCTAGAATGGAATGTATGCTGGTGCAGGCGTTAGAAAAAGTAGGGGAAACCTATGGATTCATTGAGGAGTTGATACATAACCTTGGAATTTTTGCCCAAACCGTTCAACCGCACTCCGTAGCCATTTAATGTCTTGAAGATAGAATGCTTTGGCTGAATTAACAATTCAAATCTAGGCAAGCCAAAAATAAATAAAGTGGTAGTGGTGTTGAGAGCTCCCTAGACCACATTGATGTTACAATGACAATGATAAGAAATCCTCAGAAAATGCAAATTCGGGGAAATGGTGTGACCAAGGTTGTTCAACATGAGTGCAAGGAGACTAAAGTTCTAAAACCATTCCCCACTTCTCCACTTCCATTCCCTCAATGAATTTTGCAAGAATTATTGGATGAGACTCTGAACAATTTCGAGTCTATGTTGAAGAGAGTCACCATCAATGTTCTTGCAAGTACCACTTTTAACACAATGCCTGAGTATGCCAAGTTCGTGAAAGAATTATGCACCACTTCCAACTTAGAAGATGTTGGGGTAGTTCATCTATCTCCATTTAGTAGTGCGATTCTTGTGGGGAATTTCACCAATGAGGCGGTGATGCCAGGTGTACACACGAATTGTGATTCGAAGGGAGTTCACAAGTTCGTTAGGCTGGTGTGCAATGAAAATTCAAGTGTCAACTTGATGTGGTTGGCGACTTTCAAAAGAATGGAGTTGGGGCAGCCTTCTAACACAAACTTGGAGTTCGTCATGACAAACCGGTCAATAAGGTACCCCGTGGGAATCAGTTTTGACATTTTGATCAAAGCAGGGCGAATGGTGTACCCTGTGAACTTCATGATACATGATTGAAAAGGGATCTTTGAGATACCCATCATCTTGGGGCATCCTAGCCTAAAAACAGGGCACACTTTGAGCAAAATGAACTCGGGAGAGTTAAAGTTTGCATTGAATGATGAGGAAGCCACCTTTGATGTGAACAGATCTATTAAGCAACCAAGTGATCTCCAAATGACGTTCACAATTGAAAAAATAGAAGAAAGCATCAATTTTCACATGAGAGAGGGATTCATTGATGAAGCCTTAGAAGTGGTACTATTAAATTATGATGGTGAGGGTATGGAGGAATTCGACGAGGTTTGTTGTGCATTGGTGGGCATGGGATCTTACTCTTATCCCCCAAAGAAACTTGATCTCGACCTAAAGAACATGTGAACTCCACCATCTAAACCTTGAATCATTGAACCTCCTATCTTGGAGTTCAAACCATTGCCTTCCCATTTGAAGTATGCATACTTGGGTGCTAACAAGACCTTTCCGGTCATTATTTCCAACAAACAAAGCGACAAGCAAGTAGAAGTTTGCTCAAGGTGTTAAAGAAGCATATCAGAGCTCTAGGGTAGACCATAGCGGATATCAAAGGTATACCTCCGGGAATATGCACACATAAAATAAACTTCCAAGAGGAAAGCATTCATTCCATTGAGCATCAACGACGGCTTAACCCACCAATGCAAGAGGTGGTGAAGAAAGAAATCATTAAATTGTTGGACGCATGAGTGGTCTTTCCCATATCCGATGGCACTTGGGTTTGCCTAGTGCAATACGTGCCAAAAAAAGGAGGAATCACCGTGGTTCCAAATGAGAAAAATAAGTTGATCATACTTATACCGGTGACTGGTTGGAGAGTATGCATGCACTATCAAAAATTAAATTCTCTGATGGGAAAAGACCACTTCCCTCTCCCATTCATGGATCAAATGCTAGATCGGTCATCGAGCCAAGGCTTTTGTTATTTTCTAGATGATTACTCTGGATACAATCAAATATGGATGGCTCCAGAAGATCAAGAAAAGACCACTTTCACTTGCCCTTTGGGATTTGCAATGCCTCGGCCACCTTCCAAAGGTGTATAATATCGATATTCTCATACATGGTGGAAGACACCATGGAAATTTTCATGGATGACTTTTTTGTTGTTGGAGATGAGTTTAGCGATTGTCTGGAGCATCTAGAGGAGGTACTGTTACTAACATAGACAACTATGAATGGTATTCATTTATAGGAGTGACCGCTTTCTAGTCGTAGTTGGTACCGCCCCTGTTCACTTCAGCATGCAAGGAACACCTTCGGTCAATAAAATGGGAATTAGTACTCGATTTCGTTGGCACCATGCAATTGAACCAATTCAATTGTTTACTTATTCAATGAGACTGAGTTAATTTGCAAGCTCACCCAACCGATAATATGTGAGGAGACAAATTTGGTGTTGAATTGGGAAAAATGTCATTTCATGGTGAAGAAAGGGATAGTATTGGGGCACAAGATCTCCGAAAAGGGGCTTGAAGAAGCCAAAATCAAAGTTATATCCAAACTACCCCCTCCGAAATTTGTGAAGGGCGTCCAGAGATTTTTTAGCCACACTGAATTCTATAGGCGTTTTATCAAAGACTTCTCAAGGGTGGCCTATCCTTTATGCAAGCTACTAAAAAAGATGCCAAATTTGACTTCTATGATCATTGCATGAAAGCATTCATCACCTTGAAAGAAAAGTTGACCTCTACTCCTATTATCATTTCTCCAGATTGGTCGAAACCATTTGAGCTTAGGTGCAATGCGAGTGGCGTAAATTTAGTGGCGGTGCTTGGGCAATGAAGAGAAAAGTTTTGCCACCCGATCTATTATGCGAGTAAGACCTTGAACACAACCCAAACTAACTACACTATTACGGAGCAAGAATTATTGGCTGTGGTATTTGCTTTTGAGAAATTTTGGGCATATATCTTGGGGACTAAGATGGTGGTGCACACTGACCATGTAGCTCTCAGATATTTTATGTCAAAAAAATATGCTAAACCCTGATTAATCCGATGGGTATTACTTCTTTAGGAGTTTTGATTTTAAGGTGAAGGAATGGAGGGGGTGTGAAAATCAAGTGGCTGACCACTTAACGCGTTTGAAAAAGAAGGAAGTCCTATGGGGGAGCTTGAAATCAATGACTCATTCCTGGATGAGCAAATTTTGGCTGTTTCTCATGATTTGACACCTTGGTTCACAGATTTTGCTAACTACTTGGCAAGTGATCTATTTGCGGAAGGATTGAACTCGAATGAGAAAAAGAAATTCCTCCACGACGTTCAAAAATATTATTGGGATGAGCCCTACTTAATCCATATTTGTGCCGATTGGATGATACGGAGGTGTGTACCAAAAATTGAAATGTTACCCATTCTTAGAGCATGCCATTCGTCATCCATTGGTGGACACCATGGGGGCATGTGTACGGCCTCGAAAGTGTTGCAAAGTGGGTTCTATTGGCCTACTTTGTTCCTAGATGCCCATGATTTGGTAAAGGAGTGTGACAATTGTCAATATGGAGGAAGCATATCTCGGCGTCACGAGCTTCTACTAACACCTATCATCGAGGTAGAGTTGTTTGATGTATGGAGTATCGATTTTATGGGACCCTTTACAAGCTCACATGGAAACACCTATTCTAGTGGTTGTTGACTATATGTCCAAATTGGTCAAAGCGGTGGCTTTACCAAATACTTAAGGGAGAAATGTGACTGCTTTTCTAAAAAAGCACATCTTTTAGAGGTATAGCACACCTCGTGCCATCATTAGTGATGTACGATCGCACTTTTTCAACAAGTTGTTTAGCACACTACTTGAAAAATACGCTATCAAACACAAAGTGGCCACTCCGTACCATCCACAAACAAGCGGGCAAGTTGAGGTGTCCAATCGGGAGATTAAGTCCATCCTTTCAAAGTCGGTGAATATTCACCAGTTGGATTGGTCATGCAAGTTAGACGATGCACTATGGGCATATATTATATCATACAATACCCCAATTGGAATGTCCACCTATCAATTGGTCTTTGGCAAGGCTTGTCATCTCCTGGTCAAATTGGAACATAAAGCTTTGTGGGCCTTGAAGAAGCTAAACTTGGATTGGGATAGAGCCGCTTGTACTAGAGTGGAAGACCTCAATGAAATGGATGAATTTCGGATGCTAGTTTATGAAAGTGCCTCTATCTACAAGGCCCGGATGAAGCAATATCATGATCAACAAATCTTAAGGCGTGAGTCCCACCTGGGAGACTTGGTGCTCCTATTCAATTCTAGACTTCATCTTTTTCCGGGAAAGTTAAGGTCCTAATTGTCGGGTCCTTTCAAAGTGCATCAAGTTTTCCCCAATGGATCCATAGATTTGGAGAATGAAGATGGCTCGGAATTCAAAGTCAATGGGCAAAGAGTGAAGAAGTACTTGGGCATTCTTGAGGAAGTTGCAATGGTAGAAGCCATTTACTTAGATGAGCCTTGAGAAGCAGGTACCTTCATCGAGCCGTGATGTTAAACCAAGCACTTCTTGGGAGGCAACCCAAGCACTTTTTCCCTCAGTGTTTTTCTTATTTTCTGGTTTTATTTTGCATGTTGTTTTTTGTTAGCCTTGTAGTTGGGAGTCTAGCTAAAGATATAGGAACAATGATTAGATAGTGTGATGCTTTGTTAGGTCGCACCACAGAAGGTGTGCATCGCAAATCAGGTTACATGAGCTTAGCAGAAAACTGACAAGTCAGACCAGACAACGTTCGATTAGTGTGCAATCGCATAAGAAGTTGTGCGCATCGCACACCAGGTTCGCACCTTATAGCAGAAGCCTGGCAGTTTTTCCCAGAATATCACACCACTATACGATCGCTGGTGTGTTTCGCATACCTTCAAGAATAGGTCACACAGCCTGTGCACAAGCAAAAATCAAATTGAACTTTAAACTGACTATTTTGATAGTGCGACTGAGATACGGCCGCACCACCCATAGTGCATTTTGCACAACTACCTCAGGGAGTGTTCTACCTTCTCTATCTAATACCATTGGGGACAATGCTATGTTTTTATTGGGGGGTGTTTAGATATCGCCTTGTTAATAGTAGTTTAGAAATAAACTCCGAGGGTTTTTTTAATACCAGGTCCTTTCCCAAGGAGCAAGAGTTTTGATTATTTTCTTTTTTCTTCTCTTTTGTTTTTGTGTGTCGAACTAGGTTGGTATTTCCTTATGATAGATTGAGAGGCGACTTTCTTAAGGGAAAATGCCAAGTTTTAGTTTAGAATTGAGTCCGTAGTTGCTTGTCTCAAAATGGGCCCACCGAAAAATTTCTCATGGCAAATTATTTTGAAAATAAAAGGAAGAAGGAAAATGAATTTTTGAGGAAAATAATTCTCTTGTCATGACTTGAACACTCTTTCTTTGGCTTGATTAACTCACAAACAAGTGTGTAATAAACTCAGAATAGCTTGTCAAAAATCATTTGCCCCAATTGATTGTAAGATGAATAAAAGAGGTCTAGTGGCATGATGCCTTGTGTTGTGATGCTTTACCTTGATTTTTGTGCATAAGTGTCATCTAGAACTTTCCCTAAATTGTGTTTCAAGGCTAAATTTTAGGTATGACCAAGCTTGGAAGATGACCTTAGGCCCTTTTTGCCAGCCACTTCACGCAAATAAATTTTCACGACATCAAATCCTAGTGAACCCCTTTTGAGCTTATGACCATTCTTTGGCACCTTGTAACACCTTTACCTCTTTGTAACCTCTATTTTGGCACCCATCCTCCCTAATTGCTTAAAAATGAAATGTAGGGTAAAGCCTAAGTTTGGGGGGGAAACAAAAGATAACATAGGCAAATGCCTAAGTTTGGGGGTGCATGTGATCAAATGAGGAGAAGAAAAGAAGTGCACTTCAAGTGCAAGGCATTACCATAATTTTGAATTGAAAATTTCTACAAAAGATCAATCCAATGAGAAAATTGAAAAGTAAAAATAGGTTCTACCAAGGGAAGGTGGTATAAGGAGTTTGAATGATCATGAGTAAAAAAGAGGAATCTTGGGCCATGAGAGGGAGAAATAAGGTGAAGTTGAAATAGAAGTGTTAGCGGTGTTCGAAATGAGAACAAAGAGCATTAGGGAGGTGTAGTCACTTGAACCAAATTATATCCTCACCTTAGCCCTAGCCAACATCACAACTCGCAAGTCCTTGATGATTCCGAGTTTGGCTACCCTACATTAGTGGTAATATACATGAAGGACAAGCCTATGGTTTGATGCGTATGCACTTGAACTTCCATGAGAGAGTGAGAGTCTTCTTGGTTCTCCTATAATCCCGTGTTTTGTGAATTGAATTATTGTGAGTGGGATTATCTCTTGTGGTGAGTGGCATTATGCACTCGAATTGAAACATGGAGTCTCTATTTCAATTGAGGGGAATGAATGAGACAATTTGTGTGGAAAATCTCGAGGCAAACCTTAACGGTCCATGCCAATGACTTGAGAAGCATAAATGTCTTGTTTTGAATGGCAAAAATTCCCATGATTTTGAATGAGAAATATTGTCCTTTTGGAAAAGGTTTTAAATTGATCAACTGCCTTGAACTTGTGGTTGTCCAAATTGAGATGAGTATAGTAGTTGAGTCATTTGTTTGAGTCTTTTGTTTATTCATTTTCTTAATTTTTAGTGTAGAACAGTCTTTTGTGCCTTGATTGAGCATAGAGCATAATTCATTCCTTGTCTTGTGAGTATCTTGCTTGAGGACAAGCAATAGTTCAAGTTTGGGGGTTTGATAAGTTGGTAATCTACCAACTTATTGAGCCTTTATCCATAAATTATTGCTATGTTTTGAATAGATTTAGAGGTTGTTATGGCTTTTCTTGATGTCTATGTAGGTACTTTTGATAGAAGATGAAGAACAAGGATATAGACCCAAAAAGAGCCAAAAAGGAGCTAAGTGTGAAGAGTTGAGAAATGGTGAAGAATATGACACAAGATGCGGTGGTTGTGCGACAAGAACAAGCCGAGGTGTGGTTTGCACCTCATCTGCATGAAGCTGCTAAAGTTGTTGAAGATTCTTCAAGGGAGTGCGGTCGCTGTGCAACGCGCACATCCTGTGATGCGGAACGCACCACCTTCGCACGAAGCCACAATTTTAACTAAAGTCACTGGTTGAGTTGAAGCAGGTGTGCGACACGCACATTGCGAAGTGCGAACCGCACATCGCGTCGCACACCTCCCGACGGGCAAACTTGTCCTAATTTTTAGTGATGTTTTGGGAAACTATAAAAGGCCTATTCAGGCACAATTGTAAATAACTTTTATCATTCCTAATATTCTGAAGAGTTTTTAGCTTGGAGACTAAGTTTTTCACATCCATTGAGAAGAGGGTTTCAATCTAATTCTCTTGGTTAACATTTTTGTGCTCAAATTGAATGTAGAACTTGAGATTCAGCTCTAATGGAAGGGATTTTGAATTACCCAGCTGGTATCTCTTTCTCTCTTACTATGAGTGGCTAAATTATCTTGTCTAGGGGTTCATTGATGATGGTTGCTTAAGAAATGGGTGTGAGTGTTATTTATTCTTGCTTATAATTGCTTAATTTACATGGGTCTAGTAATTTCACCAAGTTTTAATCCTAAAATTGGTGGTTTCAAACATTAAATTTTATTAATTGACTATGTGATTGCTTGAGAAAGGATTTCATAGTTTCAGATGTGAAATTACTAGTGGGAACTTGGGATTCACTCACATATGAGGCTAGGGATAGCTCTTATCGTCGGATTCTCCCATTTAAGGGTCTAAGCTAGAGATAGTGTGACCTCCCCCAGCTAGATTTGTTGTTTATTGATCAAACTGATGATGCTCTAACCGAGATCATTGGATATAAGATTGTTGATCGAGAGATACGCAAATCTTACCCATGACCAATGCTATTCATGTCATTAAGCGAGAATAGGTATGAATTGATAATCATCCTATCCCATAACCAAAGCCCCATCGGATATGCATCCCTAGTCGGCTAGTAAACTTGGTACACCCGCTTTCATTTTATTGCTTTTAAATTGAATTGCGATTGTTGTGACAACATCCCAATTGCCCCATCCTTTTACTTCTTATTTTTGAGAATTTACTCTCTCCTTGAACTAAATTTGTTACAATCTCTATTTAGCTACCCCAAGTCCCTTGGGTACGACCCCGACACTCGTTGGGATTATAAATTTTGTTTTGTTGCACGATCGTTGTGGCCTCCTATTTGGAGAGAACAATTTGATAATTCATCACAAACCACATGGCCTCTGGTGCTCAACTTCACCTGCTGACAGTTCAAGCACCTGGATACAAAGGCCGAAATATCCCTCTTCATCCCACACCACTAGTAGCGCTGCCTCAAGTCACGATACATCTTAGCTGCCCCGGTATGAATGGAATATCTAGAATAATGAGCCTCCTCCAATATAAATCTGACCAAGTCACCAACTCTAGGAACACAGATACGACCCTCGATCCTCAGAACACCCTCTGAATCTAAAGTCGCCTTTCTAGCCTCACCACTCAACACCTTGTCACGAATGATCCTCAATATCGCATCATCAAACTGTTGTGCCCAAATCTGCTCCAACAAGGAAGACCTAGCCTCAATACAAGCAAGAATATGGCCCGACTCAGAAATGTTAAGTCGAACCAACCTATTAGCTAAGGACTGGAAGTCCCAAGCTAAAGGTCGCTCCTCCGTAGCTAAGAAAGCCAAGCTACACATACTCACTGCCTTCCGGCTCAAGGCATCCGTTACCATGTTTGCCTTGCCCGGATGATAGAGAATAGAGACGTCATAGTCCTTCAGTAACTCCAACCACCTACCCTACCTCTAATTTAGATCCTTCTGGCTGAAAATGTATTGAAGGCTATGATGGTCAGTAAAGATCTCACAATGCACGCCATAGAGATAATGCCTCCATATCTTCAATGCCAAGACTGCCGCTGCTAACTCCTAGTTATGTGTGGGGTAGTTCCTTCCATGAAACTTTAACAGTCAAGAAGAATAAGAAATAACCCAACCCTGCTACATCAATACAAAACCAAGGCCAATACCTGACCTATCACAATATATAGTGAAACCCTGACCCTTGATCGGAAGAGCAAGAATCAGAGATGAAGTCAACAAGGCCTTGAGCTTCAGAAAGATTGCCTCACACTCATCTGACCATTGGAAGGGAACATTCTTTTGAGTCAATATAGTCACTGAAGCTTCTATCGATAAAAATCCCTCAATAAACCGTCTGTAATAACCTACCAACCTGAAAAAACTGTGAACCTCGGTAGGAGAAGTAGGCTGAGCCCAATCACGAACTTACCATAATTCCATCCTTGGACACCACGTGCCCCAAGAATGCCACAGACTCAAGCCAAAACTCACACTTAGTGAATTTGGCATACAACTGGTGGTCTTGCAAGTTCTGAAGTACAACTCTAAGATGTTTCTCATGCTCCTCCGTACTCCTCGAATAAATCAGAATGTCATCGATGAACACAATCACAAGCAAGTCCAGGTAGGCACTGAATACACAGTTCATCAACTCCATTAATACTTCTGGGGCATTAGTCAACCCAAAAGACATGACTAGGAACTCATAATGGCTGTATCGAGTCCTAAATGAAGTTTTTGGGATTTCCTCACCCCTGATCCCCAACTAGTGATAACCGGACCTCTAATCTATCTTAGAGAACACTGCCACACCCTGTAGCTTGTCAAACAAATCATCAATACGCAGCATCGGATACCTGTTCTTAACTGTCACCTTATTCAACTACCTATAGTCAATACACATACGCATAGACCCATCCTTCTTCTTCACAAACAGGACCAAAACACCCCACTGAGACACACTAGGCCTGATGAACCTCTACTCAAAAGATCCTGGAGCTAATCCTTAAGCTCCCTCAACTCAGCAGGCGCCATCCAATATGGCAGAATGAAAAATTGGCTTGATGCCCGGCTCAACATAGATGCCAAAATCAATGTCACGATTGGGAGAAAGACCCGGAAGATCAGAAGAAAACACATTTGAATACTCGCAAAACACAGGAACAAACTCAAGAGGAGGTGTTGTGGCACTAGTATCACGGACGTAGGCAAGGTAAGCTAAGCACCCTTTCCCAACTAACTGCTGGGCGCTCAGAAAAGATATGACTTCCCTCGGCATGTGGCTATCGGCTCCATTCCATATGATAGGAGGGATACCAGGCATCCAAAGAGTGACAATCTTGGTGAAGCAATCCAAGACCGTATGATAAGGATACAACCAATCCATGCCCAAGTTCACATCAAAATCCACCATATCAAGAACAACAGAGTCTACCCACATGTCGTACCCCAAGATAGTCACCACACAAGCTCGATACACCTTATCCACTACTAAAAAATCACCTACTAGGGTAGATACATGCAAGGGAGAAGGCAAAGACTCACAAGTAGACTCCAGACGAGTATCATAACAAGAAGATACATATGAGAATGTTGACCCCGGATAAAATAAAGCAGAAGCAGACTGATGGCAAATAGAGATCGTACCTGTGATCACAACATTTGAAGCCTCGACCTTTGTCCAACCAAGAACTGTATACATGTTGCCCAGATTTCCACGACCACTTGACCTACTGGACTGAGCACCACCTCTAGTACCCTGGGAACCATCCCTACTACCCTGTGAACCACCTCAAGCTAAAGGCGTTGGAGCCCAGGGGGCCTGAACCAATTGATCCTGTCGCCTAGAGTGGTGTGCCATTGTACACTCTCTAGCAAAGTGGCCCATCTCTCCACACTCATAACAAACCCAACCCCATAAACTCCACTGTGAAGACCCAGCTAAATTAAAGTGACCACCACGGCCTATAGACCCTGAATGACCACCTTGTGGAGCAGGAATGATACTCTAGCTACTCTAACCCTCAACAGTCTGTAATGTCACATGAATAGGCTGGCTCGGCTGGAAACGCTGCTGGTGCTGACCCCTACCATAGTAGCCTCTAACACGACCCTGCGAACCGCTGAAACTGCCCTGATGGAGGGGTCTCTTATCGCTACCCCTTTAGGCCTCACAAAAAACACCCTCAATAGTACATGCATGATCAACCACTTCTAGAAAATACTGAACTGATGCCACCATACCCTATGTGGCCAAGCAATAGATACAAGGTCAAACCTCCAACAAACTAGTGTACTCTTTCATGCTCGGTGGGAAGAATTATAGTGGCATGTCTGGAAAATTGATAGAACCGAACCTCATACTCTTACACACTAATTGTTCCCTACTCCAACTCCGCAAACTGATCCATTAGATGCTCCCTCATGCTATGTGGCACATACTTCTCTACAAAGGCTGTAGAGAACTTATCCCAAGTAAGAGGAGGTGACCCGACTAGTCTGCAAGAAACATATGACCTCCACAAATATTTAGCTTAGCCATCCAGCTGAAACGTGGTGTAATCTACTCCATGTGACTCAACTAACCCTAAATCATGTAACCTCTCCTGGAAGCTAGTCAAAAATTTATGCGCATCTTCCCTAGAAGCACCTTAAAACCTCGAAGGACCTAATCTCAAGAACCTACCAAGCATCTTTTGCTCCTCAAAAGACATAACTGGCACAGCTGGAAATGGGGGAGCAACTGTAGGGACTGGTAATTCCTCAAATCTGGGAGCCGCAGCACCAAGTTGTACTATTGAACCCTGTGCTACTGCCTGAGCTAAAGTATGAGCCTCATCTCGAACCTGAAAGCCAATCGGAGTGCTTGGCGAAGCTACTGGTGGATTCATACCCTCAAGGAACCCCAATAATCAAACCAAGGTGGCCTGCAATACTGGAGTAGCCACAAAATTTGCAAGGTGCTGGGCTGGTCCCACATGCTCTGGCTCATACTGAACCTTATCCACCCTAACCTCAGGCTCTGGTGATGGTAGTTTAGCTCGGGCCCAAGCTGGCACTGCAGCCAGCCTATGCCCCACCTCGACATCTGGGTCAACCTCTACCCCATCCCCTATCTGGGGCTGTAGCTGCAGGTGCAGGGGCCTCGTCCTAACCAACTACAGATCTCGTCTAAACCATCTGAGAAAGAGAGAAACAAAGATACTCAGAAGTTGATAAACTCAATAACGCACGACAAGGAATCAAACAATATGTCATATTTCCTAGGAATGTCCTATAGCCTCTAGTAGATTTGATATGGACGTTATCGTACCAATCCACGAGACTCTACTAGACACTTTTCTCTTGTACTTGAGAGACCAGCGAAGCTAGTGCTCTGATACCACTCTGTCATGACCCAAAACCGGGCTTGATGGCGTCTACCTTACCCCGGTAGACAATGCAAAACCCAACGATTGCGGAAGATAGTAATAACAATTTGTAACACCCCACAAATCCTAAGCTAATACCCGAACCTTTTTCCATGATTCTAATGATCAGTTCCCTAGTGTGGTGAGTGCTTTGGATGCGAATCATGTTCATAAGAGACTCCTATAACCTAGATAAGTTGAAAGCACCTCAACCAAATGAGTTTTCTTATAAGACTAAACTAGGGTCAATTGAAATGATCAATTCTCCAAAATTATAAAGAGTTAGGTGGCCTAGTACCCACCAAATTAAAGGTATTCGAATTATGTTTCCAAGTCCACCAACCTCTTATTAATCCGAGTCCGGAGTAAAATATTATGGGCAGTTTACTGTAGTGCTATCAGTGATGACGGATCGGATGACGTGTCCGTAATTTGAACTACGAGTCCGTACTTTGAACGACAGGTCCGTACTTTGTACCGTGATTGCTGAACTGAACACTGAAATTTCATTTCTTAAAACACTGGTTGGTTGACGGCCAGTAGATCAAAACCACAGTCCGTAGATTGACCCGTGGTTTGTCAAAAATCAGATTTTCTTCCCTAGATTCCATGAGTGACTTGACGGGTCATCATTTTAAATGATGGACCATCATGTAACTCATGGAATGGAGTTCCAGTAGACTCACAAAAGTGATTTTTAAAATCACAGATCAAATGACGGTCCATCATTCACTTTGGCAGTCTGTACACTAACCCGTAATCCTTGAGGCCGAGTCATTTCATCAGTTTTTCCAAGCTTAAGTCCAGGGGTATTTTTATAATTTTCCACTCTTTTAACTCCTATACTAGGTCATTTTAAGCCTATTTAAAAGGGTTTTTTATTCCCACTTGGCATAAGTTATCTCCCATTCTTCCAAACAAGTTTCAAGAGAGGAAAAAAAAGAGTTTCATCCTCTCAAACTTCAAGATAGGGTTTCAAGCTCCATAGCAAGGGATCCACTCAAAGTCTCTAGGGTCCAAGTCAAGTCTGCCAATTCTTTTCCATTGAAGTGGGTTATCTTCACCTAAGGTATGTGGGTATTCAATAAGAGATTCATTCACCCTTATGCCCAAAACCCCAATCTTCTAAATTGAACTTATGAATTTCTAAACTAGGGTTCTTACTCAATTCTTATGGGTCCTTCTAAATTTTTTTCCTCATGATCCTTATATGGATTCTAACTCTAAATTGCATGATTTTGCATGAGTTTTTATGAGTAGTTTCTTATTCATGATTTTAAGGCCAATTCTTATTTTAATTTATGAACTCATTAAACAAGGGTTTTGATCTAAAATTGGGGATAGTTTATAAAATCAGTTTCTATGTTTAAATTTATGGTTTTCTCTTGATTACTCATGATTTAAGTATGATTCTCTTATTGGTTTTAAAAGCCCAAGTATGAAAGTTGATTTATAGCATGAAACTATGAAAATGCATGTTTTCAAGAGAAACTTGGCATGATTAGATATCATGGCCTTTATGAATTTATGAAATTGCATGCCAAATTCTTCAAGTATGAATTTAGAAAGAAAAGTAAGTTTTTGAATTATGGCTATGCTAAGCTTTATGAACTATGATATGAAAGTTGCATGATACCCGATGTGTTTTCATTCTTTATGAATATGATTTGGCATGAGTGTATGCCCCTACGAACAACATTTGGCATGATTATGAGCTATATGTATGCATGTTTTGGGAGTAGTATTTAGCACCGAGAGGACGGAGTGAGAGTACCCTTAGTCCTATAAACTACGTTGGTAGCTTAGGTCATGATATGATATGATATATGCCTTAAAGGTTTACGAGAGTGGATCCACGTCTTTATGTATGTTGTCCTTGCCTTAGCGGGGTATAGGATAGCTTTGCCAACTAGTATTATATAGTTGGATATAGTGACTTGTTCCTTGGCAGGGTTCAAAGTCAGCTTTGCTAACTGGGGTTATACAGTTAGATTCCATGTAGCTCACGTGGTCTCATGTCGGTTATAAGAAACTCCCGTATGTTATATTTTCAAGTTTTCTAAGCTTTATGAACTTTCTTATGAAATATCATCTTGAAGTTGACTTTTGCCTTACGATTTGATTTCCACTATGATATCTTCTCATGATTTTTACTATGCATGGATTAACCTAAATACGTTTTAAAGCATGTTTCACTCTATTTATGCATTGCTCACATACTTAGTACATTCCATAGTACTAACACATATTGGATTGCATCCTTTGATGATGCAGATTCAGGTGTTCCTTCATAGTTTCATGGCTAGAGTTCCCGTCCACTCACGCTCAGCTTTGGTGAGTCCTCATAGTGCGAGTACTAGGCTTTATCCTAGCTTTTCTATGTCTCCTTTCCTTTCAGATTGTTGAGTTAGTTGGGGCATTGTCCCATCAACTCCTTATGCTAGTTTTAGAGGCTTTCAGACATAGATGTAATGAGGTGATCTTCGAGTTGTATTTCCTATTCGACTCTCTATTTATGATATGTCTCCCAGTTTCAGATTTCTTTATGATGCTTCTGTTCCATTTTCCTTTACATGCTTGAGAATGTTATGACTATCACCCCCTGAGGCTACCCCCTTGATGCGACACGGTGCTTAGTATCATAAATGACCCCAAGCAAACCCATGGCATGGCATATCTAAGTAAAACCAGTTTAAAGATATGCACTGTGCGGAAAACTAAAGTAATTAAAGATCTGAAAGCGGGAAGAACCCAAATGAAATCGGAATATAAGAATCTAGTTTAGTACTGACTGAATATCAATACTAAAAGTGTTGAATCTTATCTATGTCTGAAAGCCATCTAACTAAATAGGAGTTGCTGGGACATGCCCCTAGCTAACTCTAGCAAAACTGAAAACTAAAGATAAATACTGAAATAAAGGCATGTCTATTGTCCCTGAACTATTAGGGACTCACCACTGAGCTGCTGAGTATGGACCGGAGGTCAAGCTAGGCATGATCTGGATGTTGAGTGCCTGAACCTATATCATGAAATGATGTAGCACAAAAGTATGCATCAGTACTTTCAATGTACTGAGCATGCAGGATACAAGCAGGACTGAACAAAATACATAAAGCAGGATTAATCTAAATCGAAAGCTACCAAACATCGGCCAAGGGTCTAACAAGAACAAAACCCATGCTCCAGAGCTAACGGAACTGTCAAAATTCAATTCCGAGCATGTTTACCAAGAATGTTGACCGAAGTCAATGATTTCCTAAGTTAAAGCTCTAAAATAGGAAATGGTCATAACGACCTAACAAATGGACCAGGTATCGAACCATCTGTCCCAGCAAGTCATAAATTACTTGGAGCCTCTACAGGCAAGATCTAACACTACAAAGAAAGTGAAAACGCTGGAATAACCGAAAGTGTCATTACATCATCCACTACTAAAAGGACTTTCATCTGTGAAATACAAGAAAGGGGAGTACCTGAAGGCTCGAACAGGCTACCTGGGATACCGAGAGAGAGATGCGGTCTCAGTATCCACAGTTGTTTGAGCCTTCAGGTACTCCCCTTTCTTGTATTTCACAGATGAAAGTCCTTTTAGTAGTGGATGATGTAATGACACTTTCGGTTATTCCAGCGTTTTCACTTTCTTTGTAGTGTTAGATCTTGCCTGTAGAGGCTCCAAGTAATTTATGACTTGCTGGGACAGATGGTTCGATACCTGGTCCATTTGTTAGGTCGTTATGACCATTTCCTATTTTAGAGCTTTAACTGAGGAAATCATTGACTTCGGTCAACATTCTTGGTAAACATGCTCGGAATTGAATTTTGACAGTTCCGTTAGCTCTGGAGCATGGGTTTTGTTCTTGTTAGACCCTTGGCCGATGTTTGGTAGCTTTCGATTTAGATTAATCCTGCTTTATGTATTTTCTGGCCAGTTGAATTTGAAAGTTTGACATTGGTCAATATTCTGAGAAGACGGCCTCGGATGGAAATTCTGTCAGCACTGTTAGCTTCGGAATGTTGACTTTGGGCAAGAGGGACCATTGGTTCATGTCCTGAGGCTTCCAGATTCATTTTGGGCCATGGATTTCCATTTTGGAAAAATTGACTTGAGGTTAGTTTGTGGTGTAGGGCCCACTTTTCATTAAATCGACCTCAATTGGGATTTTCGTTGATTTCATTGAGTCCGAAATCTCGTGTTTAGTTGAGTAGCATAGTTCGTTTGCGTTCATAGGACCCCAAATGCTTTCTCGAGGGTCTATCTGAGAATCTCAAAGTTTGGCCTTGGCTGCTAGTTCATGATTGTTGTCATAGGACCAGCTAGGCCATCACCCATGCATGGGCCTGGCCGCATGTGCATAACAGCCCCACCTACCCCTCCTTTTATTGGCCATCTCCTAGGCAGCCAACAGGCACCATGCGCGTGCCCGTGCGTGCAGTGGCCAACTCGGGTGCACGCTGGCATGCCTCTGGCCTCGCCTCCACCTGGCCTTGGCATGCTCCTATTCCTGGCCGCGTTCAGAGGGTCGCGTGTGTATCACCTGGCCGTGTGCACCTAGGCAGCGCTGGCAGCTTATAAGTTGCCTTCTCCTTCCTTATTCCATTCCAACTCAACCCAAAAACATTTTCCTCCATTAAAAGTGAACTTCAAGATCAATTTTAAGTTTTTATCCATCCCTAAGCTTGGTGGTGGATATATTTCCAGTCCGTGATCATTCCTCGACTTTTAATTAGTAAGTTTTCTCGTTAAATTCCATAAATTCTCCATTTAAATTCCCTCTATTGATTCCTAAATTGTGGGCTATTTTGAGCCCTTTCGTTAGTCTATTTCTGCTAAATTTAAGAGCATGCACTCCTAGATAGGTCGCGGTCATTATAGTATTTTCCATTTTTGGTTTCAAGTTGTGGGGCCCACGAGCCTGATTTTAACTCATTTTTCAACCCGGCTAAACTTTTAGCATTATGGGTATCGTTAGCTTTGTTTTAACGCATAGATTACATTCTTGATAGTGTGTTAGTTATTTGGAGCTTCTAAGAGTAGTTCAGGCTCGGGCTTTTGCTTCCCAGCAACTTTTTCATCAGACGATAGGTAGGTTACAGTTTCCCTACCTTATACTTTGAGTATATAGGCTATAATTGTACTATTTAGCATCTTTGGGTTGGGATTACTAGGTTGGCACCCCAGACCTTGTCCGCTTTCTTCCCGTCCATTCTTACTTTCTATGTTCATTTTAGTATTTGATCTTACTTTTTAGTGTCACCCTTTGTGGCCCCATGTGGCCTTCGTTTATACCTCTGGACCATAGATGACCGGATATTGGGAATGTCCGTGAGTCTCAAACATTGATTTGTCACTATGGAACTGGTTATATGTGTTGTAGAGTAGACTGAGCCTGTGCAGGGCTAGTAGGTTGATTGTGAGTCATTAGTCTCATGATTGTTTGCATTAATATCATCTTTATCATGAAAAATGGATTTTTGCATTCATTTTACTACTACTATGGCTGCGGGTATTCTAACTTTGCATGGCCCCGAGGGCCTATTTTCCATAATAAATGGCTATATATGGATTTAAACTATTTTATTGATTTGCTTGGAGTAAAAGAGGTTTTGAAATGGTTTTCACACCGATTCTAGACTCGGCTAGGCCGGAGTACTAGATATGAATTACTTCTGATTTTGAATTGACACTAGTCTCGGTCGGGCCGGAGTGCTAGACATGATTTACAACTGCCTTTGATACTATACTAGGCTTGACTAGGATAGCGCTAGACTTGACTTTTTCCACTTAGTTTAGACCCAATTCGAATCCGGGCACTTTATTTGAGATATTAAGAGTTGTATGTGAATGCGGAGACCTCAATGGATCTTGTCAATCTGGACTAGGGGCTGCAGGTCGAAAGTGTCAGAGGAGGGGTATACAGGGTAGTAGAGGTATACACAGAAATCCTTTCATAGGTCCTACCTTCTGGGCCTACAGGCACCGAAGGAGGTGCATATGGTACCACTGACACTTCTGAGCATATCACTTCATATCATTCATTTATGTTTGGTTCTACCCTTGTTTGCAATTTCTTGTGGGTATGCTCTGGTAGTATGGGATGTCAGAGGGTTTGTTTTCACTTATACGCATTCCTCGGGTGTATGGGTGCCCGTTGGGACTGTAGGTAGACTTAGTTTATTCGCTCTTATCGTAGTACTCATCATTATTATAGCTACTTATGTGTTATTGTTCGATTATCCCTACTTTGTGAGTTATATTTCAATCATGACCATATTTAGTTGCTTTTCCTTCTCCCCCCTCTTTTATTTGAGGTTACTGGTATACTGCTATATTTCTTAAACTCTCTATATGTATTGTTGCGGCGAGGATCCAGGTGCGTTCTCTAAACCACTCACCTGTGTTTTGTGAATCCTTGTCTTCTATTCCTTGCTACCTTCCATGTGTTTTCCTTGTTTGCTTCTGTGACTACTTTCTTTATAATCTGCTTTATACTACTTTTATATCTGATATGCGCTCAGTCGGCCTATAATGCCTACTAGGTACCCATTGCTTCACAGTTGGTGCTCATACTACACTTCTGCATCTTCTAGTGCAGATCCTAGTGTGAGGTATCACTATTTATCATGCGCAGACTTGTGCAGTGCCTCCAGACATTCGAGACTTAGGATGAGCTCCTGGCGACTGGGGATTGACTTTTATCTCTTCTTTTGTACCATGTACTCTTTTTGTTATTCAAAGACAATTGTATATTCTATTTTGTACCCTTTTGTACTTTGTATATTAAGTCGCTACTCTTATACTATGATAGCAGGTTGTGGGATGGCTTAGTTTCTCTCTCTATATATATATATAATCCGTTTGTTCTATTTCTCTACTTTTTATCTTGCTTCCGCTTATATTGCTTCTTTCGCATGCCTTTTAGCTAGTAGCCCATTACTAACTGTTCTGGGCTATGGGGATTCGTTCACCTACAGGGGGTTGTAGGTGCCCTCTATGTATGAAAAATCGGGTCGTGACAACATATGATTATTTTATTGAAAGATAGAAGATCAATCCACATATTGAATGTCTTCAGCAGAAATGCAATATGTGGCTACAAATTGGACGCAAATTGGCTGCATTTTGTCCTTAAAATTTCTAGGGATTTTGTTTCAGTATGCTTTTGATATTCTATTTCATATCATGAAATGCGATCGTAGTGGAGTGGAAAATTGATGTGTTATGTGATGAATTTCCAAAATCTTGCTTATTTGTATGTCTCATATCTCACTTGCTTAAAATATGTAACTCTCTTATAGCCCGCTTTCTATATGTCACATGCCTCATATCTCACTTACTTATGTAATATTTGTTCGTATAGCTCACTTACCCATGTATTATGTGCTCACATAGCACTTAAAGTAGCTCTCTAACTGGATGTTCTCTTTGGAGGCATGATCTGGAACACTTGTGATGGAGGAATTAGAAAATTTTCATAGAGTTAAACTCTAAAGCACGAATTAGAGTATGAAAGAATAGTGGAATTTCCTAATGCCATGTAGCTTCCTTTTTATAAATTGGCATGCTATACACCCATAAGAAGGACTCTACTAGACGTGACTTTATAAATATGCTAAGACTCTTGAACCTAGTTATCTGATATCAAGTTTGTCACAAACTTAGTCTACATCCTTAACATGAACGACACTCAGAACCAATACTGGCCCGAGCAGATCCTTGGCCTGGCATTCTATTAAGACTAAATGTTGAATTATGCAAAAGCTGAGAAGTATTGAGCATAGGCTAAACTTTTTAAAATAGAATAGCCTATATAATCAAATACTTGGAAACAACTTGAAACAATGGCAAAACTAAAACAAATAGTGTCTAATGAAGCCTATAATGTCTGAGCTGAATAATTCTAGTGATACAAGGCCCTAGGTTACCTTAGGGAAAAACAAGTAAGAACTAAATTGTAAACAGATCAACCATAAATAAGTCCTCTAGAAGCAAGGATGACTCACCACGAGTTGAGTGCAAGGATTTTAACGAAATATCAAGTAGTGAGCCCGAGTCCAAGCGCCGAAATCTATATCATAAAATGATGTAACACAAAGAAGCGCCAATACAATGGAATGTACTTATATGTTAGCAAAGACTGAATATACTAAATATACAATAACTGATAGATTGTAAATCTAAGAATGAAGTAAATCTAATATATATACATATATATATTATATATATACATATACATATAGATATACATATACATATATACATACATACATATATATATACATACAGATATAGATATACATATACATATAGATATAATATATATATATGTGTGTGTGTGTATGTATATATGTATATATATATATATATGTATATATATATATATATTATGTATATGTGTATAAATATATATAAAATAACAATAACTTAAGGAATGAAGTCAAAGCTGAGACATGTAAGGAAATTGTTTTAGAATCTCCAATAAAATGATAGCATGAAAATAAAATTTTAACTAAAAAGCCGAGTCATGTACTAAAGTTGAATATCTGAAATAGCATCATATCTAGGGTCTGTGAATAAAATCATAATTAATACTCAAGTAAAGAAAATTCAACGTTCTCTGTATGGAAAGTTTCTTCAAACCGACATACACTATATGAGCTCATGATGTCCAACCTCTGACCTGGTTGGGAGGGCTTCTGTATACCTTTCTTGGGTATAGAACTTGTCTAAACTGAAGATCTATACCAAGCCTCTTCGGCTAAATAGGTATCGCCCAAACTAGCGATGTGATCCTATCCTACATTGGCAACGAAGTGTTGTCTAAATCCATGTCTTCTCGGTGTAAATAGTTATCTCAAAATCATAAGTGATCAATATAGATATCATGCAAAGTATCTTAAATCATAAGGTGAATCTTTGCTCAAAAATCTGATTTGTAAAACTGTAAGGTTGGGTGCCTATGCTTAATTTCTGAATTATAATGATGTTCTGAACTTTCAAGTAAAACAAGCTCTATTTTAAATATTCATTTCAAAATAGAAATGAGGAAGATTAGTGAAAACATGATATAGATTTTAAGGGAGTCATAAAGTAAATTTTAAAAGTTCATAGACAGTCCCAAAAAATGAGTTACAAAGTTAGGACAAGCAACGAAATAACATTACAATGTCACAGACCAATTTCTCAGGTCATTATTGAATCTACAACCCTCCTCTCCTATAGGTGAACCAATCACCGTAGCCTAGAACGGTTAGTAATAGGCTACTACCTAAGCAAGCACGAACAAGAAGTAAAATAAGAAAAAGCAGATAGAGAAAGCAATGCGAAAGGAAAGCAAACTAAATATATATATATAAAGAAATTACATCCCACGACCTGGTATCAAAATTATAGGAGCTACTACTAAAATATACAGAGTACTAAAAGATACAAAAGAAGAATATACATATGTCTCTGGATAAAAAAGAAAGTAAACAGTTCCAAAAGAAGAGATATGATCAAGCCCCAATCATCAGGAGCTCACCCTAGTCTCGAATGTCTAAAATGCACTGCACGAGTATCCACGCAATCAACAACGATTGCCTACACTAGGATATGTACCAGAAAGATGCAGAAGTGTAATATGAGCATCAATTGCAAAGCAACAGGCACCCAGTAGGTATCATAGGCCGACTGAGCATATATAAGATATAAAAGTAGTATAAAGCATATTTGAAAGAAGTAGTCATAAAAGCAAGCAGGGGAAGGCACACGGAAATTGGCAACATATAGAGGATAAGGAGAATACAAGTATGCTATGCTAGCCAAAGAAGATATATCACAGAACACAGGTCAAGGAATAGAGAACGCACATGGATCCTTGTAACAATAATATATGAAGAAAGTTTAACGAACATGTAGTATACCGGTAACCTCAAATAAAAGGAAGGAAGGAAAAGCAACTAACATAATCATGCTAAAAATACAACTCATAAGAAAAGAATGATGGAAAAGGTAACCTCATAAGCACTACTATATGAGATAAAGAGCTAATCCACTAATGATCGAAAAGGCAACTAATAAGTACTAAATAGGAGCGAGTAAGCTAATCTACCTACAGTCCTAACGGGCGACCATACACTCAAGGAACACATACAAGTGAAAACAAACCCTTCGGCATCCCATACTACTAGAGTGTACACTCAACAAACAATAAACAAGGGTGGAACCATACACAAAATTAATGATATGATGTGATATGATAAAACTACGTGTGCAAGTAGTACCGTATGAACCTCCTCCGGTGCTCAAAGGCCCAGTAGGTAGGATCCACAGAAGGAGTCCCCTATATACCTCAACTACATCATATACTCATCCTCTGGCACTCGCAGCTCGTAGCCCTTGGTCAAGATCAGCAAGGTCGATCAGGGTCTACGCGACCATATACAAAATCTCGAAATCTCAATATAAGTGCTCGGAGTATATCCAGGTCTTAATCAGTAAATCTCAAAATCCCAATAAGGGTGCCCAAAGTATATCCGAGTCTAATTCGTAGTAAAAACAAGTCTAGCGCTCGGCTCGGCGGAGTCTAGTATCATCTCAAAATCAGTAGTAAAATATAGTCTACCGCTACAGCTTAGTTGAGTCTAGTATCAGTATGAAACCCATTGATAAAATCATAATTTAATCTCTTTTACTCCAATAAGATTAGTAAATCGTATTTCAAATCCATTTAGAACCATTTATACTGAAAACAGGCCCTCGGGGCCATGCAAGATTTAGAAAATCGGTGATAGTTAGGCTCGCAGCCTTGTAGTAGAAAAAAATGCAGCTAACTCTTTGTATGGATAATGATGATATGCTCGCATACAATTAATAGCTCAACGGCTTACAATCAACCTATCGGCCCTACACAGGCTCAATCTAATCTACAACATAGATAACCATCCTAATATCACAATCCGATAACCGAGACTCATATACATTTCCCAAATATCCCACCATCTATGGTCCAAATGCATATACAAAGGCCACACAAGGTCGAAAGAGGTAATACTACAAAACTAGTTTGAATACTAAAGCAAACGTAGGAAATAAGACAGACAGAAGAAAATGAACAAGGTCTAGGGTGCCAACCTAGTAAACCCAACCCAAGGATGCTAAATAATACAGTTATATTCTATATATGCAAAGTCTAAGGTAGGTAAGTCGTAACCTACCTGACGTTCAATGACAAGCTGCTGTAAAGACGTCGTCGAAGCCCAAGCTACTCCGAGAATTCCCAAACAAAAATCAAACTATCAAAACAATCCTCTACTCATCAATACGAAGCTAATAGTACACATAATGCTTATAATTTAGCCATGTCAAAATTTGGGTCAAAAGCAAGCCTGTGGGCACCACAACCCAAAACCAAAAATGAAAATTGTCACGATGTTCCCAACCTTGCCAGGAACACATGCTCAAAAATTAAGCATTATTCATGAAGGAAAAAGTTCAAAAAAGCCAGTACAAAGCTAGAAACAGCAGCCTATGATCTGCAACACAACACGAAGCCACTCTGATCGCACACTCAGGGAGCATTTCGAACGTTGCAGACATAAACAAAAGGTGCTTCCCAACTAGAAATGGCATTCTAGACTCAACATAATTGATGAAACTCCCAACGAAGGTCCATTTAACTAAAACTGGGTCCCTCACCCAAATGGCCAACTTTTCCAAAATGAAACCCAACACTCCAAAATGAGTCTAGAAACCTCAGGACCTGACCCAAAGGTCCCTGTAATCCAAAGTCAACATTCCAGAGCTAACAACACTAATGGAATTTCCATCCGAGGTCGTCTTCTCTGAATGTTGACCAAAGTCAACTAACCAACTCCAATTGGCCTGAAAACTCAAAAAGTGAGATAAAACCAATCTGAAAGCTCTCAGGCCCCAACCAAGGGTCCAACTAGACCAAAGTCCATGATCTAGAGCTAACGGAACTATCAAAATTTGATTCCGAGCATGCTTGCTAAGAATATTGACTGAAGTCAATAATTTCCTAAGTTAAAGCTCTAAAATAAGGAAATGGTCATAACGACCTAACGAACGGCCCGGCCACTGAACCACTGGTCCTAGCAAGTCACAAATGACTTGGGCTGCTACTGGAAGGCTTTAATAGTAAAAGAAAGAGAAAACGCGAAAATAGTTAGAAGGGTCATTACATCATCCACTACTAAAAAGGACTTTCATCCACAAAATTCAAGAAAAGGGAACACCAGAAGGCTCAACAACTACGGATAATAAGACCGCATTCCATTCTCGGTTTCCTAGGTAGCCTCCAAAACCAGACGACACCCCACCGAGCTATACCAAAGGAAAACTACCAAAACTTTAACCCCGCACCAGCTAAACTAGACTACAACCTCTAACTCAAAAGCTAAAAGGGCAACCAACTGAATTAAACCTCAAGAAACTCAATCGAAATGCACTGACAAAACACGGATACCAAGAGAACCAAGGCAATCATCACAAAGAGCTAGAAACTTCAATACCATAACCAGGTACACTCAGAAATCCACCGCCCAACCTCCCCATTCATGAATTCTTTTGATCTGTAGAACCCTTAAGTCTATCCTAAATCATCTGCACCTTAACCATGAAGCCTCACATAGGTCGAACACTCAACCCACCCACGAAACATCAACTAACCCACTGGAGGTCTATAGCTCTCTCTACACCTAACTTTGAATAAGGTCATCTTCAAACTCAAACTCTACCCAAGCCAAGCTACATAGTCCATGGGCCTCTGACACCCAAAATACCAACCCGTAGCATACCCTCAGAACTGAAGTAATCTTCCCTGACTGACTATTAACCAGCAGATGGACATATGCGCTAAGATCAACCTCGATACCCAAACTTATCTGAACCAACCATCAGAACTAAATTACAATTGGCATACCAGGGTTGGGAATGACATGGATAAACACCCTGTGCCGAAGGAGAATCTCCCAATAATGGAACAACACCAAACTTGCTGAATTTGTTCCAAGTCTGAACCGGCTAAAAGTGAGTGAACTATAGCAACCTGCCCAGTAAGACCCAAACAATGTATAATCTCTACAAGGAGTGTGGCAAGCCTAACATGAAGTCCGTAGCCACTAACTAAACTCTAAATTCCAGGTATACCGCTGCTGCTCCAAATCCCTAAAACACCATCAGGATTTATAGTGACCTTACTAGCCTCACCACCTAGAAAGAAGTCTATCATGCCATGAATACCGCGTCAAACCAACCTGTAGGCAATGGAAAAAATGCCTGGAGTCCAAGATTGTCGCTTAGCCATTCAAAAGCTCATAATATCTCAATTCACCACCCTCTGGCTCAAAATATCCACTCTATTGTAAAAGTACACAAACCACCAACTCTGAAATCATACAACATACCAAAACTTCTGGCCCACTACTGGCAGAGCTTAATTGATGATAGCATCCTATGTAAATGGACAACTCTCAGAGAATCAATTGAATCAAATCCCCAACTCTCAAAACACTATAGCGACCACCAAATCTCAAAGTACCATCAAAATCTAAAGTAGCCCTGCTAGCCTCAACTCATATAACCTGATCACATATATCACACAACTGTTGATCCTCGAGCCAACACTTCTGGATCTGATCAACCAGAGAAGAATAGATTTCAACACTAGCAATAATTTTACTAAGATCTGACAAATCAATCCTAACCAAATAGTTATCCAAGGACTGGATGTCCAAGGACAATGGCTGCTCCGAAACTAAGAGAGAAGTTAAGTTGTCCATACTCACTACCTTCCGTCTTAATAATGTCGCGACCTAAGAGAACCTTCCACTAATAATTCAACATAACCTGATAGCCCAGGACTTTGAAACCCAACTCTAAATACCGAGCATGCTTTTGGTGAATCCTCGAGTAGATTCTTATGTCACTGATGACCACTATAAAAACAGAAGCCAACTAGGCTCTAGATACACGGCTCGCCCAATCCATAAATATTGCTAAGGCCTGCGGCATCCAATGAACATAGCAAAGAAAACTATAACGGATACATCAAGCCACAAAGGTAGTCCTGGAAATGCCCACCACCTTGATATGTACTAGAGGGAACCTGACCTTAAATCCTTCCTGGGAAAATGCCACTGAAGTCTATAGTTGATCGAACAAGTCCTTAATATAAAAAACCCAAGCATACTTTCAGTTACCACCTAATCCAACTACCACTAATCCACGCATATATGCAAGGAATCATCTCCCTTCTTTTACAAACCAAACAGAACCCTTTCAAGAGATACACTAGACCTGATAATCTCTTTCTCAGAAGACCTTGGAGCAGTTTCTTTATCTCCCATATCTCTACTGGTATCACTTGATAAAATGGGTAAAAGAATAGGCCGAGTTCCCGACTCATCCATAATGATACGGTCAAAACTCGACTAGACTAGAAACTAGGGAAAAACAGAGAAAAGAACCCATTTAACTGCTAACCACCTAAACTGATCAAGTAAAAAGGGTCGACTCTAACCTCCCAAGAAAAGAAAAACCATCTGTGTCACGACCCAATTTCTCAGGTCATGATGGCACCTACAACCCATCAGTAGGATAACCAATCCCCATAGCCCAGAACGGTTAGTAATGGGCTACTACCTAACCAATACGCACAATAAGAAGAAATAACCGAAAGCATAATATAAAGATAGACAAAACCGAAGCAAAAGGTGAATATATATACAAAAATGAAACTGCACCAACCCCAAGACTTGGTATCGATAGTACAGAAGCTTCTAATAGAATACAAGTTCTAGAAGTGACCAAAAGATAAGTACAACTATCTCTGAATATACAAAAAGTAGCAGTACAAAAGATGAGATGTGGTCAAGCCCCGACTTCCAGATGCTCACCCTAGTCTTGAAGATCCAAAAGTTTCACGAGTCTCCAACACAAATAACGGTGAAAGCTCAACTAATATCTACACCAAAAAGATGCAAAAGTGTAGTATAAGCACCAATTGCTAAGCAACGGTTACCCAGTAGGCATCATAGGCCTACTGAGCACATATGAGATATAAAAATAGTAATATAGTAGATAGCAAGAAAGTAATCACAGAAAACAATAGAGGAAGCACAAGGAACTAGCATAGAGAATAGAAAACCAACAGTTATAAATAAACAATGCTAGCATAGAAAATAAATATACACAGAACACAAGTGAGGGAAAGAAAAGTGCACCTGGAGTCCTTACACAACATTACAACTAAAGAGAGAGAGAGTTTTGAAACATGGCGGTATACGGGTAACCTCAAGTAAAAGGGAAAGGAGGAAGTAAGCCCACATAATTAACTAGAAGTCATACAATAACATAATCATTCTTAAAATAATAACTTTCAAGAGAAACATAAAATGGGATCAATCTCATGATTTCAAACCTAGAATGGAATACTAAGCCACAAGCACCAAGAACTACTACTCGAATCATAATAAAGAATAGAACTAGAAATCCATAATCCGCTCAGGAGACCGCATAATTGTGCCTCAATAATACAGGACTCACTAGTCCCTCAATACTCAAAGTCCAATAATCGGAGCCTCAACAGGCTAACAATCACTAATCCATCAAGAACTGAATGCCAAGACAATATCTATATAAAGACAAGAGTAAATATAATCTAGCTACAGTCCCAATGGCTGCCCATACAACCGAGGAACTCAATTAAGTGAAAACAAACCCTTCGGCCGCCCTTACAATCCGACAGTACACTGAATACACAACAAACAAGGGTATAATCTGAGTGAAATATGCATGATGATGATAATGATGGAACCGCTAATAGTAACTCTGTATGCACCTCCCCCGGCACTCCAGCAGGAGGACCCATGGTGGGACGTACCTGCTATACACCATCTGACACCGTATACCCCTCCTACGGCATGCTTAGCCCCTTGGCCAGGTCTTGGAATGGCAGGGCCCATGGAGGTCCCCAACCACATACAATAATGAATGAGAAATCTCACAGAATTAGAACCTCAAAGTACATGCTCGAGATTGAACCGGGTCTAAAACAGTAGCCAAACCTTAATTACCCTTATAAAGGGTGCCCAGAGTATTTTTTAGTCTAAATCAGTAGTAAAAGTCCCAATAACCCTCTCAAAGGGTGCCCAGAGCGTATCCGAGTCTAAACCAGTAATAAAATCAAGTCTAGTGCTTCGTCCGTTCCGAGCCTAGTATCAGTAGGAAATCAATTCCGAAATCATCCAAATCCCATTTTATCAACATTTATACCGAAAATGGGCCCCCAGGGCCATGCAAGGCTAAGAAATCATCTATAATAGGCCCGAAGCCAAAAGAGTGATAAAACATGCAGGGAAAAATCTTTATCATGGATGATATGCTCACACATAAATATAAATTAGCCCAATAGCTCACAAACATGCATTCCGGCCCTGTACAGGCTGAACATCTCTACAACAGACATAACCAGCCTAAAATAAAAGCTCTATGTCCGAGACTTGCGGAAATTCCCAAATAACCCACCATTTATGTTCCAAAGTCAATACAAGGCCGCATAGGACCGCAAGGGTAATGTACAATACCACACAAATACTATAAACATCATATGAAGTAAACAGACAGAAAAGGTAGAGAAGGTCTGGGGTACCAACCTAATACAACCCACCCAAGGATAATAATTAATGCAGTTATAGCCTATGTACACAGAGTTTAGGTTAGGAAAGCCATAACTTACCTATCATCAAATGACTAGCTGAGGGAATGGCGTTGTCCAGGATCGAACTGCTTCGGGAAGCTCCAATTCCTAGAAACACTATCAACTTAATAATCTACACATCAAAACAAGTCTAACGATACCCATGATGCTATAGAAATAGCTGGGTCAAAATTCAGGTCACTGGCAGGCCCGTGGGCCCCACAACTCAAAACTGAAAATGGAAGAGCACACTATGATCACCACACTTCTAAGTGTGAATTCTCAGAATATGAAGAAATTTAACCAGGGGAAATGGCTCAAAACACAGCCATCCACTTCAAGAACAAATTAAGAATCAAAGGGGATGAATTTAACAGATTTAAGCGGATAATAATCACTAATAATGATGGAGGAACGATCAAGGCCAAGAAAATTGCACCCCAACACAAAGAATTGAGTAAAAACAGTGCTTAGACGAGCTTGGAGCCATTATGAATGGAGAAATTGGTTTTTAGAGTGAAGAAGATGAAGTTGGAAGCTTATATACTGCCCAGGGGTCCTTCATCGCGATCGCGAAGGGACACCTTGCAGTCACGAGGACCACGCTTGCTACAACATGGAGATGGTGAGAATTAGCCACGCAGTCGCGAAGAACAACAAAGAAAAAGCTTCATCGCAGTCACAATAAGGGACATCGGATCACAAAGAGCAAAGAACTAGATACTTAATCGCGATCGCGAGGAAAAGGGATTGCGGTCACGATTAAGGCCTGAGGCCTGCACTTGCAATAACAAAATCTGCAACTTTTAAAAAACTCAACGGGGCATTTCGGGCATAATCGGATACCAATATTAACAAACTAATAATGCTAATAGAGTGGAAACAATGTTCTGGACTCAACAAAGTCGATGAAACTTCCATACGAGGTCGTCTTGGAAGAATGTTAACCTAAGTCAACACTAACTGAATCCAACCAAACATCTGAAATAAGATCGGCTCACCCAAGACCCAAACCAACCAACTACCAAACACAAAGTCGACATTCCGGAGCTAACATCGCTGACGGAATTTCCATCTGAGGCTGTCTTCTCTGAATGTTGACTAAAGTAAACCAAACAAGCCCAAATGGCCTGAAAACACAGAATGAGAGAGAATTTCAAGCTGAAAAGCTCTATGATCCAGACCAAAGGTCCAACTAGACCAAAGTCCACGCTCCGGAGCTAACAGAGCTATCAAAATTCTATTTTGAGCATGTTCACCAAGAATGTTAGTTGAAGTCAATGATTTCAAAAGCCTAAAGCTATAAAACAAGGAACAGACAAAAAGACCAAACAAATGGCCCGGGCACCAAGAGACTGCCAACCCAAACTAAACCTCGAGAATCTCAACTGAAAGGCACCGACACAACACTGAACCAGAGAAGCAAGGCGACCAACACACAGAAGTCGAATCTTTGAAACAACAACCAGGTTTACCAGAAAAAAGCCATCACCCAAAATTCTAACTCATGAACCAGCTGATATGCAAAGCCCTTTTATTCTGAACTGAATCCTTTTGCACAACGAACAGGAAGCTTCATGTAAGTTGGACACTCAACCCACCCTTGAAGCATCAACTTACACACTGGAGATCCATAGTCCCCACTTATACTTCACTATGAACAAAGCCACACTTTTCACTCAAAATCCTTCTAAGCCAATCTATAACCTACTATCATTTGACATCAAAAACACTAACCCAAAGCACATACCCAAAAACTGTAGGAGTTTTACCCCAACTGACCACCGACAAATGGATGAATACCTCTTCTAACATAAAACCTGATAACTGGACCCAACTGAACAACCCATCTAAACCCAAATGAAGCTTGCACATCCAAGTT
Organism: Jaltomata sinuosa; assembly: GCA_003996215.1. Classification (NCBI taxonomy): domain Eukaryota; kingdom Viridiplantae; phylum Streptophyta; class Magnoliopsida; order Solanales; family Solanaceae; genus Jaltomata; species Jaltomata sinuosa. Next base: position 178,149 of record QJPP01007537.1, read on the forward strand.
TAGGAAAGGCATGTATGAATACCCTGTGTTGACGAAGAAACTTCCCAACTATAGAATATAACCAACCTCGCTGAACCGTACCCAATCTGAATCAACTGAACACGAAGGCACAAGGCAAATCTTCCCAACAGACCCAAACTAGAATCAAGATCTTCCAAGGAGCGTGGTAAGCCAACCACGAAGTTTGAAATCACCATCTAAGCTCCAAACTCTAAGAATACTCAAACACCACTCATATTTGAATTTGGCTTACAACTCTCACCTCAGGAAGAAGTCCACCATGCCAATAATATCAAGTCAAAACACCTCGAAGGCAAAGGACAAGGCGCTTGGGGTTCAAAGTTGCCATCTATCCTTAGAAATCCTTGCATGGACCTTCAAATCATCCCTTTGGCTCAAATCAACCCCTCTACTATATCAGCACACAAACCAGCCATTTTGAAACAAACAACATACCAAACTTCTAGCTCATACTAGCCAAGTCTAACCAACACTGGGACCTCATATAAAAGACAACCCTTGAAGACCCAACTAAACAAGCATTTCAAACTCTCGGTAACAGAGACGACGATCAATCTCAAAGTACCATTAGAACTTAAAATAGCCTAGCTAGCCTCAACCCGCACAACCTTATCACATATAGCATACACCACTACTGAATCTCGAACTTACAACACTGAGTCTATCAATCATGGTAGAAGGAACCTCGTACTATCTAGGACACCACTGATATCTAGAATGTCCAGCCTAACTCAAAGGTTAGCCAAGGACTAGGTGTCCAAGGCCAACTGTCACCCCATAATAAAAAATAGGTAAGCTAAGTTGTTCGAACTCAATGCCTTCCAATCCAAGAAGTATCAACCAAAAGAACCAACCACGAACCATCTAGAGTAGTTTGCTAGCCCATGATTCTGAAACCCAACTTTAAAATTGCCGACCAGAGCCTTTGTCGAACTCGTATGCTGCTAATGAACCCTTAGGAACCGAAGCCAACTAGGCTTTGAATAACAAGTTGTCCAATCCATAGATGCTATTAAACCCCAAACCGCTCAAAAGAAAAGCCACTGTAATCTATAAATGGCCGAATCAAATCACCAACACACAACCCAAGGCAAACCTCTATCGTCACCTCAATCAACTACTAAAACATATAAGCACGAATAAAGAGTCATCTCCCTTCTTTTTTGACTAAACAAACCCTTTCTTAGCATATACAAAACCCTACAATTTCCTTCTAAAATCAAATCTCAAGCCATTGCCTTAGCTCCCATACTTACATTGTCAAAACTTAACAAGGAAGGAAAAAAATGGGCTAGATGCCCAATTCACCCAATATGCTATGAAGACAACTCAACCACGAGGCTATGGTCAACACTTAGTCTAAAATTCTAAAGCCAAACTCAATCACAATACTGATTTAAATGCTCAACTAGAGGGCTATGATCAAAATTCATTCCAACTGGAACCGGGGAAACAATAAGGCAACCCAACCAGACAAGAAACTTAAGGAGACTATGGGAACAACCCACATATCTGCCAACCTCATAAACCAAAAATTTAAAGAGGGTCAATTCTAATCACCCAAAAAATAAAACCAATCTATGCACGCTAGCATAATCGACACCTCTCAACTTAAGACAAAGCTCAAACTCTGGCACAACCACCGGTAACACCAAACTAACACAAGGACTTCTAGCAACGCTAGAAAATATCCTAGGCATCAACCATCTAGGACCGCTCAAAAAGGAAAGACTCAACACAAGTCTAGAGCCACAGCGAAATAGGAAAACCCAACCAAAAATAGACTAACAAGAACTACCCATGAGCTACAACTCCGGGTAAAACACCTCACAAGGATAAATCAGCCCCATCCACTACTAAGGAATAAACTACCATGAAAACAATGCATAAACACTACAACTCAGGTAGCCAAATAACTAAACAAGCAGAAGGTAGGCATATAAGAAAATAAACTATAGAAGGGAAAGAATTGCAATTCGAACAGGACTATCACAAGTCAAAGGTAGCAAAAGCCTAACCTGGAGCAATGATATCAGGAACCTCTACCACAGGCCCACCAAAAGGGGTATCAGACTAACGGGGTTTAACTCTAGACTTAGTAGTCGAAGCTGAAGGCTCAACCATCCCTCACCAAGGGAAATCTCTAGAGAAGGGACCAATCACTCCACAATAATAACAACCAGGCTGACAGGGACATGCAATCGTGGGGCACTTCCTAATAGAGTGTCCATGCTTACCCCACCAGTGATAACCCTTACCAGAACCACTAGCCCGAAAGCCACCTCAAACCACCTGTGGACCACCCCTACTACCCTGTACTCCACCTCTAGCCGGTGGAACTAAAGCCCTAAAAGATAACATCTATTGACCCTGCTGACCCTATTGGCTAGAAGATGGAATCATGGGACAATCCCTAGTACAATTCCCATGCTTACCTCAATGAAAGCAAACCCCACTGAATATAGTCGAACATGACAATCTCACTAAATCAGACCGGCTGCCACAACCTATTAAACCTGAAAGCAAACCTCAAAGAGCCTGACCCATACCAAAGCCACTCTGCTCGACATGCCCTGCACCAACACCCTCTAAAACCTATGAAGTAACTGAAACTTGCCGGGTAGATAAGAAGCAATGGAACCTATCTCTGGTAGAGAATCCCCTACCTCGAGTCTAAGAACATCAGGAACTATCCTGGCAATAATGTTTCTTAGCACTACCCCCATAAGCCTCACAACACAAACCCTCAGTATCCCAAGAGTGATCCATTACCCAGATGAAAGTCATCCCAACTATAACCAAGTGCTCGATCACCAAACGAAGCGGTGAAATCAAACCTCAACAAAGCTATGAACCCTTTCAAACTCTAAAGGCACAGCCCTGGCAGTATGTATAACCATCTCATGAAACCTCACCTCATACTCCAACACCGATATACTACCCTGCTGAAGAACTGAAAGCTCGACCCTAACTAAAGCACTGCTCGTAGAATCAGGTATTGAAACACCCATCAAAGGACTCAGAGTCCTAGCCACGGTGTCCTATAGAACTGGTGTAACTGTGAATCCAATCGAAGGCTGGGATGGTCCCACACCCCTATCTAATGTGGTAAATTCTCACTCAGAAGTCCTAGAACTGATAGAAGCACCGAAGCAATATACATAGAAGCCTCGACACCAAAGGCTGTCAAAATCTTCTTAGGCATCTGAGAAGTAATGAAACAACCAAAATTTAAAAGTCAATAGAGCTAGGAACGCATGATAAGGAGCCAAAAATATGGAACTCTTCCCAATAATGCCATGTAGCCTCCAACAGATAGGATACAGACGTTATCATACCAATCAACGTGACTCTACTTAGACACTTGCTTCTGTACCATGACAATGGTGACCCTAGAGCTCTGATACCAAGCTGTCATGACCAAATTTCTCAGGTCATGATGGCACCTATAACTCCCTAATAGGAAAACCAATTCCTGTAGCCTGGAATGGTTAGTAATGGACTACTACCTAACCAATACGAACAATAAGAAGAAATAAGTGGAAGTAGAATATAAAAATAGACAAAGCAGAAGCAAAACTGGAATATATATATACAAAATAAAACTACACCAACCCCAAGACTTGGTATCAACAGTACAGAAGCTTCTAATAGAATACAAGTACTAGAAGTGACCAAAAAATAAGTACAACTGTCTCAAAATATACAAAGAGTAAAAGTACAAAAAATGAGATATGGTCAAGCACCGACAGTTAGGCGCTCACCCTAGTCTCGAAGATCCAAAAGCTGCATGAGTCTCCAATGCGAACAACGACAAAATCTCAACTAATGTTTGCACCAAAAAGATGCAGAAGTTTAGTGTGAGCACTAATTGCTAAGCAACGGGTACCCAGTAGGCATTATCTGCCGACTGAGCATATATATGAGATATAAAAACCAGTAATATAGCAGATAGCAAAAAAGTAGCCACAGAAAATAATAAAGGAAGCACAAGGAACTAGCACAGAGAATAGACAACCAAGAGTTATAAACAAACAATGTTAGCACAAAAAATAAATATACATAGAACACAAATGAGGGAAAGAAAAGTGCACCTGGAGTCCTTGAATAACATTACACTAAAAAGAGAGAGTTTAGAAATATGGCGGTATACCAGTCACCTCAAGTAAAAGGGAAAAGAGGAAGTAAGCCCACATAATCAACTAGAAGTCATATAATAACAGAATCATTCTTAAAACAATAACTTTCAGGAGAAACATAAACCGGGATCAATCTCATGATTTCAAACATAGAATGAAATACTAAGCCACAAGCACCAAGAACTACTACTCGAATCATAATAAAGAATAGAACTGGAAATCCACAATCCTTTCAGGAGACCGCATAATAGTGCCTCAATAATACAGGACTCACTAGTCCCTCAATACTCAAAGTCCGATAATCGGAGCCTCAACAGGCTAACAATCACTAATCCACCAAGAAATGAATGGCAAGACAAGCTCTGTATAAAGACAGGAGTAAATATAATCTATCTACAGTCCCAATGACTGCCCATACAACCGAGGAATGCAATCAAGGGAAAACAAACCCTCCGACCGCCCATACAATCGGAGAATACACTGGACATACAACAAACAAGGGTGGAATCTGAGTGAAATAGGCATGATGATAACAATGATAGAACTGGTAATAGTAACTCTATATGCACCTCCCCCGGCACTCCAGCAGGTGGACCCATGGTGGGACGTACCTGCTATACACCATCTGATACCGTATATCTCTCCTCCGGCGTGCTTTTCCACTTGGCCAGGTCCTAGAACGGCAGGGCCCATGGAGGTATCTAACCACATACAGTAACGAATGCGAAATCTCAGAGAATCAGAACCTCAAACTACATGTCAGGGATTAAACTGGGTCTAAAATAGTAGCCAAACCTCAATAACTTTTATTAAGGGTGCCCAGAGTATTTTTGGGTCTAAATAAGTAGTAAAAGTCCTAATAACCCTCTCAAAGGGTGCCCAGAGTGTATGCGGGTTTAAACTAGTAATAAAATCAAGTCTAGTGCTTCGACCCTGCCGAGCTTAGTACCAGTAGGAAATCAAGTCTAAAATCATCCAAATCCTATTTTATCATTATTTATACCAAAAATGGGCCCCCAAATCTATGCAAGGTTTAGAAAACCATCTATAGTAGACCCAGGCCCAAAATAGTGATAAAACATGCAGGGAAAAACCATTTTCATGGATGATATGCTCGCACACAAATATAAATTAGCTCAACGGTTCACAAACATTCCTACCGACCCTGCACAGGCTCAACCGCTCTAAAATAGACATAACCAGCCTAAAATAAAAGCTCTATGCCTGAGACTCATGGACATTAAAAAATAACCCACCATTTATGTTCCAAAGTCAATACAAGGCCGCACAGGACCACAAGGGTAATGAACAACACTACACGAATACTACAAATAATATATGAAGTAAATGGACAAAAAAGTCGAACAATATCTGAGGGTACCAACCTAATACAACCAACCCAAGGATACTAATTAATGCAGTTATAGCCTATATACGCAGAGTCTAGGTAGGGAAAGCAATAACCTACCTGTTATCCGATGAATAGCTGCGGGAATGACATTGTCCAGGCTCAAATTCCTCCAGGAAGCTCCAATTCACAAAAACACTATCAACATAATAATCTACACATCAAAACAAGTCTAACGATACCCATTATGCTATAGAAATAGTTGGGTCGAAATTTAGGTCATCGGCGGATCTGTAGTCCTCTAGACCTTAAACTTTAAATGGAAGAACGCACCATGATCACCACACTCTTAAGTGTGCATGCTCAGAATATAAAGAAATTTAAATAGGGGAGATGGATCAAAACAGCCAGCCACTTCAAGAACAAATCAAGAATCAAAGGGGATGAATTTAATGGATTTAAGCGGATAAAACCCACCAATAATGATGGAGAAACGATCAAGGCAAAGAAATTTGCACCCCAACACCAAGAATTGAGTCAAAACAGTTCTTAGATGAGCTTGGAGCCATTATTAACAGAGAAATTAGTTTTTAGAGTGAAGAAAACAAAGCTGGGGGCTTATATACTGCCTAGGTGTCCTTCATCACAATCGTGAAGGGACCCCTTGTGGTTGCGAGGACCACACTTGCTAGACTATTGCGATCGCGAGGACTACCCACGCAGTCACGAAGAACAACAGAGAGAAAGCTTCATCGCGATCATGACAAGGGACATCGCGATTGTGAAAAGCAAAGGACCAGGCACTTCATCGCGATCGCGAGGACTACCCACGCAGTCTCGAAGAACAACAGAGAGAAAGCTTCATCATTGTCATGACAAGGGACATCGCAATTGTGAAAAGCAAAGGACCAGGAACTTTATCGCGATCGCGAGGAAAAGGGATCGGGATTGCGATCAAAGATTGAGGCCTGCACCTGCAATAGCAAAATCTAAAACTTTTGAAAAACTCAACGGGGCATTTCGAGCACAATCGAAAGCCGATATTCACAAATAATAAGGCTAAAAGTATGGAAACAATGTTCCGGACTCAACAGAGTTGATGAAACGTCCATATGAGGTCATCTCAGAGGAATGTTGACCCAAGTAAATTCTAACTGACGCCAACCGAACATCCAAAATGAGCTCGGCTCACCCGGGACCCGAATCAACCAACTACCTAACACAAACTCGACATTCTAGAGCTAACAACACTAATGGAATTTCCATCCGAGGTTGTCTTCTCCGAATATTGACCAAAGTCAACCAAACAAGCCTAACTGGCCTGAAAACATAGAACGAGAGAGAATTCTAAGATGAAAAGCTCCTGGATCCCGACCAAAGGTTGAACTAAACCAATGTTTATGCTCCAGAGCTAATGGAACTGTCATAATTTGATTCTGAGAATGTTCACAAAGAACGTTGACTGAAGTCAACGATTTCAAAAGCCTAAAGCTTTAAAACAAGGACCGGACAAAAAGGCCAACAGCCATAAATGAATTGGGGCCGCTACAGGCAAGCTCTAACGGTGCAGGAAAGGTGAACACACATAAATTACTTGGAGGGTCATTATAATCCTATACCCATTTTCTTGCCCAACACCACTCTCTTTAAGATAAAACATCCTTCCCTGGAACGTAGCTATTGGTACCTCACCATACCAACTAAAATATCCCAAGTATACACTAGATAACAGCCTTGGAAATAACCACCTGAGACTGCTAGAAGTCGAGATACTCAAAACAACTCTTGAATCACAACGAAGACCAGAAATTAAGCTAACAAGGCCTACCCACGAGTCATAATACCAGTTATTCACCTCTCAAAATTGACACACCCCATCCATTACTAAAAGAATTCTTCAACAAGGTAGTCACACGTATAAGCACTACAACTCAAAGAACACATCCAGACAAAAATTGGTAGGCATATATAAATACATATGAAAAAGGGTAGACCCCCAAAGCAAGCAATACCAGAACTAGATGATGATCACAAAGACCTTACCTATAGAGACAATATCTAGAACCTCCACCTCTAGCCTTCCAAGAGAGGCCTCGACCTGTTTGTGCCTATCCTTGGATTGATCCGGGTAAGATTTATGTGGTTCGTGATTGGCCAAGACCTACTACTCCTATCAAGGTTCGCAACTTTATTAGTTTAGTCGGGTCCTACTGATGGTTCATCGAGGGATTTCCATCCATACCAGCACCCTTGACTATTCTGACTAGAAAGGATGTCCCATTCCAGTGGTCTGATTAGTGCGAGGATAGCTTTCAGTGGTTTAAGGCCTTATTGACTTTAGCTCCATTTCTAACTTTGCCGGTTGAGGGTCAGAGTTTCTCCGTGTATTGTGATGCTTCAGGGGTCGGTCTTGGTTGTGTGTTGATGCAGCAGGGTCGAGTTATAGCATATGCATCAAGAAAGCTGAAGGTTCACGAGTGCAACTACCCCACTCATGACTTGGAGTTGGTGGTGGTAGTCTTTGTTCTTAAGATCTGGAGGCACTACTTATATGGAGTTCTCTATGAGATATTCATCAATCACCATAGTCTTCAGTACATTACGATTCAATGGGAGCTGAACTCGAGGAAGATGAAATGGATTGAGCTATTGAAGGACTATAATTTCACTATTCTATACCATTCGGGCAAGGAAAATGTGGTAGCGAACGCCTTGAGTCGGAAGGGGGTGAGTATGGGTAGCCTAGTTTCACTTTCAGTTTTTGAGCGACCGTTGGCCTTGGACATCCAGTCCTTGGCTAATCGATTGGTTAGGCTTGACTTTTCAGATCCTAGCAGAGTTCTTACCAGTGTTGAGGTCTGTTCTGCTCTAGTTGATCAGATTCAGAGCTGATAGTTCAAGGATCCAAGTTTGTGTGACCTTCGTGATCAGGTAGTTTAGGGTGAGACTAGCCGGGATACTTTAGTTTCTTATGGTATTCTGAGGTTTGATGGCCGACTTTGTGTTCCGAGGGTTGGTTATTTGATTTAGTTGATACTATATGAGGCACATTGTTCTAGGTACTCTATTCATCCTGGCATGGATAAGATGTATAGAGATTTGAGACAGTTTTATTGGTGGAGTGGTATAAAGCAGAACGTAGCAGAGTTCGTATCTCGGTGCTTGAACTGTCAGCAGGTGAAGTTCGAGCACATGAGACCGGGTGGCTTGTTGCAGCGACTTCCCATTCCTGAGTAGAAATAGGAACGTATTACTATAGACTTTGTTGTCAGTTTTCCTCGCACTTCTCGGGGTTTTGATTCCATTTAGATGATTGTGGATCGGCTGACCAAGTTGGCCCACTTCTTGCCTATTCAGACTTTCTATGGTGCTAAGAGGTTATCTCATGTTTATATTCGTGAGGTTGTTTGGTTTCACGGGTTCCCAGCTTCTATCATTTCAGACTGCGATATGTAGTTCACATCTTAGTTCTGGAGATCTATATAGAGGGATTTGGGTAAGGAGGTTCAGCTTAGTATCTCTTTCCACCCTCGGACAGATGGCCCATCCGAGAGGACCATTCAGGTCCTGGAGGACATGCTTCGGGCATGTGTTCTTGACTTTGGAGGTGCATGGGATCAGTTTGTGCCTTTGGATGAGTTTTCTTATAATAATAGTTTATATTCGAGCATCGGCATGGCACCTTTTGAGGCCCTATCTGGTAGGCATTGCAGATTGTGGATTGGTTAGTTTGATGGGTTAGATTCCAGACCGTAGAGTAGAGATTTGATTAGAGATTCCTTGGATCGAGTCCATTTGATTCAGGATAGACTTAAAGCAGCCCAGAGTAGGCAGAAGAGCTACGCTAATCATAGACTTCGTGCCTTGGAGTTCAGTGTTGGTGACTTGGTTTTCCTTCAAGTATCACCCGTTAAGGGCGTGATGAGATTTGGTCGGCGGGGTAAGCTTAGCCCCAGGTTTATTAGGTCATTTGAGAATCTGTAGAGGATTGGTAGTGTTGCCTACATGTTAGCTTTGCCTCTAATGTTTTCATCTATTCACCAAGGTTTTCATGTTTCGATGTTGCGCCGATATGTGCCAAATGAGTCTCATCTGTTGCATTGGGATTCAATTCAGTTAGATGAGAGCTTGTCATTTATTTAAGAGCCGATAGCTATTCTGGCCAGAGATATCAGGAGGTTGAGATCTAGGGAGATTCTGGTTGTGAAGGTTCAATGGAGGCATCATCCGGTCAAGGAGGCTACTTGGGAGACCGAGAGTGAGTTGCATGCTCAGTATCCGCAGTTGTTTGAGCCTTCAGGTACTCCCTTCTTCTTGACATTTTAGGACAAAGCCTTTTTAGTAGTGGATATTTTGATGACCCTTCCAGTCATCTTCGCATTTATGTATTCATTATACTGTTAGAGCTTTCCTGTAGCGGCCCCAAGTCATTTACAACTTGCTGGGACCGGTAGTTCGGTGCCCTGGTCGTTTTTCCCTTTTTCCTGTTTTAGAGCTTTAACTTAGAATATCATTGACTTTAGTCAACATTCTTAGCTAACATGCTCAGAATAAAATTCTGTCAGTTTGGTCTAGTTGGACCATCAGTTGAGGCCTGAGAACTTCCGGTGTGGCTTTTGTGTGGTTTTCTCTATTTTCAGGCCATTTGGAGTTGAAAGTGTAACTTTTGGTGGCTTTCGATGATTGAAGTGTCGAATTTGAAATTTGATAATTCCATCAGCTCTAAAATGATGAGTTTTGGTTGGGAAGGAGGTTGGTTCGGGTTTTGGGTGAGCCAAACTTATTTTGAGCCTTTGAGTTCCTTTTTGTTAGTGTTGACTTGGGTCAACATTTATCTGAAATGACCTTGTATGGAAGTTTTGTTGATTCCATTGAGTCCAAAATGTCGTTTCCACTCTATTAGAATTATTAGTTTTTGAATATCAGTTTCTGATTGTGCCCAGAATGCCCCAGGGATTTTTCAAAAAATTGCAGAAAATTATTCTAGGCCAGGCCTTCAATGCCATCTGCACTAGCCCAGCACGATTTCCCTCAAGTACGTTTCGGCTAGCCAGTGCGATAGCGCTGCCTGGGTGCCGTTGGCGCTGGCAAGTTCGTTGCAACTATATATTGCTATTATTTCATTTTTCCTGCATTTTCTCTCAATCTTTCTCACTCTAAAACACAAGTTACTCTCTACCGAATTGCTCCATATCAGTCTTGGCTTTGGGGAAGTCAATTGTTCATTGATTATTCATGATTCTTTGATTTTTGGTAAGCTTTATTCCCCAACTTGCTTCCTTTTTGTTTTCTTGAAAATCCACCATTGTTGCTCATACCCAAGCTTGGGATTTGTGGTAGATTCTGCCTTGTAGCTCTTGCATGTTCGTAGTCTTGAAGAGCTATCCATCTTGGCTTAAAATTCCATCATTTTGGTAAGTAATCCTTGCCTAAATTCCAGTTTTTTATTCTTAATATTCTATCCTTAAACTTCAACTTGAGCGGTCTGTTCTGGTGCCCTTCTCTTGGCCAATTGTGCTCAATTTTTGAGCATGCCTTCTTGGCATCATTGTGGTTATCGTGCTTCTTTCATTTTTGGTTTCGGGTTGTGGGCCCTATGGTCCTTCTTTTGACCCGGATTTCAACCTGGCTACATAGCGATATCGGTATCGTTAGACTTGTCTTAATGTATTATTTATGTTTTTGATATTTTGACCATTATTTGGGATTTCTCAGAGTGATTCGAGCTTGGATTTCATAGTACCAATAGCTTGTCATTGGATGACAGGTAGGTTACGGTCAAAACTCCCTAGACTTAGCATATATCGGATAAAATTATACTAGCTAGCATCCTTGGGTTGGGTTATTAGGTTGGTACCAAAGACCCTGACCGCTTTTTCGCAATTCGCCCCCGTTTCCTTTCTCTGTTGTATGTTGTATTCTTAGTGGTTGATATTATCACTCTCGTGGTCCTTTGTGGCCTTATGTTGACTCTGGAAGATAGATGGTGGGTTATTCGGGGGTGCCCATGAGCCCCGAGAATCATTATCATGATATTATGTTGGCTATCTGTGTTGTAGAGCGATCGAAGCCTGTGCAGGGCCGATAGGTTGATTGTAAGCTGCTGGGCGGGTATTTGCATTGATCATTCATTTCCAAGCATATAAAGAGGGTTTATCCATGTATTACTATGGTTTTGGCTTCGGGCCTACTGGAATTGTTTTCTAAACTTTTCATGACCCCATGGGCCTGTTTTTGATTGAAATGAATTGGAAATGGTTTTATTTAACTTGTGAATCTTTTTGGGGTAAAATAAGGCTAAATTATGATTTCTATCACCAGTTTTATTATTAATTCTAGACTTAGCAGGGCCGTGGTGATAGTTGCGTTTTCTACTAAATTTGGATGATTTTAGCCTCGATCGGACCGAGCACCTGCGATGACTTTCTACTGTTTAGACACGATTATGACCGGGCACCCTTGGAGGGGTTTTTGAGATATTTCTCCCACTATTTTAGTCCTGGATAGGGTCTGGGCATGCATATTCGAGACTGGGTCTCTATCTTGAAACCGGACTTGCTTCCGGATGATGTTTTGGTATTGAGTTTTAGTATGGGGTCTGAGACCTCCATGGACCTTGCCGTCCGATCTTGGGGCTTTGGGTTGCATGTCTCCGAGGGTGAATATATGGAAGAGTAGAGGTATGCATGTAGTGTCCTTCCATAACCTCTATCCCACCCTGAGGTTATCATGCATCATACCATTAGTTGTTTGAGGTTCCACCCTTGTTTGTTTGAGTGTAATCTCTAGTTGTATGGGCAGCCGGACGGTTTTGTTTTCACTTGTTTGTGTTCCTCGGTTGTATGGGAAGCCGGGGGACTGTAGGTAGTCTCTTGTTACTTTATCGCGGTGTTATCCCCCTGTTATGATTATGCTTATAAGATTATATACGGCTGAGTTGTTACTTGTTGGATTTGAGATTGGTATGACTAGTTGGGTTATTGATTCCTATTTTCGAGCATGCCTATCTTTACTCTCCTTCTCCCTTTCTTGTACTTGAAGTTACCGGTATACCAGCAATTTCTAAACTTATTATGTATATATTGTTATGGCAAGGAACCCAGGTGCGTTATTTCTTACTTACACATGTGCGTGTTGCGTATATATTCTATTTTCTAGCTTTGTATATTGTTCTGTTGACTTTCTTCTGGGCTAGTTCCTGTGTACTTTTAATTGATTTCTGTGACTACTTGCTTCTATTCTGTCTGTTACTATGCTTTTATCTTATATGTACCCAGTCAGCCTATGATACCTACTGGGTACTTTATGCTTCGCATTTGGTGCTCATACTACACTCTGCATCTTCTGGTGTAGATCCTAGTGTGGGCCATCGCTGTTAGCCTGTGGAAACTCGTGCGAGGTGCTGTTTTTGGTGATATTCTGGATTGAGGGTGAGCTCTTGGCGATCGTGGCTTATCTTTTAGTTATCTTTTGATTATGTACTCTATTTCTACTGGAGGACAACATTGTGTATATTGTTTTGGACCCTTGTACTCCTTATGCAGATCCGACTCTTATACGCTATGATACCCGGTTTTGGGTTTGGTTTAGCTTCCGCATTGTACATATATTACTCCTGTTATCTATTTTCTTCATCTTGTTCCCTTGCTTCTGCTTAGTAGACTACTTTCTACTTTGTTTGCTAGATAGTAGCCCGTTATTGACCATTCTAGGCTATGGGGATTGGTTCACCTACTAGGGGTTGTAGGTGCCATCATGACCGAGAAATTAGGTCCTGACACTACCCATTTAACTCTATGGAGCATCAAGTTATTAGGGATATTCATGTTTTTTAAATCCTTGTGTTAAAATCCTTTCAAGAAATACTGCAAGAGCTGACATTAGTAAGTTTTATGAGACTCATAAAAATTAGTCAAAGATGAACTTGCAGGTATTCCTAGTAAAATATGTTTAACATATGATTTATGGAGTTCAATCACCTCTGATAGTTATATGTGCATCACTGTTCATTATGTTGATACAAATTGGGTTTTTCAGAAGAGAATTTTGATATTTCATCATGTACCTCCTCCCCATAGTGGTGCCATTCTAGGTCTAAAATTGATTAATATGCTTACTGAATAGGTAATTGAGAAGATGATATTTTTGGTAACTTTAGATAATACACGCTACAATGAAGGTGTTGTGGATAGGTTGATCAAACATCTTGAGTTAATGGTTTCTTTACTTGCCAATGGAAAGTTTGTACATATTCGATGTGCAAATCACATTTTGAATTTTGTTGTTAAGGCAGGTTTAAAGCCAATCAAAACTGTGATATGTAACATTTGCAAAAGCATAAAATATGTTAAAGGTTCTGAGGCAAGGAAAATAAAGTTTGTAGAGTGTATTAAGAACCTTGGCTTAAAGTTGAATGGGAAGGTGCGTCAAGACGTACCAATGAGATGGAATTACATATTTTTATGCTTGATAGTGATTTTCCTTATAATCGAGCATTTTTTGATTTTAAGGTACTTGATATTGAGTTTAAATATTGTCCTTCTTAAGATAATTGGGTTAAAGGTAAAAGGATTACTAAGTTTTTGAAGCCTTTATATGAAGTCACTACTTTATTTGTTTATTTTCATAAAATTTGGAAAATTCATATGATAATAATAGAAGAGAAGCACAACGAGGATCTTAATATCAAGGCAATGACAATTGAAATGGAAACCAAGTTAAAAAAATATTAGCAGGAAGATTATAATCCAATTGCATCAATGGCGGTAGTCCTTGATCCTTGATACACGTTAAAACTTATAAAAAATTTCTTTACCAAACATGATCCACTCACTTGCAATGAAAAGGTAAAGGTTGTTGAGGATAATATGCATGCATTATTTAGAGAGTACTTGAAAAAATCAATTGTTGATGTTGATATAGTGGGAAGTAGTAGTGGTAGAGGTGATGTTGAAATGGAGGACTATGATTTTTTTGGAAGTCTACAAGAACTTGGTTTAGAAAAGACACAACTATATTACTACTTGGAAGGACTAGTGTTGATTCACAAAGGAAATGAAGATTTGGATGTACTTAAGTTTTGGAGAGATAATAGGATTAAATATCCAAAACTCTCAATCATAGCACGTGATTTGCTAAGTATTCCTATTACCACTATTGCATATGAGTCTGCTTTCAGCATTGGAGATCATGTTATTGGTAAATATCAAAGTTTAATTTTACCCGAGAATGCAGAAGCAAAATTATGTTCATGAGATTGGCTTTATGGTCATCAAGGTAAAATATTGTCAAAACATGTCAATTGTTTTATAAAAATCTTCTTGTGTCTTGTCTATTTGTCTCTAATCTTTATAAGTTTTTAGCTTCTGATGACTCTAAAGAAGAGGATGACATTGCAATAGATGTGGATAAAATTATTTCTTAAATATTTAATTAGCTTGGTGATGTGTGTAGGTATATGCATAAGTTTTTCCTTCTTGGGATCCCATTTTGCTTCTCTATCTGTCTCTGAGAAATCTGTCATTTATCTGTTAGCTGGCTGACTACTTTGTGTATGTATGTAGTGTTGCATTAGCAATTTTATGACTTTAGTTATTATACTGTCTATTTGATGTTGGCTATAGTGTTACTATAATGCCTTAATGAGAGGACAAGACCACTATTGTAATTCAATTTGATTGATCACACATTTGATACTCAGAAAGGCAAAAGTACTTTAGTGAATAGCACTGGCCGCTTTGACATTTGCTGGTAATAAGTCTGAACACTAAAAGATACAAATTTGGGTGTGTTGTGGCCGTTTCTTTACATGTTAATTAGTTGTATGCGATTTCAGTATGTAATTTGTATCCTTGTGCTACTTTCTCAACATATAGTGAGTTGTTTCAGTCTTTAGATAATTAGTATGCATAATTATAAAGAATCTTCAGCATTTTTGAACATCTTCTAGAATTAATGCCTTCAAATGACTTGTTAATTTATTCTTGCTTATGGAGCTAAGGCAATGGCTATAAAATGTCTTGATTCATAAAATGCAAGGTGCAATTTTTTTTGGGAAATCTAATTGTGTATCAAGGTAGTATAAAGAAGTAAATGAATGGTCAAAATATTCCTCCCATTTGTGATTTTTCATTTGGAAAAGTGTGGAGTGTAGAACTAGGCTTCTTTTACATAAGTTTGATGTACCAGTGTATAAGTTTCTGGATAAAAGACATGCAATGTGAAATATGGATGGAAAAGATAATGCCTACTTGACATTTTCATCCGCTGCTTTCGATCTTTGCGATTTAAGTTTTATAAGTTATAACCAATATAATTTGGAGGATATCCCAGGTATGGTCTGCCAACCGTTCCCATTCTTGACATCAGCATTATTTTAATAGAGTGGAGGGTTACGTATTCATGTTGAGTATTTTATCTATCATTTGTCTCTTAGAACTGCTATTAGGAATTGTTTATATTTGACCAAGTAGCGTAGTACAGCTGCCTATGCTTTAAAAAAATGAATGTTTTCTTATGCTTACTCATCTTTAAAAAAGGGATGTTTCCTATACTTCTCTATCATTTGTATGGTGTACAACCAGAATACTTTTTTATGATTAATAATATTAGAAAGAAAAGAAAATTGAGGTATCGAGGACAATAACCGGTACATCTTGCTGAGTCTTTCCGCGTATGTGCACTAATCCTAGGCTTGGTAAACAAAAATTAGTAATGGCTAGGAAGTAGTCTTTTATTGAGCTTAGGATTCTTAATTTGAAAAAGTTTGTTGTTTCCGATTACTACATACTCGACTGATGTTGCCTATCTTATTGTTTGGGGATGTTCATTAGTGAAGTTCAATAAAGTTGTGAGTGTGTGCAAATGAACTGAGAAGTTAACTGATGGTGTGTAAAAGGGTGTTTTACTAATGTTTTATTGTTTATACAAATACCATGAGAAAAATGGATGAATAATCTGAAAGTCAGAAGTATAAAAAGCTGCGACACAGTTACCACAATTGTGCACTAACACACTTGTTAATGTCATCTTTGTTTAACAATTCTGACTTGTAATGAATTTCAATTTTGTGGGTTCCTTCTATTTTGGAACAAGTCTGGCCATTTGATTGGAAGTTTTAGTTTTGAAATCAATAGTTATAGTTTGTGAGAAGCACTATGTTATCTGCACTTTGGTAACAAGTTCATCATGATATAGATGTGTTATATATTGTTAGTAGTTTGTGAAGTTACTTACCATTTTTATTACGTTATGGATTAAATTTTTTTATAGAAAATTTCCTGTGATTATCTAATAAGTGATATTGTTGATATATTAAGTGGGTCAAATTGGATGTGTCATGACCCAACCCAGTTTTTAGCACAGTTTAGCCCAACTCAATATAACCCAAAGTAAATTTGGGTGGATCATGACCCAACAAAATTTTAGTTCAACCCATTTTAAACTCTCCAATTTCAGCCCAACCCGCCCATTTGACACCCCTAGTTGCAAACATTGATTAAGTTCTCTAATTATTATCTTGCTTGAGAAAGAGATTTAGAATTGGGTAAGGATTCATGGTGAGGGTTTGGAGATTTTCCATCTAATAGTTGAGGCTAGAGATAGCTTAATCCACTTAAGCTAATTGGTTGGTTAATTGTGAAGGATTTGGAGTTCGAGAGAATCCAAAAGATATATGCTTGTTGGTCGAGAGACAATTAGTATAACTCGAACCAAGGCTATCCACACCATAATCAAGTCTAAACCAATTATTTAATCCCAATTACAATTGGTTACCCCATCGCAAGCACACCTTTGGTTACTTAATTTTGATAAACCTCAACAATCGTGTTAACTTGTTTCTTGTTTACTCTTGACATAATCACTTGTTTAAATCAACCCCCTAATTTAATTTTATTGTGTTTCTTGCTACAATATGCACACTCAAGTAAATTACATTACAAAATTTAGTTCAATCTCTAACTAATGTATGTGGGATCAACCCTAATTATTGAGTTGGATAATATATTGTATAACGAACATGTACACTTTCTCCTAGTGAGATGTGGATTTGGACGTTATCATGCTAGAATTCATAATATTAAGTAAAGATTTCACTCTCACATCAGTCTCATGATTTAAGCCCCAAATTGGGTGTCATAATGACAATTCATCTTAGTTTCCACAATGATTAACTAAATTCACCCAATCCATGGAATGGTTTACACAAGAAATGTCTGAAGAAAGTCAAGTCATAACCTACCTCAAAGTTGAACCGCAAAACCCTATTTGATCACACACGAGCCTTACCTTTTTGAATGGTTTTACAATACACTCAACCTATTAATAACAAGTTATACATCTAAACAAGAGTCTAATAATACTTATATTGCTATGGTTCTAATTCAGATCCAAAAAGTCAACCCCAAGCCTCCAAGAGAAAAACTAAAATTTTATTGAAAAATTGATTTACCCATAAATTAAGGAGTTCAAATATTAAATTTCATCAGCAAGGATCCCAGGTACGTTATTTCTTACCTACACCTGTGCTTATTGCGTATTTATTCTATTTGCTAGCCTTGTATGATGTTCTGTTGACTTCCCGCTGGGCTAGTTCATCTGTACTTTTCGTGGATTTCTGTGACTATTTGGTTCTATTATGTCTATTACTACACTTTTATCTTATATGTGCCTAGTCGGCCTATGATACCTAATTGGTACCTTATGCTTCGCATTTGGTGCTCATACTACACCCTGCATCTTCTAGTGCAGATCCTAGTGTGGGCCATCGTCGTTAGCTCATGGAGACTCGTGCGAGGTGCTGCTTTTAGTGATATTCTGGACTGAGGGTGAGCTCTTGGCGACCAGAGCTTAGCTTTTAGTTTATTTTTTTATTATGTACTCTACTTCTACTCGGAGACAGCTTTGTGTATATATTGTTTTAGACCCCTTGTACTCCGTATGTAGATCCGTCTCTTATACACTATGATACCAGGTTTTGGGTTTGGTTTAGCTTCTGCTTTATATCTATATTATTCGTGTTATCTATTTTCTTCATCTTGTACCCTTGCTTCAGATTATTTAAACTGTTCTTCCTCTTCATTTGCTAGATAGTAGCCCATTACCAACCGTTCCGGGCTACAGGGATTGGTTCGTCTACTGGGGGGTTATAAGTGTCATCATGACCAAGAAATCTAGTCGTGACAGCTTGGTATCAGAGCTCTAGGTTCACCGGTGTCATCGGTATATGATCTAATGTCTAGTAGAGTCCTGCAGATTAGGGCGGAGACGTCCATACTAAATCTTTGGGAGGCTACAGTGACATCTTAGGAAGAATTGGACTTTTCTTGTTTCTATCTCGTGCATAGAATCCTTGAAAGTTTCTGGAAATCTTACTTACTCTGGTTCACTCTTTTTAAGATGGTTCGTACGAGATCTTCAGCTTCTGGCGGAGGAGACCCTCGTGCCCCTGCACCTCCAACTCCAGGTAGGGGTATGGGTGGTCGCAAGGGTAGAGGTAGGGGTCGTGGATTCCCCAGAGCAGCGACACCAGCTAGGGCTGCTAGGGTTTAGGTAGAGCTCCAGTATGACTACGAGCCAGAGTTTGCTCCAGAGTAGCAGCATGTGGACCCGGGGGCAACCCAGGTACCACCAGCTCCAATACAAGTTCCAACACCAGTTTTTGTGCCAGCTTCAGCCCCAGCTCAGTTTTCGGATATTAGGGGTCTACTTGTCCAGCTTTTGGGTATGATTCGGGAGAGACCTTCATAGGTAGCACAGACACCAGCTCAAAGGGCAGCCCTGGGTGTTCATAGTTCAGGAGGTCAACCTGCTACTGCGGCTCCCCGTGCGGAGGTTGTTCCAATTCCTTCAGTTTCACAGCCTCTTGCTCCTCGCCCAGCTATGACAGATGGGAAGCATAAAACGTTTGGTAGGTTCTTGAGGTTGGCACCATCAAGATTTGCTGGTACGTCGGGTCAGGACCCGCATGATTTTATTACTACGTGTGAGGAGATGTTGCACCATCTGGGTTTGTTTGAGACTCATGGAGTCGGTTATACCACCTATCAACTAGAGGGCCCAACGAAGTTATGGTGGAGGGCATAGGTTGCTTGAAGATCTTCTGCATCGCCTCCTTTGACCTGGTTTGAGTTCTATGAGGTCTTTATGGCCAAGTTTCTTCCTCAGAGTGATAGTGAGCGACGCAGGGAGCAATTTACTCGGCTTCTGCAAGATTCTACATCTGTCTCGGAGTATGAGACCCATTTTCACTAGCTAGCATCGTTTAGAGCTATGATCATTACTACCGAGGAAGGTAGGATTCATAGATTTTTATTGTGTTTGAGTCCATAGATTAGGCAGCCAACTAAGATATTGGTTGCCGGTGGTCGGTCATTTCAGGCTATTGCAGACAATCCCTATATTATGGAGGACTTAAAGTGACATGATCAGGGGGCCAGAGATAAGAGGCTTCGATATCAGGGCAGCTATAGTGGTTCCAGACACGGTGGTAGAGGTTTAGGCTAGTGGGGTCGGGGTTATCAGCCACAACAATAACAGGGTCAGGCTAGTAGACTGGTTCAGGCATCGCTTCAGGCTTCTGGTTCTCAGTTTGAGAAGGGTTAGAGCAATCAGAGTGGTCAAAATAGTCAGTCTGTGAGAATTACTACTTCTCCACACAGGTTCAGCGGGTTTGTCTCGATAGGGTGGGCCATCAGGGTCGTGCTATGAGTGTGGGGTCAGCGGTCATTTTGCTAGAGATTGCCCCCAGTATGGTACAGTTCAGCCTATTCGCTCCGTTTAGTTACTGGCTCGAGGACGTAGTGGTCAGGGTTGAGGTGGTGCTCTGTGTGGCAGAGCAGGTGGTAAGGCTGGCGGTTGGGCAGGTGGAGGTCATTGTCAGTTCTATGCGGTCCTTGGGAGACCGGAGGCAAAGGCCTCGGATGCTGTGATTACATGTATGATTTTTGTATACCAGCAGTCTGCTATGGATTTATTTGATCCTGGATCCACTTATTCCTATGCATCTTCCTACTTTCAGCCTTGTTTGGCATTGGCTAGTGAGCCATTATCTGTTCCTGTTTCTGTTTCGACCCCAGTAGGAGATTCTTTAGTAGTGGATCGGATTGTGAGATCCTGTGTGATATCTGTTGATGATTTGGAGACTTGGGGTGATTTGATGATCCTTGATATATTAGATTTTGATATGATACTGGGCATGGACTGGTTATCCCCTCACAGTGCAGTTTTGGATTGTTATGCCAAGACTATTACAATAGTTATGCCCGGTGTATCCCCAGTTGTGTGGTAGGGTTCTGTTAGCCATGCAATGTCTGGGATCATCTCTTGTCTTCGAGCTAGGATGATGATTTCCCGTAGGTGTTTAGCTTATCTAGCATATGGTTGAGATGCTAGTGCTGACCCTTCGTCTCCTGAGTCAGTTCCTGTGGTTAGAGACTGTGTTTCCTACCGACCTACTAGGCCTTCCACCTGAGAGAGATGCTGATTTAGCCATTGAGTTAGAGTCGGGCACCAGGCTTATTGATATTCCTCCCTACCGTATGGCTCTTGCTGAGTTGAGAGAGCTTAAGAAGAAGCTCCATAATTTGTTAGCTAAGAGGTTTATTAGGCCGAGTGTGTCTTTTTGGGGTTCTCCTGTTCTCTTTTGTGAAGAAGAAGGATGGGTCGATGCGGATGTGTATTGACTATCAACAATTGAATAAGGTGACAACGAAGAATAGGTATCCGATGCCGAGGATTGATGTCTTGTTTGACCAGCTCCAGGGTTCAGCCATGTTTTCGAAGATTAATTTGAGGTCCGGCTACCATTAGTTAAGGATTAGGGCAGAGGACATCCCTAGGACAGCATTATGGCTACTATCAGTTCCTGGTGATGTCTTTTAGGTTGACCAATTCCCCCGTAGCCTTTATGGACTTGATGCATAGGGTGCTTAGCCCGTATCTGGATCTATTCGTAATAGTCTTTATTGATGATATTCTGATATACTCGAGGAGTAGGGATGAGCATAACAATATTTGAGGATTGTACTTCAGACTTTGAGATATCATCGGCTTCATGCCAAGTTCTCAAAGTGTGAGTTTTGGCTCGAGTCAGTTGCATTCATAGGGCACATGGTGTTTAAGGATGGGATTAGGGTTGATCCGGGTAAGATTTTTGCGGTTCGTGATTGACCTAGACCTACTACTCCTATTGAGGTTCGCAGCTTTATTGGTTTAGCCAGGTACTACAAATGGATCGTTGAGGGATATTCCTCTATATCATCCCTCTTGACTATGCTGACTAGGAAGGATGTCCCATTCCAGTGGTCGGATCAGTGCGAGGATAGCTTTCAGAGGCTTAAGACCTTATTGACTTCAGCTCTAGTTCTGACTTTGCCGGTTGAGGGTCAGAGTTTCTCCGTGTATTGTGATGCTTCAGGGGTTGGTCTTGGTTGTGTATTGATGCAGCAGGGCCGAGTGATAGCATATGCGTCGAGACAGTTGAAGGTTCACGAGTGCAACTACCCCACTCATGACTTGGAGTTGGCGGTGGTAGTCTTCACGCTTAAGATCTGAAGGCACTACTTATATGGAGCTCACTGTGAGATATTCACCGATCACCATAGTCTTCAGTATATTATGAGTCAGCGAGAGCTGAACTCAAGGCAGAGGAGATAGATTAAGCTACTAAAGGACTATGATTTCACTATTCTATACCATCTGGGCAAGGAAAATGTGGTAGCGGATGCTTTGAGTCAGAAGGCGGTGAGCATGGCAAGCTAGCTTCACTTTTAGTTTCTGAGCGACTGTTGGCCTTGGACATCCAGTACTTGGCTAACTGATTGGTTAGGCATGACTTGTCGAATCCTACCAGAATTCTTGCAAGTGTTAATGTCCGATCTACTCTAGTTGATCAGATTCAGAGCTGACAGTTTGAGGATCAGAGTTTGTGTGACCTTTGTTATCAGGTAGTTTAGGGTGAGGCTATCCGAGCTACTTTGGGTTCTGATGGTATTCTAAGGGTTGATGGCCGACTTTGTGTTCCGAGGGTTGGTGATCTAATTTAGTTAATACTCCATGAGGCACAGTATTCTAGATACTCTATTGATCCTGGCGCGGCAAAGATGTATAGAGATTTGAGATAGTTTTACTGGTGGTGTGGTCTGAAGCGGGATGTAGAAGAGTTTGTATCTCGGTGCTTGAACTGTTAGCAGGTGAAGTTCAAGCACATGAGACCGGGTGTCTTGATGCAGCGACTTCCCATTCCTGAGTGGAAGTGGGAAGGTATTACTATGGACTTTGTTGCCTGTTTGCCTTATACTTCTCGAGGTTTTGATTCCATTTTAGTGATTGTGGATCGGCTGACTAAGTCAGCCCACTTCTTGTAAGTTCAAACTTCCTATGGTGCTGATAGGTTAGCTCAGATCTACATGCGCGAGGTTGTTTGGTTTCATGGGGTCCCAGCTTCTATCATTTCAGACTGCGGAACGCAGTTCACATCTCAATTCCGGAGAGCTATACAGTGGGATTTAGGTACGGAGGTTCAGCTTAGTACCACTTTCCATTCTCAGACAGATGGCTAGTCCGAGAGGACTATTCATGTCTTGGAGGACATGCTTCGAGCTTGTGCGCTTGACTTTGGAGGTTCATGGGATCAGTTTGTGCCTTTGGCCAAGTTTGCTTATAATAATAGTTTCCATTCAAGCATCGGTATGGCACTATTCGAGGCCTTGTATTGTAGGCATTGCAGATTGAGGATTGGTTAGTTTGATGGGTTAGAGTCCAGACTGCAGAGTACAGATTTGCTTAGAGATCCCTTGGACCAAGTCCATTTGATTCAGGACAGACTTATAGCATCCCAGAGTAGGAAGAAGAGCTACGCTGATCGTAGACTTCGTGCCTTAGAGTTCAGTGTTGATGACTTGCTTTTCCTTTGAGTATCGCCTGTGAAGGGCGTGATGACATTTGGTTGGCGGGGCAAGCTTAGCCCCTGGTTTATTGGGCCGTTTGAGATTTTACAGAGGGTTGGTAGTGTTGCCTACATGTTGGCTTTGCCTCTGATGTTTTCAGCTGTTCACCCAGTTTTTCATGTATTGATATTGCATCGGTATGTGCCAGATGAATCTCATGTGTTACATTGGGATTCAATTCAGTTAGACGAGAGTTTATCATTTTTTGTGGAGCCAATAGCTATTTTAGCCAGGATATCAGGAGGTTGAGATCTAGAGAGATTCTGGTTGTAAAGGTTCAGTGGAGACATCATCCGGTCTAGGAGGATACTTGGGAGACCGAGAGTCAGTTGCGTGCTCAGTATCAGCAGTTGTTCGAGCCTTCACGTAATCTCTTCTTCTTGACTTTTGAGGAAGAAAGTCTTTTTAGTAGTGGATGTTGTGATGACCCTTCCGGTCATCTTCATATTTGCGCATTTATTGTACTATTAGAGCCTTTATGTAGCGGCCCTAAGTCATTTATGGCTTGCTGGGACTGGTAGTTTGGTACCCTGGTCGTTCGTTTGGTTGTTTTGCCCTTTTTCTTATTTTAGAGATTCAACTTAGAATATCATTGACTCTAGTCAACATTCTTAGCGAACGTGCTCAGAATTGAATACTGATAGTTCCGTTAGCTCCATTTCATCTAGTTGGACCTTCAGTTGAGGCCTGGGAACTTTTGGTTTGGGTTTTGGGTGGTTTTCTCTGTTTTCAGGCCATTTGGAGTTGAAAGTGTAATTTTTGGTGGCTTTCGATGATCGGAGTGTCAAATTTAAAATCTGACGATTCCATAAGCTCCAGAATGAGGAGTTTTGGGTTGGGAAGGTGGTTGGTTCAGGTTCCGGGTGAGTCAAACTCATTTTGAGCCTTTGGGTTTGTTTTTGTTAGTGTTGACTTGGGTCAACATTTTGCCGAAATGACCTCATATGGAATTTTTGTTGATTCCATTCAGTCCAAAATGTCATTTCCACTCTCTTAGCATTATTAGTTTCTGAATATCAATTTCCGATTGTGCCCGGAATGCCCCATCGAATTTTGGATAGTTGCAGACTTTTCCTTGTTGCAAGTGCAGGCATCAAGCCTCTATCGCGATCGCGAGACTCACCCTTCGCGACCTCGATGAAGCGCCTGACACCATGTTCTTCGCTATCGCGTGATCGCCGGTCATGATAGCGATGAAGTCCCTCCTTCTCTGTTCTTCGTGACCGCGTGGCTAGCCTTTGTGATCGCGATGGTCTAGCCAGCATGGTCCTCGCGACTGGGAGGGGTCCCTTTGCGACTACAATGAAGGACCCCTGAATAGTATATAAGCTTTCACTTCGTCTCTTTCATTCAAGAACTCAAATTCTCCATTATTGGCAGCTGAAAAACTCGTCTAAGCATTGTACTTGGTCAATTCTGGGTGATGAGTTGCCTTTCCTTGGTCTTAATCGTTCCTCTATTGTAATTGGTAATTTCTAATCGCTTTAATCCGTCAAATTATCTCTTTTGATTCCTTAATTGACCCTTGGGTTGGCTGGCTGGTTTGAACCAATTCTTTGGCCAATTTCCCTCAAAAACCTAAGCATGCACCCTTTGGGGGGGTGATCATCGTGCTCCTGTTCATTTTTGGTTTCGGGTTGCAGGGCCCACGGTCCCGCCGGTTACCTGATTTTCGAGCTGGCTACAATTGTGGCATTATTGGTATCGTTAGACTCATTTTAATGTTTTATTTATGATTTTGTTAGTTTGATACTTGTTCGGAGCTTCTCGGAGCAGTTTGGCCCCGGACATCGTCGTTCCTGCAGCTTGTCATCAGATGACAGGTAGGTTATGGTCTAAACTCCCTAGACTTAGCATATATCGGATAAAATTGTACTTGCTTGCATCCTTAGGTTGGGATTTTAGGTTGGTACCACAGACCCTGACCGCTTTTCCGCGATTCGCCCTGTTTCTTCTCTCCGTTGTGTGTAGTATTCTTAGTACTTGGTGTTATCACCCTTATGGCCCTGTGTGGCCTTGTTTGACTCTGGAACATAGAAGGTGGGTTATTCATGGGTGCCCGTGAGTCCCGGGTATCGTTATCGTGATATTATGCTAGCTATCTGTGTTGTAGAGCGATTGTAGCCTGTGCAGGCCTGATAGGTTATTGTGGGTTGGAGGCCATTATTGTGATTGTGTATGCCATTCACCATGCATATAGATTGGGGGGATTTATTCTTGATTTTACTATGGTTTTGGCTTTGGGCCTACTGGGGCTGATTTTCTAAACTTTGCTTGGCCCGTCGGGCCTGTTTTTGATAAAAAAATATCTAAAGGGGGTTTGGTAACTTTTGATGGGTCTTCTTGGGGTAAGGGAGTTGAAAGGATATTTCTCACTAGTTAGACTTATACTAGACTCGACGAGATCGAGGGCTAGACTTATTTACTATAGCTTCCGGGGTGATGCTCGACTAGGCGGGGCTGTGTGCTAGGGCTATTGGACTTACTATTTTAGACCTGGATACCCTCAAGGCAGCTTTACTTGGGGATTGATTTGAGATTGCGGGGCATCTAGTATGTTGGTCGGAGGCCTCCATGGACCTTGCCATTCCGGGCCAGAGGCTGCGAGCTGCGGGTGCCAGAGAGGGGGTATACAGTGTAGTAGAGGTATACGAGTGTGACCTTCAATGAATCCTATATTTTGGGCCTTATAGGTCTCCAGAAGCGGGTAACATACGGTACTACTATCACTCTTGACTTAGCATGGCACCATATCATTCATCTATGTGAGGTACCACCCTTGTTTGCTGTTTGCTGATTGTACGCTCCGATAGTATGGGACGCCGGAGGGTGTAGTTTTCACTTGTTTGCGTTCCTCGGTTGTATGGATGGCCGGGGGACTGTAGGTATACTCCTGTTCTTATCATGATACCATCCCTTATCCCGTTTATGATTTTGAGATATTATTCTGCAACGTTATTAGTACTGGTTCTGAGAGGATTAGTTTGGGTATTGATTCCTGTTTTCCGAGCATGTTTATCTTCACTCACCTCTCCCATTCCATATACTTGAGGTTACCGGTATACCTTCCAGTTCTTAAATTGATTATGTATATATTGTTATTGCAAGGATCCCAGGTGCATTATTTCTTACTTACACTTGTGCTTGGTGCGTATAAATATTCTATTTGCTAGCCTTGTGTGTTGTTCTGTTGATTTCCCTGTGGGCTAGTTCCTGTGTACTTTTTGTTGATTTCTGTGACTAGTTGCTTCTATTCTGTCTGTTACTACGCTTTTATCTTGTATGTGCCAAGTCAGCCTATGTTACCTACTGTGTACCTTATGCTTTGCACTTGGTGCTCATACTACACCCTGCATCTTCTGGTGCAGATCCTAGTGTGGGCCATCGCCGTTAGCTCATGGAGACTCGTGCGAGGTGCTGTTTTTGGTGATATTGTGGACTGAGGGTGAGCTATTGGCGATCAGATCTTAGCTTTTAGTTTCTCTTTTTATTCTGTACTCTACTTTTACTCGGAGACAACTTTGTGTATATATTGTTTTGGACCCCTTATACTCCGTATGTAGATCCGTCTCTTATATGCTATGATATCAAGATTTGGGTTTGGTTTAACTTCTGCTTTATATCTATATTATTCTTGTTATCTATTTTCTTCATCCTGTACCCTTGCTTCCGCTTATTTAAACTGTTCTTCTACTTCGTTAGCTAGATAGTAGCCCATTACTGACCGTTCTGGGCTACTAGGATTGGTTCGCCTACTGAGGGGTTGTAGGTGCCATCATGACCGAGAAATCAGGTCGTGACACCTCCATTATTCATTTGGATTATTCTGTTGAGTCCAATGCCATTTCCATTTGGGTATCATGTTTGGTTTGTGTTCACAGGATTCTAAATGAATCCTAAGGATCCATCCATAGTGTTTTTAGACTTGTGTTGTTTCTTGTTTTACCAGCTTCTGGTGCAGCTATAGGTCCTTCATCACATTTGCGAAGGTCAATATTTTTTACCATCATATTCATGAGCTAGCCTCCATGTTCGCAATGAAGAACCCACTGGGGCCCAACTCAGGGTCCTTCTTAGAATTTTCATGGAGACCATCGCGAATGCGATGGGTCTCCTAGGTGCTTCATCGCATTCATGATGAGGTTCCTATATTCGTGATGAAGGGACCCCTGGCAGTTATATACTACTCCTCTTGATTTTCATCACCATTTCAAATGAGAATTTCATTTCCATTGAGCTTGGAGCTATAATTATTGAGACTTTTTCACCCAAGTTTGTTCCTGGTAAGTTCCTCACATTTCCCCGCTTGCTTTCCATCTGTTTGATGCGTCTTTTGGTCCATATTTTTGTAGATTTCATGTTTAAATTCTTGCAAAAATCTCTTTGATAAATGGATCTTTGAGGGTATTTTCAGCCCTGAAACGTGTCCTGAACCCAAATTTTAGGCATGGGTTTTATGACCCTACAGGGAATGTAATTGTAATTTTTGTTTTTGGTTTCATCAAATGGCCCCGAGGGTCAATTTTTGACCTGATTTAGAATCCAAAATTCTATATTTCAATATAAGTGTCATTGTTATTGACTCGTAGAATTCAGTTATGATATCGTGGCAGTAGTCAGAGGCACTTCATAAGGGAAAGGCTCTCGAGTGATAGTTTACAATTACGGTTCAACCTTGAGGTAGGTTATAGTTTACCTCCTTTAGACTTAGCTCAACTAGATTTTTATAATTTATAAGTTGAATGAATTTTAGCTTAGGTTGTAGGGTAGAATTAGGCTTTAATCCCTTTTCCTGAAGTATTGGCCATTTATGATATCGTAGAATATAATTTCCTATTTATCCTTAGTTTAGGTTGTTATAGCTATAATGTGGTTAGACTAAAATTCTTAGTGTATGTTTTGAGGTGGATTTCATGGTAGAATAGGCTTTTACTATTGATTTTTGCTTTATCGCTCCATTTCCATGTTTTATTTTTGTATATCGTGTAATTATGAGCTCGAGGCCATAGCTTTAGCTTGGATGGAGTTACAGGTTAGTTGGCTAGCTTGAAGGATGCTTATATATTTCCTTGTGATGACACGCAAAAATTCATACATTGATATTGGTACGATTCGAAAGAAAATATGGGCTTTTTGGTTTTTAAAAAGAAAGTTGTACCATTTTTCTAAGGTTGAGGTTATGGAAGAATTTCTCATGAATTTATCATTCATTATCTGAATTGGAAAGGCAATATCAATTTTATACTCGATCTGAGGGACGTTTCTAGACCTTTTCTCTATTTACTTTCTGTTGATAAGTCTGAGGCACAATTTCGGGTGGCCCAGAAGCACATATTTGAGTTTTTACTTTATTGCATATGTTGATGAGCTCGAGGTTATATTTCGGGTGGCCTGAGGGACTATTCTGGGTTTTACTTTTCTTGCATTAGCCACATATTGCATCATATCCTCCCATAATGCATTGCATTCTCTTCATTATGATTCTGTTATATACGAGATTATAGGTTATCTTCTGACTTACTTTTACATTCATGATTCTTAAATTATATATCATCCTTTGAGTTCAGTCGACCTATGATGCCTACTGAGTACCCCCTATTTTGGTACTCATACAACACTTTTGCATCTTTTCTTATGCAGCACCTCATACAATCCACCCTCGCTGATCTTCCACACGTTCAAGGCCCATTGTTGTTTGGATCATGGTGAGCTCCTGGCATTTGAAGATTTACTGCTTTCTTTATTGTACCTACTGCCTTTATTTTATATTTTTGATAGACAGTAGTATCTTGTATAGCCTTATTCTAGTATGTTAGATGCTCTTGTACCAGTGACACCATGTCCGGGATTTGGTTCTTATGTATATATTTTGTCTTTCTTAGGATCTTCAGGGTCCATTTGTATATTTTGTACCATTTTGTGTAGACATATACTTGTGGACTGTTCTTATTATGATCTTACTTCTGCTTTATCTGTTTTTAGCTTCATTTGTAGTATAATATCTTGGGTTCTGGCTTGCCTATTGGAGGGTTTTAGTAGGCTCCATCATGGCCCAATTTTGGGTTGTAATAGTGTGGTATCAGAGATTTAGGTTCATCGGTCTTACCAGTACAAGAGCAAGTGCCTAGTAGAGTCTCAAGGATTGGTACAATGACATCTGTATCATTATATGGAAGTCTATAGGGCATTCTTAGGAAATATTCCATCTCGAATGACTCCTTATTATGTGTCCTTGATTCTATGAACTTCTAAATGTAATTTGTTTCTTTTTTTCTCAGATGATTTGGATGAGATCAACAGCCGGTAAGGACGACGATCCTACGCCTGTAGTTAAATCCCCAACTAGGGGATGGAGCAGAGGTAGACGTAGAGGTTAGGTTACGTCACCAAAGCCAGAGGCAGAGGTAGAGGATGTTCAATATCATTTGAAAGGCGTAGGGCCAGCCCAACATCGGGAGGGTTTTGTGGCTAAACTAGTTGTATAGGATACATTGGTCTAGAATATTGGATTTTTGGAGGGTATGTCATAGGTAGTAACCTTATCGGGTACTCCAAGTGGTTCACAGGTTCAAAATGAGACACTGACTTTAGCCAAGGCAACGACATAGAGTTCAGGAGTACAACCTGCTATTATGGCTCCCCGTTTAAAGGTATTGCCAATTCCGACAGTTGCTCAGCCTATTGCAGCTAGGCCAGATATGTCTTCTGAGGAACAAAAGATGCTTGGTAGGTTCATCAGGTTAGGTCTTCCAAGGTTTTTTGGTGCTCCGGGAGAGGATGATCACAAGTTCTTAGTCAGTTTCCAGGAGAGGTTGCATAACCTTGGCTTAGTAGAGTCCGACAGGGTTGATTATACTATGTTTCAGCTGGTGGGTCCAGTGAAGCAGTGATGACGAGGCCCATTTTCATGAGTTGGTTAGGTATGATACTATGATTCTTCCTACAATGGACGAGGGGGTTTATTTGTTTGCAAGAGGGTTAGCCTCAAATCTAAGTGGAATCCCAAGTTCCCACTAGTAATTTCACATCCGATACTATGAAATCCTTTCTCAAGCAATTATATAGTCAAGTATTGAAAATTAATGTTTGCAACCACTAATTTTAGGATTAAAACTTGATGAAATTACTTGACCCATGTAAATTAAGCAATTATAAGCTAGAATAGATAACACTCACACCCATTTCTTAAGCACCCATCATCAATACACCCCTAGAAAGGAGAATTTAGTCACTCATAGTAAGAGAGAAAGATATACCAGCTGGGTAATTCAAAATCCCTTCCATTAGAGCTAAATCTCAAGTTCTAGATTCGATTTGAGCACAAAAGTGTTAACCAAGAGAATTAGATTGAAACCCTCTTCTCAATAGAGGTGAAAAACTTAGTCTCTAAGCTAAAAACTCTTCAAAATGTTCAGAATGATAAAAGTTATTTACAATTGTGCCTGAATAGGCCTTTTATTGTTTCCCAAAACGTCACTAAAAATTTAGGACAAAAATGCCTTTCGGGAGGTGTGCGGTTCACACGTTGTGATGTGCGCGTCACACACTGCCTCCGATTGAACCAGTTACTTCAGCTAGAATTGGGAGTTCCGTGTAAAGGGGGTGCAGTTCGCACCTCAGGATGTGCGCATCGCACAATGACCGCACCCCTTGATAGACTCTTCAGTGACTTTTGCAACTTCTACAGAGGAGGTGAGATTTGCACCTTGACCTGTGCATGTCGCACGACCACCGCATCTCTGATCTGAATCTTCAGCCTTTCTGAACACTTCATACTTCACTCCTTTTGAGCTCTTTTTTGGGTCCATTTCCTTGTTTATAATCAACAATCAAAAGTACCTACATAGACATCAATAAAGGCCATAAGAACCTCTAATTCTATTCAAAACATAGAAATAATTAATGGATATAGGCTCAATAAGTTAGTAGATTACCGACCTATCAAACTCCCAAACTTGAACTATTGCTTATCCTCAAGCAAGATACTTACAAGACAAGGAATGAATTATGCTCTAGGCTTAATCAAGGCACAAAGGACTACTCTACACTAAAAATTAAGAAAAATAATAAACGAAAGACTCAAACAAATGACTCAGCTACTATGCTCATCTCAATTTGGACCATCACAAATTCAAGGCAATTGATCAATTTAAAACCTTTTCCAAAAGGACATCATTTCTCATTCAAAGTCAAGGGAATTTTTCCATTCAAAGCAAGATATTTAAGCTTCTCAAGTCATTGGCATGGACCGTTAAGGTTTGCCTCGAGATTCGCCACACAACATGTCTCATTCATTCCCCTCAATTGAAATAGAGACTTCATGTTTCAATTTGAGTGCATGATGCCACTCACCACAAGAGAGAATCCCACTCACAATTATTCAATTCACAAAACACGGGATTATAGGAGAACCAAGAAGACTCTCACTCTCTCTAAGAAGTTCAAGTGCATGTGCGTTAAACCATAGGCTTGCCTTTCATGTATATCGCCACTAATGTAAGGTAGCCAAGCTCAAAATTACCAAGGACTTGCGGGTTACGATGTTGGCTAGGGCTAAGGTCAGGATATCATTTGGATCAAGTGACTACACCTCCCTAATTCTCTTTGTTCTCATTTCAAACAGCGCTCACATTTTTCAATTTCAACTTCACCTTATTCCTCCTCACACAACCCAAGATTTCACCTTTTTACTCATGATCATTCAAACTCCTTATACCAACTTCACTTGGTAGCACCTATTTTTGCTTTTCAATCTGCTCATTGGATTGATCTTTTGGAGCAATTTTCAATTCGAAATTAAGGTGCTACCTTGCACTTGACGTGCACTTCTTTTCTTCTCCTTGTTTGATCACATGCACCACCAAACTTAGGCATTTTCCAAGGTTATCTTTCGTTCCCCCCCAAACTTAGGCATTTAGCCTACATTTCATTTTTTAAGCAATTAGGTAGGATGGGTGAAAGAATAGTGGTTCCAAAAAGGTAAAGGTATTACAAGGTGCCAAAGAACGGTCAAGCTCAAAAGGGGTTCTCTAGGATTTGATGTCGTGGGAAGTCATTTGGGTGAAGTGACTGTCAAAAAGGGCCTAAGATCATCTTCCAAGCTCGGTCGCACCTAGATTTTGCGTTGAATCATATTCGTGGAAAGTTCAAGATGACATTTATGCACAAGAATCAAGGTAAAGACTCACCACACAAGGCATCATGCCACAAGACCTATTTCATTTGTCTCACAATCAATTGGGGAAAATGATTTTTGACAAGATATTCTTAGTTCATTACGCACTCATTTGTGAGTCAATAAATCTAAAGCAAGAGTGTGCAAGTCATGACAAGAGAATGGTTTTCCATAAATATTCATTTCCCTTCTTCCTTTTATTTTCAAAATAATTTGCCATAAGAAAATTTTCGGTGGGCCAATTTCGAGACAAGCAACTACGAACTCAATTCTAAACTAAAATGTGGCATTTTCCCTTAATAAAGTCACCTCTTAATCTATCATAGGGAAAAACCAAGTCGGTTCTACATACAAAAACATAAGAGAAGAAAAAGAAGATAATCAAAACTCTTGCTCCTTGGGAAAGAACCGTGGTATTAAGAAAACCCTCAGAGTTTATTTCTAAACTACTATTAACAAGGCAAAATCCGAATTGCGCGCTCATGATTCATTTTAAGACAAGCCTCGGCGTATGCATTTAGCGCATTTGCAAATCACGGGTAGTAAGACAATGTCATGTAAGACCAACCCAACACATAATTTCAATCAACAAAAATCAAGCCCGGCGAGGGCACAAATAAGCTCAGAATAAAATAGAACATAATAAAAAGGGCCCGACGAGGGAAATGTCAACACAACAAGCATAACAATAGTTATAGGCTCCCCCAAACTTAACTTAAGCATAGCCCCGATGCATAAAAATGTTATACAAATGAAAATGAGTGCCAAAAACTCCCTGAATAGGCTAATGGTGATGACGACGCCTCCTTGAGTAGAACTGATATGGTGGTTTTGAAGGTTGAGGTGCCGGTGGATCTAGCAGTGCCAGTGGTGATATATATAAATGTGCAGAATCTATCTGAAAACCTTCCAATGGTGGTATCATAGAATCCCATGGAAGCTTAAGGGGGCTGAATGGGTCACCCATATACCATCTATCCTCTACATTTATCAACTCATGATAGGACAGCCCCATGCCCCAACTAGGCCTAGGTGGAGTCCTCCAACCTGGAACAGGTGAGTTGGGAGGATTCAAGTATTGCTGGACTATTGGTGGATCAAGCACTGCTTCAATTTCGAAGGCACATTCATTGTTAGATTGAGTCCACCCCGTGTACCAATCATCATGGGCTAGCAGCTCTTTGGGATGGTGAGGAGTGTGGGGATGGTAGATTAAGATCACAATTTTATTCAACATGCGAGACAACTTACTTGATTTCCTATCCACTCTAGCACATAGATTTCTCACTCTTAACACTACCGATTTCAAGGCTGACTTAATGGCGGATTGAAGTATGGTCGGAATGTCTTTGGCCAAATTTTGTAGCATCTCCTCATTCTTGTTAGTAAGTAGACTCAGTTGTAGCAAGTTAACTGAGGAGGAGGTTGTGGCTTGAGATGCCCCATGAACCGTGCTCGAAGTTCCCTGAGACAAGGGTGAACTCCTTTCTTGATAATGCATAATGTTGTTGGCTCGAGACAGGAGTGTGGTAGCATGTGAAGGTTGATCGAGATGCCTTCTTTTGACATGTGGGGCATCTTTATCCCTCTTTGTTTCCAAAAAACCATCCCCTTAGCTTGGATCGCCTTGTCAAATTCTGGAAATAAAGGACACCCAGTTTGGACACATAGAAGAGTTATAAGCATAGGGAAAGCCATGAATGTGGAGTCATGGCGCGCCTTTCTCTTGAGGTGTTCGACGATGATTTCACCTTCATTCAAATGGAGGCCTCTCATGATATATGTAAGGAGAATTCTAATCTCTATGGTTACTTTATTGGTGTGGCTAGTCGGGATGAGTCTTATGCTCACAAAGTCAAGCCATATACGTGCTTCGAATTTGAGATTGGAGCGATGGATTTGTCTCTTGGATGTGGCCCACAATGGGTTTCCTTCAGCAATCACACTAGCAACCCATTCATATTCGTCATTCTTTCTGATCACACATTCAAAGTACCTTGATTCGGGGATTGGTTCGTCATCCCATATGGCAAAATAAATGGCTTCAGGGGTAATGTTCACCTCCTTACCTCGTACCAATACTGACTTGAGGCATGGTAACTTGCTTAGCGGGCCTTTGTGATTTAGATCATCGAGGCGAGCTCAGTATGAGACATAGAATTCCTGCACCAACTCAGGAAAGTAGAGGCCTGGTGTATTAGTAAAGTGTTCCCAAGCGCTTATGCAAAATTTCTTTAGAATATTCGGGAATTCTTCTTGGAACTCGTCTACATTGAACCTCTTTTCCTCAGAAAATGGGCGATTTCGAAATTTGAGATAATAGGCTTCCATTCTTCTGAGCTTAAAGCGGACTCCTGACTCAATGTGCTCAGCCTCTTACATAAGAACACCTGCATTTGGAGTGTGCTTCATTGCACGACTCTTTTGATAGTGCCTGTTGGAAGACATAATCTTGTGGATGGTCGTTAGCAGTATGTAATATGAATATATACACAACTAAAAGAAGTTAGGAATTCAGTGAAGTGGAAAAACAAATGAGGGGTTTGGGGCTCATGCAAACCACATGCGGACCGCACAAGGGAGAGTGCACGTCGTATGAGCTAACAGATTCCTACAGTTGGTTTCCAGCTATGGTGTGAAGCGGGTGCGGTTTGCACCTCGGCAAGTATGCATCGCACCAAGCTCCACCCCTAAGAATAGTGATGGGTTCTTCATCTTCAATAAGATGTGATTCCTTGTGCACACCGCACATCAACATATATGTATCACATGCGAAATGCAGAAAGGAGAAAACTTCAGCCCCGGACCGAAAGGTGGGCGTCTCGATCTAAACCAGCCTTGTCTACCAAGAATCGATACATCGAGAAGGTAGCACTCCCTTTGAAAGCTGGGCCCTCCTCAGGGAAAAAATAGAGTATAGAATAAAAGAAAAAAAATATATGAATTATGGGCGAACGATGGGAATTGAACCCGCGCATGGTGGATTCACAATCCACTGCCTTGATCCACTTGGCTACATCCGCCCCCTTCTTCGAACATATTCGAGGGTTCAATGTTACTATTATAACTTCGGCCAACACACAAGATGAGACTTTACCACCGTGGTCAGAGGGTCCTCCCTTGAACAAATTCTTAAAGGTTAGGTTACTACCTGCTTCTACGGAAGAGGTTTACTTTGTACCGCCCGGCGGTCATATAGATATGCGTTTTTTCTTTCATCTGCTTAAACGATTGCCGTGAGTAAACTTATAGGAATAATTGGATTTAACTTAGTTACAAGCAAGAAATAATAATGAAGAAATGAAAAGTATACAATTTTTTCATTTTTTCATTTTTATAGGGCTATAGGGATACAATTTTACCCGAATCAACCGCCTTTATCGAGAAAGATTACTTTTTTAGGCCAAGAGATTACTAGCGAGCTTTCGAATCAACTTATTGGTCTTATGGTATATCTCAGTATCGAGGATGAGACCAAAAAGTTGTATTTGTTTATAATCTCTCTTAATCCTAAACCGTATTCCCCGGCAACGGCACAAAAATTTGATACGCCGAAATTACACATCCTTTTAGAAGCATAAGTGGTCACTGATCAAATATAGAACCCAACGAAGGTTGGGGTCGATCCCACAGGGAATATGGTATGATTATGGTCAATTAATATTTACTCGCGCTTTTACTCGTTTATTTCCCACGAAAAGGGGGGGTTTAAAGTAACAAGTATTAATTGTGACTAGAATGTAAACAAGTAACACGTGATAATTTTATGAGTTGGAATCAATGGGTGAGATTACTAGGGTCGTGTTCCCCATGAGATCATAACTTAGTAGGGCGTTGAACTTAGTAAACTAGTTTGGTGCTTAGCATGTAGAATCAGTAAGTTAGGTTCACCTAAATCCTTTGTCCGGCAGACAGATGAATTTCACCACACGCCTTGGTCCGGTTGTAGGTGTATGCAATACTAACCCTTACCCTGGATCCCAGATTAGCTATTCCCGGACAAGGTCAAGCTATAAAATGAGGGTTGGTAGCCTCAAATCTCTATTGTTAAACAACCCTTTTTCCATCTGTTACCTCCTTGGTCCAGCAAGTAAGGATAAGGCGAGTTCTAACGTTGCGCACCGTTAAAAAGTAATCAAAGCGAAGGGAAGAACAATACATGCATAAACACCGCCCTAGAGTCCCCAAATACTTTGCCTGCTTCATTAATCCTTCATGGTTCCCACAACCCTAGTTATGGATTTATCTACTCATCTTCATAAGTAAACAATCAAGAGTTATTGTTGTGTTCTTGATCATATACTTAAAATAGGAGTTAAAGAAAT
Source organism: Jaltomata sinuosa (assembly GCA_003996215.1). NCBI lineage: Eukaryota > Viridiplantae > Streptophyta > Magnoliopsida > Solanales > Solanaceae > Jaltomata > Jaltomata sinuosa. The sequence continues at coordinate 215,105 of QJPP01007537.1, forward strand.
CCGTAATCTTGAATGGATGAAAATGGAACTCAAGAACAATGAACTATGAATGTATTCAACTCTCAAAACCAAGAACAAACTAAAATCACAATATTTTGAATGTGTTTCCTACAAAGTAACGAGCATAAAATGTAAAATAAAACCTAGGAAAAGCATTTATAGACAATGGAAATCCTACACTAACAAAACTAGGAAACTGAGCTCGGTAGGGACCACTGGTTGGATGACGACCCATCATTTAGAATGAAGGTTTGTAGTCTACTGAGGTCAACCATGGTCCTAGCAGGTCAACGTGTTCTGACTTGAGAAACTATGAATGGAACCACAAGTTGTGCTTCTGAATGACGGCTCGTCTCTTGACTCGTGGTTTCTTGGTCTATTTTGTGCCTTCTCTGATCAATAAATATGAGTCACAGAGATATACCCTACTTTGGGAGTATGGTTCGTACACCAATCCGTGCTTCCTGCTACTCTTTTTTCCTACTACAGTATCCTTGATCTACAAGTCAAAAGGACGGGTCGTGGTTTGAAACCACCACTCGTAGATTCATTCGTCCTTTTCTCCAGAGTTTGCATAGATTCTGATCCTTGGTCTACGTGTCACAGGACGGATCCATTTTTTCAAACCACGGACCGTCAAGTGATCCATCATCCCTGAAGCTTCCCATTTTTAGCTTAATTTCCTGCATTTTGTTCTAGGACCCATTTTTCCTGCACACTTAACAAATGACATCAAATCTCCTACTAAAACGCTAAAGAACGAGCAATAATCTTAAGTAGTAAGCGTCAAAAGTGACGTATTTCTATGTCGCATCACTAGACGACTAGGCATGCATATCCGATGGGGCTTTTGTTATAGGATAGGGTGATTATCAATTCATACCTATTTTTGCTTAATGACATGAATAGCATTGGTCATGGGTAAGATTTTCTTATCTCTCGATAGAAAATCTTATATCTGATGATTTTGATTAGAGCATTATCGGTTTGATCAATAAACAATCAATCTAGCTTGGGGAGGTCACACTATCTCTAGCTTAGACCCTTAAATTGGAGAATTTGATGATAAGAGTTATCTCTAGCCTCAAATCTTAGTGGAATCCCAAGTTCCCACTAGTAATTTCACATCCGAAATTAAGAAATCCTTTCTCAAGCAATCACATAGTCAAGTAATGAAAATTAAGGTTTGCAACCACCAATTTTAGGATTAAAACTTGGTGAAATTACTAGACCCATGTCAATTAAGAAATTATAAGCTAGAATAGATAACACCCATACCCATTTCTTAAGCACCCATCATCAATACACCCCTATACAAGAGAATTTAGCCACTCATAGTAAGATAGAAAGATATATTACCTGGGTAATTCAAAATCCCTTCCATTAAAGTTGAATCTCAAGTTCTAGATTCAATTTGAGCACAAAAGGTTTAACCAAGAGAATTAAATTGAAACCCTCTTCTCAATGGAGGTGAAAAACTTATTCTCTAAGCTAAAAACTCTTCAAAAATATTCAGAATGATAAAAGTTATTTATAAATGTGCCTGAATAGGCCTTTTATAGTTTCCCAAAATGTCACAAAAAATTTAATACAAAAATGCCTTTCGGGAGGTGTGCGGCGTGGCATGCGGTTTGCATATTCTGATGTGCGCATCACATTCTTCCTCTGGTTGAACCAGTGACTTCAGCTAGAATTGGGAGTTCTGTGCAAAGGGGGTGCGGTTCGCACCTCAGGATGTGCGTGTCGCACATCGACTGAACCCCTTGATAGACTCTTTAGTGACTTTTACAGCTTATGCGGAGGAGGTGTGATTTGCACCTCAGCCTGTTCATGTCGCATGGCCACTACATCTCTTGTCAGAATCTTCAGCCTTTTTGAATATTTCACACTTCACTCCTTTTGATATCTTTTTAGGTCCATTTTTTTGTTTATCATCATCTATCAAAAGTACCTGCATAGACATTAATAAAGGCCATAAGAACCTCTAATTCTATTCAAAACGTAGAAATAATATATGGATATAGGCTCAATAAGTTGGTAAATTACTGACTTATTAGGTACCATGCCTAGTATAGTTCATTAGTTGGCTCGGGTACCATACCTAGTATGGGATATCTATCGGTTGGATCGGGTACCATACCTTGTATTGATTCTATTATGGTTGTCAGTGGTACCACGCCTGGTACATGTTTATTTGTTCTTCTGTGTGTTAGTTCCATGAGTGAACCATGCTTATTTGTTGTGATATGTTTATTATATGTTAGTCCATGAGTGGCCGAGTTGGTATGTTTAAATTCTTGGGTGGTTCCTGTGTAGACCAGGATTGCATGTTAAACACCATAGACGATAACCTAGGGATCCTTAGTTGGTTCTAGTACTTGAAAGGTGTGTTGAAATTGTATATGGGTTGTTGTTTTGGTTTTAGACACGTCTCATGTGGTTTTTAAGTCATGTTGATGACTTAGAGTCTTGCTTATATTCACTGACTTGGGTTATACATGTTTGTCCAATTTTATTAAGTTATAATTGTGTGTTCATATATTGTAAGTTTGGAGCTGGCTGATGATTTTACTAGTACACTATTGTTTTTTTGTACTGATGTTGTTCGTTTGTTGAGTACAAGGCATATTCTGGCGGTGGCTGCGCGCCCTCAATTGTGATACAGACGTCTTCTGAATCTAAGGATGAGCTGCATCTTTTGGGATACCATGAATTCATCTACTTGTTCTAGTCCATTATTTGGACTTGGATTCCTTTTATTTTGGGGTTACATCCCATCTTCTAGATATGTTTTACAGTTTTAGTACATGACTTTTAGATTCTAGGGGATTATTTTTCGCAAGTTTTATTGTTTTTTTAAGTTAAGATGTGAATCTTGGTTTATCTATTGAATTTGGTTTTTATAATGACCCTCCCGGTCATTTTTCTATTTTTCATATTTTTTTCCATGTTTCGAGCTTTTCCTTATCGGCTACAGGTCATTCATGACTTGCCGGGACTGTCGGTTCGGTGCCCAGGCCATTCGTTAGGTCTTTATGACCATTTCTCTATTTTAGAACTTGAACTTAGAAAATCTTTGACTTTGGTCAACTTTCTAGGTAAACATACTCAGAAATGAATTATGACAGTTCCGTTAACTCTAGAACAGGGATTTTGGTCTAGTAGGACCAACGGTCTGGGTCTGAGTGCTTTCAGTTTGGTTTTGTGTTGCTTTCTGTGTTTTCAAGCCAGTTTAGATGGTAAGTTTGGCTTTGGTCAACATTTGGAGAAGACGGCCTCAGATGGAATTCTATCTACGTTGTTAGCTTTAGAATGTAGACTTTGGGACAAAGGGAACTTGGGTTCGGGTCTCGAGGCTTCTGGACTTGTTTTAAGATATTGAGTTCCGAGTCAGTTTTGGGCATGGGGACCATTTTTCGTTAAAACAATCTCCGTTAGGAGTTTTGTCATTTCCATTGAGTCTGGAATGTTGTTTCTGGTTTGGTAGCATGGTTGGTTTGTTTTCACGGGATTCCGAATGAATCTCGAGGGTCCGCCAGATGAACTTTTGGCTCTTTGTGAATTGCTGGTTGTTGCTATAAAAGTTGCAGACCAGTTGTTCATCGCGATCGCGATGCGGCCATCGCGTTTACAATGGTCTAGTTTCTTGACCATCAGAATCACATAGGTTGCTCTTCACGACCGTGATTAAGCTAACTGAGACCCATCCTAGTTTTCTTTTCATGAACACAAGGCTAGACCTTCACGATCGTGATGGTCTTGCCAGCGTTCCCTCGCGAACACGTGGGGTCCTTTGCGATCGTGATGAAGGACCCTCGACAGTAATTTAAGGTGCCAACATTATTTTCTCCTTCATATTTTCATTGTTCTCCCATTGATAAAGCTTCCAAGCTCCGGTTTCAAGCCCTTTCCTCAGTCTACTTCATCCGATAAGTCCCCTCTACACCTCTCCCTTCCTTCATTTAAATTCTTGTTAAAAGCCCATAATCCCCATTATTATTTTTCCCGTGTATTAGTAGCACTTTGGGGCTGTTTTAGGCCCCGAAACGAGCCCCATTTGTTCTTATGTTTTGAGCATGGGTTCCTTAGCCCACGCGACCATAATTGTGAATTTTATTTTCTGTTTCATTGAACAGGCCCTGAGGGTCATTTTCAACCCAATTTCTGGCCTAATTTTCCGTATATCAATATGGGAGTCGTTCTTCTTGTCTTGAGACATAGTTTATGTTCTCTATAGCGTGGAAACTTTTTGAGGCTGTTCGAAAGGAGAAGGCACACGAGTGAAGGTTCGTGTTTGCAGTTCAGCCCCAAGGTAGGTTACGGTCTACTTTCTAGACTGAGTTTAGTTAGATTTGATATATTATATGTTACTAGAACGTTAGGTTGGAATTTAGGTAGAGTTAGGCTAAAATCTTGTGAGTTATATTATTTTGGCCATTTCGGATCATATATTAGAACTTTTCATGCTATCCTTAGTCTAGGAGCCCATAGTATTGTTATTCCTAGCATAAAATCTTTAGTATGCTTTTAGGAGATTTTTGAGGTAGAGTAGATGCTCGTAGTGGTCTCCGTAATTATTTTCTTCTATCCTTTACTTTAATTATTGGTTGTGTGTAAATGTGGGCTCGAGGCCATAGCTTAGATTTTGACAGAGTTTCCATGTCAGTTCTCTTGTTTAATAGGGTATTTTGCCCTGTTTTGCCGTGTGGTGTGCTACTTTCTCTGATTATGGATACTTCATGCTCATACTGTATTGTTCGAGGATTTTGGTTTTAAAACTGGAGATTCACTATGGATACTGTGATTCTTGGATGTTTGAAGGGTTATACTTGGTTTACTACTGATTTTGCAAAGGAAAGGAAAAGTACTACTTTTAAGCCAGTCCAAGGGATATTTCCGGACCTTTTCTCTTCTATTCTCAAATATATATATACTCATAGTTCGATGCGGTATTACGGACACCCAATGCGTTATTCTGGGTCTTATTTTAAAACATATATACTCATAGTCCGATGTGGTATTCTGGACACCCGATGTGTTATTCCGGGTCATATTTTTTATTTTAAAATATAGATACTTATAGTTCGATGGGGTATTCCGGACCCCCAATGTGTTATTCTGTGTTTTTATTTCCTATATGCACATATACATATATATGCATAGTCCGATGCGGTATTCCGGGTGCCCTATACGTTATTCTGGGTTTATACTATTATGCATTCATACATCACATCATATCTCATAGAATTGCATCGACTTGGGTGTACTTGGATTGTCGGTTTCTTGTATTTATTTTATTACTATTGCCCTCTTGTTGGTTAGGATATTTTTGTTTTCAGTTTTATAACTAGATTTAGGTAGATCCGTGTATTTTGTGTACTTTCCTATAATTTATTCTATATATTATCTTTCTGTGCTCGGTCGGCTTATGATGCCTACTGGGTACCTGTTGTCTTGGTACACATACTACACTCTGCATCTTTTTATGATGCAGCACCTAGTATGAGCCACCCTCACTTACCTTCTTGTTGTTCGAGGCCTATTGTAGTTCGGATCGCGGTGAGCTCCCGATGCTTTTGGAGACTTTACATGCTTTCCATCTTGTCTACTGTATCTATATTTTGTATTTTGGATAGACATAGTCTGTTGTATAGGTACTCCTTACTATTAGTCGCTCTTGTACTAGTGACACCAGGTCCTGGTTGGTTCTTGTGTTGTCTTGTCTCTTTTGTCACTTTAAGGCCAGCTTTTGTATATTGGATATGGTTGGTATGTATATATATATTATTGGCCCTATTTATTTATGTTGTCTTCCACTTTTCATTACATAAATTGTTTTATTGTCTTTCGAATCATTGGGTTTTGGCTTGTCTACTGGAGGGGTTATGTAGATGACATCATGTCCCGGTTGTGGGTCATGACAAAGTGGTATCAGAGCTCTAGGTTCACTGGTCTCGCCAGTACAAGAGCAAGTGTCTAGTAGAGTCTTGTGGATCGATATGATGACATCCGTATCCTATTTGTGAGAGGATATAGGACATTCCTGGGAAAGATTCCATCTTGTTTGATTGCTGATTATGAGTCCTTGACTCTATCGACTTCTAAAACTTCAGTTATTTCATTCCTCCTCAGAAACCTAGGATGAGTACAACAACAGGCGACGATGAGGCTTCCACGCCTGTTACTTCAGTGCTTCCTTCAGCCCCGGGATTTTAGATTGTGGGCTTACTGCTTTGGCTAAGAGGGGGTTTGGGGCTAGCCCAACTTTTGATGTGATATATGGCTACCCCTGTTCTTCAAGGCACCATGGGTTGGATTCCGAGCCTTCCAGAGGGTGTATATATATCACGGGTACGGGCAGCACCCGGTTCTTTGAGAGGTGCTTTGGCTAGGTTTAAGATTACGGTTTTCCCTACCTTAGACTTCATATTTATCGGTTATAATTGTATTAATTGGCATCCTTGGGTTGGGTATTCCAAAATGGCACCCCAGACCTTGCTTGCTTTTTCTACTGTCTTAGTTCTTGCTTGGGTTATAGTATTACACTTATGGCCCCATGTGGCCTTTGTACATGCCTTTGGACCATAGATAGTGGGATATTTGGGAATGTCCGCGAGTCTCGAACATGAAGTTGTGATTTTTAGGTTGATTATGTATGTTGTAGAGCTGATTGTGCCTGTGTAGGGCTTATAGGTTGATTGTGAGTCATTGGGATACTGTCTGTTTGCGATCATATCAATAATGCAAAGGGTTTCCTGCATATTTTACTACTGTTTTGGATACGGGCCTACTATAAATGGTTTATAAAACTTACATGGCCTTAAGGGCCCGTGTTTGGTAAAATGATTATAAAAGGGATTTAGAACTGACTTTATGGATTTTCTTGGAGTGAAAAAGAAGTATTATGATGATTTTATCGTCGATTTTCATACTTATACTAGGCTCGGCTGTGTCGTAGCGCTAGACATGTTATTATTATATATTTAGTCCTGGATACTCTTCGGACACCCTGTATAGGGGTCTGAGATATGCGATTTACCATTTTAGACCCGGATAGACTCTGGGCAATTATGATTTGTGATCCCTCAATTTTTGTATGTGGTCACTCAGAACTGCATGGATCTTGCCAAGCCAGACTAGGGGCCATGAGCTGCGAGTGCTGGGGGAGGTGCATACAACACTACAATCACACCTAGTTCCATCATATCATTTATATTATGTTTGGATTTTTGTTTGTTGGTTGTTCAGTGTGCACTCAGGTGGTACAGGATGCCAGAGAGATTGTGTGCTCTTGTGTGAGTTCCTCGGGTGAAAAGAAGCTTGTAGGGACTGTGTGCTTTAGCGTAGGCTATCTTCTTGTAGTGTAGGGTAGCGACCTTCCGATCAGTTGTAGAATTACTTATTCCATCATGTGGTAGTACTTGCAATTTTAGGGTGTATGTATATGAGTTCTCGGTAGTTAAATTCTTTAGTAGTGGATAAGGTTTGTTGACCTTGTGAGGTAGCTACCTGTGGTTTTGACTCGTGGGCAGGTCTTGTTAGCTTTATTTTTGGTTTTGTCGTGGTTCTAGGATTTGGCTGAGTGTTTTCTTTTGTCTAAATGCCTTAGGTGGTTGTTGCCTAGGTCGCTATATATCATATGCTAGGAGTCATTCTGTTAGTATGGTGTGGTACCAGTGGTAGTGCTGGAGTTTGAACTCCTGTCTTAAGTCAGATGGTGTTGGTTATGCTGATGAGCATTGGTTGGTTTTGTTTTCTCGGGTGTTTTGAATCGACCTTCCTTAGTGTTGGGTTTGGTAAGTTAGCAGGTATGGTTTGTTTTCGTGGTTCCTTGTGTTCTATGTCTAGATGAGTTTCTTTCTACCCTCTAATGTTCTTGAGAATATAATCAAGTTTGAGTATGGGATTGTGGTCGGGTTCTGGCTTAATCTGTTTGGCTAAGTGTCGGTTGTAGCATCGTGATTGAGGTTTGACCATGGAATTGTGGCCTTGCAGTTGGATTTTTTATTATAGCCTTTTTCTTTGGTTGAGTTAGGCATTTGGCCTACCCTTTTTCTGTCATATCAAGTGTTGCTGGTAGGAGTTGTGGGAGCTAAGGGAATAGCTCCAGGTTGCATTTGATAGAGAGCTTGTTAGGTTCGGTGTTTCCTTGGAAAGAGTGTTGTTGGGTTTTCGAAGAAGGGAGATGATTCCTTGTTCGTGCTTATGTGTTTTAGTAGTTGGCGGAGGTGACGGTTGAGAGTTGCTTGGGTTTGTGTGTGTTGACATGACTCGATTGACTACAGATTACAGTAGCTTTTCTTCAATTGGTCCGAGGTCAGAATTCCTGTTTGTGAGGGATAGAGGTAGTGCTCATTTTCAGTACTACCTTTGGGGACTCATTGCATCAGTTGTGATTTCATGTGTTGTTCGGTAAATATTCCAAGTCTTTGTAGAATTATGATTTGGGCAAATTGTATGTTCAGAGCCTAGCTGACTCCAGTTCCTATATGTTCATCGATAGTGTATGGGTCTACACAGAGGTTCTACAGAGGTATTGGTTGCTAACTAGTATTAGATTTAGAACCGTGGCCTAGCAAACTACTCCGGATGGTTGGTAGTTGGTCCTTTTAAGTTGCAGCTTCTTGAATTGGAAGGCAATGAGTTTGGATAACTTGGCTCTCCTATTTTAGATTATGGAGTGATAGTTGGCCTTGGACACCTAGTCCTTCGCTAACCTTTGAGTTAGGATGTACATTCCACCTTTCAGTGGTGTTCTAGATAGTACAAGATTCCTTCTACTATGGTTAGACAGATTCTGCGATGTAAGTTTGAGATTAGGCGGTAGTGTATTATGTGTGATCAGATTGTGCGGGTTGATACTAGCGATGATATTGTGGGTTCTAATGATACTTTGTGGATGGTGGTCACCTTTGTATCCCAAGGGTTTGAAAGCTTAGTTTGTTGGTTCTTCAAGAGTTATCTATTATGTGGGGTTCCATTGTTAGTTGAACTCAACCAGTGTGGACTAGCAGTTCGGTATGTTGCAGGCTTCAGAGTCGGAGGTATGGTCTGCTGATATAGTAGAACGGTTGATTCTAGCCAAGGAAGTGAGTTGATGTGTTGTGCAAATTTATCTATCTAGATGGCGGTCTTGGACTTCAGTACCCTTTTCTTGCCTACAGGGTGTTCTAAGTTGATATTCACAGTGCGGTTGACTTATTTCTAAGATGATACTCGTAAGGTGATTTTTGAACTTATGTACTATTTGAGTGTTTGGAGCTTAGTTGGTAGTTACAGACCTCGTGGTAGGCTTACCACACTCCTTACAGGGTCTTGGTTTTGGTTTGGGTCATTTGGGCAGGTTGCCCTAGTTCATTCGATTTTCATTATTTCAGACTTGGAACAGTTCAACAAGGTTGGGTTCATTCTATAGTTAGAAGGTTCTCCATCGGCATCGTGTGTTCATACATGCCTTTTGCAACCCTAGTGTACAAGCTTCAATCAAGTTCAGATGGTTAGTTCATTCGGTTGGTCCAGATGAGTTCAGGTGGCTAGGATGGCATTAGTAAAAGTGGTCGTCCCTTGGTTGGTCATCAGTCGGGGTAAAACTACTATAGTTTCGAGGATGCGCGTCGTGTTAGTATGTTGGAGGTCAAAAGATAGTAAGCCATAGCTTAGTTTGGTTTAAATCAGAGAAATAAGGGTGACTTCGTTCATGGTGGAGTGCAAGAGGAAACTAGGGATCTCCGACATGTCCATTGATACTTCGAGAGTGGCTCGAGTGTGCGGCTTGTGTGCAACTTCATAGTTATGGTGCAAAAGGATTCAGATCAGAATAATGGTTTTTATGGATCAACGGGTTCATGAGTTGGAGTTTTAGGCTGGTGGCTTTTCTAGGTAAACTTGGTTATGATGTTAAGGATTATGATCCTATGTGTTGATCACCTTGGTTCTCTGGTTTAAGTGTTGTATCGGTTCTTCTGATTGCGTTTCTTTAGGGTCGGTTTGGTTTGGAGATCTTTGGATGATTTAGAGTTAAAGCTTAAAGTCTAGTTAGGCTGGTGAGGCGTTAGGGGTCGGTAGTTTTCCTTTGGTTTAGCTATGTAGAGTGCCGCCCAGTCGGGGAGGCTACCCGAGTTTCCAAGGGAGTGGTGCGGTCTTAGTATCCATCTTTGTTTGAGTCTTCTGGTGTTTTCCCTTCTTTAACTTTTGCGGATGAAATTTCTTTTAGTGGTGGATGTTGTAATGACCCTCACTATCATTTTCCTATTTTTCGTGCTTTTTTCCTTGTTTCGAGCATTCCCTTAGCGGCTACATCTCATTTATGACTTATCGGGACTGATAGATCAGTGCTCGGGCCGTTCGTTAGGTTGTTATGACCATTTCCATATTTTAGAACTTAATCTTAGAAAATCTTTAGTTTTGGTTAACTTTCTTGGTAATCATGCTCAGAATTGAATTCCAACAGTTCCATTGGCTCTGGAACAAGGATTTTGGTCTAGTATGACCATTGATCTGGGTCTGAGTGCTTTCGGTTTGGTTTTGTGTTGCTTTATGTGTTTTCAAGCCAGTTTGGCTGGTAAGGTTGGCTTTGTTCAACATTCGGACAAAACGGCCACGGATGGAAATTCCGTCAACGTTGTTAGATCTGGAATGTTGACTTTGGGCTAGAGGGACCTTGGGTTTGGGTCCCGAGGCTTCCAGACTTGTTTTGAGGTATTGAGTTCCGAGTCAGTTTTTGGCATGAGGTCCACTTTTCATTAAAATGATCTCCGTTAGGATTTTTATCGTTTCTATTGAGTTTGGAATGCTCTTTCTGGTTGGGTAGCATGGTTGATTTGTGATAACGGGGTTCCGACTGAATCTCGAGGGTCCATCGGATGAACTTTTTGCCTTTGTGAATTGCTGGTTGCTGCTATAAAAGTTGCAGACCAGTCGGTCATCGCAATCGCGAGGTGGCCATCACATTCGCGATGGTATAGTTTCTTGACCATCAAATAATGTGGTTGGTCTTCACGACTGCGATGAAGCCGGCTAAGACTTGGCCCAGTTTCCTTTTCGCAAACGCGAGGCTGGACAGTCGCGATCGCGATAGTCTGGCCAGCATTCCCTAGCAAATGTGTGGGGTCCTTTGTGACCGCGATGAAGGACCCTTGACAGTTATTTAAGCTTCCAACATCATTTTCTCCTTCATATTTTCATTGTTCTCCCATTGATAAAGCTTCCAAGCTCAATTTTCAAGCCCCTTCCTCAGTCTATTGCATCCAGTAAGTCCCCTCTACACCTCTACTCCCTTTCGTCGTTTAAATTCTCATTAAAATCCCATAATCCCCATTATTTTTTTCAGTGTATTAGTATCACTTTGGGGCTGTTTTGAGACCCGAAACAAGCCCCGTTTGCGCTCAAGTTTTGAGCATGGGTTCCATAACCCACCACGACCATAACTTTGAATTATTTTTTCTATTTCATTGCGCGGGCCGCGAGGGACATTTTCTGACCCGATTTCTGGCCTGATTTTCTGTATATCAATATGGGTATATTTCTTCTCGTCTTGATACCTAGTTTATGTTCTTGATAGTGATAAGTTGGTATTCTACCTACTTATTTAGCCTTTAAGCTTATGCTTTTGCTAAGAATAAATGGAAAAATAGTGCAATTGACATGGAGTACTTCTATTTTGCAGGTTTTTGTGTTTTAGAAGTGTTCGGGAAGAATTTGGATGAAAACAAGTCAAAAGGAAGTTATTCGGAGAAGCAAGTAGCTGTCAGTAGTACTTTGCTTCACAAACATGGGGTCCAATCCGCGAACGCAAAGGCCTAATAAGGCAATGCTCTGCGAACGCGACCCCTTAATCGCCTATGCGAAGGTCAAGCAGACAAAGACACTTCGCGTACGCGGCCGACCTTCCGTGTAGGCAAAGAATGAAAGCGGCGCAGCTGGGTAGTTTTGGAATTTCACATCTGGAGAAACCCCAATTCAGATAAAACACTTACAAGCCATCTTGAAACGCATATTTGGCTATTTTTCACAACTTTTGAACAAGCTTGGGAGCAAGAATCATCAACAAACATCATAGGAGTGAAGATTTGGATGCTCTTCATTGTAAAATCTTTAGTTTCCATTCTTCAACTCTTGTTCTTAATTGTTATTTTATTGGTGTATTGTTGACTTGAGATTTTGGGTTTGTATTAGTGATAATACTTGTTGGGTTATTGAATTGATATATAGATTTTTTCTTGTTCGATTATTTGAGTCTCTTGAATCTTACATTGCTTGAATTTATGGTCAATGATTTCAAACATTGACTTAGTTTTCTTGTTTGGGTTATTGCTCGAGAGAGAATTTCCCTAAATTTGGGAAGATTCAATAGTGGGTACTTGGGAATCCATCTAGATTGGAGGCTAGACATAGCTCTAATCGTGGAATATACCATTTAAGGTTCCGAGCTAGAAATAGGACGACCTCCCCAAGTTAATTGGTTGCTTGTTTATAGCACTGAATAATGTTCCAACCGAAATCATTCGAAAATGTGGATGCTGATCGAGAGATAGCACTCCACACCTATGACCAAGACTACCTAAGTGTCAATCAGGTGCAAGTCTTGTGAATTTGAATTCCCAAGCCCATATCCTCATTGTTATCCTTGCTTGGTGAAAGCAAGGTGAAATCCACTGATCAATCTATCTTTTATTGGTTTTTCTTTATCTTTTAGTTTTAGTCTAAAACCCCCTTTTAGATATCCTTTTCCCATTTTCGTTAATTGAACTTCAATAAGTTGCTTTTAATCTTTACTAGCTCGATCGTGACTACATTGTTCCCTTGGGTATGACCCCGATATCCATTGCAAGTTTATAAATTTTGTTTTGACTATGCGATCGACATGACCTCCTATTTGGAGAGCACAATTTGAGCATTATCAAAAATGGTGCCATTGCTGGGGAACAATTTGACGTATTGAGTTAGTTTAGAATTTGAGTTACTTACTCTAGTTCAATTTTGTGAATAGTTGTTTTTGTCTTGTTTATTTTTATTGTGTTGAATGATGCCATGGCATCTCATAGTGGGGATGTTATAAATAAGGCAAACTTGAAGGTGGAGATGCGTAAATCCCACTTCAACCTTTGCTCGACCTTGAGTTTGATTGAATAGACGAAAGTCAAGGTAATCAATCTTTTGGAAGACCTTGGAAGGAGGGTGGATGAAGGCCTATCCAGTTTTGAGTTTGTCGTGGAAAGAAGGCAAAGTGTCCTTCCTCACTCGAAGGCCAAGAAGTGTGGAATGCGAAATCAAGAGAATGGCCTTCAAATGCTAAAACCTTCACCCCGGGAGTGCAACCGGAAATTCGATTCATGTTTGGGTCAAAGGTTCAAATTTTCCAAGTGGAAATCTCGAGGGTGAGGTTACCGGCGTCGCACCGCGATGTTAAATTATGGGCTTGATGGGAGGCAACCCATCATTTTTATGCTTTACTTCCCTTTTGAAAAATGTTGAGAAGAGGAACCAAGTGTTGAGAAGCACCAAAAATACCTTTGAAAAACGTGCTTTTCGCACCTGGAAGAGTGCCCGTCGCACATGACATCGCACAAGCAACCAGTGAACTGATAAAAAACACTGGCATGTGTGAACATGGTGCATTTCGCACCTCACAAAGTGCCCATCGCATATCACGTTGCACATCACGAGGAGAAAGCTGAAGAAAAGTGAAAAATTTGGTCAGTCCAGTCTTCTTCGCGAATGCGGAAGACTGGCTACGAATGCGAAGACCAGGTTACATCATACCTTCACGAACGCGTGGACCATCTGCAAATGCGAAGTCTAGTTAAACTTCAAACCTTCATGAATGTGCCAGGCCACCGCGAACGCAAAGCTTCAAGGTAGTTCAGGTAAAGTTTAAAACGTTCAAAAATTAGAAGGCTCCAAACATTTTCTTTTCAAAACAAAGGTGCTCCCTCTCCTTTGGGCACACAATATATTCCATCAAGATCTTCCATTACATCGCTAATTTCTACTCATCAGGTATAAACACCAACCCTTCTCATTATGGTTCCTTTGTCAGACTTCTTTTGTTTAGTTTTATGCCCCTGTCGGGCTTTGGTGTTGTTGTGGAAGAAGTTGGTGGTTTAGTTTTTTTTTTCTTTACTTTGTAGATTTTTTTGTTAATTTGTAGTTGTCATGTGGTTGTTGTGGGCCAGGGGATGTCTGAGTACCCGTTAGTCTAGATGGATCTTGCTAGGAGGTATGTGGGCCGTACAAGTCATTGTGCAAACTGCACGAGCTTTGCACATGCTCACTGTTAGCATATGCATTGCACGTGTGACACGCACTTTGTCACGTGCGAATTGCATATGCCCAAACACTGTGATACTTATTTTGATTCACCTTGTGTAGCCATACCAATTTAGGTAGATTAATTGGCCCAATGATAGACTGAGTGACGACATTCTTAAGCAAAAATCATCATCTTTTGAGGTTTTGGTTGCAAATTGACTTGTTTGATGCTATGGAGTTAGTCTTGCATGCAAATCGAAATGGGCATATCCCTCTGAAATTTTTTGTGAAAAATACATGGCAAAGAGTGATTTTGTGACAACTCTTTTGATCTTTTTGTGACTCTTGACTCATTAGCGATGTTAATGGAAATGTGGGTGCTTTTTGTTCTTGTCTAGGAAATTGAAATTCATCCTTCTTGAATGATTCGCATGCCATGTGTGGTGAGGTTTAGTTGAATAATTCTTGTGCATAAGTGTTGTCTAGAACTTACCCCGAATGTGATTCAAGGCAAAATTCTAGGTGTGACTGAGCTTTGAAGATAACCTTAGTCCCTTTTTGATAGCCACTTCACCCAAATGACTTCCCAACAACATCAAATCCTAGTGAACCCCTTTGAGCTTGTGACCGTTCTTTGGCACCTTGTAACACCTTGACCTTCTTGGAACCTCTATCTTTGCTACCATCCTCCCTAATGGCTTGAAAAAGAAATGTAGGCTAAAAGCCTATGTTTGGGGGGGGGGGGAAACAAAAGATAACATAGGCAAATGCCTAAGTTTGGGGGTGCATGTGATCAAATGAGAAAAAGAAAAGAAGTGCACTTCAAGTGCAAGGTAGCACCTTGATTCCAAATTTAAAATTGCTCCAAAAGATCAATGTAATGAGAAAAATGAAAAACAAAAATAGGTGCTACCAAGTGAAGCTGATATAAGAAGTTGAATGATCAAGAGTTAAAAAAGATAATCTTGGGTTGTGATATGGAGAAATAAGGTGAAGTTGAAATGGAAAAATGTGAGCGGTGTTCGAAATGAGAACAAAGAGTATTAGGGAGGTGTAGTCACTTGAACAAAATAATATCCTCAGCTTAGCCCTAGCCAACATCGTAACCCGCAAGTCCTTGGTGATTCCGAGCTTGTCTACCCAACATTAGTGGCGACTTACATGAAGGGAAAGCCTATGATTCGATGTGTGTGCACTTGAAATTCCTTGTGAGTGTGAGTGTGTGTATTTGTCCCTTGTGATTGTCTTTGAACATAATGTGTTTTTGGAACTTTTGATCTTGTGAGGGCATGCGAGTTAGGATAGTTGATGACATTGATAAGCTCCAAAAATGAGTCAAATGAGCATGTTTTGGTAAGCTAGTGGTTTGAGTCACATCTTGATGTTTGTTGTCACTTTCTTGTTCATATTGTGCCTTTGCATCATGAGTTTGTGTTTTGAATCAAAGGAAATGCTTAGAGCAAGTTATCATGTAATTGACTAATGATTAGTACCAACTGAAGTCATGTTTGGTGCTTGAAGTGGGTTTTCCTTGGCTTGTAGTATTGTCAATTGCACTTGTGTTGTATGCCTCTTGAGTTGGAATTTTTAAGTTGATTGAGGACAAGCAATAGTTCAAGTTTGGGGGTTTGATAAGTTGGTATTCTACCTACTTATTTAGCCTTTAAGCTTATGCTTTTGCTAAGAATAAATGGAAAAACAGTGCAATTGACACAAATTAATTCTATTTTGCATGTTTTTGTGTTTTAGAAGTGTTCAGGAAGAATTTGTATGAAAACAAGTCAAAAACAAGATATTCATAGAAGCAAGTAGCTGTCAGCAGTACTTGCCTTTGCAAAAGCGGGGCCAAGCCTACTGAGGTAATTCTCTACGAATGAGACCCCTTGACTGCATACACAAAGGTCAACAAGACAAAGACACTTTGCGTACGCGGCCAACCTTTTGCGTAGGCGAAGAAGGAAAGCAGAGAAGCTGGGAAGTTTTGGAATTTCACATCCGGAGAAACTCCAATTCACATAAAACACTTCCTAGCCGTATTGAAACACATCTTTGGCTATTTTTCACAACGTTTAAGCAAGCTTAGGAGCAAGGTTCATCAACCAACACCATAAGAGTGAAGATTTGGATGCTCTTCATTGTAAAATCTTTAGTTTCCATTCTTCAACTCTTGTTCTTAATTGTTATTCTATTGGTGTATTGTTGACTTGAGATTTTTGGTTTGTATTAGTCATAATAATTGTTGGGTTATTGAATTCATATATAGATTTGTTCTTGTTTGATTATTTGAGTCTCTTGAATCTTACATTGCATAAATTTATGGTCAATGGTTGCAAACATTGACTTAGTTTTCTGATTTGGGTTATTGCTCAAGAGAGAATTTCCCTAAATCTGAGAAGATTCAATAGTGGGTATTTGGGAATCTATCTCGATTGGAGGCTAGACATAGCTCTAATCGTGAAATCTCCCATATAAGGGTCCAAGCTAGAAATAGGATGACCTCCTCAAGTTAATTGGTTTCTTGTTTATCGCACTAAATAATGTTCTAACTGAAATCATTCAGAAATATTGATGTTGATCGAGAGATAGCACTCCACACATATGACCAAGACTACCTAAGTGTCAATCAGGTGCATGTTTTGTGAATTTGAATTCCGAATCCCATATCCTCCTTGTTATCCTTGCTTGGTGAAAGCAAGTTGAAAGCCACTGATCAATCTATCTTATATTAGGTTTTGTTTATCTTTTAGTTTTAGTCTAAAACCCCCTTTTAGATATCCTTTTCCCCTTTTTGTTAATTGAACTTCAATAAGTTGCTTTTAATCATTACTATCTCGATCGCGACTACATTGTTCCCTTGGGTATGACCCTGACATCCGTTGGGAGTTTATAAATTTTGTTTTGACTACGTGATCTTCATGACCTCCTAGTTGGATAGCACAATTTGAGCGTCATCAGATAGCATGGCAGCTTTCTGAGGCTGTTCGGAAGGGGAAGGCACACGAGTGACAATTCGTGTTTGTAGTTCGGCCCCGAGGTAGGATACGGTCTACTTTTTAGACTGAGTTTAGTTAGGTTTTATATATTATATGTTACTGGAATGCTAGGTTGGACTTTTGGTATTATTAGGCTTAAATATTGTGACTTATATTATTTTGGCCATTTCGGATCATAGATTAGAATTTTTCATGCTATCCTTACTCTAGGAGCCCGTAGTATTGTTATGCCTAGCATAGAATCGTTAATATTCTTTTAGGAGATTTTAGAGGTAGAGTAGATGGTCGTAGTGGTCTCCATAATTATTTTCTACTCTCTTCTACTTTAATTGTTGTTTGTGTGTATTTATGGGCCCGAGACCATAACTTGGATATGGACAGAGTTTTTAGGTCAGTTCTCTTGTTTTGGAGGGTATTTTGCCTTGTGGTGTGCTACTTTCTCTAATTATGGATACTTCATGCTCATACTGCATTGCATATTATCGATATAGAAAAGGAAGGTTTTCGAGGATTTGGGTTTTAAAACTTGAGATTTACTATGGATATTGTGGTTCTCGGATGTTTGAAGGGTTATACTGGGTTTACTACTGATTTTTGAAAGGAAAGGAAAAGTACCAATTTTATGCCGGTCCAAGGGATACTCCCGGACCTTTTCACTGCTATTTTCAAATATATGTACTCAGAGTGCGATGCGGTATTCTAGACACCTGATGCGTTATTCTGGGTCTTATTTTAAAACATATATACTCCTAGTCTGATGGGGTATTTTATACACCCGATGCGTTACTCCGAATCTTATTTTAAGATATAAATACTTTTAGTCTGATGCGGTATTCTGGATTCCCAATGAGTTATCTCGGGTTATTATTTCCTATATGCACACATACATATATATATGCATAGTCCAATGCAGTATTCTGGGCACCTGATGCGGTATTCTGAGTTTATACTATTATGTATTCATACATCACATCATATCTCATAGCATTGCATCGAATTAGGTGTACTTGGATTGTCGGTTGCTTGTATTGATTTTATTAATATTGCCCTCTTGTTGGTTAGGATATTTTTGTTTTCAGTTTTATAACTAAATTTAGTTGAATCCCTGTATTTTGTGTACTTTCCTATAATTTATCCAATATATTATCTTTCTGTGCTCGGTCAGCCTATGATGCCTATTGTGTACCCATTTTCTTGGTACTCATACTACACTCTGCATCTTTTTTTGATGCAGTACCTAAAATGAGCCACCCTCACTGACCTGCATGTCGTTCAAGGCCTGTTACAGTTCGAATAGCGGTGAACTCCTGGTGCTTTTGGAGACTTTACATGCTTTCCAACTTGTATATTCTGTCTATATTATGTATTTTTGATAGACAGAGTCTGTTGTATAGCTACTCCTTACTATTAGTCGCTCTTGTACTAGTGACACCTACTCCGGGTCGGTTCTCGTGTTGTTTTGTCTCTTTTGTCACATTAGGGCCAGCTTTTGTATATTGGATACAGTTGGTATGTATATGTATGTTATTAGCCCTATTTCTTTATGTTGTATTTCTCTTTTTGTTGCTTAAACTATTTTATTGTCTTCTGCATCGTTGGGTTTTGGCTTGTCTACTGGGGGTTATACAGATGCCATCATGGCTTGATTTTGGGTCGTTAAAGTTTTTGGTTGCTTAGTTTGGCTAAGTGTTAGCTTATTTATTGGTTCTCCTACCGGGGTTTAGTGTGGGTGCCACTCACGGTTGGTTAGGTAGTGATAAAGATGGTATTAGAGCCCTAGGCTCGTTGATCTCATTGTACCAAAATGGGTCTAGTAGAGACTTACGAAATGGTACAGAGACGTCTCTTCTTTTCTTTGAGAGGCTACAAGACTTTAGGAAACTATCTCTTCCTTTTTCCTTCGTGCTCTAACTTGATTCTAAATAGTATCTGGCAATCCAAATTGATATTTGACATTATTTATTCTTTTATCTACAGATGGTTAATACTAGGCAGAACAGAGCAAGGGCAGCAGCTCCAGCTCCAGGACTGGTAGTTCATGGATGAGGAAAAGGTAGGGGAAGGGGGATAGCAACACCCGCCAGGGGTAGAGCTCAAGAAGAGGCTGACTAGAGGTCAGTGTCACCTCCCCCACCCCAAGATCATATTGAGAAGGAGGTTGAGGTGGTGCACGAGAAGGGCGCGAACCAGAAGTTGTAGCACCGGTTTAAGGTACAGGTCTTCCCCCTATGTGTTCTGAAATATTCAGCAGGTGTTGGCATTCTTGAGTAGGTTGGATAGTACTGGAGACACTCCCACTATGACGACTACTCAGGTTCTAGGTGCCCATCCTACTGCTGCTTTATCCCTCAGGATGGATGAGGCCTCAGGTACAAAAAAATTCATCCGTCCGCTGTAAGGCCCTGCCATGATCGGGACTGAGCATGAGTTGTTGACCAAGTTCTTAAAGATGAAACCTCTGCCATTCCATGGTACATAAGATGAGGATGCTTTTGAATTCATCCTAGATTGCTATGAGAGGTTGCACAAGTTTGGGATTGTACAACGACATAAGGTAGAGTTTGTGACTTTCCAGCTGCAGGGTGATGCTAAGCAGTGATGGAGGGCCCATGTTGAGTGTCATTCATTACCCTTGCCTCTGATTACTTGGGCTCAATTTCATGCCCTATTTTTGCAGAAGTATGTGTCTCGTACTGTGAGGGATCACAAGAAGGATGAGTTCTTGGCCCTTGAACATGTCAATATGTTTGTTAGAGCCTACGAGGCTAAGTTCCATGCCTTGTCTCGCTATGCTACCCAGTTGTTGGGATCTAAAGAGGAGAGTATTCACTTGTATGTTAAGGGCTTGAATACTGAATTGCAGGTTCTATTTATTCACATGACCTCTACAGGGAAGAGTTTTAATGAGGTGATTGACTATGTGAAGAAACTGGAGGGAGTTAAGCAATATGGGCAGGCTAAGGTATTAGCCAAGAAGTCGCAGAATGTGGGTAATTTTAGTGTTTTATATTATAGAGGTCCTAGTCAGCAAGTTCTTTCAGCTTGTCCTATTCAGTCGGCCTTTCCATCTTCCACGGGTGGTCATCCAGGGGATATTCAATAGTCTCCAGCTCCTAGAGGCCCGGGGGCTTCTTAATCTTCTGCCAATAGGCCCTCTCTTGAGTGAGGATGTTTCTATTATGGTTATCTGGGTCATTTTAAGAAGGAGTGCCCTCTGAGGATGGTAGGTAATCAGGTGAAGTAGCAGACTAAGGCTATGGTTAAAGCAGGTGGAGGTGTCAATGGCAGGGGACGCTCATAGGGTCGGCGAGGTAATAATCAGGGAGGCCATAGTAGTAACAGAGGTAATGGTAACATGGGGAGGGGAACGACGCAGCCAGCTAGAGAGGTTGCCAAATTAATGATAAAGCTCATTTGTACACCTTCCCAAGAAAGTCTGAGGCCGAGACATCTAATGTTGTGATAAAAAGGTACTATTTTCGTCTGTGATCGGATGACTTCTATTTTATTTGATCTGGGTACAACATATTCTTATGTATCTATTAGATTTGCATTGGGTCTTGACATTATTTGTGATGTTCTTGATTCTCTTATTCATGTTTCTACTCTTGTTGGGGAGTGTGTGATAGTGACCAATGCATATCATTTATGTTCTGTTGTGTTTATGGGTTTTTAGACATGGTTGATTTGGTCATACTGGATATGCTTGATTTTGATATTATATTAGGTATGACTTGGATGTCTCCTTATCACGATGCATTGAACAGTAATACCAAGATAGTCACTCTAGAAATATCGGGTATGGATAGACTACAGTGGGAGGGTGTGTATAAGTCTAAGTCAGTGAAGATCATATCCTTTATTTGGGATATAAAGCTAGTGGGGAAGTGGTGTTCAGCCTTCCTGGCTCATCTTCGGGATGTTAGTGCGGAGTCCCCTTTTATTGAATCAGTCCTGATGGTTTCTAAATTTCAGGAGGTATTTCCTATGCATCTGCCTGGTATTCTTCCGAACATGGATACTTACTTATGTATAGATTTAAAGCCGAGCAATTGCCTAATATATATTCCTCCTTATCGGATGGCTCCGATAGAGTTGAGGGAACTCAAAACTAAGCTACATGAACTCCTAGATAAGGGATTTATTCATCTAGTGCTTTTCCTTACGGTGCTCTACTCTTGTTTTTTAAGAAGAAGGATGGTAGCATGCAGATGTGTATCGACTACAAGCAATGAAAAAAGGTTGTCATCCAAAATAAGCACCCTTTGCCCCAGATAGATGACCTTTTTGACCAGTTGCAGGGTGCTTTGGTGTTTTGTAAAATTGACCTGAGGTCAGGGGATCATCAGCTAAAGATTAGGCCCTAGGATATACCTAAGATGGCTTTTCAGACTCAATATGGGCATTATGAGTTCCTGGTAATATCATTTGGGTTGACCAATGCACCGACAACCTTTATGAGCTTGATGAATATTGTTTTCAAGTCATTCTTGGATTCTATCGGGATTTTTTTTATCGATGATATTTTGATTTACTCCAAGAATAAGAGGAGCATGCAAAACATCTTCGTATTGTTTTAGGAATTCTGAAGGAAAAGAAATTGTATGCTAAATTTTCAAAGTGTGAATTTTTGTTATCATTGGTTGCCTTCGTAGGGAATATATTATCGAAAAATGGGGGTGATGGTAGATCCACAGAAGATTAAAGTAGTTAAGAGGTGGGTTCTGCCTAACTCTGTGACTGAGGTTAGGAGTTTTATGGATCTTGCTAGCTATTATCGTAGGTTCATCAAGAATTTTGCTTCAATTGCTACTCACTTGACAAGTTTGACCGAAAAAGAGGTACCATTTGTTTGGTATGATAAGTCTGGGGAGAGATTTCGAAAGCTCAAGGCACTTTTGACTACAACTCTTATTCTCTCATTGCCAGTTGAAGGTAAGGACTTTATTGTATTTTATGATGCTTCACATTCGGGTTTGGGTGTTGTGTTGATGCAGGACAGGAATGTCATAGCTTATGATTTAAGGCAATTGAAGCATCACGAGAAGAATTACCTAACCCATGATTTGGAGTTGGTAGCGGTGGTATTTGCACTTGAGATCTGGAGACACCATCTCTATGGTGTCAAGTGTGAGGTGTTCACAAACCATCACAACCTGCAACATGTGTTTACACAAAAGGTTATGAATCTGAGATAAATGAGGTGGATAGAGTTTTTAAAAGATTATGGCGTGACCATTCAGTATCATTTGAGTAAGGCCAATGTTGTGGCAGACGCATTGATCCAGAAAGCAGTAAGAATGCGATGTTTGGCTTGTTTGGAAGTGTCCAAGCGACACTTAGTTAAAGAGATTCAAACTCTAGCATCCAGGTTCATGCAGTTGGGCATTTCAGAAAAGGGTGGAGTGTTGGCCAGTATTGAGGTGAAGTCCACATTTCTGGAGGAAATCAAGGCCAAACAATTCAAGTATGTGCAATTGAACAAGCTCCAGAACAAGGTGGTGTCTTCTAAAACCTCGGATGCCACACTTGATGTATGTGGGGTGTTATGTTTTAGAGGGCAGATATATGTCCCTTGGGTTGATGACTTGGTTCAGAATGTGTTAGCTGAATCTCATGGTTCATGATACTCGATGCATCGAGGCATAACAAAAATGTACCAAGACTTAAGGCAGCTTTATTGGTGGCCTAGCATGAAAAGGGACATAGTAGAATATGTGTCCAAGTGTCACAATTTCCAGTAGGTGAAGAATAAACATCAAAGGCCTGCAGGTTTGCTTCAAAGGATGCCCATTCCTAAGTGAAAGTGGGAAAGGATAGCCATGGACTTTGTGGTATGTCTTCCTAAGACCTTGGGGAAGTATGACTCGATTTGGGTCATCGTGGATAGGTTGACTAAATCATCCTATTTCATTCCGGTCATAGTGGATTACAACTCCCAGCAGTTAGCCAAAATCTATGTCAAGGAGATAGTGAGGTTACATGGGGTGCGCCTTTCTATCATTTCAGACAGAGGTACACAATTTACTTCTATGTTCTGGGGAAAGTTGCACGAAGAGTTGGATATGCATCTCACTTTTAGCATATGTTTTCATCCTCAGATTGATGGTCAGTCAGAGAGGACGATCTAGGTGCTAGATGATATACTGAGAGAATGTGTGATTGATTTCGAGGGCCATTGGGATCAGTTCTTACCATTATGTAAAATCTCATACAATAATAGTTATCACTCCAGTATTGACATGGCATCGTTTAAAGAACTTTATGGGAGGGGAGTAGATTGCCCATAGGGTGGTTTGAGGTACACGATGTGAAACCTGTGGGCATTGATTTGGTAAAGGAACCTCAAGAAAAGGTGAGAAGTGTCCAAATCAAGTTATTGATAGCCTAGAGCAGACAAAAGGAGTTTGCTGATCGCAAGGTAAGGGACATGTCATTTCAGTTTGTTGAGAAGGTTCTGTGAAGGTGTCACCTATGAAAGGGGTGATGAAGTTTTACAAGAGGGATAAGCTTAGCCCTCAATATATCGGTCCATTTGAGATTCTCGAAGTGTAGGGCCGGTAGCTTACAGTTTGGCATTACAACCCAATTTTTCTAGATTCCATCCAGTCTTCCATATATCCATATTGAAGAGGTACCATAGGGATGGGGATTACATTATCTAAAGGGATTCAGTCTTTTTAGATAAGGACCTTCAGTACGAGGAAGAGTCGGTTGCTATTCTTTATTAAGATGTACGAATGTTGAGGACAATAGAGACCAGATAAGTGAAGGTTCAATGGAAGCATCGTCTAGTTGAAGAAGCCACTTGGAAAACCAAGGACATACAGGACAAGTATCCTCACTTGTTTGAGGATTCAGGTACTACCTTCTTCGTGATTTAGATTATTTTTCTTCTTTGATCATTCGGTGATGAACGATGGGTAAATTGGTATATATTGTAATGACCCTTCCTATTGTTATGGGTGAACTATTCATGTGAGAAATCAGGTTAGAAAACTTACAGGTTTGGGAGTTGAAAATTTTGGTCTAGGCTAGTCTCAGATGAATTCTGAGCGAGGTGAGGTCTAGGGAAATTTGGGGAAGGATATGGCAAAATTATTAAGTTTTAGCTAGTTTTTCTATTAGCTTAGGAATTAAAGAGTCTGTAGGAATTTTTGTAAATGAATTCGGGTGTGTAAAACTCTTGCTATCAAACTTGACGTAAAGTGGTTGGTCTGGAACGCCAAGGTTTGAAGGTGTGTTGTAAAATAGGCAAAACTAGGAGGATTCCTGAGTTTTTGTCTCGTGTCAGCTGCTATAGCGGGTGACACACTGCTACAATGATGCCGCAATAGTAGGATTCAAAGGCAGTCAACACTTTTATAGCAAGCGACTTCTGTTATGGCGTTGCCACTATAACGGGATTGGGCCCCTATAGAAGGATTAGTCATTGTAAATGCAAAAACTTCCCCAAAAACGTTCATTATTATCCAAGAACATTATAGGGAGCGCTATGGCGACTTTGGGCAATTTCCACTAGTTTTCCCCCAGAAATCTTCGTTAAGGTATGCCTTTTATCCCCGTTAACTAGTATTTCGATTCCTAGTTCATAAATTACTAGTTTGTAGGTCTTGGGGAAGATTTACCTTACCATAAACTGTAAAAATCTGGTGTATAAGGGAATAATGGGGTATAAAACCATTGGGTTTGATTAAAAGTCATTTATTCATTATTGCACGACCATAATTCGCTAGTATAACTATAAAATTGGTAGTTTCTAGGTTAATTATTGGTGGGAAAACCCTAGGATGGGTGTAATGATCATGAATTTGGCCTGATGGATTGGGATTATGCTATAATCCACGATTAATAAGGTCATTGGTTGAATTTGTGTTTGCATTTCTTGTTTTTAGACCATGATCAATCTAGAGTTTTAAGAAATGGGAAAGGTCTTGTCTAGTAGAGCATTCAGGCTTGAGTTGAGGTAGGTGATGGTTAGCTTGTGACCCAAATTATATTATATGTCCATATTAAGTGTTTCATTAGTATTGCTTGTACAATACCTGTTTAGGGTATAAGGCAATGAATTTTAAATTATATTTGGTTGTCAATTTCATGCACTGAACTTGTCTGAAATGCTTATTGGCTTTACACGTGTGGGTTGTATTCATTGTGGTTGTGATTGTTGTTATATCTGTGATTCTTTGGTTTGCTCGGGTACTACGCCTGGTATAGTTTATTGGTTGGCTCGTGTACCATGCCTAGTATGGGATTTCTATCAGTTGGCTCGGGTACCACGCCTGGCACAGATTCTATTATAGTTGGCACGGGTACCACGCTTGGTACATGTTTAGTTGTTCTTCTGTGTGTTGGTTCCATGAGTGAACTGGGCTTATTCATTGTGATGTATTTATTACATATTGGTCCAGGAGTGGCTAGGTTGGTGTATTTAAAGGCTGGGGTGGTTCTTGTGTACACCAAGATTCTATGTTAAACACGGTAGACAATGTCCTAGGGATCCTTGGGTCGTTCAGGTTACTTGAAAGGTGTGTTGAAATCGTATATGGGTTGTTGTTGTAGTTTTGGACATGTCTCATATGTTTGTTAAGTAAAGTTAAAGACTGAGAGTCTGGATTATATTCACTGACTTGGGTTATACATGTTTGTCCAGTTTTACTAAGTTATAGTTGTGTGTTCATATTTCATAGTCTTGACCTGGACGATGATCCTACCAGTACACTGTTGTTTTTGTGTACAGATACTTCACTTGCTCTTATTTTTTTAAGTAAAAGGCATAATCAGGCGGCTGATGTGCGACTTCAATTGTGATATTGATGTCTTCTGAATCTAAGGGTGAGCTGCATCTTCTGGGCTACCATGAGTTCATCTACTTGTTCTAGTCCATTTTTTGGACTTGGATTCCTTTTATTTTAGGGTTGCATCCCCGTCTTCTAGACATGTTTTAGAGTTTTGGTACATAATTTTCAGATTCTAGGGGATCCTTTTCCGCAGGCTTTACTATTTTTTTTAAGTTAAGATGTGAATCTTGGTTTATCTATCGAATTTGGTTTTTAGCTGCTTAGTTTTGTTAAATGTTGGCTTATTTATTGGTTCTCCCACGGGGGATTTAGGGTGGGTTCCACTCACGGCGAGTTAGGTTGTGACACCTATACACCAGACTATGCTACATTTATAAAACCGCCATGAAAACATGCTACATACCTCATAAGGCCACTAATATCTACAAGAAACTCATCGGGCCCTACATGGCTGTCGATGACACAAACTCATAACTGGAATGGAAACATACCTCAAACACAAACAATTACATCCCTTGAAATTCCATGATGCCCTGAACCACCATCGACCTATCCACAAGGTCTGTTGAGGTCATACAATCACGAATTATGATCACACAATTTCGATAATCTAACTCTTAGGACAAGACTCTATAGCATGATCTAGAAGATGAAAGAACGGTAAAAAAAATTAAAATGCCATGTAGCCACCTAATTATAAGTGTGGTGCTCAACACACCTATAAGCAGGAATCTACTAGACACGACTTGTAGACTCCCTAGGACACAACGTTTCTCCGATACCAAGTTTGTCACACCCCAAATCCGAGGAGGTATGATTTAGACCCGATTCCATAATTGATCGATAAAACCAACAGAAACTAAACTAAACAACATCGGTGGGATATTAAGGCCAAGACAAACAAAATGAAACACAACGAAAACAAACTTGAATATAACAAAAGTATAATAGAAGGTCAACCAGGCTGCAACTGAATAGCAAACCCATAATTGATGTCTACAAGCCTCTAAGATGAAAAACTACTAACCACAAGTCAATACAGGGCCCTGACGTACCCGTTATTTATATAAACCTAAAATGGACTCCAGAAAGAATGAAGCATACACACAATCAGCTAAACTCGTTCACATGCAACGAGGACCACTATCTACCTGATAACCTGCAGGCATAAGTGTAGCAACCTCAGGAAATAGGGACGTCAGTACAAAAGAATGTACTGAATATGTAAGGCAATAGAATAATAGAAACAACACAACTCCAAACTGAAACCACAATATGAAGAAATTTTAAATAGAAAATGATACCAATATCCCAGCCACAACCTGCACAAATATCACGTCAGCCCAACACTACCTTACCTACCCTAACTTTAGGCCCCACAACTTCTACCATAAATCACCTCAAAAATCAAGATACATCACACCAGAGAAATCATAACACAAGAATGCAATACAAGATGAACATCACAAGTCAATCAACCCTGCGGGATACAATCACAGCCCAAAGGGTGCAAAATACATAGGCTTAACCTACAGAACAAACTCATGCCTTACGAGAGAGTAATACACTAGTATGACCATACAGAAATACTCAGGCCTTATAGGTCATCATAATGCCATGGGCTCGACCATGTGAAAATACTCATGCCTTACATGCCCTCACAGATTCACCTGCTCAATCATGCAGAAAGGTCTCACACCTTATAGGTCCTCCCAAGCCCTCTAGGCAATCACAATGAAAAAATACAATAAAATATAATATAATATACAACACACAATATAATACAAGCTTTTATGGCAGTCCAAAAGTACAAAAAAACCACCATACCTCCTCCATACCACAATCATAATACCATGATTAACCTGACAATCACAATTATATATACACCACCTCTTACTTGCAACTTAACACAAAACCAACATCATCGGACATGAGTTTCTAACAAGAATAACCACAACAATAATTTTGATACATCTAACTTGACTTTTCGATAGCACGTAGACACAAAAATCACATACCTTAAGGAATCATACCATAAAAAGAAAGGAATAGCCTTTACATACCTCAAACTCGAGCTTGAATAACTGATTTCTTTTGAGAATCAAACATAGCATCAAAATATTTTTCTATACGAATTTCTCTTTAACATCATATGAACAAATATATAGAATCTAGGAAGCTAAATTTAGGGTGTTACACCAGT
This sequence comes from Jaltomata sinuosa, assembly GCA_003996215.1. Lineage (NCBI taxonomy): Eukaryota > Viridiplantae > Streptophyta > Magnoliopsida > Solanales > Solanaceae > Jaltomata > Jaltomata sinuosa. The sequence goes on from QJPP01007537.1 coordinate 243,352, forward strand.
GGTCTGATGGGTGCGAGGCGAGCTTTCTGAAGCCAAAGTCTTATTGACTTCACTCTATTTCTTACTCTTCTATTGAGAGCCAATGGTTTCTATATACTGTAATGCTTCCAAAGTTGGTTTGGGTTGTGTGCTGATGCAGCAAGGCCGAGTTATTTCTTATGCTTCTAGATAGCTAAACGTTCACAAGATAAACTACCTCACTGATGACTTGGAGTTAGCAATGGTAATCTTTGCATTGAATATTTGAAGGCATTATATGTATAGAGTACATTGTGAGATATTCACTGACCATCACAGTCTTCGGTATATTTTCATCCAGAAGGTCCTAAATTTTTCGATAGTGCAGATGGTTGGATCTACTGAAGCACTATGATGTATATATTCTTTATCACTCGGGCAAGACAAATGTGGTAGAAGATGCCTTGAGCCAGAAGGTGGTGAGTATAGGGAGTTTGGCATTCTTGGTAGCGGAGGAGCGACATTTAGTTTTGGACATCCATTCCTTATAAAATAGGTTAGTTAGACTTGATATTTTTGAGCTTGGACTAATTCTTGCTTGTGTTGAGACTAGATCTTCCGTGTTAGAGAAAATCAAGCACAATATTTTAAGGATATGAGGTTTAGGATGATTCAAGATAAGGTGTTGAGTGGAAAGTCTTGGAAGGCGATCATAGATTCAAAGGGTATTCTGAGGATTGAAGGGCGTATTTGTGTTCCTAGAGTTGGAGATTTGGTTAGACTGATTATGGATGAAGCTTATTTTTCTAGATATTTCATTAATCTAGGGCACTTAAGATGTATCATGACTTGAGGTAGCACTACTGATGGTGTGGGATGAAGTGGGCTATCATAGATATAGTGTATGGTGCTTGAACTGTCAGTAGGTGAAGTATGAGCACCAGAGACTAGGTGGTTTGACCTAGAGGCTACCCATCCCTGAGTGGAAATAGGGGCAAATAGCTATGGAATTCATGGTAGGCTTGCCACATAATTTTCATAGGTTTGATGCTATTTTGGTTATCGTGGATAGGTTGACAAAGTCTGCTCACTTTCAGCTGGTTCAAACTTTGTACAATTCAGAGAGATTGGCTCAAATCTACATTTGTGAGGTTGTCCTTTTTCATGGGGTGCCTGTTTCTATCATTAACGACTGTGGTACTCATTTTACTTCATTTTTTCTGAGATTGATTCAAAGAGAGTTGAGTACTCGAGTTGAGCTTAGCACTTCTTTTCACCCACAGGTTGATGGTCAGTTAGATCATATTTCTCATATTTTGGAGAATATGTTACAAGCTTGTGTTATTGATTTTAGAGGATAGTGGGACCAATTCTTAGCCTTGGTAGTGTTTTCATATAATAATATCTACCATTCCAGTATTTAGATTGCCCTATTTGAGGCATTGTATGGTAGGCGGTGCAGGTCTCCAGTAGGTTGGTTTGATGCATTTGAGGTTACGCCTTGGTGTACCAACATGTTGCGTGATTCTATGGATTGAGTTTGTGTTATTCAGGAGAGACTCCATACTGCCCAGAGTAGGCAAAAGTGCTATGCTGACTGGAGGGTACGAGACTTAGAATTTATGGTTGGTGACTGAGTTTTCCTTGGTGTGTTGCCCATGAAGGGGGTGATGAGGTTTGAATTGAAAGGGAAAGCTTAGCCCTAGGTTCATTAGGAAATTTGACATATTTTGTCGCATTGGGGAGGTATTATATGAGTTATCCTTTCCTCCTGCTCTTTCAGGTGTTCACCTTATTTTTCATGTTTCTATTATAAGATGGTATGCTCTTTACACTGGGCGGCATTCTCTTCAGTCTCCCGATGCAATTGGGCAATTTTAGCAGGAGAAAGGCCTACTCGAATCTTGTTAAGGTCAGGAAGAGCAGGTGCAGGATCCGCGCAAAAGGCTATTGAAGGGGCGGTGAGCCAAGCTTTGGTCAGTGTCCGAGGAAGAGAAATGAATCTATTCGGGAAGCGCTTACCAGCCTACTCAGTCGAACAATGCTCTGAACACGAAAATGTGTAGTTCTGCCCCCTTCTCCCATGCTGACTCACAGGAAGCGCTTTAGAAAGCACAGATGAGTGCCATAGAGCTAGAACAGTGAGCTATTACGCTTTCTTCAAAGGATGGCTGCTTCCAAGCCCACCTCCTAGTTGGCATCGCTCGATCACTTCGTTTTGGACTAAGTGATTGCTTAGTGACCTTAGCGTATGATATGGGTTGTTTCCCTGCCGATTCATAGATAGATCTCTCTCCATATAGATAGGTATCTTCGTGGATAGAGATAAAGATAGGGATCCATCTAGATCTTGATTCACTATTTCCATATTTTTCTTTTTTCTTATTTGTTCCCGTACTTCTCTTCAGGGCCTGTCCCTCGGTGTGGTCAGTACTCCATACTGTCAGGAAGCAAAGCTTACACTTGTTCACTAATTATGATGGTTCACCAGGGCCTCTTTCTGAAGTGACTGAACCACCACTTTTTGATACGTTCTTTCCAACGGAGGGTGCAAGGCCATTCTGAGGCTCAACCCTTTAGATGATGAGTCTCACATGATTTAGTGGGATTTAGTTCAGTTAGATGAAACTTTGGCTTTTGAGGAGGAGCCTGTTGCTATTTTGGACACGTAGGTTAGAAAGTTGAGATGTGAAGAGATACCTTCACTACAAGTTCAGTGGAGGCACCCTATAGTTAAGGACTCTACTTAGGAGATTGAGCTTGACAAGCAGACCTGAGATCCTCATCTTTTTGAGTCTTCAGGTACCTTCGTTCCTTTAACTTTTAAGGATGAAAGTCGTTTAAGTAGTGGATGTTGTGATGAACCTCATAATTATTTTCTTATTGTTGTGCTTTTTTACCATTTTGACCCTTCCCCTAGCTTCTACATTGTTTGTGTGACTTTATGGGATGGGTGGCATGCTTTCTGAGGTTTTGATTGGGTTTTAGGAGAGTTTCCCTATTTTGGAACTCTTAAAGTTGAAATATTTGACTTTGGTTAGTATTCAGAGTTTACAAGCTCAGATGAAAATTTCATTGGTGTTGTTAGATCTGAAATGTAGATTTTAGGCTAGTAGGGCCTTTGGTTTGGGTCCCAAGGCTTCTGGACTCATTTTGGGCACTTGGGTGATTTTTAGGCAAAACTTGTAAAGTGTTAACTTCGTTCAATATTTCATCAAGACGACCTTCATTGTTTATTTTAATGATTCTGTTGATTCCAAAATGCCATTTCTAGTTGGGTAGCATATTTGGTTTATGTTCACGAGATTCCAAATGAATCCTGAGGGTCCATTAGAGAGTTTTTAGACTTGTGTTGCTGCTGGTTTTTCTAGCTGTTGGTGCAGCTACAAGTCCTTCATTGCATTCATAATGAGGACCTTGTGTTAGCAAAGTTCAATATTTTTACCATCATATTCATGAGCTGGCCTCCGCAGTCGCGATGAAAAACCCACTGGGGCCTGAATTGGGATCCTTTTTTGCATTCGTGAGGAGACCATTGCGATCACTTTGGGTCTCTTGGGTGCTTCACTGCATTTACAATGGGGTCTCCACATTCACAATGAAGGGACACCTAGCAGTTATATATTTCTCCTCTTCATTTTCATCACCATTTCAAATGAGAATTTTATTTCGATTAAGCTTTGAGCTATAATTCTTGAGACTTCTTCACCCAAGTTTGTTCCCGGCAAGTTCCTCAAGTTTTTCCTTTGATTTCCATCAGTTTTACGTGTATTTCCATCCATATTTTTGTAGATTTCATGTTTAGATTCTTGCAAAAATCTCTTTGATCAAGTGAGCTTCGGGGTTGGTTTGAGCCATGAAACATGTCCCATTTGCGCCTAAATTTTAGACATGGGTTTTATAACCCTATAGGGAATGTAATTGTGATTTTTGTTTCTGGTTTCATCGATGGTCCTCGAGGGTCGATTTTTGACCCAATTTTTGGCCAAAAAATTTATATATCAGTATAGGTATCATTGTTCCCCTCTTGACTCGTAGAATTCATTTATGACAGTATGTCAGTAATTTGAGGCACTTTAGAAGAGAAAGGCTCCTAAGTGACAGTTCGCAATTACAGTTTGGCCCCGAGGTAGGTTACGGTGTACCTTCTTTAGACTTAGCTTGGCTATATTTTTATAATTTATAAGTTTCATGAATGTTAGCTTAGGTTGTAGGGTAGAATTAGGCTTTAATCCCTTTTGCTGAATTATTGGCCATTTATGGGATCGTAGAATAGAATTTTCTGTTTATCCTTAGGTTAGGTTTTTGTAGACGTGATGTGGTTAGACTAGAATACTTAGTGTAGGTTTTGAGGTGGATATCATGGTAGAGTAGGCTTTTACTACTGATTTTTAATTTATCACTCCATTTCCATATTTTATTTCAATATATCATTGTAATGATGGGCCCGAGGCTATTACTTTGGATCGGACGGAGTTCCATGTTAGTTGGCTTGCTTGGAGGGTGCTTGTACCCTGTTTGTTTACATATATACATATAGATGTAGTTCCTTGTGGTGGCATGCACATATTCATACATACATATACATGGATATTGGTACAGTTTTGTAATGACCTTTCCGGTTATTTCCACGTATACGTTTTTCTTTAACCGTTAGAGCTTGTTTGTAGCGGCCCCAAGTCACTTAAGACTTGTCAGGACCGGTATTTCGGTGCCGGGTCCATTTATTTGGTCGCATTATAAGTTTTGAAGTCAAGCAAGTCGGCAAAAGTTATCGTAAGTTCTTTAATAATTTTTTTTAACTTTGGGTAAAATGTCTCGGGGCTTTTCTCTCAATATATAAAGAGTTAGAAGTCCCCCGAAATACCAAATCGAAGGTCTATGAGTCTAGTTTCCAACACATAAAACCTCACGTCCAACTGATCTTGGAGTAAAAAGTTATGACTATTTTACCACGGACTGTCTGGCAGAAAACGGGTTGCGAACCGGGTCGCGAACCGGGTCGGGTTAAACTCGATTTAAGTCTCAACTTCACGTTTTAAAACGCCATTTCAGTTCCGAAACAGTGAGAAAACATAAGGGAGGGTTCCAAGAGAGTTCTTTAGTATCTAAATCGTGCGATGGTGAGTTGCAAACTTAAATTTAAGAATTTTATTAACATCGCGTTTATTTGAAAATATTTTATTTAAAAGTTGAATTTGGTAAAAATTATATTATTATTACCTTTTCAAAATATTTTAAAGGTTTATGAAAAATATTTTTGTTACGATATAAGTGTATATGTATTTATTTTATAAGGTTTTTGTACATTGTAATATTTTAACGGAGATAGTAAATTTAGTTATGTTGAAATTTATTATTATAATATAGTAGGTTTTATTCGAAATAATTTTCTAATGATTACGGTATATTCAAAAATTATATTTATTATACCACGAATTTATGTAATACCCGAGTATGTACGTAACGGGGTAAAATTTTAAGAGGGTGCCACCTCCACCCCACGTGGAGGAAAAAGGGGTGGACAGCAACCCCTCTTAAGTTGTAGTATGCTGCCACTTAGCTTGTTTTTTTTAAATATTAATAAGGTAGTACATGTAATTATTGGCCAAATTATTATATATACTCCATTATGTAGTTCTTGCTCACTTTCCTTTGTATGTTGTCAAACAATACTACTGTATAACATATAGCAAGTTCTTATGTAGTTTTAACGTTATATTTGATCGGCCGAAAGCAATCAATTATCTACGTCAAGTTATTCAAGCCCAAATCCGATTCTGATTTAGTTTTGGATTTTTTCGGAGTGGTTCTAGCTTGGACATCATCTTAGCAGCTTGTCATCGGACGACAGGTAGGTTACGGTTTATTTTCCCTAGACTCCGCATATATAGGATAAAATTGTATTAATGGGCATCCTTGGGTTGGTTTATTAGGTTGGTACCACAGACCTCGACCGCTTTATTCATGTCTGCCTACTTTTGTTCCTCCGTTGCTTGTAGTATTTGCCGATATATTTTATTTACCCTTGTGGTCCTGTGAGGCCTTGTTGACTCTGGAACATAGAAGGTGGGATTTTGGGAATGTCCGCGAGTCCCGGGCATAGAATTATCCTTCTAGGCTGGTTATGCTTGCTGAGTAGCTGTGGGACTGTGCAGGGTCGATAGGTTGATTGTGAGCTGCTGGGCAGCTATTGTGTGTGATCATACCATTTCCATGCATATAAAGAGGTTTTATCCATGTTTTACTATGGTTTTGGCTTCGGGCCTAGTGACACTATTTTCTAAACCTTGCATGGCCCGGGGTGGCCCGTTTTTTAAGGAAATAATTTGGAAATGGTTTGATTTAACTTGTGAATATTCCTGGATGAAAGGAAGTAAAATTATGTTTTAAAACACCAGTTTTACTACTAACGCTAGACTCGGCAGGGCCGGGGTGCTAGTTGAGTTTTCTAGCTACTTGAGATGATTTTTAGCCTCGGTCGAACCGAGCACCTGAGATGACTTTCTACTGTTTAGACCCGGTTATGCCCGGGCACCCTTGGAGGGGTTTTTTTTTAGATATTTTCCTACTATTTAGTCCTGCACAGGGTCTGGGCATGCATATTCGAGACTGGGTCTCCATCTTGATACCGGACTTGCTTCCGGATGACATATTTTGATACTGAGTTTTAGTATGGGGTTTGGGACCTACATGGACCTTGCCATTCGGGCCAGGGGCTACGGGCTGCGTGTGCCGGAGGAAGGGTATACGGTGGAGTAGAGGTACACGGGCAGTGTCCTTCCATGGAACCTACCTGCTGGGCCGGATCGGCACCAAAGGAGGTACATACAGAGATACCATTTCACTTGAGACCTTCATGCATCATATCATTCATTGTTTGAGGTTCCACCCTTGTTTGTTGTTTGTTGATTGTACGCTCCGGTAGTATGGGATGCCGGAGGGTTTGTTTTCACTTGTTTGTGTTCCTCGGTTGTATGGGTGGCCGAGGGACTGTAGGTAGACTTTTGCTATTTACTTAGAGAATTGTTCCCTGTTACGGTTAAGTATGAAATTGGTTACTGCTAGACTGTTAGTTTCTGGATTTGAGATTGATATGATTAGTTGAGCTTGATTCATGTCTCTGAGCATGCCTATCGTTACTCTTTCTCTCTTCTTCTTACACTTGAGGTTACCGGTATACCGTCCATCTCGTAAACTTATTTTGTATACACAATAATTGCAAGGACCCCAGGTGCGTTATTTCTTACTTTCACCTGTGCCTATGGTGTGTATATTCTGTTTACTGGCCTCACATGTGGTTCTGTTGATTTCCCTCTGGGCTAGTTCCTGTGTACCTTTTGTTGATTTCTGTGTCTGATTGCTTCTATTCTGTCTGTTACTACACTTTTATCTTATATGTGCCCAGTCGGCCTATGATACCTACTGGGTACCTTATGCTTCGCATTTTGTGCTCACCCCTACCCCCCTGCATCTTAGGGTGCAGATCCTAGGTGGCGATCGGAGCTTAGCGTTAGTTTATCTTTTGCTTCATGTACTCTATTACCATTCAGAGACATCTGTATATATTGTTTGGACCATTTGCACTCCATGTATGTAGTTTTGTCTCTATACTATGATACCAGGTCTTGGGGTTTGGTTTAGTTTCCGCATATGTATATATTTATAGTCCTTTTATCTGTTCTCTTTGTCTTGTTCTCTTATTTGTTAGATAGTAGCCCATTACTAACTATTTTGGGCTACGGGGATTGGTTCACCTACCGGGGGTTGTAGGTGCCATCATGACCGAGAAATTGGGTCGTGACAACTTGATATCAGAGCTTTAAATTCACCGGTGTCATCGGTATAGGAGCCAATGGCTAGTAGAGTCTTGCGGATCGGGGCGGAGACGTCCATACTCAATCTTTGGGAGGCTACAGTGACATTTTAGGAATTTGACTCTTTCATTGCTTCTGTGTCGTGCATAGAACCCTTGAAGTTTCTGGAGATCTCATTTATTCTACTTCATTCTTTCGTAGATGGTTCGTACGAGATCATCGGCATCACGAGGAGATGAGCCTCCCACTCCAACTAAGGGTCGAGGACGCCCTCGATCAGTGGCACCTGCTAGAGATGCTAGAGTAGTGATAGAGCCCAAGCAGTATGTGGATCAGGGGGCAGCCCAGGTACCACCAGCTCCAGCACCATCTCCAGCACCAGCTCCAGTACCTGCTCCAGCGCCAGCTCCAGTACCAGCTCCAGTGCCCATTTCTGTGCCAGCTCCAGCCGCAGCTCAGTCTCCAGATATTCGGGGATTACTATTACAGCTTTTGGGAGTGATTGGAGAGCGGCCTTCTGAGGTAGCGCAGACATCCGCTCAGGGGGCAGCCCTGGGTGCACAGAGCTCAGAAGCGCAGCCTGCTACTATGGCTCTCCGTGCGGAGGTCATTCCGGTTCCATCTATTGCACAGGCTCTTGCTCCTCGCCCAGTTATGACAGAGTCAGAGCAGAAGGCTTTGGGTAGGTTTTTGAGGTTAGCACCTCCGAGGTTTGCTGGTACTTCCGGACAGGATCCACATGACTTTATTACTACCTGTGAGGAGATGTTGCATCATTTGGGTTTGTTGGAGACTCACGGTGTTGGTTATACTACCTATCAGTTGGAGGGCCCAGCAAAGTTATGGTGTAGGGCCCAGGTTGCTTGTAGACCACCATTGTCACCTCCTTTGACCTGGTCTGAGTTTTATGAGGCCTTTATGGCCAAATTCCTACCCCAAAGTGATCGGGAGCGTCGCAGGGAGCATTTTACTCACCTTGTGCAGGGGTCTACGACTATCTCGGAGTATGAGACCCGTTTTCATCAGCTAGCACCGTTTGGAGCTATGATCATTTCTACCGAGGAAGATAGGATTCGCAGATTTGTATGGGGTTTGAGGCCAGGGATCAGGCAGCCAGCTGAGATATTGATTGCCAGTGGTCGGTCATTCCAGGCTATTGTAGACTATGCCCGCACTGTGGAGGACTTACAGCGATATGATCAGGGGTCCAGAGATAAGAGGCCTCGACATCAGGGTGTCTATAGTGGTTCCAGATATGGTGGTAGAGGTCCTGGCCAGTGGAGCCGGAGTTATCAGCCACAGCAGTACCAGGGTCAGTCCAGCCAACCGGTTTAGGCTTCCCTTCAGACTTTTGGTAGTACCCAGTTTGAGCAGGGTCAGAGCAGCCATCAGGGCTATGGCGGCCAGTCTTCGAGGGGTACAGTTTCTGGGGCATCAGGTCGTGGTGGTCATACGGGATTTGTTGGTTTATCTCAACTTAGTAGGCCGTCAGGGGCTTGTTTTACTTGTGGTGCGATGGGTCATTTTGCTAGAGATTGCCCTCAGCAGGGTACAGTTCAGTTGGCCGAGCCTTTACGAGCAGTTCAACCTAAGGCTAGAGGGGGTGGTCGTCAGAGTAGAGGTTGTGCTCCACACGGCAGAGCAAGTGGTAGGGATGGCGGTCGGGCAGGTGGAGGTCGTCGTCAGTTTTACGCGGTCCCTAGGAGACTAGAGGAAAAGGCCTCAGATGCTGTGATTACAGGTACGATTTCTGTGTGCCAGCAGTCTGCTATGGCTTTATTTGATCCTGGATCCACTTGTTCATATGTATCTGCCTACTTTGTGCCTTGCTTGGGGTTGGATAGTGAGCCATTATCTGTTCCTGTTTCTGTTTCAACCCCAGTAGGAGATTCTTTAGCAGTGGATCAGATTGTGAGATCCTGTATGTTATCTGTTGGTGATTCAGAGACTTGGGGTGATTTGATGATTCTTGATATGCTAGATTTTGATGTGATACTGGGCATGGACTGGTTATCCCCTCACCCTGTGGTTTTGGATTGTTATGCCAAGACCATTACCATAATTGTGCCCGGTGTATCCCCGGTTGTGTGGCAGGGTTCTGTTAGCCATGCACCATCTGGGATCATGTCTTGTCTTCGAGCTAGGAAGTTGATTTCCCGTGGGTGTTTAGCTTATCTAGCATATGTCCGAGATATTAGTGCTGCCCTACTTCTCCTGAGTCCGTTCATGTGGTTAGAGACTTCCTCGATGTGTTTCCTACCGACCTGCCAGGCCTTCCACCTGAGAGAGATATTGATTTTGCTATTGAGCTAGAGCCGGGCACCAGGCCCATTTCTATTTCTCCTTACCGTATGGCTCCTGCTGAGTTGAGGGAGCTTAAGGAGTAGCTCCAGGATCTCTTAGCTAAGGGGTTTATTAGACCTAGTGTGTCACCGTGGGGTGCTCCTGTTCTCTTCGTGAAAAAGAAGGATGGGTCGATGCGCTGTGTATAATTATCGGCAGCTGAATAGGGTGACAGTTAAGAATAGGTATCCGATGCCGAGGATAGATGATTTGTTTGAACAGCTTCAGGGTTCAGTCGTATTTTCGAAGATTGATTTGAGGTCTGGCTACCATCAGTTGAGGATTAGGGCGGAGGACATTCCTAAGACAGCATTCAGGACACGTTATGGCCATTATGAGTTCCTAGTGATGTCTTTTGGGTTGACTAATGCCCCCGCAACCTTTATGAACTTGATGCACAGGGTTCTTGGCCCGTATTTGGACTCGTTTGTGATAGTTTTTATAGACGACATCTTTGTATACTCGCGTAGTAGAGATGAGCATGAGCAACACTTGAGGGTTATACTCCAGACTTTGAGGGATCATCGGCTTTATGCCAAGTTCTCAAAGTGTGAGTTTTGGCTTGAGTCAGTTGCATTCCTAAGGCACGTGGTGTCTAAGGATGGGATTAGGGTTGATCCGGGAAAGATTCAGGCGGTTTGTGAGTGGACCTCAGACTCTACTACTCTTACTTGAGGTTCGGCAGCTTTATTGGGTTAGGCGGCTAGGTTACTACAGACGGTTCATTTGAGTGGGATTTTCTCCATAGCAGAACCCCTTGATCTATGCGCTAGGAAGGATATCCCATTTCAGTGGCGCGGATCAGCTGGGTGAGGATATAGCTTCCAGAGGCTTAAGGCCTTATTGACTTGCAGCTCTAGTTTTGAACTTTGCTCGGTTGAGGGTCAGAAGCTTCTCCGTGTATTGTGATGCTTCTGGGTTGGTCTTGGTTGTTTGTTGATGCAGCAGGGTCGAGTAATAGCATATGCATCGAGGCAGCTGAAGGTTCACGAGCGCAACTACCCCACTCATGACTTAGAGTTGGCGGCGGTAGTTTTCGCGCTCAAGATCTGGAGGCATTACCTATATGGAGTTCACTGTGAGATCTTCACCGATCACCGTAGTCTTCAGTATATCACGAGTCAGCAGGAGTTGAACTCGAGACAGAGGAGATAGGTCGAGTTACTGAAGGACTATGACTTCACTATTCTGTATCATCCGGGCAAGGCAAACGTGGTAGCGGATGCCTTGAGCCGGAAGGCAGTTAGTATGGGTAGCCTAGCTTCCCTTTCAGTTTCAGAGCGACCGTTGGCTTGGGACATCCAGTCCTTGGCTAACCGTTTGGTTAGGCTTGACTTTTCGGATCCTAGCAGAGTTCTCGCCAGTGTTGAGGTTCGTTCTACTTTAGTTGATCAGATTCAGAGCCGTCAGTTTGAGGATCAGCAGTTGTGTGGCCTTCGTGATCGGGTTGTTCAGGGTGAGACCAGTCGGGCTACTCTAGATTCAGATGGGGTTCTGAGGTTTGATAGTCGCCTTTGTGTTCCGAGGATTAGTGATTTGATTCAGTTGATACTTCATGAGGCACATTGTACTAGATACTCCATTCACCCTGGCACAACAAAGATGTATAGGGACTTGAGACAGCTTTACTGGTGGAGTGGTATGAAGCGGCATATAACGGAGTTTGTATCTCGGTGCTTGAACTGTCAGCAGGTTAAGTTCGAGCACATGAGACCTGGTGGTTTGATGCAGCGACTTCCCATTCCTGAGTGGAAGTGGGAAGGGATTACTATGGACTTTGTTGTTGGTTTGCCTCGTACCTCACATGGGTTTGATTCCATATGGGTGATTGTTGATAGTCTGACTAAGTCAGCACATTTCTTGCCGGTTCAGACTTCTTATGGCGCAGAGAGGTTAGCTCAGATCTACCTTCGTGAGATTGTTCGATTGCACGGGGTCCCAGCTTCTATCATTTCAGACCAGGGCACTCAGTTCACATCTCAGTTCTGGAGGGTTATTCAGCGAGATTTGGGTACAGAGGTTCATCTTAGTACCGCTTTCCACCCTCAGACAGATGGCCAGTCCGAGAGGACCATTCAGATTCTGGAGGACATGCTTCGGGCCTTTGTTCTTGACTTTGGAGGTTCTTGGGATCAGTTTGTTCCCTTAGCACAGTTTGCTTATAATAACAACTTACATTCGAGTATCGGCATGGCACCTTTTTAGGCTTTGTATGGCAGGCGTTGTAGATCACCGGTAGGTTGGTTTGATGGTTTTAGTGCTGGGCCATAGAGCACAGATTTTCTTCGAGATTCCTTAGACCGAGTCCGAGTGATTCAGGATAGACTTCGGGCAGCTCAGAGCAGGCAGAAGAGTTATGCTGATCGTAGGCTTCGTGCCTTGGAGTTTAGTGTCGGTGACTTGGTGTTTCTCCGTGTATCTCCCATGAGGGGCGTGATGAGATTTGGTAGGCGGGGAAAGCTTAGCTCCAGGTACATTGGGCCATTTGAGATTCTTCAGAGGGTTGGTAGCGTTGCCTATCAGCTAGCCTTGCCCCCGATGTTTTCATCTATACATCCTGTATTTCATGTTTTGATGTTGCGTCGGTATGTCCCAGATGAGTCTCATGTGTTACAGTGGGATTCAGTTCAGTTGGGTGAGGATTTAGCCTTTGTTGAGGAGCCGACAGCTATTTTGGCCAGAGATGTCACGAGATTGAGGTCTCGAGAGATCCCGCTGGTTAAGGTTCAGTGGAGGCACCATCCAGTCGAGGAGGCTACCTGGGAGACCGAGAGAGATATGCGGGCCCAATATCCGCAGCCATTTTAGCCTTCAGGTACCCCCTTGACGTTGACTTTCGAGGACGAAAGTCCTTTTTTATTAGTGGATAATGTAATGACCCTTCCGGTTATTTCCACGTATACGTTTTCCTTGAACCGTTAGAACTTGTTTGTAGCGTCCCCAAGTCACTTAAGGCTTTTCAGGACCAGTATTTTGGTGCCGGGTCCATTTATTTGGTCGCATTATAAGTTTTGAAGTCAAGCAAGTCGGCAAAAGTTATCGTAAGTTCTTTAATAAATTTTTTGAACTTTGGGTAAAATGTCTCGGGGCTTTTCTCTCAATATATAAAGAGTTATAAGTCCCCCAAAATACCAAATCGAAGGTCTATGAGTCTAGTTTCCAACGCACAAAACCTCACGTCCAACTGATCTCGGAGTAAAAAGTTATGACTGTTTTACGGCGGACTGTCTGGCAGAAAACGGGTTGCGAACCGGGTCGCGTACCAGGTCTGGTTAAACTCGATTTAAGTCTCAACTTCACGTTTTCAAACACCATTTCAGTTCCGAAACAGTGAGAAAACATAAGGGAGGGTTCCAAGAGAGTTCTTTAGTATCTAAATCGTGCGATGGTGAGTTGCAAACTTAAATTTAAGAATTTTATTAACATCGCGTGTATTTGAAAATATTTTATTTAAAAGTTGAATTTGGTAAAAATTATATTATTATTACCTTTTCAAAATATTTTTGTTGCGATATAATTGTATATGTATTTATTTTATAAGGTTTTTGTACATTGTAATATTTTAACGGAGATAGTAAATTTAGTTATGTTGAAATTTATTATTATAATATAGTAGGTTTTATTCGAAATAATTTTCTAATGATTACGGTATATTCAAATATTATATTTATTATACCACGAATTTATGTAATACCCGAGTATGTACGTAAGGGGGTAAAATTTTAAGAGGGTGCCACCTCCACCCCACGTGGAGGAAAAAGGGGTGGACAGCAACCCCTCTTAAGTTGTAGTATGCTGCCACTTAGCTTGTTTTTTTTAAATATTAATAAGGTAGTACATGTAATTATTGGCCAAATTATTATATATACTCCATTATGTAGTTCTTGTTCACTTTCCTTTGTATGTTGTCAAACAATATTACTGTATAACATATAGCAAGTTCTTATGTATTTTTAACATTATATTTGATCGGCCGAAAGCAATCAATTATCCACGTCAAGTTATTCAAGCCCAAATCCGATTCTGATTTAGTTTTGGATTTTCTCGGAGTGGTTCGAGCTTGGACATCATCTTAGCAGCTTGTCATCGGACGACAGGTAGGTTACGGTTTATTTTCCCTAGGACTCCGCATATATAGGATAAAATTGTATTAATGGGCATCCTTGGTTTGGTTTATTAGGTTGGTACCACAGACCTCGACCGCTTTATTCATGTCCGCCTACTTTTGTTCCTCCGTTGCTTGTAGTATTTGCCGATATATTTTATTTACCCTTGTGGTCCTGTGAGGCCTTGTTGACTTTGGAACATAGAAGGTGGGATTTTGGGAATGTCAGCGAGTCCCGGGCATAGAATTATCCTTCTAGGCTGGTTATGTTGTTGAGTAGCTGTGGGCCTGTGTAGGGTCGATAGGTTGATTGTGAGCTGCTGGGCAGCTATTGTGTGTGATCATACCATTTCCATGCATATAAAGAGGTTTTATCCATGTTTTACTATGGTTTTGGCTTCGGGCCTACTGACACTATTTTCTAAACCTTTCATGGCCCGGGGGGGCCGTTTCTTATGGAAATAATTTGGAAATGGTTTGATTTAACTTGTGAATATTCCTGGATGAAAGGAAGTAAAATTATGTTTTAAAACACCAGTTTTACTACTAACGCTAGACTCGGCAGGGCCGGGGTGCTAGTTGAGTTTTCTTGCTACTTGAGATGATTTTTAGCCTCGGTCGGACCGAGCACCTGAGATGACTTTCTACTGTTTAGACCCGGTTATGCCCGGTCACCCTTGGAGGGTTTTTTTAGATATTTTCCTACTACTTTAGTCCTGGACAGGGTCTGGGCATGCATATTCGAGACTGGGTCTCTATCTTGATACCGGACTTGCTTCCGGACGACATGTTTTGATACTGAGTTTTAGTATGGGGTCTGGGACCTCCATGGACCTTGCCATCCGGGCCAGGGGCTACGGGCTGCGTGTGCGGAGGAAGGGTATACGGTGGAGTAGAGGTATACGGGCAGTGTCCTTCCATGGAACCTACCTGCTGGGCCGGATCGGCACCGGAGGAGGTACATACAGAGATACCATTTCACTTGAGACCTTCATGCATCATATCATTCATTGTTTGAGGCTCCACCCTTGTTCGGTGGTTGTTGATTGTACGCTCCGGTAGTATGGGATGCCGGAGGATTTGTTTTCACTTGTTTGTGTTCCTCGGTTGTATGGGTGGCCGGGGGACTGTAGGTAGACTTTTGCTATTTACTTACAGAATTGTTCCCTGTTACGGTTAAGTATGAAATTGGTAACTGCTAGACTGTTAGTTTCTGGATTTGAGATTGATATGATTAGTTGAGTTTGATTCATGTCTCTGAGTATGCCTATCGTTACTCTTTCTCTCTTCTTCTTACACTTGAGGTTACCGGTATACCGTCCATCTCATAAACTTATTTTGTATACACTGTTATTGCAAGGACCCCATGTGCGTTATTTCTTACTTTCACCTGTGCCTATGGTGTCTATATTGTGTTTACTGGCCTCACATGTGGTTCTGTTTATTTCCCTCTGGGCTAGTTCCTGTGTACCTTTCGTTGATTTCTGTGACTGCTTGCTTCTATTCTGTCTGTTACTACACTTTTATCTTATATGTGCCCAGTCGTCCTATGATACCTACTGGGTACCTTATGCTTCGCATTTGGTGCTCACCCCTACCCCCCTGCATCTTTAGGTGCAGATCCTAGCGTGGGCCATCGCCGATAGACCGCTGTGATTCGTGCTTGGAGATCTGTTGGGGACTACTTCAGACTGAGGGTGAGCTCTTGGCAATCGGAGCTTAGCTTTAGTTTATCTTTTGCTTCATGTACTCTATTACCATTCAGAGACATCTATATATATTGTTTGGACCGTTTGCACTCCATGTATGTAGTTTTGGCTCTATACTATGATACCAGGTCTTGGGGTTTGGTTTAGTTTCCGCATAAGTATATATTTATAGTCCTTTTATCTGTTCTCTTCGTCTTGTTCTCTTATTTGTTAGATAGTAGCCCATTACTAACTGTTCTGGGCTACGGGGATTGGTTCACCTACCGGGGGTTGTAGGTGCCATCATGACCGAGAAATTGGGTCGTGACAGGTTTGAAGGGAAATATGGGTTTTTTGTTTTTTAAAAAGAAATTTGTACCACTTTTCTACAGTTGAGGTTATGGAACAATTTTTCATGGATTTATCACTGATTTTTTAATTGGAAAGGCAGTATCACTTTTATACTCGGTTCGAGGGATGTTAATAGACCTTTTCTCTATTTACTTTCTGTTGATGAGTCTGAGGCACGATTTCGGGCAGCCCAAGGAGCAGATATCTGAGTTTTTACTTTATTGCACATATTAGTGAGCTCAAGGTTAAATTTGGGCAGCCCAAGAACCATTCTGAGTTTTACTTTTTTGGCCACATATTATATCATATCATCCCATAATGCACTGCATTCACTTGCATTAGTATTTGAGTGTAATATTTTCATTATTATTTTTATCTTCACTGTTATTATTTTATATACGAGATCCTAGGTTAGCTTCTGACTTACTTTTACCTTCATGCTTCTTAAATTATATATCATTTTCTGAGCTCGATCGGCTTATAATGCCTACTGAGTACCACATATTTTGGTAGTCATACTACATTTCTCGTTGATCTTCCACTCGTTGGAGGCCTATTGTTGTTGAAATCATGGTGAGCTCCTGGCATTCAGATATTTACTGCTTTCCCTATTGTGCCTACTGCCTTTATTTTCTATTTTTTATAAACAATAGTATCTTGTATAGCCTTATTCCATTAGGTTAGATGCTCTTTATCGGTGACACCATGTTCCAGATTCGGTTCTTATGTATATATTCCATATTTCTTGGTCTCTTCAAGGACCATTTGTATATTTTGTATCGTTTAGTATAAACATATACTTGTGGCCCATTCTTATTATGATCTTACTTCCGCTTTATCAGTTTTTAGCTTCATTTTTAGTATTGTATCTTGGGTTCTGGCTTGCCTATTGGGGGATTTTAGTAGGCACCATCATGGCCAAATTTTGGGACGTGACTTTAAGAGAGTGTAAATTAATTATTTAAGATCCAATTTGAGCTCTATTTTCAGCTTAATTTCATATTTGAGTTTGTTATCTTATGGGTAAGATGATTTGAATGAATTTTCCTGTTTCATCGTTGGATTCCAAGGGTTGAATTTTTTACCCATGTTTGACCCTAACTTTTATACTAAGATATGGATATCAATGTACTCGTATTCATGTGTAGAGTATGTTTTGCTATATTGGGAGCATTCTGAGGCCATTCAAAAGGGAACGACTTTCATGTGACCATTGATGACTTGTGATTTGACTTCAAGGTAGGTTATGACTTACTCTTCTTCTGACTTTGCTTGGGTGGGGACTTATCGCATAGATCATGTTATTGGATGAGTGAATTAATGGGTTGATGTAATTAATGAGATGAATTGATATTGTGATGCCTGAATTGGGGTTTATGCTAATGAATGGCTTGAGACTTGGAAAGATTGATTTGTATATTGCATTTTGGGTTGTTTCATGCTTTATTTTACAGATGAGGATTGGATTTTTCATGATGGGTATAATATGGGAAGTAAATGAAATGAAAGAGGAAGTGTGGTATACGGGAATAATTGAGAAACTTTATTGATATTGAGGCTTGTAGGTTGTGACTTGAGTTTAGAAATACATGTATCTATATTGATTGCATTACATTTATTTTATTATCATGAGCATACATACACATTCAAACTCATGGATCACTAGTAAATAATTATGGAAAGAAAACTCTTTTATTAAAAGAAAATAATGATTTGGCCCTGGTTTGAGTCCACGAAGTTATATTGAGAGAGATGATGTTCGCCGATAGTAAAAGGTTCTAGGCGGGTATATGTACCTCGTAAGTCCCCCTATGGGTCATACCTCATAGCATGACACTGTGGAGGTGGTGATTTCTGTAGGCATTAGCCATTGCATTTTATCGCATTGCATCATTCATTTATCCTTGTTATGCTTGGAAGTGTTCATTATTGATTGTCATTATTGAACTATTAGGACATTTCTATGTGTAGGGTTATATTAGCATTATTTATTCAATATAGTAACTGATTATTCTTAGTCGGCCTATGATGCCTATTGAGTCCTAGAATTTTGTACTCACCCTATATTTTCTGTATCTTTTTCTGATGTTGATTCTAGTACGAGTTGCCATTGTGAATCCTAATTTTGATTGTGGTCCTCATGATTTGGATTCGTGGTGAGGTCCTTCCTCCAGATACTTAATATGTATCCCTCTCTATTTTAATTTTATTTTCTTTATGTTTTGGACAATGATGTATCAGGTTTTGTTAGTTTTACTCTCTTTTGTTTGGTGCTATTATACATGTAACACCGAGTCTTAGGGATTATGTTGAGTATTGCATTATTATTTATGAAAGGGAGTGATATGCAAATTTTGAATTAATTAATGTGTCATTTATCTTATTTCTGTTTTTAGTTGATTTAAGTGTTGTTTTCAAGAGTTAGCTTACCTAACAAGGTTAGGTTGAGGTAGGTTCCATCAAAACTCTAGATTTTGAGTCATGACACATTTGACCTACCTCAAGATGGGAGGAACATGTTTGTCATAATTGTGGAATCAGGGGGCATATTAAGAGATAGTGTAGGAAATGGTCGTAAGAGATGGCTAATTCGTCTAGTTAGAGTAAAAGTTCTTTATCCCTGTTGTTTCAAAGAATCGACCTACAGGTAATGCTAATAACACTCATACTGCACCATTTGCACATATGTTGCTTATTTCTTGATTTATCCTAGTTTAAACTTTTAGTATGTTACACCATGTTTGCTCTTTACTTTTGGGTGGAGGCTGAGCAATTATTTGGATCACTTTTTTGTTGCTACCCCTGTTGGTGTCTCTGCTATCGCTTTCTAGAGATTATAGAACTGCATATTTATGGTTAAAGGATGCGAGACCATCGTCGACTTAATTAAACTCGAAATGATAGACTTTGATGTGATCATGGAAATGGTCTAGATTTTCGTGTTATGCCACTCTAGATTGTTGATCCAATGTGGTTAAATTCAAATTCCTAAGTGAACAAATTATAGAACGGGAAGGAGACATTTCTATGCCTCAAAGTAGATTTATTTTGTATCTTACGACTCACAAGATGAATCCAAAGGGGTAGATGTTTAACCTCTTAGTTATTGCATTTTGCAAAAATTGTCTGAAGGTATGAAATTCCTTATTTTGTGTTAGGATTTGGTGATTTTGATTGAGGGAGCCCCTATGAGGACCATATTGTTAATTGTTGTGTCGTGAGCTAAGTTTAAAATACTTGGATTACTCTATTTTTGCAAATGAAACTCTAGAAAAAAATTGCAAACCTTGGGTGTTAAGTCAAATTTTTAGGCTATGATCCAATGGGAAAATTAAACTTCCATTGAAGAGAAGCAAATGAAAGGCTTTCGTAAAAATTCTTGTAGTATCGAGAATGAAGTTTTATTACATTTGAGGATCAGTGATCCAAATAGAGCGATAATATAACACTACAAAATACGGGTTAGATTTGAAATGTTATATTTCATGAGATCTGACCCAAACATTGAAAAATCAGGTGTGAATATGTGTTAGGGTATATATCTAAGTACTTATAGATTGTACAAAAAACTAAAGTTGAACAATATTAAGAAAAACTCGAGTGTCACAACCCGTATCTACACCCTAGACGTGATCAGCACCCAGAACCACTACTGGCCCGACCAGACCCTTGGCCTTGCATTTTATTAAGACTAAACACTTAATTATGTGAAAGCTGAGAAGTAGTGAGCATGGGCTAAACTTCTGAAAATAGAATAGTCTATACAATCAAATACTGGGAGACAACTTGAAATAATGTCAAAACTGAAATAACTAATGTCTAATGAAGACTCTAATATCTGAACTGAATAAGTCTACCAGGACAAGGCCCCGGGCTACCTTTAAGCAAAACAAGTAAGAACTAAACTGTAAACTGATCAACCATAAATAAGTCTTGTGGAAGTAAGGAGGACTCATCACAAGTTGAGTGCGAAGAACTTAATGGAACGTCTAGCAACAAGCCTGAGTTTGAGCGTCGTAATCTACATGAGCGTCAATAAAATTGAATGTACTGATATGTAAGCAAGGACTGAATATACTACATATACAACAACTGATAGATCATAAATTTGAGCATGTATAATATTAATATATATATATATATGTGTGTGTGTGTGTGTGTGTGTGTGGAGTTAAAGTTGAGACATGTGAGGAAATCATTTGAGATTCTCCAATAAGTGAATAGCGCAAAAATAAAGTTTTAACTTAAAAGCTGAGTCATGAACTAAATTTGAATACCTAAAATAGCATCATATCTAGGGTTGCATAAAGAATCATAAACTATATTCAAGTAAAGAAAATACAAAGTTCTCTGCTTGGGGAGTTTCTTACAATCGACATAACTATGTGAGGTCATGATGCTCAACCTCTGACCCAGTTGGGAGGGCAGCTCTATTCCTTGTCAGGGTATAAAACCTGTCTAAAATGTGGATCTGTACTGAGTCTCTTGCACTAAAGAGAAGTTGCCTGAATTAGCAGTGCGATTCTATCGTAAAATGGCAACATAATTCTGGGGCATGTGTTGGTTAAACCCATGCCCTCTCAGTGCGATATAGTTCTCCAAAAATCATATATTCTTAATATAAATATCATGCAAAGTATCTTAAATCATAAGGTGAGTCTTTCCTCAAAAATCTAATTAGTAAACTTGTATTGTTGTGTGCCTATGCTCAAAATCTGAATTTTAATCAAGTTCTGAACTTTCAAGTAAAACAAGCATTCTTTCAAATATACTTTTCAAAATAGATATGAAGAAATGGAGTAAAAACATGATATGGAATTTAATGAAGTCACAAAGTAAATTTACAAAGTTCATAGATAGTCCTACAACATGAGTTACTGTCACGACCCAAAACCGGGCCATGATGGCGTCTACGTAACCCCCCGGTAGACAAGCCAAAAACCCATGATTGCGGAAGACAGTAATAACAATTAGACTAAGGAAAGGTGGAAGATATAAAGAAAAGATAGGGACAATAGCATATATACATACCAACATACAAAATATACAAAAGATGGCCCTAAAGTGACCGAATAGACAAAACAACACGAGAACCAACCCAGACCTGGTGTCACTAGTACAAGAGCGACTAAACTAAGGAGTAGCTGTACAACAGATGTTGTCTATCCATAATAAAAAATATAGACAGGATGTATAATATGGAAATCATGTAAAGTCTCCAAAAGCGTCGGGAGCTCACCGCGATCCGAACAACAACAGGCTTCGAAAGACAGAAGATCATCAAGGGTGGCTCGTACTAGGTGTTGCATCAGAAAAAGATGCAAAGTGTAGTATGAGTACCAAGGGAACGGTTACTCAGTAGGCATCATAGGCCAACTGAGCGCAGAAAGATAATATATATATATATATAAGAGATACATGATAGTAGCTAAAATTACAGGTATCCAGCTAAATCTAGTTATAAAGCCGAGCATACATCAATAATCCAATAAGGTGAAGAACAGACAAGATCAAGCCAAATCCAGAGACAATCCACATGCCAAGACAAATATAATGTGATGCACAATGAAGCATGCGTGAATGCAATATAATATAAATTCGGAACACCACATCGGGTGCCCAGAATACCGCATCGGACTATGCATATAAATATGTTAAAGAAAAATACCTGGAATAATGCATCGGGCTATGCATATATATAAATAAATGAAAGTAAAATACCTGGAATAACGCATAGGGGGTCTAGAATACTGCGTCGGACTATAAATATATGCTTAAAATGGTAGTTTCTCTTTTTCCTTCCAAAATCCATAGTAATACTCAAAATAATTTGTTTAAGTCCAAAAATCACCACAACCATAGCAAAGCCTCATTTCAAACAAAAATCCTTGAAAAATATTTCCATGTTGTACCGATGATATGTCATGAAATCTGAGTAGGAAATATCCACAAACAGAGAAAAACTACACACACCAACAGGCAGAACAGGGCAGAAATATCCTCCAAAGAAAGAGAACTGACCTGGAATTTTGTACAAATCCAAGCGATGGTCTCGGGCCCACAGTTACACACAATGATAGAATAAAGCAGATAAAAATGGAAAGTAAAAGCGAAAACCATCGAGAATCTCTATTCTACCTATAAAACCTCCTAATATACCATAATTCATAGAAAATTATTTCAAACAAAACCTACTATATTATATTAATAAATTTCAACGTAATTAAGTTTACTATCTCTGTTAAAATACTACTTCCATTCTATGGCTGCCACGGATCCTCTTAGTTCACATATGTCTTTTTTTCGGATATTGATATTTACTAGTGTTTTTTGATTATTTCTAGACATTGTTAGTTAGTGTCCTGTACGATGACTTTTGGATCTTTGAAGGTTATAATAGATAGTTCCGCATATTTATTCTTTAAGTTTTGAGATTTGCTATTTATGCCTTGTTAGTTGCTAATTTTGCTAAAACTGATTTTCTTAAGGCTGTATTAGAGGGAAATATTTAGTTCACCCATTGGAGGGTTAGTTTGGGGCTAGGCCTACCTCTGTGAATGAGATTTGTAGCTTTGTGGGGTTGGCTAGTTATTATTGTCAGTTTGTAAAGGGGTTTGCTTCTATTGCTTCCTAACAGACTCGGTTGACTTAGAAAGATGTACCTTTTTAGTGGTCTGATGAATGTTAGAAGAGATTCCAAAAGCTCATGTTCTTGTTGAATATATCTCTAATCCTTGCATTGCCTATACAGGGTAAGGATTTTGTTATTTACAAAGATGCTTCATGCTCTGGGTTAGGTGCTATTTTCATGCAGGATAGGAAAGTCATTGGTTATGCTTTTAGGCAATTGAATGTACATGAGAATAATTATCTTGCACATGACTTGGAGTTGGCAGCAGTTGTGTTTGCTCTTAAAATTTGGAGGCACTACCTTTATGGTGTCCATTGTGAGGTGTTTAATGATCACTACAGTCTGTACCATGTGTTCACGCAGAGGGATTTAAACTTGAGGTAGCGTATATATATGGAGCTACTTAAGGACTATGACATTACTATCTTATACCATATAGGTAAGGTGAATATAGTCGATGATGCATTAAGCAAAAAGCTTTAAAGTATGGGTAGCTTGGTTAGTTTGGAGGCTAAAAAAGTGTCCATTGGCTAGGGAGGTTCATACTCTGGCTAATAGTTTCACGAGTCTTAGTTTGACTGAGTCTGGAGGAGTTTTGGCTAGTGTTGAGGCAAGGTCCTCTTTTCTATAGCAAATTAAGGCTAGGCATTTTAAAGATGAAAAATTGAGTAAGATTCGTGATAAGGTCTTGCATGGAGAAGCCAAAAAGGCTGTGATTGATGATGAGGTTGTCTTGAGGATTAAGGGGCGTGTATGTGTTCCCCATGTTGATGATTTTATCAATATTATTCTTTGCAGAGGATCATAGTTTGAGGTACTCTATACATCTTGGAGCCATCAAGATGTATCATGATCTGAGGCATCATTATTGGTGGGGCAGGATGAAATGCGATATTGTGAGGCTTATTACCTAATGTTTGAATTGTCAACAGGTCAAGTATGAGCACTAGAGACCTAGAGGGACACTTCTAAAAATGCTAATGTAAGTAGGAGAAGATAGATATGGGCTTTGTTATGGGTCTTCCTAAAACCTTGGGTAAATTTGATTCTATATGGGTGATCGTGGATAAGGTGACAATGTTTGCACACTTCATTTCAGTGCCAGGAACTTATAACAAGAGAAGTTAGCCAAGATTTATATTCATAGAGTGGTTTGAGTTCCAGTATCCATTATATCATATAGAGGTACTCAATTTACTTTTAAATTCTGAAGAACATTGCATATAGAGTTGAGTACTAAGAAGGGTCGAAATAGTAAGAAGGCATAAAAATAATAAAATGACCACGAGGGTCAATACACTTAAGTTTTGCAGAAGAAGATTAAAAAATCCATTTCCAAATAGCTATAATTCGATTAAATAATTGGGGAATCATTAGAAATTTACCAAAAAGAATGTTAGAAACTCACCCCTACAAAGAATCTTCTAAAGCCTCACAAAAATCCCCTTAATCTGAGATGTAGAACTCCCAAAAATGGAAAATGAAGCTTAAGTTTGAAAATGAGAAATTAAAATATGACTTAGGTGTTTTCTTTATTGCAAACGCGAAGGGTCGATAACAAATGCGAACATGAACCAAACCAGCACTTCAAAAATGCTCATGAATGCTAAGAGGAAAACCAAACCGGTCCCACAGCTAACCCTTTTCAAATGCGAGATCCCAACCTCGTGAACACAAAGACCACCCAAACTCTACTTTGTGGTTGCGGTTAAACCTCATGAATGCGTATAAGGAAACCAGCTGCACTAGTAACTAGTGCATAAGCAATAGACAAAACATGAAATCACCTATTGAAAGTCAACCAGAACCCCCTAATACAAACTAATAATCAATTGTAAAATATATTTTGGACTTGATGGAATCATTGAATCACTGTTATGAGATTGTTTTATCCAAATATTGATCGATCTTAACTCCAAACTTAAAAAATCTTTGAAACTTGAGAAATAAATTGAACCTTCAACCAGGCCAAAAATCACTCCCGGGCCTAGTGAAATTATCAAAACTCATAAATGACCTTTCTAACCTCAAGTGTTGACTTTGGTCAAACTTCTAAAGTTCTCAACTTTAAAAACTCAGAAACACTTCTAAAACTCATCTGATTGCCTTGTAAATCAAACCTCCCATCCTTGCAAGTCATAAATACGAATCCAAAAATATGGAGAGGGTCAATTAGGAAGAAACAACAAAAAATACAAAATGACCTAGAGATTTATTATATCACCCACTACTAAAATACACATTCATCCTCAAACATAAAGAGATAGATGAGAGCTCAAAAAGCTAAGGTTATCTACTTTGCATGACTAACTTAGTCTCTAGAATTTGTACATCTAGTGTTTCATGTCTCTATGCTTATGAAGTGTGTGGAGACCCCTCACTCATTGTTTTCACGTAGAGTGTTGGGGTGAAAGATAGTCAGTTTTATGAAGAAGTTCTGATTGACATTCTAGATCATCAGGTTTGAAAGTGGAGGACCAAAGAAGTAGCTTTAGTAAAGGTATTATGGAGGAATTAGTTTGTTGAGAAGTATACATGGGAAGCCAAAGAAGATATGAAACCTAGATACCTTATCTACTTACTCCTCAAGGGGAGTGTCTGAGATAACAGTCTTACTCTTGTAATACATCCTAAGAATTCATGCTTCATGTGTTTTGTGTTATAGTTCTCGTGTTGATATTTGTGCATATGTATCTTTCAGTGGTGGGTTGTAAGCCTTGATTCCCGTGTAGTTCAGTTCATGTCAATGAGTATATTTCCAGACAGCCCAAAAAAGCCATGATTAGTTCAATTCATATGTTTCATCCTAGCCTTTACCATCATTTCAGGATGAATGATCCCTAAGGGAAAATATTATAATACCTCACAAATCCATTCCATGTTCATGTTTCTCTATATGCCTTTTTGAGCTTGAAAACTAAGTTGTGTGACTCTTAGATCAATTAGAAATTATTTGGAATAAGTTCCAAGAATTAGACAAATATTTTAGGCACGTAAAATGGTCAGGGCGATGTGCCAAAGGATCTCTATTTTTGGGTCTCATTGCACCTATCATCAAACTTTTATACAATGAAAAAACAACCCCTCTATTTGTTGGGAGCACCACGCACTTCTGGGACTCCGTATTGGGCACCGCAATGCATAAGCTAGATGATGCTTTGGACTGTTCGGCATGCACACCCCTTTAAAGACATGAAGTTTTCCCCAACATCGTCTAAATAAGGGTATTTTTATCCTTAAACTTCCTAAAACCTCCTATCATACTTTTAAACATCCTAAAGTGATTAAACGCCAAGTGTACAATGATTACAATTCCCCATTTTCTCTTCCAAACCCCAAGGCACATAAGTTCTTTTAGATTCAAACTTTAGAACTCCAGGCAATGTATCTCCAAGCATTCTTCTCCATCTCATGCATGTAAGACAAACCTTTGGTGTGAAAACCCTGTTCTTCTCCACAATCATGTCTAGAATTATTGATTAGCTTTCTAATCACGCTAGGGTTCATCACTGATTCTATAAACTAGCTTATGTATTCCATGATTATGATTTTTGTGTTTACCCATGATACTTAGTAAAGTTCTCTGGGTTTTGAACCTATCCTCGAGTTGCTATATCTCAGTCAGGTCTAAGAAAGTTTTGTGAAATTAATTTGAATCATGTCCCAACCTTGTAGACTTCAGCCATGTTTTTCTATACACCTACTACTTGTTTTGAAAATTATGTCACGAAGAATTATAGACTCCCTATTGCATATTGAAATTCTTTGTAAAAGATGAATGTTTTACATTCAGAATTTAGTTAGCATAGCTTCTAAAAAATTAGAGTGTCAGGCTCAATCATCAGTTATTTCAGATAGAATTTGAGCATAAGGCTCCCAACATTGTTATAAGAATTTGAGCAAGAACTCACTAGCATCTTTTCAGTATAAATATGGGGGTGATCATCTACATCTTATAGAGTTTGCATACAATAATATCTATCATTTCATTATTAATATTGCTCCATATGAGGCTCTTTATAGGAGAAGATGTGGATCCCCAATCAAATGGTTTGAGGTTGGTGAAACAAAGTTTATTGGACCACAATTAGTGCATCAAGCTATGGAGAAGGTTAAGGTCATTCAGGAGCAGTTGAACACTGCGCAAATCCATCGAAAGTCTTACACTAATATGAGGCAAAGAGATTTGGATATTGATGTTAATTATTGGGTCTTTCTGAAGGTTTCATCCATAAAGGGTGTCATGCGGTTTGAGAAGAAGGGGAAACTTAGTCCTTGGTATATTAGTCCCTACCGAATCTTGAAGAGAATTAGAAAAGTAGCTTATGAATTAGAGCTACCTGTGGATTTAGCATCCGTACATCCAGTGTTCCACGTCTCTATACTTAAGAAGTGTGTGAAGGATGTTGCTACCCAATTTTATTCCTCCTTTAGTCATTTTTACTAATTCAAGCGTCTATTTTTGTTTGCGAAGCCAAAAATAGTGTTTTTACTTAATTTTTATCAAATTTTATGCTAACACGTGTTATTTGCATTATTTGAGTATTATTTTTATGATTATTATTATTATTTTATTATTATTATTATTATTATTATGATTATTATAATTATAATATCAATCTTCACTTACAAAGGTATTTTATTTTATTTACTTACTCTTTTTCATTTATCTATTTTTCATAAATACTGAAGAAAATATTTTAAGATTATTATTCATTTTATTGTAAATACTGGTGAATTACTTTTGATTACAAAATATAATTGTTAAGTTACTATGTTTAATATTTTTCTTTTACTTAGTAATTTAGTAGGTACCCTTTTTATATATTTTTAATATAATTTATTTAGACTCAAATATATTGAGTCCAAATTTTTAATCTTAAACTTGATCAATTTTTTCCATATCTATATATTTCTCTTCCCAGAATTCATTTTTTATAAAAAGATATTACTCTCCCAACGTTTTTCCCTTTTTCACTTCCCAAATATTACTCCATCATATCCCTATTTTTTTCTCTATCAATTCTCAAATATCAAAATAACTCTAGTAACCTCCCCAATCCCTTTGGAAGTAATCTATTCCAGTTAAACATGCTTTCTCTTTTCTTTAGGAATTCATAGGATTTCTTTTCCTTTGACTTTTATTTACTGTTTACTCATTTAATTTATTTTGTTCTTCTCCTAATTATACCAACAATTTTATTTTATTTTCATACATTAATTAATTTCCTTGAAATCACCCCAAATCAATCTTTTTTTCCTATTTCAGTCCCTCTCCCCCAACGTCACTTTTCTTCTTCTTCCTTCTTATACCTAGACACAAACATCAAAAGGGGGGCGGCAATGGCACACACACGCAACACACACAGACACTCCCTCACTCTCACAAAATTTCATCACCCACGTAGCTACCACAAATAAACACAACAGCCACACTAGAAATGAGACGCACATCTCACGTACAGAGATAGAACGGAGGGTAGCGAGAACCTTCTGCTCCCCTTCTCTTTCTGCCTTTATCCGATCTCACGAGCTCGCTGCCACCGCTGTTCCATCGTTACACTATCTGACATTCTGACTTGTTTAGGTAGATTTTTTTTTTCTAGTAGATTAGTAGGATATTTAATGATGCCATTGATACGATTTGACTTAAACCATTTCTTGGTGATTGCATGCTAAAGTTACTCGAGAATGTAATCTGAGATAAATGATGCTTCAAATTTCAATTGTAAGATAATATTCCATGTCTGAGAATAGGTCTATCACATGAATCACATCTATTTTATTATCATTTCCCTCTAGGGGAAAGTGATTTTAAATTTCACATTTTGCCAGTTGACTTGCTATCTGTCTTCTTTATCATCAATTAGCCATCACTAGATTGTTGTTTCTTGATTTATACTGGATAGAGTTTACAAGGCATTATATATACATGCTGGTATTTATGCAATCAAACCTCAAATACACTGGTATCTTTGATTAGTAAAACTTGGTTAACATTATCTCTGATTACCTTTGACCAATTGTTTTCATCTCTAAGGCTGATAAGTGGTCCCTTCGTTCTCCTTGACTTGGATCGTGTAGATCAGGAAGTAAACTGAAACAAATTAATGATTGATATTCTGTGATCAAAATGTTGGTTTCTTATTTACATATGTTGGTGAAAAAAGTAATTGTAGGATGTTTCTTGATTTGGTAGATGAGCCACCTATCTTCTTTTTTCAAGCGACTTGTTCAAGTATCTCATAAGAATTAGATCTAATATTTTTTTTATCATTTTTGTATTGTTTAATGTTTTCGTACTTGTAATGTGGGCTCTTCCTTGTCGCATTCTTCTTTATTAACTTAATGAACTAAGAATATTTTCTTGTTAGGTTCATTGTGTTTGGATAGTAGAAGCCTATGAAGTTCCGTCTATTGTCTTAACATCACATTAGGATGATGGACTTCATGTTTTTGATGACTTTAGAGAGGCTTATGCATGGTTTGTAACACCCCCAAATATTTAAACTAATATTCACACTTCAATAGATCATTCCTTGATAATAAGAACACCTTCTACTTCATGCTTTCTAAACTTAAATTTTGCGCCGTTTGAAAATTCGGTTACCTTGAATTGTGATGGTATTTTAAGATATTGTCTTAGGGTATTTATGTAAAATACTACAACTATATTTATGTTATAAACAATAGTAAAATAGAAGAGATATTTAACAATTTTGGGGCAGCCAACTTTATTTTCGGGCAGCCACCTTTTTATTTATTTATTCTAGGATATATATAATGTTTGTGTGTAAAATATAACACCTCCTCTCATGATTTCATTTCCTCCGGCTTAAGAAACCTCTATACACTCTTCTCACCAGATTCTCCTAGCTAATCAACCAGCAAACCTTGTTTCTTTTTGCTGAAACTCAAGGAAACACCCTCCTTTGTGGTAAGTAACAAAAACTCATTTTTAAACTGTGTTGCATTTAGTGATTTTATCATATCTAATTTCATGGAGGTCCTTTTGAAGTGAAAAAATATGTTTTGAAAAGATAACACATAGCTCTATAACTCTTATGTTAATGACAAAAGATAGCTTTGTTGTTATGGATTCTAAAAAGGGGACATAATACAAGACAAGTTTTGTCAAGTTTTCCGATCTAGGAACCTTCTATGTACTACTGTTAGTAATTTGGGCATATATTTTTGTAAAAAGCTTATTTGATGATGATTCTGGATTCTTTGTAACTCCAAGACATGCACCTATATGTTTTGTGAAGACTACAAATCCTAGTCTTATTGTTTACCTATTTAAAACTGAGTCACAACACAAGGAAGTTGGGATGTTCAAATTTACTGTTTTACAAATTTGGTGTGATTTGCACAAAAAAGGCTCACTTTTGATGTCTATATTATTTATTTTCACCTTCTGAAATTACTGAATATTAAATGGGTATTTGATTGTTTATTCAAGGTATTTATACTCTTGCACAAGCTAAAGAAGTTTATTTGAAGAAGTTGACAAATTTGTTGGTCTATGATTTAAACTCTTCAAATTGGGGTAGGACTGTTTATGTGCTAAAAATCCAAGGTTTATGTATATTCTGAAATTTGTACTTGTTAGTGTTGTTTTAATGAGTGACAATTTACATGTGCAAGAAGACAATGAATGATGGCTCAAGGACGGCAGACTGAACCATGTTAACTGAACCAAGTATCACAAGTTGTGGAATGGTGAAGTCGTAAAAGGAAAGCAAAAATAGTATAAGGGCAAGAAAGGAATAAAGTATCAAAAAAAGATTAACGTACCAAGGAACCTCTCTCGAAAAGGATAAAATCTAGCTGAATTAATGAGTCAATATTACTCAGCTCCAAGAAAAGGAAGAAGTCCTTTTTGGAAAGATTAAAATCGAGCAACATTAATTCATCAAAGATCGCTTGTGTCCCAGAAAGAAATAAATCCTTATCAAAATGATTGAATAAATGCGTTGAAAATTACAACATAATAAGAGGATTCCAAATTGAAGGGATTGAAATATTCCACCCTTATTCTTCAAAATAGGATCTCTTATATCCTTTTCAAAGGATCAAATATCTTGGGTTGCCTTTTTCAACAGAGCTCTTCACCAAAGAATAGTATACCCTCTAAAAATCCTTTGAAGATTGAAGAAGAAGTTATACAAACTGTCTCTACTATCATAAGTTCTTTGCTCTATTTTTATTAAGCATTGTACTACCTTATTTTTTACTGTGTAGTAAAAAAGAGAGGAGAAAAAAAATATAGTTGGCGAGGCATTGTATCAAAAGATAAAAAGAAAAGAAAAAGATTTAGTGTAGACATAGGAACTACACTCTTAAACTTGTACCAAAATCAAAACACCAAAGAACTAGTAGAGAACATCTTTGCAACCCAAGGGGAGTAAGATTATTTATGGATCCCAACCAGTATAAAAATATCTGGTGTCAATTACTTTTATTGCACTTACATAATCACTCGCTGGTGAAGAAGTATGACTAACCCTGCTCACTAGATGGCCCGGACTGAGCTGATGAAGATGGGTCGGGTGCTGAGGTCGATTGTCCGAAAGCTGGTCTAGCCTGCTCATCAAATACAACCAACGCATCTGATGGAAAGTCTCCACTAGGCTCGAGAAAATCAGTTGATGTAGCATAAGCTCTAGCCCGTTCCACCGGGTTTGTTATGTCTTTAATCAGGGCTATGTCCTGAAAGCTTGTTTCCTATACGGTTCGTTCGAAGCTCGTCATCTCGGGAACCTCAGCTGCTTGACAAATCTGAGTAGTCAGGCATGGAAAAGGAATAGTGGTGGACGGCCGTAGTGCCCGCTTTCTGATCTCTTCCGCAATAATGCGGGCAATAATAATATCATATCGGGAAATGATTGCAGCAACCAAGACAGCCCAGTCAGGAGTGAGAGTGTTATCTGTTGTCGTCGCCCCCAACTGGTGTCCAACCACCGACCACCAAAATTTTCCGGCTACACTCAGCGAAGCCTTGCTAGTCTTTACTACATTCGTTGTCAACCAAGGCAGATTGCCGTCTGTGATAAGTGAGGCGATCCACCTATAAGGTATCATCCTCTGTCTAATCTGCTCCATACGGGCATCCAAGTCTGGCTGGGAGGCTGGTGCCACAAAGTTTGGTCCATAAATGAAGCGCTGGATGGTGCGCTCTGAAATATCAACTTATACCCCCCGAACTTTCACTTTCTCAAGGGTCGAGTGTGACTTATGACTTTTGCCTTTTCACACATATTTGTCAATGTTGTTGCGTAGGTGGCATAGAACTCACGGACGAGCACCGGCTTGTATGGGCCACCCGGCCGACTCATCCACTGAAAACCATAGTGATCATATAGTGCTTTGACGTTGGCCATATCATCCAAACCAGCTGACCGAATCTCAACCTCCTCATGAATACTCCACCTAAGGTGTCCTTTATCATTCAGCGCCAAACCCTCATGGTAGAGCCAGGATGTACCCTCGATGGCCCACCAAACCATGTCCTGCACTCTAGTATTTTTACATTTGAAAGTGGGTGGAGCTACGGGAACCACTTCATCAACTCACAGATTTTCTGGCAGCCCCACTATTGCTCGGGCTAGCACTCTCTGAGTCTGATTCTGACCCCTCATCCTTCTTGCTATCTGAGGCTGTAGCTTCTCCAGATTTTGACCCATCGGACCAAATTTCTTTTGGTGCTGAACTAGACTCACCCTCTCCCTCTTCAGACTGGGGAGGAGTGTCCTTTGATTGGACCTTCGCCTGCTGTCTAGTGGTTTGGGGTATGGCGTCTAGGTTGGAATCTATCGGATAAACCTCTTTCGAACCACTCTCCTCTAACTCAGAGGCCTTATCTCGGATTTGCCTTCGTTTTTGGATTAGTGCCTCTGAGTCCTTCGTTGTGCCTTTATTCTATGTGTTCTTAGGAGTCAAGGTACCTGTGGGGTAGACATCATTAGTATAGAGAACGATCACACAAAAATAAAAGCAGACTGTGCAAAACACTGTTTCAAGCTCAGTGATTACGGCTCCAGTGACGGACCGTGGTTTGAAACAACGGGTCCATCCTTTGAGTCGTCGTTCAAATTTAGACAGGCTTATTTACTTCAATTACTTTTCAGTGACCACAGATCATTTGACGGACCGTAGTTCTGAATTATGGTCCATCCTGTGACTCATGGTTTAGCTTCAGAGCTTACAGGTGCACAGTGAGTTTTACCAGTCAGTCTACGGTCTGTAAAAATGAATTACGGTCCGTAGATTGACCCATAATTTCTGGGCAACCATATTTTATGATAAAAAAACTCCCTCTCTTCTCAATTTTACACAAACATACACAAATTTCACAACACAAAACTCCCAAATATAGTTAACAACTCAAACCAGTACACTATCCCTCCACACAGTCAACTAGGGTTTAAAAAAATCAAAATTAGTGTGTAACAAGTCCCCTATCCTCAATTTAATCTTTAAGAAGTAGAACATAAAGAGAAAGAAACCTTACCCTTGATGATCGATTTTCTCTTCAAAAAAAAAACTGAGTGTGTTCATTGTGTGATCAGTGTGAACGTGCACCAGGAGGAGGGATCGATTTGGGGCACTGATTTAGGGAGATAGAGTTTGCTTAGGAGAGAAAGAGGGAGTAATTTGATCTTTTACTTTTATAAAAATGGCAGTAACCCAAGTTAGAAGGGAAGAAGTAGGTAGCAGCCGGGCGGGGTTTAAGGATTTAATATTTTGGGCCGACACGGCTGTGTTACTGTACCTAGGACCTACGAATCAAAAAGATGGTTTGTCATTCAAAGGACGGTCCATCATTAGACTAGTGGTTCATAATTTCAACCTACCAGCTGCCAGGAACGAAGGATCAAAAGGCGGACCGTGGTTTAGAACCACGGATCGTCTCTGTGACACGTCTTTTATCTTTCAGAGACCTGTTTTGTTCCCTGTGACCATGACTTAGATTATGGTCCATTGTTTGAGAGTACATATTGTTTCTGTGAGTCATGGTCTGTTCTTCAGAGCACTTTCAATGCCACTCCAGGAACCACGATTTGAT
Organism: Jaltomata sinuosa; assembly: GCA_003996215.1. NCBI lineage: Eukaryota > Viridiplantae > Streptophyta > Magnoliopsida > Solanales > Solanaceae > Jaltomata > Jaltomata sinuosa. Next base: position 277,313 of record QJPP01007537.1, read on the forward strand.
CGACGGGCCGTCCTTTAGAAGGATGGTCTGTAAACTAATTCGTGATTTCTAGGAGTTCCTGCAATGGTGTACTTATTCTCCTCACCTGCATAGAAAGCAAAAATTAGTCTTGGGTTGCCTCCCAAGCAGCACTTGATTTAATGTCGTGGCATGACGCAAGTGTTTTGGCTACTCAGACTTCACCAAAACACTCTACAACCACTAAACTACAAATAACATAAAGTAAAGTACAATTTCATGGGTCGCCTCCCATTCAGCGCCTCATTTAATGTCGCAGCACAACGCAGGCTTCTTGATTACTCAAACTTCATCAAGCTCCTTGGATGGGACGAACTCATCAATGCTTCAAGCTTCAATCATTTTGATCACCTCTATTGTGCCGAAATAAGCTTTGATCCACTGCCTGTTTGCCTTAAATCTTTTTCCCTCATGGTTTTAAAGTTCAACAGATCCATGAGGAAAAACATGTACCACCTTGAAGGTTCAAATCTACTTGGACTTCAACTTGCCAGGGAACAAGCAAGGTCTAGAGTTGAAAAGCTGGACAAAGTCACCCAACTGAAAATCTGGCTTTTCTATCTTCCAATCGTGATACAGTTTCATCCTTTCTTTGTACAGTGCTGAACTCTCATATGCATTCACACGGAACTCATCCAACTCATTCAACTACCTAAGCAGCTGCAACAATGCCTCATACTAGTCTAAGTTCAGCTTCTTCAATGCCCACATGGCCTTATGCTCTAACTCAACCGGAAGATGGCACGCCTTACCAAACATAAGATGATATAGTGACATACCTATTGGGGTCTTGAACGCAGTCCGGTATGCGGACGGCCACAAAGCATCGTCTAACTTTTGTGACCAATCCTTTCTATTAGCATTTACAGTCTTGGACAGGATCGGCTTTATCTCTTTATTGGAAACCTCTACTTGCCCACTCATCTGAGGATGATAAGGGGTTGCAACTCTGTGTTTAACTCCATATTTCTCAAGCAAAGCTCGAAAAATCTTGTTGCAAAAGTGAGAGCCTCCATCACTACTAATTGCCCTAGGCGTACCAAACCTGGAGCATATGTTTTTCTTCAAGAAAGCTTTGACACACTTGCCTTCATTGCTGGGAAACGCAACCACCTCCACCCATTGAGATACATAGTCCACGGCCACCAATATGTACCGGTTTCCAATTGACAGCACGAATGGACCCATGAAGTCTATACCCAAAATATTGAACAACTCAATCACAAAGATGGGATTTAGGGGAAGCACATGCCTCCTTGATATGCCTCCTTCCCTTTGACATCTGCTGCAGGCCTTAGAAAATTCATGGGCGTCTTTGTGAATAGTCAGCAAGTAATAGCCGCATTGCAAGATCTTATGGGCCATTCGAATACCGCTATGATGACCCCCAACAGGGGATGAATGGAACGCTTCCAGTATCTCCATCATCTTAGCTTCAGGCACATATCTCCGGATCATAGTATCAGCACATACACGGAATAAGAATGACTCTTCCTAGATGTATTTCTTTAAATCGGACATGAACTTTCTTCTTTGGTGGACGGACATATTATCAGGCACTAAATCACTTGCCAAATAGATGGAAATGTCCACAAACCATGGGATCAAATCTTTAGAAGCAACAAACACTTGTTCATTAGGAAACAAGTATTCAATCTCTTGCTCATCATTCAGCCTCAACATTGCTTCTTCCAGCCTAGACAAATGGTCTGCTACCTGGTTCTCTGTACTCTTTCGGTCTTTGACTTCGAAATAAAACTCTTGCAGCAACAACACCTATCTAATCAACCTTGGTTTCGCGTCCTTCTTTTCCATGAGACAATGAAGAGCTGCATGGTCAGTATGCACCAATACCTTGGTGCCAAGAAAATAAGATCTTAATTTTTCAAATGCAGAGACCACAACAAGAAACTCTTATTCAGTCACAGTATAATTCTTTTGAGCTGGGTTAAGTGCTTTGCTAGTGTAGTATATAGGATAGAGGATCTTTTCACGCCTTTGGCCTAGAACTGCCCCTAGCGCCACTCCACTAGCATCGCACATAACCTCAAAAGGTTAGGACCAATCAGGAGAAATAATGATAGGAGCTGAGACCAACTTCTCTTTAAGGCACTAGAATGCCTTCAGACATGCATCATCAAACAAAATCTTTACCTCTTTCTCTAACAGTTTTCATAACATATTAGCAATTTTGTAGTAGTCCTTGATAAACCTCCTATAAAAGCCAGCATGCCCCATGAAATTCTGAATTCCCTTCACAAAAATTGGTGGAGGCAATTTTTCAATCACCTCAATATTTGCTCTATCAACCTCTATACCCTCCTTCAAAATCTGGTGACCAAGCACTATGCCCTCTTTGACCATGAAATGACACTTTTCCCAATTCAGCACTAGGCTGCACTCTTCACATCGTTTTAATACACAGCTCAGATGATATAGACAATCATCAAAAGAGTTACCTACTACTAAAAGTCATCCATAAATACCTCTATAGTGTCCTCCACCATGTCTGAGAAAATGGACATCATACACCGCTGAAATGTAGTTGGAGCGTTGCACAGACCGAACGGCATCCTCTTGAAAGCAAACATCCCATACGGACAAGTGAAAGTGGTTTTCTCTTGGTCTTTGTGAGCAATCGAGATCTGATTGTACCCCAAATAACTATCAAGAAAATAGTACCATCCTCTACCCGTAAGACGGTCTCATATCTGATCCATGAATGGCATTGGAAAATGGTCCTTCTCAGTCCACGTATTCAACTTCCTGTAATCCATGCATATGCGCCAGCCTGTAACTAGTCTCATCAGAATCAGCTCATTCTTTACATTTGGGACCATAATAATCCCTCCTTTCTTTGGTACACACTGGACTGAGCTCACCCACTTGCTGTCAGAAATTGAATAAACCATAGCTGCATAGAGCCACTAAATGATCTCCTTCTTGACGACTTTTGCATAGGTTGATTCAACCTACGCTGATGCTCAATAGATGGAATACAATCAGGTTTGAGCTGGATTTTGTGTGTGCAGATTCTAGGCAAAATTCTGATGATGTCTGCGATAGTCCAACCAATGGCTCTCTTAAACTTTCTTAATACAGAAACCAGGGCTTCACCTTGCGCTTCACCTAGATCTGCAGCAATAATTACTGGCAAAGTCGCATTAGCTCCTAAGAATACATACCAAAGATATGCTAGAAGTGATTTGAGCTCCAAGACTAGAGGCTCCTCAATCGATGGGCAGACAGGTGGTGTCTTCCTATTCTTCAAGTCCAACTCCAACTTCGTTGGAGCAAAACTGTAAGACCCCAAACGTGTGAGTGCTGTTACCATTTTGTCGTACTCATCAATCTCATCACCATCAAAGTTCATAATTATGGCTTCAAGAGCTTCGCCACCAAGTCTCTCCTTAAAAGGTACAACCAGTTGGTCCTCATTAACAACATCAATGACTGACACCACTCGCATATCATCATGATGCTTCATAGATTTGCACACATTGAAAGTCACCTCCTCATCATTCAGCCTAAATTTCATTTGACCTATTTCCAAGTTAACCAAAGCGCGTCCAGTGGCCAAGAATGGTCGCCCCAAGTTAATGGGCACCTCGAAGTCAACTTCAGAGTCCAGAATCACAAAATCTACAGAAAAGATAAATGTGTCCACCTTTACCAATACATCATATAAAATTCCCACAAGCCTCTTCACCGTGCGATCTGCCATAAGTAGCCGCATTGTAGTCAGAGTGGGGGATCCCAAGCCCAGCTGATTATAAATTGCTAGCTACATCAGATTTATACTAGCACCCAGATAACACAAAGCTTTGGAGAAGTAGAATGCTCCAATCGTGCAAGGTATGGTGAAGGCTCCACGGTCTTCCTTCTTCTGTAAAATTGAACGGGATTCTATTGCACTGTAGTAGTGCAAATTATTTGCTGGCTCAAAGCTAACCATCCTCTTCCTGGTCACAAGATCCTTCATGAATTTCACATAACCAGGCATCTGCTCCGAAGCTTAGACCAAAGAGATACTGACTGATAGTTGCTTCAGCATAGAGATAAGCTTCTGAAATGTGCCATCCTCAACCTTTTTCTTCAACCTCTGGGGATAAGGTGGAGGAGGCACTGCCATGGGTTTCAGGACCAGTGCAACCTCTTTGCTCTTCCCCTTCAGCTCAACTGACTGTCTCTCAGATGACCCTTCACCACTATCTTTTTTATTCAGACTCGGCTACAATCTCAGCATCATCCTTCTCAGCTTTGCCTGGCTCATCAACAACTATAGGCTTGGAAGGATCTACAGTCTGCTTTCCGCTCTAAGTAGTCACTGCCATAACCTATTAATGATTTTTCGGGTTCTGAATGGTGTCACTTAGGAGAGTACCTTTTTGGCGCGGATTCATGCAAGTTGACAAATGGTACTTCTGTGTCTCAAGATGCTTTATGGAGATAGAGTGAGACTCCACCTTCTGACTGATACCTGAAAGTTCAGCTTTTATCTTCTTCATACTTGCATCCGTGGAGTCAACCTTTTGAAACACCTTGTTGATCAATTCCCTCATGGTGGCTTGTCCAACCCTCTCTTTGCGAGTCGCAGGCGGAATGTAGAGACCACTTCTATCATTTTTATACCCATCCTTTTTCTGCCAGTCACCATCTCTGTAACTAGACCAATTGTAGTAATCATTTCTATCTCTGTTCAGACCTTGATTTCCTAGCCCAGAAGCCCGAAAACTCATTCCTTGATCATTCATATAACTAACTTCTTCTTTGGATGAGTAACCATCTAGTCTAGGTGCATTGCCTTGCGAACCGATGACTTTTACCTTCTCTACTCCCTCAGCCGGGAATTTCTTTGCAAGCAACCCAAGTGTCATGTTCATCTCAGCAACTTCATGTTTAATGTCTTGCAATTCATTTGGATCCACGGACTTACCAACTGCATAAGTACCTGCTGAAGTCTCAGCATTTCTAGTATGCCATGCTTGGTTAGTCTTAGCAACCCTATCCAGCATATCCTGAGCCTCATAATATGTATTCTTCATGAATGATCCTCCAGTTACATTATCAACTACTGCTTTAGTGTTGGTGTTCAATGCCTTGTAGAAGATCTCCATCAGATGTCTTGAAGGAATTCCGTGACTTGGAATTTGTTTCATTTTCTTCTTAAACCTCAGCCAAGACTCATACAATGCTTCTACAGGCATCTGCTTGAAGTTGTAGATTTCTTACTTTAGCTGTAACATCCTCGATGGAGGAAAGAATTGCTCCAGAAACTGATGCTTCAGCTCATGCCACGTGTATATGGAATTATCAGGTAGTTCTGAGAGCCATGCAGTCGCCTCATCGGTCAATGAAAGTGGAAATAGCCTTAGTCTAATAGACTCCTGCCCCACTCCTGGCATATTGTACAATTTGCTAATCCCCATAAAATGCTGCATATGTAGAATTGCATCTTCCGTGGGCTTTCCTGAATAAAGTCCTTTCAGGTTCAGTAGTTGGATCATGGCGCTGGTGATATCAAACTTCATTCTGTCAGCCAGTGGTTGCAGCACTAGGGGTCCAGTGGTGCCAAATACCTCCTCATCATCATCCTCATCATCATAATACTGAGGGATATGCCTTTGCTGATACATCTGTCGACCCCTATTTTGTGGCACGCATCTAGTTGCTGCCTCGTCCCGGACAGCATGCTATCTTCCTAGCCTTGCTTGCTCAGCTGCAACATTTTGATCTGTGAGATCTTTTGAAATTTGAGTATCTTAAGCAATACGGTCATCTTCCCCTGCCTTTTGATGTGCTACATCTTCCTTTTTCCTTTGGTCGGCTTTAGCCAGTAGCCGAGCTGTAATCTGCTCTTGAGTCTCGTGCTCTTCTTCTTTAGAGATGTTTCTTAATGTTTTGGAGAGCTCTGGATCGTAAGTGATCAAGGGATTGCCTTGACTTCTTGTACTTGGCATAAACAAGTGTGCAACCTGTAGATCAAAACAAAAATAACAAAAAAAGTAAAATCAAGAAATAAGGACTAATAGTGAAATAAACACAATCTCTCTTAATCCTAAACTGTATTCCTCGGCAATGGTGCCAAAATTTGATAACGCCTAAATTACACTTCCTAAAGAAGCGTAAGCGGTCGCTGTCAAATATATAATTCAACTAAAGGTAGGGGTCAATCCCACAGGGAATATGGCAGGACTAGGGTCGATTAGTTTTTACTCATGCTCTTCGTCGTTTATTTCCCGCAAAAGGGGGGTTTTAAAGTAACAAGTAATGATTGTAAATCAAAAGTAAACAAGTAACAGTTGCTAATTTTGAGAGTTGTAACCAATGGATGAGATGACTAGGGTAGTGTTCTCCATAAGATCATAACTTAGTAAGGCGTTGTACTTAGTAAACTAGTTTGGTGCTTAGCATGCAGAATCGGTAAGCTAGGTTCACCTAATTCCTTTTTCCGGCAACTAGGTGAATTTCACCACATCCCTTGGGCCAGCTGCGGGTATATGCTTTACTAACCCTTACCCTGGATCCCTGATTAGCTATTCCCAGACAAGGTCAAGATATTAGATGAGGGTTGGTAGCCTCAAATCTCCGTTGTTAAACAACCCTTTTCCCATCCATCACCTCCTTGGTCTGGCAAGTAAGGATAAGGCGAGTTCTAACTTTGTGCACCATTAAAAAGGAATCAAAGAGAAGTGAAGAACAATACATGCATAAACACCACCCTAGATTACCTAAGTACTTTGCCTACTTCGTTAATCCTTCATGGTTCCCACAACCCTAGTTGTGGATTTAGCTACTCATGATTTTAAGTACACAATTCATGTTTGTTTGAGCAATCATCAATAGATACTTACAAATAGGAATCAAGAAATCTGGAATCTTAAAGAACAATCTGAAGAACACTACAATTAATCAAGAACTTTAAATAAATTCAACTCTCAAAACTAAGAAAAATAGTGTCAATATGTTATTAACAGAGTAACGTGCATGATTCTCATAAAATAAACCTAGGAAAAGTATTTATAGACAATGGAAATCCTGTCCTAACAAAACTAGGAATCTAGGCTCGACAGGGACCACGGGTTGAATGATGATCTATTATTTGGGACGACGGTTCGTGGTCTACTGGGGTCAACCATGGTACTTGCTGGTCAATGACTTCTGGCTTGAAAAACTATGGCTAGAACCACGAGTCGTGCTTCTGAATTACGGCTCGTCCTTTGACTCGTGGTTTCTTGACTCACTTTTGTCCCTTCTCTGATTCAGTGACAACGATTCTTAGAGATGGACCGTCCTTTGGAAGTACGGTCTGTTATTCAATCTGTGCTTCCTGCTACAACCTTTTCACCACTGCAGAACCTTACTCTACATGTCACAGAAATGGTTCGTCCTTTGAAAGTACAGATCATAGACTGAGTCATCCTTTCCTTAATAATTAGCACAATTATTGAACCTTTGTTTACTTGTCACAGAGACGGGTTCGTGGTTTTGAATCATGGACCATCAAAGAAGTCGTGTATTTTTTCCAGCCTTGCACCCTTTATGATGTTTGAAACACGATTCACAGTGACGGATACGTGGTTTGGAAACACGGATCGTCAACTAACATGTATTTGCCATAACACACCAGTTCCTGCTCGATATCCAACAGTTTGCTCTAGGATCCATTTTGCCTGCACACTTAACCAAAAACATCAAATCAACAAATAAAATGCTAAAGAACTTACAAAAATCCTAAGTATTAAGCATTGAAAGTGGTGTATTTCTATGTCACATCAAGTATATGATGCGTATATATAGTTTTTGTGAAGCTTAGGACATAAGGAAAAATTTTTGTGAAGGAACTACGAGCATCAGACGTTCGTTGGAAGGTATTTTTGTGATTCGGAGCTTCCGGGAGAAGTTCGAGCCTGGACGACACCGTTCCCGTATCTAGTCATCGGATGACAAGTAGGTTACGGTTTATTTTCTCTAGACTCCACATATATATCATAAAATTGTATTAATGGGCATTCTTGGGTTGTGTTTATTAGCTTGGTACCACAGGCCTTGACCGCTTTATTCATGTCAAATTATTTTTCTTCCTCCGATGATTGTAGTATTTGTTTTATATTCTCTATTCTTCCTTGTGTTGATCATTCATTTCCATGCATATAAGGAGGATTTATCCACATTTTACTATGGTTTGGCTTCGGGCCTACTAGAATTATTGTCTAAACCTTGCAATGCCCCGAGGGCCCATTTTCGATAGGATATGAACTGAAAATGGTTGGATTTAACTTATGAATATTCTTGGGGTAAAATAAGGATAAATTATGATTTCTATCACCAGTTTTACTATTAACGCTAAACTCGGCAGGGCAGGGGTACTAGTTGAGTTTCTTACTAAACCGGGAGGATTTTAGTCTCGGTCGAACTGAGCATCTGAGATGACTTTCTACTGTTTAGACCCGGTTACGTCCAGGCACCCTTGGAGGGGTTTTTGAGATATTTTCCCACTACTTTAGTCCTGGACAGGGTCTGGGCATGCATATTCGAGATTGGGTCTCTATCTTGAACCCGTACATGCTTCCGAATGACAGGTTTTGATATTGAGTTTTAGTATGGGGTATGGGACCTCCATGAACCTTGCCGTTTGGGCCTGGGGCTTTGGGCTGCATTTTCTGGAGGGAGGGTATACGGTGGAGTAGAGGTATACGGGAACCTACCTGCAAGGCTCGATTAGAACCGAAGGTGGTACATACAGAGATGCCATTTAACTTGAGATCTTTATGCATCATATCATTCATTGTTTGAGGCTCCACCCTTGTTTGTTGTTTGTTGATTATACGCTCCGATAGTATGGGATGCCAGAGGATTTTTTTTCACTTGTTTGTGTTCCTCGGTTGTATGGGCATCTAGGGGACTGTAGGTAGACTATTGTTATTTACTTACGAAATTGTTCCCTATTACAGTTAAGTATGAAATTGGTTGCTCCTAGGCTACTAGTTTCTTGATTTGAAATTGATTTGATTCGTTGATTTTGATTCCTTTCTCCGAGAATACCTTTCATTACTCTTCCCCTCTTTCTCTTACACTTGAGGTTACCGGTATACCGTCTATTTCGTAAACTTATTATGTATATACTATTATTGCAAAGATCCCAAGTGCGTTGTTTCTTACTTACACCTTTGCCTGTTATATATATATTCTGTTTGTTGGCCTCCCATGTTGTTCTGTTGACTTCCCTCTGAGCTAGTTCCTATGTACCTTTTGTTGATTTCTGTGGCTACTTGCTTCTATTGTGTCTGTTACTATGCGTTTATCTAATATGTGCCCAGTCAGCTTATGATACCTACTAGGTACCTTATGCTTCGCATTTGGTGCTCACCCTACATCTGCATCTTCTGGTGCAGATCCTAGTGTGGGCCATCACTGGTAGATCATCTTGATTCATGCCCAGAGATCTTTTGGGGACTATTTCAGACTGAGGGTGAGATCTTGGCTACTGGAGCTTAACTTTAGTTTATCTTTTGCTTTATGTACTCTATTACCATTCAGAGACATCTGTATATATTATTTTGGATCATTTGTACTCCATGTATGTAGTTCTGGCTCTATACTATGATACCAGGTTTTTGGGTTTGATTTAGCTTCCTCATATGTATATATATATTCAAGTTATCTATTCTTTTCATCTTGTTCCCTTACTTTTGGTTATTAAACTGTTCTTCCACTTATTTGTTATATGGTAGTCCATTACTAACCGTTCTGGGCTACGGGGACTGGTTTGCCTACTGGGGGTTGTAGGTGCCATCATGACCGAGAAATCGGGTCGTGACATTTATTACTTCATATATATATATATGCATAGTCCGATGTGGTATTCCAGGCGCCCGATGCGGTATTCTTGGTTTACATTATATTGCATTCATATATGCATCATCGTGCATCGCATTGCATTTGCTTTGGCACGTGGATGGACTCTAGTTTGGCTTGATGTTGTTTCCCTTTCTCTTTTTATTTATTGACATATCTCCAACTTTATAACTAGAATTAGAAGGATCCCTGTATAGTTAGCTGCTTTCCTATAATCTATATTTATATATTATCTTTCTGCGCTCGGTCGACCTATGATGCGTACTGAGTACCCGTTGTCTTGGTAGTCATACTACACTCTGCATCTCTTTTTCTGATGCAGCACCTAGTATGAGCCACCCTCATTGATCTCCTATCATTCGAGGCCCAGTGCTGTTCCGATCGCGGTGAGCTCCCGACACTTTTGGAGACTTTACTTGCGTTCCATCTTGTACTTCCTGTCTATACTTTGTGTTTTAGATAGACAGGGGTAATTGTATAGCTACTCCTTACTTTAGTCGCTCTTGTACTAGTGACACCAGGTCCGGGTTGGTGTTCGGGTTGTTTTGTCTCTTTCAGTCACTTTAGGGCCATCTTTTGTATATTGTGTATATTGGTATGTATATATATATGCTTTTGGCCCTATCTTTTGTTATATCTTCCTCTTCTCTTTAGTTAAATTATTATTTACTACTTTCGGCGTATTTGGGATAGGCTTGTCTACTAGGGGGTTACGTAGATGCCGTCTTGGCCTAATTTTGGGTCGTGACAGAGAGGGGAAAACACCATTGTCAAGCTCCAAGCTCTTAATTCCATCTTCCTTTCTCAGTGTCCTTCATTCGGTAAGTCCCCTCGTCGCCCCTCTCCCTTTTCCGTGTAAATTTCCCTGATTCTTCGGCTAAATTTTCTTGTTGCTAAATTCTTAGATTTGGGAAAAATCTTGGGGAATCTGACTTTTGGGGACTGCATGGTCTTGAAATCATGCAATTCATCTTCGTGACATATTCCTCCTATCAAGGTTGGTTTCTGCCTTTGAATTTCCGAGCATTCCATTTAAAATCCCATGAATTAGTAGCAATTTGGGGCTATTTTGGGCCCCGAATCTAGCTCCGTTCGTGCTCAAACTTTCGGCATGGGTTCCTTAACCCACCGTAAGCGTAGTTGTGATTTTCGCTTTTTGTTTCATTATGCGGGCCCCGAGGGTCATTTTCCAACTCGATTTTCTGCCCGATTTTTTGTATAGCAATATAGGTGTCATTATTCTCGTCTTGACACCTAGTTTATGCTCTTAATAGCATGGCAGTTTTGTGAGGCTATTCGGAAGGGGAAGGCACACGAGTGATGGTTCGTGCTTGCAGTTCAGCCCTAAGGTAGGTTACGGTTTACCTTCTAGACTGAGTTAGTTAGGTCTTATATATTTATTTGTTACTGGAACGCAAGGTTGGATTTTTGATAAACTTTTGGATTAAATTTTGTTTATCATGTTAATTGGTCATTTCGGGTTTTTAGCACTAGGACTATATGTTATGCTTAGCCTAGGTGCTTGTCTCTTCTGTGTGTGACTAGTCTAGGACCCTTAGCATGCTTTTAGGAGGCTTTATAGGTATAATAGAGCTTGCCCATTGTTTTTCGCTTTTATTTTCGTGCATTACCGCTTTATTCTATCGTTGTATGTAACTGTGGGCCCGAGGCCATGGCTAAGATTTGGATGGATTCCAGGTCAGTTCTCTTATTTTGGAGGGTACTTTTACCCTATTTGATATGATGGTGTTATTATTCCTCTGCTTGTGAACATTCATACTCATATCACATGGCATATCATTGGTACAACACAAAAAGGATTTTTCAAAGGTTTTTGGGTTTGAAAAGAGGTTTTCTACTGTTGTGATGAATTTTGTACTAAATCGAGCAATTTTGAGTATCACCTTGGTTGTTGATAGGGAAAAGAGGAACTACTATTATCTGTATATAAATTTATAGTCCAATTCTGTATTCCGGACCCCTGATGCGTTATTCCGGGTATGACCTTGCACCTCAGCTTGGCCAGGGAGGGGATGGTAGCATCGGGTCAGTCTTTTCTGGAGATAGTTGATCACGCCTATACTATTGAAGGTATAGTTCGCGAGGCCTAGGGGGGAAGTGATAAGAGGCCCTGCCATCAGGGCAGTTTCAGCAGTTCACAGGGTCGTGGTAGGGGCTACTATGGTAGAGGTCAGCACCAACAACGTTTCCAGCCGAGCTGGCCCATTCAGGTGGCATTACAGACTACTGTGGGTCAGAGTAGCCAGAGTCTCATTCCTGCTCCCCAAGGTGGTCATTCAGGTTCTACAGGTCGTGGTGGTCATTCTGATTTGGTCGGGTCTTCACAGCAGAGTACACATGGTTAGGGTTGTTTTGAGTGTGGTAAGATAGGCCATTATTCCAGAGAGTGCCCGTCGGTAGAGAATTCTAAGAGACAGGATCCGATGGTTCAGGCCCCCAGGGCACTAGAGGTGGCCCTCAGTTCGGTAGGTCAGGTGGTCATGGCGGTCGGGGCCATATATGTGCAGTTCTGGGTCGGATAGAGGCCGAGGCTTCAGATGCTGGGATCACATGTACGATCTCTATTTGTCATTAGTGTGCTTCTACTTTGTTTGATCTGGGTTCTATATTCTCGTGTGTATCTGCTTATTATGCTACTCATCTAGGGTCTGCTTGTGAGTCCTTGCCTGTGCCTTTGCATGTATCTACTCTTGTAGGTGATTATTTAGTAGTGGATTAGGTTTATAGGGCTATTGTGGTGACTATCTTAGGGTATGACACATGGGTTGACTTGGTTGTCCTTGATATGGTTAATTTTGATGTGATCTTGGGTATGGATTGGTTGTCTCCTTATCATGCATTCTTGGATTGCTTCGCCAAGATTGTTACTCTTAGAATGCCTGGTATCCCTCCTATCATATGGAAGAGAGTCGATAGCCACATGCCGAGGGGAGTTATATCTTTTCTGAGCGCCCAACGGTTGGTTGGGAAGGGATGTTTAGCTTATCTTTCCTACGTCCGTGATACTAGTTCCACCACACCTCTTCTTGAGTCGGTTCATATGGTTTGCGAGTATTCAGATGTGTTTTCTTTCGATCTTCTAGGTCTTCCTCCTGATCGTGACATTGATTTTGGTATCGATGTTGAGCCGGGCACCAAGCCCATTCTATTCCGCCATATCGGATGGCACCTGCTGAGTTGAGGGAGCTTAAGGATCAACTCCAGGATCTATTGAGTAGAGGGTTTATCCGGCCTAGTGTGTCTCTGTGGGGTGCTCTGGTTCTGTTTGTGAAGAAGAAGGACAGGTCTATGCATATGTGTATCGACTACAGGTAACTGAATAAGGTGACAGTTAAGAACAAATTTTCGATGCCGTGTATTGATGACTTGTTTGATCAACTACAGGGTGCAACCGTGTTTTCTAAGATATATCTGAGGTCTGGCTATAACCAATTGAGGATTAGGGCTGAGGACATCCCAAAGACTGCATTTAGGACTTGATACGACATTATGAGTTCCTGGTCATGTCTTGTGGGTTGACTAATGCCCCAACAATATTTATGGAGTTGATGAACCGTGTGTTCAGTGCCTACCTGGACTCATTTGTGAATGTATTCATCGACAACATTCTGATTTATTCGAGGAGTAGGGAGGAGCATGCGCAGCATCTTAGAGTTATACTTCAGGCTTTGTGAGACCACCATTTGTATGCCAAATTCACTAAGTGTAAGTTTTGGCTTGAGTCTGTGGCATTCTTGGGGCACGTGGTATCCAAGGATGGGATTATGGTAGATCCGACAAAGATTGCAACAATTCATGATTGGGCTAGGCCTACTTCTCCTACCGAGGTCTGCAGCTTCGTCGGGTTAGCAGGTTATTACAAGCGGTTTGTGGAGGAATTTTCTTCGATAGCAGCATCGTTGACTAGATTGACTTAGAAGAATGTTCCCTTCCAGTGGTCAGATGAGTGTGAGGTGAGCTTTTTGAAGCTCAAGGCCTTGTTGACTTTAGCTTCGATTCTTACACTTCTGATCGAGGGTCAGGGTTTCACCATATATTGTGATGCATCAGGTAATGGTTTGGGTTGTGTATTGATGTATCTGGGCTGGGTTATTGCATATGCTTTAAGATAGTTGAAGGTTCACGAGAGTAACTACCCCACACATGACTTGGAGTTAGCAATGGTAGTCTTCGCGTTGAAGATGTGGAGGCATTATCTTTATGGAGGGCATTGTGAGATCTGTACGGACCATCGTAGTCTTCAGTACATTTTCAGCCTGAAGGATCCAAATTTGAGGCAGCGGAGGTGGTTGGAGTTACTGAAGGAGTATGCCATTTCTATCCTCTACCATCCGGCAAGGAAAACGTGGTAGTGGATTCCTTAAACTGGAAGGCGGTGAGTATGGGCAGTTTGGCTTTCTTAGATATGGAGGAGCGACCATTAGCTTAGGACATTCAGTCCTTGGATAATAGGTTGGTTTGACTTGACATTTCTGAGCCAGGTCGTATTCTTGCTTGTGTTGAGGCTAGGTTTTCCTTGTTGGAGCAGATTTGAGCATAGCCAATTGATGATGTGAGATTAAGGATCATTCATGAAAAGGTGTTGAGTGGTGAGGCTAGGAAGGCCACTTTAGATTCAGAGGGTGTTCTGAGGATCGAGGGTTGTATTTGTGTTCCTAGAGTTGGTGACTTGGTTAGATTGATATTGGAGGAGGCTCATTGCTCTAGATATTCTATTCATCCCTGGGCAACTAAGATGTTTCATGACTTGAGGCAGCACTACTGGTGGTGTGGGATGAAGAGGGACATTTCGACTTTCGTATCCAGGTGCTTGAACTATCAGCAGGTGAAGTTCGTGAACCAGAGGCTAGGGGGTTTATCGCTGAGGCTACCCATTCCAGAGTGGAAGTGGGAGCGTATATCCATGGAATTTATAGTCGGATTTCCACGTACCTTGTATAGGTTTGATGCTATTTGGGTTATGGTGGACAAGTTCACGAAGTCTTCTCACTTTCTGCCAGTTCAGACTTTCTACAGTTTCGAGAGGGTGGCCTAGATCTATATTCGACAGATTGTCCGTTTGCATGAGACGCCAGTTTTTATCATTTCCGACTGAGGTACTCAATTCACTTCACACTTTTGGCAGTATATTCATAGAGAGTTGGGTACTAGAGTTGAGCTTAACACTACTTTTCATCAGCAGACAGATGGACAATAAGAGTATACTATTCAGGTATTAGAGGATATATTGCGAGCCTGTGTTATTGATTACAGGGGTCAGTGGGACCAGTGTTTGGCCTTGGCAGAGTTTTCATATAATAATACTTACCATTCTAGCATCCAGATGGCTCCATTCGAGGTTTTGTATGGTAGGCAGTGCAGATCTACAGTGGGTTAGTTTCATGCTTTCGAGGTTAGGCCGTGGGGTACTAATTTGCTTTGTGATTCTATGGATAGAGGTTGGGTTATTCAGGAGAGGCTTCGTACTGCCAAGAGTAGGTAGAAGAGTTATGCTGACTGAAAAGTTTGAGATCTCGAGGTTTATGTTTGGTGACAGTGTGTTCCTTCGGGTAGCACCCATGAACGGCGTGATACGGTTCAGAAGGAAGGGTAAGCTCAGTCCGAGGTTCATTGGTCCATTTGAAATCCTTCGCTATATTGGAGAGGCTTCTTATCAGTTGGCCTTGCCTCCTTTTCTTTCTAGTGTTCATCCGGTGTTTCATGTTTCTATGCTACGGCAGTACATTTTGGATGAGTCTCACATGCTTCAGTTGGAGTCGGTTCAATTGGATGAGTCCTTAGCCTTCGAGGAGGAGCCTGTTGCTATTTTGGACAGGCAGGTTAGGAAGCTGAGGTCCAAGGAGATTTCGTCAGTTAAGGTTAAGTGGCGGCATTATCCTGTCAAGGAGGCTACTTGGAAGATCGAGACCGACATGAGGACCTGTTATCCTGATTTTCTTTTAGTCTTCAGGTACTATCCTTATTCTAACTTTCACGGATGAAAGTTCTTTTAGTAGTGGATGTTGTAATGACCCTCCAGGTCATTTTCCATTTTCCATAACTTTTTTGCGTTTCGAGCTTTCCCCCAGTGGCTATAGGTCATTTATTACTTGCCGGGACTGATGGTCCGGTGCTCGGGCTATCTGTTAGGTTGTTATGACCATTTCCCTATTTTAGCACTTAAGGTTGGTAACTCTTTGACTTCGGTCAACTTTCTTGGTTAACACACTCAAAATTGAATTCTGACAGTTTCGTTAACTCTGGAATGGGGATTTTAGTCTAGTGGGACCATTGGTTTGGGTATGAGTTCTTTCAGTTTGGGTTTGTGTGGCTTTGTGTGTTTTTAAGTCAGTTTGGCTGGTAGGGTTGACTTTGGTCAAGATTCGGGGAAGACGGCTTTGGATAGGAATTCTGTCAGCGTCGTTAGCTCCAGAATGTTGACTTTGGGCTAGAGGGACCTTTGGTTTGGGTGCCGAGGCTTCCGGGCTTATTTTTGGGTTTTGAGTTTCGAGTTTGTTTTGGGCGTGGGGCCTACTTTTAATTAAAACGATATCCGTTAGGAGTTTTGTCAATTCCATTGAGTCCGGAATGCCATTTCTGGTAGGGTAGCATGGTTGGTTTGTGTTCATGGGGTTCTGAATGAATCTCGAAGGTCCATCGGGAGATTTTTGGACTTGGTGTTTCTGCTGGTTGCTGCATTAATTTGCAGACAACATTGCTCTTTGTGATCGCGGAGACCCCATTGCATTCGCGATGGTCTAGTTTCTTGACCATTGTATTCGTGGAGGGTTCCTTCACGTTCGTGATGTAGCCGATTGGGACCCGACTCGGCTTCCTCTTCGCGAACGCGGCCTGGACCATCCCGAATATGATGGTTGGGCCAGTTGTTCTCCGCAAACGTGGGGGTCCTGTCGCGGTCGCGATGAAGGACCCATGACAGTTATATAAAGTTTCAACTTTGTTGCTCTTTTAAAATTCTGAGAAAAACACCATTGTCAAGTTCCAAGCTCTTTATTGCAGCTTCCTTGCTCAGTGTCCTTCATCAGGTAAGTCCCCTCGTCGCCTCTCTCCCTTTTCCGTGTAAATTTTCGTGATTCTTCCTCTAAATTTCCTTGTTTCTAAATTCATTGAGTTGGGGAAAATCTTGGGGAATCAGACTTTTGGGGACTGCATGGTCTTGAAATCATGCAATTCATCTTTGTGATGTATTCCTCCTATCAAGGTTGGTTTCTGCCTTTGAATTTCCGAGCTTTCCATTTCAAATCCCGTGAATTAGTAGCACTTCAGGGCGGTTTTGGGCCCCGAATCGAGCTCCGTTCGCGCCCTAACATTGGGCATGGGTTCCTTAACCCACCGCGAGCATAGTTATTATTTTTATTTTTTGTTTTATTGCACAGGTCCCGAGGGTCATTTTCCGACATGATTTTTGGCCTAATTTTATGTATAGCAATATGGTAGCTTTTTGAGGCTATTTGGAAGGAGAAGGCACACGACTGATGGTTCATGCTTCCAGTATGACCCCAAGGTAGGCTATGATTTACCTTCTAGACTGAGTTAGTTAGGTCTTATATATTTATTTGTTACTTGAATGCTAGGTTGGATTTTAGATAAACTTTAGTCTTAAATCCTGTTTATCATGTTAATTATCCATTTCGGATTTTTATCACTAGGACTGTATGTTATCCTTAGCCTATGAGCTTGTCTCTTATATGTGACTAGTCTAGGACCCTTAACATGCTTTTTGGAGGCTTTAGAGGTAGAATAGAGCTTGCCCGTTGTTTTCTTCTTTTATTTTCCGCTTTACTGCTTTATTCTATCATTGTATGTAAATGTGAGCCCGAGGCCATGGCCAGGATTTGGATGGATTCCAGGTCAACTCTCTTGTTTTGGAGGGTACTTTTGCCCTGTTTGATCTGATGGGGTGATTATACCTCTGCTTGTGAACATTCATACTCCTATCGCATGTCATATCATTGGTACAGTACGGAAAGGATTTTGCAAAGGCTTTTGGGTTTGAAAAGTGGTTTTCTACTGTTGTTATGAATTTTTGACTAAATCGAGCTATTTTGAGTATCGACTTGGTTTTTGAGAGGGAAAAGAGGAGCTACTATTTTCTTTATATAAATTTATAGTTCGATGCAGCATTCCGGACCCCTGATGCGTTATTCTGGGTATTTTACTTTCACATTTATATACATATTAGTCCGATGCAGTATTCTAGACCCCCGATGCGTTATTTCGGGTAATTTATTATTTCATATATATTTATGCATAGTCTGAAGCGGTATTCTGGGCGCCCGATATGGTATTCTAGGTTTATATTATATTGCATTGATATATGCATCATCGTGCATCGCATTGCATTTTCTTTGGCACGTGGATGGACTCTGGTTTGGGTTGATGTTGTTTCCTTTTCTCTTTTTATTTATTGACATGTCTCCGACCTTATAACTAGAATTAGAAGGATCCCTGTATAGTTAGCTGCTTTCCTATAATCTATATTTATATATTATCTTTCTGCGCTCGGTCGGCCTATGATACTACTGAGTACCCGTCGTCTCGGTACTCATACTACACTCTGGATCTCTTTATCTGATGCAGCACCTAGTACAAGCCACCCTCGTTGATCTCCTGTCGTTCGAGGCCCGTTGCTGTTTGGATCGCAGTGAGCTCCCGACGCTTTTGGAGACTTTACTTGCTTTCCATCTTATACTTCCAGTCTATACTTTGTATTTTTGATAGACAGGGGTTATTGTATAGTTACTCCTTACTTTAGTCATTCTTGTACTAGTGACACTAGGTCTGGGTTGGTGTTTGGGTTGTTTTATCTCTTTCGGTCACTTTTGGGCCATCTTTTGTATATTGTGTACGTTGGTATGTATATATATATCTTCCGCTTCTCTTTAGTTAAATTATTATTACTGCTTTCCGCGTGTTTGGGATAGGCTTGTCTACTCGGGGTTATGTAGATGCCATCATGGCCCGATTTTGGGTCGTGACACTTAACTTATTTAATCGGACATATGCTAATTTTTTGCTGGATTCTACTCCTAATACGTCTGAAATTTGCATAGTAGTTTAAAGTAGTTGTGTTTTCATTTACTTGTGTGCTGTTTGTTAATGATAAGAGTGGGGAAGCAAAGGTGAACCTGTTTTCAAATTAAAATGAGAACTGATGCTGCGTATTGTTGCTAGCTGACATAGTTGCCTCCTTTAGGATAGATTTGAGGCTAAGTAATTGTTGTATTTTAGGCAGATTATATAATGTATTTTGACCAAAATTTTGCTACATTTGGGGATTGATGACAGTTACATTCTCAAATATGTATATCTTGAGCAAGTTGTTGCAATTTGTTTACAATAATTCCCAAATTCTACTTATGTGCTCAAACACTTTGTGATTTCTTTCTATCCAAATTCTATGTACACATTCAACATAGACCATTTTGAATTGGTGTGTTGGCTACTGCCTTTAGCATTTCTTATTGTCCATTGTAGATGCTGATCCCACATTTGGACACCATGTTCTTTGCCCTGCAACCAATGTAAAATTTTGATCTGTAAGTTATTTGTAAAAGAACAAGTAGTAAGCAAATGGTCTCTAGTTTAATCATGTCGTTTGCACAATACACAAGTGTTATCCACATCTAGCCCCCAAGAAGTAAGTCTATCATCAATTAGTAATCTTCCTTGTAGTATCAACCATAGTACAAAAAAGTCTATAGTCCTAATAGTATTATTTTAGATCAAATGAGTCCATGGTACTCTGGGTAGATTACCAACACCTCTTAAGTGCATACTCTGTTCTGATTAGGCTCAAACACTTCATGGTTTCTTTCTACCCAAATGTTAAGTACACATTCAGCATATACCATTTTGAACATGTATGCTATTTGCTGTAGACTTCAATTTAGCATTCCTTATTTCTCATGTAGGTGTTGATACTAGTTTTAACAGCATGTTCTTTGCCCTGCATCCAATGTAAGGTTCTGCTCCATAAGCCCTCTCTAAAAACTCAAATAATAAATAAATGATCTCTGGTATGATCATGTTCCTGGCACAATACACAAGTGTTATCCACATAAATCCCCAATAAAGTAAGTCTATCACTAGTTGGTAATCTTCCTTGTAGAATCAACCGTAGTATGAAAAAGGCTTTAGGCTTGACAATACTATTTTAGATCATATGAGTTCATGGTACTCTAGGTAGATTACTAAGAAGCTTTAAGTATATACTCTGTTCTTGTTGAGCTCAAACACTTTGTGGTTACTTTCTACCCAAACGCTATGTACATATTCAGCATACACCATTTTGAACAGGTGCGCCACCTTCTGTAGACTTCCCTTTAGCATTTCTTATTGCCCATTATAGGTGTTGACCCCACATTTGGGAACCAGGTTCTTTGCCCTGCAACCAATATAATGTTCTGCTCTATAAGCCTTTTGTAAAAACACAAGTAGTAAGCAAATGATCTCTAGTATGGTCCAGTCGCTGGCACAGGACACAAGTATTATACACATGCATCCCCCAAAAAGTAAGTCTATCACCAGTTAGTAATCTTCCTTGTAGCATCAATCATAGTATGAGCTTTACGCCTGACAATTCTTTTTTAGATCATATGAGTCCATGGTACTTTGGGTAGTTTACCAAGGAGCTTTTAGTATATACTCTATTATGACAGAAGGCCACTAGAAGGACTGCTAGTGTTAAGGATATTCTTTGATGAACTCATAAGCTGCTATCTTTATTACAGAGATAACATGATAATCCTAATAATCATTTAGTAGTCAGTCACTAAGTTGCTGGAAGAACTCTTATGAAGTAAAAATATTCTATAATTTTTTGCCTATTCAAGCATTTTATTGGTACATAAAAGGTACAAAGTACATAAGTTCAAATCAGGAAATACATAAAATTGTGCTAGCTTATAGAGCATAAGGTACTAGATTTATTTATATATTAAGTGCTGAAGTTAAAAAAGAGGGCAAGAATACATAAGTCCTAATAGTGAGATCACCATCAGCTTCCATTCTTTTTCCCTGCTATGCCATAGCATCTGCCACACCATTTACTGAATGATTTTTTGTATCAAATGTCCTCTGCAGCCACACAAAACATCCATTTGTTTTGAGATAACTCATTATGTGGATATAATTAGAATCAAATTTCTATTGGATAGTTTTAATTGTTAAAATGACATCTTTGAGTTTTTCAATTCTATACTGATTAATTCCATTCTTTTACTAACATATCTTTAGTTTTTACAGTATTTGCTGGAAAAAAAGAATATCTTGAACGTCATGGACAATACTAGAAAGAAAAAGTGGATGTATTATGACAGAGGTAGTAAAGAATACTTGGATGGAGTGAAAGCTTTTATAAATCATGCCTTTTCTGAAAAACAAGATGGAGAAAAAATTAAATGTCCTTGTACAAAATGTGTGCTTTTCTATCAAGTAGATCTAGATACATCATATGATCATCTTGTGGCTGATGGCATTTTGCTGTCATATGATACTTGGTTTTATCACGGGGAGTCTCTAAATGCATCAAATAATATTCAAGTAACTAATCGTAGCTAGTCAACTTTAAGGGGTGATGATATGAGAGAAATGATACATGATGCCTTTGGAGGCGGTATACAATTCATGGATAATGATGTCAGTGAAAGATGCGAGATTGAGCGAAAACTACAAGAAAATACTACTCATTCATCTGGAAATCAGTCTCATCCAGAGGTAGATAAGTTTGAATAACTCATGAAGGAGGCAAAAGAAGAACTATATCATGGATGTAAGAAGTTTAGCAAACTGGCCTTTTTGTTGCATATCTATTGTACAAAATGCATGTTCAGATGGTCAAATATTTCTTTTGATACTTTGCTTGGACTCTTAAAGGATGCGCTGTCGGAAGGGGAACAATTGCCTCCTTCTTTCTATGAGACCAAAAAGATATTTGAAGGTTTGGGCTTAAAGTATGAAAAGATCCACGCTTGTCCCAACGATTGTATGTTTTTCATAAAATAGTGTGCGAGTAAGGATGTCAATGAATGCAAAATATGTGGGGCTTCTAGATGGAAAAATAATGCTATAAAAAATCCAGCCAAGGTCCTAAGGTATTTTCCCTTGAAACCAAGGTTGCAAAGATTGTTTATGTCTTCCAAAACTTCTAAAGAAATGTGATGACATCATGAAGAGCGCAACAAAGATGGAGTTTTACGACATCCTGCAGATTTTGAAGCTTGTAAATTTTTTGATAATAGATATTCTGAATTTACTGCAGATCCTCGCAATGTTTGCATGGGATTAGCTTCTGATGAGTTTAATCAATTTGGCACAATGCGAACTGTTCACACTACATGGACAGTGATTTTAATTCCATATAATCTTCCATCATGGATGTGTATGAAGGAAAGTTCTGTCACGACCCAGCTCGTCATGAGTGGCACCCACCCAATCCCTGGATGAGAGAACCAATAGAGTCCCACTCTTACCTAGACTAACAGCCTAAAACCAGCAAGCAAAAAGTAAACTAACAATAAATCAAGTCAAAAATTAAACAAAATTATTAATCCTGCGTAAAATCCCTCCTAGGAACTTAAAGTAATTGTACCAAACATCAATACCAAATCTAGAATACGGGGATGCAACCCCAAAAGATAAACTGAAATAGTTTTAAGTCCGAAACAATTGGAGTGAAACTTTAAGGATAACCCAAGGTAGCTCGAATCAAGCAGCTCACCCTTGAAAGTCAGAAATCGCCGGTGCTAGATGCGAGGTCGCGTCTCAGTCGCTGGTAGATTTTCTGTACTCACCAAAAGAAAGACAAGTGCAGTATCAGTACACCACCACTGTGTACTAGTAGGATCATTAGCCAGTTTTCAAGTAAACAATATATAATTAGTATAAGAATATCAAGTAAGGAGTATGGCCAACATGCAACAATAATAACAGGCACATCTAGACTATAGGTCTCTTACTAGCTTGTTACCGCATGAATCCATCTCTTAAAGTTCTAATCCACAAATATGTAACCATAACTGTCCTTTCCATCTAGTCCGGACCTACCTTGGAATCCCCTCTAGACAACACCAAAGGTAATTGTTCAACCCGGCCTAACCAAGACCAACACAACAGTTATACAACAGTTACCGGCCACTCAAGGATCATCAACAATAGCACCTTTAACTAGACAACCCGGTCCACTCACAGAACCGATACCAAGTATTACATCTAGTAAACAACCTGGTCCACTCACAGAACTAATAACAACCAATGCAATACAATAGTCAATGAATCCATGCAAGATGCAATAAAGTAAACTCATACCAGGCGTGGTACCCGTGCCAACCGAATGTTATACCCGTACCAGGCGTGGTACCCGTGCCAACCATTTTGTTATACCCGTACAAGGCATGGTACCCAAGCCAACCGAATGTCAACAACCACAGTCAATATATGAACACACACAACTGGTAAAACAAACAAGTAAACCGTTCAATCACAAACTGTAAATAGGAACCTAGACATTTCACAGAAATTCCCTAAGCAATGTAATGCATACAATCACTTAGACATGAGTACATCAATATACATATTTACAGAAAATAAGAAGCCATCACATACCTCAAAATGTTCCAAGCTCTATTCGACCTGAGCTTTTCCGTGTTCCGAATTCCTCTCTCGTTCTTGGTCTAAAAACAACACATAATGCATACAATTAACACACAAGGCCTGTACATAACCCGGATTATACAAAGTCCCCAAACCCCAGGCCATCCATGATCATCCCACCCTTTTCCCGGGCTTTTCCACCATTAATTCCCCTAGTTCTATCATTTTTACGGATAAAAACAGGAAATTAAACAACCTATGGTCATTTTAATGTACTTTTATCCATACCCAAGAACGCACATGCTTGGAATCACCTTCCTTCCCTGAATTCCACCATTCCTAGGTTATTCTAACCTTTCCCCAAGTTTCTTCCTAGCAATTCTACCGCATAGGAAATATAGTACAAAGATTCGGGAAAAAAAACCTTACCTTAGGGAAGAATTTTGTCGGAAGAATGAAGAAAATCGCGTAGCCCTTCTCCAAAACAAAGTTGTGAAAATTGAATGTTTTGGGAGCTGTTTCAGTATTAAAAACCCATCAGCCAGTAGGCTGTCGCTATAATGGTCTTAAGTGGGTTGACTGCCCCTTGACCACCGCTATAGCGGTAATTTCTACTGCTATAGCGGTGGCCGCTATCGCACGTGACAACGCTCGTCATGGACAGAAATTCCAGAACTCTTCCAGTTTTGGCCATTTCACAACACACTTGTTTCCCCCGACGTCTCGAAACAACCCCTTCACGTCAAATGCAATTTTGGGAGTTCTACTTACCTAAATGTGATTTCGAAAAGTCCCCTAGACTCCTTTTTTGTCTTGAATACTTGGAAAACTAGCTCACTCCAACACACCTAAATCCATTTTTACCTGGATTTCCCTAGACTCTACCTTGCTCCAAAACTGGTTAAGGCTAGCCTAGCCCAGAATTTCAAACTCCAAAACTCGGAGTTTTCTAACTCTAAAACTTGGAATGATTGGTCTACCCATTACAACATACCCCATCGTTACAACAGACACCAATTTACCCATCGTTCATCCCAAATGATCAAACTTAAAATTACCGAAATGAAAGGAAGGAAGTGTAGTACCTGCATCCTCAAACGTTTGAGGATAGTTGTCTCGCATGGCCTTCTCGGTTTCCCAAGAGGCTTCCTCAACCGGATGATGCTTCCACTGAACCTTCACCATATCAATCACCTTTGTCCTCAACTTCTAGACATCCCGAGCAAGAATCAAAACCGGTTCCTCCTCATAGCTAAGATCCTTATCAAAAAGTACCTCATCCCACTTGATGATGTAGTCCCCATCCCCATGGTATCGCTTGAGCATGGATACATGAAATACCGGATGGACACTCGACAAATTAGGTGGAAGTGCTAACTTGTAAGCCACTGGCCCCACAATTTCAAGCACTTCAAATAGACCGATGAACTGAGGGCTAAGATTGTCCTTCTTACCAAACTGTATAACCCATTTCATTGGTGATACTTTTAGCAATACTTTTTCACCAACCTGGAAGTCCATGTCCCAGAACTTGCGATCTGCATACTCCTTTTGCCTTCTTTGAGCAGCCAACAACTTGGTCTGTATGCCCCTTACCTTTTCCTGCGCTTCCTTCACTAAGTCTACGCCCAGAGGCTTTACATCACCTTTCTCAAACCACCCAATCGGTGATCTGCAGTTTCTCCTATACAGGGCCTCGAACGGTGCCATATCGATACTAGAGTGGTAGCTATTGTTGTACGAGAATTTGCACAACAATAGAAACTGGTCCCAATGACCACCGAAGTCCATTACACATGCTCTCGGCATGTCCTCCAATACCTTAATCGTCCTTTCTGACTGACCATCAGTCTGAGGATTGAAGGTTGTGCTAAAGGTGAGTTGTATACCCAACTCTTCATGTAACTTTCTCCATAAGTTAGAAGTAAACTGGGTACCCCTGTCTGAAATGATGGACAGTGGTACCCCATGAAGTCTCACAATCTCCTTCAATTAGATCTTGGCCAATTGCTGCGAATTGTAATCTACCCTGACCGGAATGAAATGAGCGGACTTGGTCAACCTTTTAACAATGAACCAAATTCAGTCATACTTCCCCAATATCTTGGGAAGACCCACCAAAAAATTCATGGCTATACTTTCCCACTTCCACTCTTGAATAGGCATTCTCTGAAGTAGTCCTGCAGGTCTCTGATGTTCATACTTCACCTGCTGTCACTTCTGACATTTGGACACAAAATCTACTATGTCCCTTTCCATCCCGGGCCACCAGTAATGCTGCCTCAAGTTTCTGTACATTTTGGTCACACCTGGATGAATTGAATACCGCAAACCATGAGCTTCTGTCAAGATTTTTTGAATTATATCATCAACCCGAGGAACACAAATCCTCTCCATGAAATGCAACACTCCTCTAGAGTCTAACATGACATCTCTGGATTCCCCGGATATTACCTTACCTCGCAACTTACCCAGTTTCAGATCCTGAAAATGTTTTGCCTTAATTTTCTCTATGAAGGTGGCCTTGACCTCAATGCTGGCCAATAACCCACCTTGATCTGAAACACCCAAGTGCATGAACTTGGCCTCCAACGCCCGAATCTCCTTAGCCAATGGTTGTTTGGATGCCCTTAAACAAGCCAAGCTACCCATGCTAACAGTTTTCTGTCTCAATGCGTCTTCCACCACATTAGTCTTACCCGAATGGTACTGACATCGTAATCCTTCAATAACTTCATCCACCTTCTTTGCCTCAAATTCAAATCCTTCTGAGTGAATACATGCTGCAGACTGTGATGATTTATGAATACCTCATGACACCATAAAGATTGTGCCTCCAGAATTTCAATGCAAAAACCACCGCTGCCAACTCTAAATCGTGAGTCGGGTAATTCCTTTCATGCACCTTAAACTGCCTGAATGCATAGGCTATCACATTCCTATCCTGCATCAACACAACACCCAAACCAGAATGTGAAGCATCACAGTGAACAAAAAAGTCTTTACCTTCAACCGGCACGGACAAAATAATGGTTGTGGTCAAGAGTGTCTTGAGCTTTTGGAAGCTCTCCTCCCACTTGTCGTACCACACGAACGGTACCTCATTCTGTGTCAACCCGGTTAAGTGAGTAGCAATTGAAGAAAAATTCTTGACAAACCTCCGGTAGTACCCCGCGAACCCAACCAAACTCCTCACCTCAGTCACAGAGCTAGGCCGAACACAACTCTTGACTGCCTCAATTTTCTGGGGATCCACCATCACCCCTTTTTCTGAAGCTACATGCCCCAAGAATGCCACAGAAGTCAACCAAAAGTCGCACTTAGTGAACTTTGCATAAAGCTTTTGATGTCTCAAAATATCCAACACAATGGGAAAATGATTAGCATGCTCCTCCCTACTCTTAGAGTAGATCAAAATGTCATCGATGAACACGATAACGAAAGAATACATGTAGTACTTAAACACCCAATTCATAAAACTCATGAAAGCTACCAGCGCATTGGTCAAACCACATGACATTAATAGAAACTCATAATGCCCATACCTGTTCTGAAAAGCAGTTTTTAGAATATCTTCAGGTCTAATCTTTAACTTATGGTACCCCGAACTCAAGTCGATTTTTGAGAACACCGATGCACCTTGAAGCTGGTCAAATAAATCATCTATACGGGGTAGAGGGTACTTATTCCGGATGGTCACCTTGTTCAACTGCCTATAATCTATGTACATCCGCATACTACCATCCTTCTTCATTACAAACAAGATCGGAGCACCCCAAGGTGAATCACTGGGATGTATAAAACCCTTATCTAGGAGTTCCTGCAGCTGAGTCTTAAGTTCCCCTAACTCTGCTCGAGCAATTCTATACGGAGGAATGGAAATGGGATGGGTGCCTGGCTCCAAATCAATACAAAAATCTATGTGACTGTCCGGAGGCATACAAGGCAAGTCTGCTGGAAACACCTCTAAGAATTGAGAAACCACTAGGACTGACTAAATAGGAGGAGACTCCACACTATCATCCTAGAGATGAGCCAAGAAGTCTAGACACCCCCTCCCCATTAGCTTCCTAGCCCGGATAAACGAAATTATCTCAATTGGCTTAGGCTTGTACACACCTTCCCACTCTAGTCTATACTTACCCGAAATCTGTAGAGCTACAATTTTGGTATTACAGTTCAACACAGCATGATAAGGAGACAGCCAGGTCATACCCAAGATAATATCAAAATCAGCCATGTCCAGAATTACCAAGTCTACCCAAGTATGTAACCCCATAAAAATATTAGAACAACCACGATCTATATGAGTCACAACCACCGACTCTCCCACTGGGGTAGAAACATAGATAGGGGAATCAAGGATATCACAGGTCAAACCTAGTCCCAAAGAAAAACTCACAGACACATAAGAATATGTAGAACCTGGGTCAAATAATACCGAAGCCATTTTATCACAGACAAGAATAGTACCTATGATCACCGCATCTGAGGATTCCACCTTGGTCCTTCCTAGAAAAGCATAAAAATGTGCCCGATCAGCAATCCGAGCAACTTCCCGGGCCGGCTCCACCGTACCCCTGCCTGCGCCGCCGTTCCCTCAGTCTCCCCGGCCTCCCTAAAAATTTCCTCGCCAACCCTGTGGATGACCCCTAGCATTACTGCCTCTGCCTGCTAGAAACACTACTCCAGTCTGTTGCTGACCCTGATTACCTTCCTGTCTATGTGGACACTCCGTATTAAAGTGTCCCAACTCACCACAATAGAAGCAACCACAGTCAAGAGTAGGTCTGCTAGCGGATGTATAGGATGCTCCCTGGCCTCTAAGAGCTGAAGACTGAGCTCCTTGACGACTACCTGTAGTAGCTGGCAGAGCTGACTGAATAGGATATGCCGGATAAGCCTGCTAATGCTGCCCATATAGTATGAACCACTATAATTTCCCTCATTCCGGGGCTTCTTGGCTAAAGCCTTAGCCTGCCCCGCTTGCCTAACTTCCTCAATCTTCTTCACATAGTTCACCACATCATTTTAAACCATTCCCTGAAGAAGTCATATGCACTGACAGTACGTGCAGATCACTATTTAAACCCTTGACGAACAACCGAACCCGTTCCTCTTCGAAACCCAACATCTGTGTAGCAAAATGAGACAACGCATGGAACTTAGCCTCATAAGCGGAGACCGACATGCTACCCTACTCCAAGTTCTTAAACTCATCCTTCAACCAGTCCCTTGTACTACGTACTTCTCTAGAAACAATGCATGGAACTGCTCCCAAGTCAGTGGAGGTAGAATAGAAGACCGACACTCAACCTGAGACCTCCACAACTGCTTGGCATCATCCTGTAGCTGAAAAGTGACAAACTCCACCCCATGCTGACGTACAATTCCCAACTTGTGCAACCTCGAATTGCAATCCAGGATAAACTCATACGCATCCTCCTTGTTTGTACCCTGAAATATCGGAGGTTTCAACTTAAGAAACTTAGTCAGCATCTCATGCTCATTACCTGTCATCACTGGGCCTAGCATTGGCTTGAGGAGATCATTTGTGCTCGAAACTGCATCCATTCTTGGTGTAGTAGTAACCATTGGCTGAGTATCCAAGGCCTGATTTGCATAAGCTGCGGGTATGGCTCCAGCACCAACCAACCCACTCAAAATATCCCACGCCTACCTAAAAGCTTCTGGTGTCATCGTAGGAAGGCCTGCTCGCCCAACCAGTGCCGCCTCTTCCTGAGCTCCTTCATCCTCTACAACTGCTTCTTCTACATCCTCAGCCACATGATCCTGAGGTGGGGTAGGGGTTACATCACATGCATTAGCAGCAGACCGATCTCCACCCCTGGTGGGTGCGGCTCCAGCTCATCCCCTTCCCCTTCCCTTACCTTTGCCGCGAACTATCTGGCTCGCTGCTGGGACCACTGGCCTTGCTCTGTTATTCCTTATAGTAACCATCTGTGGACAGAAGAGTGAACGAGGTTAGATACCAATTTGTATCACCATATACCAATGGGAATCGAGTTATAGCACAAAGGAAAGAAGGAAGAGATGGTTTTTCCTAAATCCCCATAGCCTCTCAAAGAAAAGTACGGATGTCTTCACACCATTATGCAAGACTCTACTAGACCTGTTTGGTACAACGAAATCAACTAACCTAGGCTCTGATACCATCTTTGTCATGACCCAGCCCATCGTGAGTGGCACCCACCCAACCCCCGAATAAGCAAACTAATAGAGTCCCACTCTTGCCTGGACTAACAACCTAAAATCAGCAAGCGAAAAGTAAACTAACAATAAATCAAGTCTAAAACTAAACATAATTATTAATTCTGTGGAAAATCCTTCCTAGGAACTGAAAGTCATTGTACCAAACATCAATACAAAATTAGAATACGGGGATCTAACCCTAAAAGATAAACTTAAATAGTTTTAATTCTGAAATAATTGGACTGAAACTCTAAGGATAACCCAAGGTAGCTCGAATTAAGCAGCTCACCCTTGAGTCAGAAATCGTCGGTGCTAGATGCGAGGTCGCGTCTCAGTCGCTGGTAGATTTCCTGTACTCACCAAAAGAAAGACAAGTGCAGTATCAGTACACCACCACTGTGTACTGGTAGAATCATCATCCAGTTTTCAAGTAAACAGTATATAATTAGAACAACAATATCAAATAAGGAGTATGGCCAACATGCAATAATAATCACATGCACATCTATAATACAGGTCTCTACCTAGCTTGTTACAACATGAATTCATCTCTTACAGTTCCAATCTACAAACATGTAACCATAACTATCCTTTCCTTCTAGCCCGTACCCACCCTGGAATCCCCTCTAGACAACACCAAAGGTAATTGTTCAACCCGGCCTAACCATGACCAACACAATATTTATACAACAGTTTCTGGCCACTCAAGGACCATCAACAATAGCACCTTTAACTAGACAACCAGGTCCACTCACGAAACCGATACCAAGTATTACATCCAGTAAACAAACCAGTCAACTCACGGAACCAATAACAACCAATCCAATACAACAGTCAATGAAACAATGCAAGATGCAATAAAGTAAACCCATACCAGGCATGATCCTATGTCAACCAAATGATATACCCGTATCAGGCATGGTATCTATGCCAACCATTTCGTTATACTCATACAAGGCGTGGTACCTGAGCCAACCGAATGTCAACAACCACAGTCAATATATGATTTACACAACTTGTAAAACCAACAAGAAAACCATTCAATCACAGACAGTAAATAGGAACCTAGACATTCCACACAAATTCCCTAAGAAATGTAATGCATACAATCACTTAGACATGAGTACATAAATATACACATTTACAGAAAATCATAAGCCATCACCTACCTCAAAATATTCCAAGCTCTATTCGTCCTGAGCTTTTTCGTGTTCCAGATTCCTCTCTCGTTCTTGGTATAGAAACAACACATAATGCATATAATTAACACACAAGGCCTGCATATCACCCAAATTATACCAAATCCCCAAACCCCAGGCAATCCATGATCATCCCACCCTTTTCCCAGGCTTTTCCAACATTAATTCCCCTAGTTCTATCATTTTTATGGATAAAAATAGGAAATTAAACAACCTATGATCATTTAATGTACTTTTATCCATACCCAAGAACACACATGCTTGGAATCCCTTTACTTCCCTGAATTCAACCATCCCTAGGTTATTCTAACCTTTACCCAAGTTTCCTCCTAGCAATTCTACCGCATAGGAAATGTAGTACAAAGATTGGGGAACGAAAACCTTACCTTAAAGAAGAATTTTGATGGAAGAATAAAGAAAATTACCTGGAAATCGCCCAGCCCATCTCCAAAACAAACTTGTGAAAAATAAATGTTTTAGGAGCTGTTTCTGCAGTAAAAACCCATCAACCTGCTATAGCAGTCCCCACTCCGCTATAGCGGTCCCGCTATAGCGGTAGGCTGCCGCTATAGCGGTCTTAAGTGGGTTGACTGCCCCTTGATCGCTTCTAAAACGGTAATTTCTACCGCTATAGCGGTGGCCGCTATCGCGCGTGACAGTGCTCTTCACGGACAGAAAGTCTGAAACTCTGGCAGTTTTTGCCATTTCACAACACACTTGTTTCCCCCGATGTCCTGAAATAACCCCTTCACGTTAAACACAATTTCGGGAGTTCTACTTACCCAAATGCGATTCTGAAAAGTCCTCGGACTCCTTTATGTCTTGGCTACATAGAAAACTAGCTTACTCCATGACACCTAAATCCATTTTTACCCAGATTTCCCTAGTCTCTATCTCGCTCCAAAATCGGCCGAGGCTAGCCTAGCCCAGAATTTCAAACTCCCAAACCCAGAGTTTTCTAACTCTAAAACTTGGAATTATTGGTCTACCTGTAATGACAAAATCGGTCGTTACAAGTTCTTCATTCTATCCTTACTTATTTCTGGACCAAAAGCACCTGGCAATAATATTAATGTCTTTTTGCAACCATTAATAGAATAGTTAAATGAATTGTGGGATGTCGGGGCAGATATATACGATGCCTCTACAAAGGTGACATTTTAAATGCGAGCATCTCTAATGTGGACTCTAAATGATTTTCCAGCATATGGTACTCTCTATAGATGGAGCACATATGGTCAATTTGCATGCCCTTATTGCAACATAAATACTCAATTTAAAAAGCTCAAACTTGGAAAAAAAATTTGTTTCATGGAGCATCGATGTTTCATAAAGTTGGGCCACAAATATCAAAATGATGCAAAATTATTTGATGGGACTAAAGAAACAAAACCTTCACCTCGCACAATATCTGGATTACAAGTGCTGGATCAAGT
The DNA here is from genome assembly GCA_003996215.1 of Jaltomata sinuosa. Classification (NCBI taxonomy): domain Eukaryota; kingdom Viridiplantae; phylum Streptophyta; class Magnoliopsida; order Solanales; family Solanaceae; genus Jaltomata; species Jaltomata sinuosa. Next base: position 309,651 of record QJPP01007537.1, read on the forward strand.
TAAAGATATAAAGTTTACTTTAGGCCAATCGAGTAAAGGGGTAAGTGAGGTAATGAACAACACATGGAAAAAGATGAGCATTTTTTTTATCTTCCTTATTGATAGTATAATTTGGTGTGCCATAATCTTGATGTAATACATATTACAAAAAATGTGTGTGATAACATAATGTATACACTATTGGGTCTTGGTAAAAAGTCGAAAGACAATATAGAAGCTCGATTGAACTTGAAGGAGATGAAAATAAGACCAAGTTTATGGCCTCAATATCGAGCTAGTGGAAGGGCATTTCTTCCTTATACTTATTTCAGAATGTCTTCAAATGAAAAGGAGATGTTTTATGAAGTATATGTATTTTAAATGGATGGAAAACATTGTTGCAAACACATCGACATGTGCTTTTCAATTGTGAGTCAGCGATGGTTGAGAATTATAAAAAGTAAGTGTTATATCTATTATCAATTATGTATATATTAGTTTATTTGATAACAAAATTAATATATATGAGTCATGTGAATAGAGAACATATTCCTGAAATAAGGAGATCACATCATAAGCGTCATTTGAAACAACACCAACTTGATCGTATGCATTTTGATATATTTAGTGAGTGGTTCAATGAGAAAGTAAGTAGTAGGAATAAGTCATTGGTTACTTTAAATTATTGTAATCATACTTATATCAATATTTATAGTTGTATCTTTCCATTTGGTTAGGTAAAAGATTTGGATGCCACATCTGATATCTTAAAAGATGTTAAAGCCCTTGCAAAAGGGCCAAGTTACATTGCAAAAAGATTCAGTGCATATGATGTAAATCACAGGTATCAGTTCCGAAGAAAACAAAGTGAAGACTTCCTAGAGTCACAAAGTAGTGGTGTTATGGTCATTTCAAACACTGAAAGTTATGCAAGTTCAAGTGACAATGATCCAAAGTCATCGAATATCACATATTATGGAAGATTGAATAACATTGTGGAGTTAAACTACTATGAAGAATGTAAGATTGTCTTATTTAAGTGCGATTGGGTTGATTTAACCAATGGTAGAGGAGTTATTGTAGAAGACTTGGGTTTTACACTTTTGAATTTTTCACGCCTGGAAGATTCTGGCACTCGAGAACATCATGAGCCCGTTGTATATGCAGAACAATCTCAACAAGTAATATTTGTGCAAGATACTCAAGATCAAGAATGGTTTATTCCTAGGTTAATTATACCCCATCTCAGTCTTTAGCCATTCGGGGTTTACTATTACAGCTTTTGGGTATGATTGGAGAGTGGCCTTCTGAGGTAGCATAAACATCTGCTCAGGGGGTAGCCCTGGGTGCACAGAGTTTAGGAGGACAACCTGTTACTACAACTCCCCATGTGGAGGTCATTCCAATTCCATCAGTTGCATAGCCTCTTGCTCCCTGCGCAGCTATGACAGAGTCGGAGCAAAAGGTGTTGGGTAGGTTTTTGAGATTTGCACCCCCGAGGTTTGTTGGTACTTCTGGATAGGACCCACATGACATTATTACTACCTGTGAGGAGATGTTGCATCATTTGGGTTTGTTGGAGAATCACAGGGTTGGTTATACTACCTATCAATTGGAGGACCCAGCAAAGTTATGGTGGAGGGCCCAGGTTGCTTGTAGACCACCATCGTCACCTCCTTTGACCTTGTCTGAGTTCTATGAGGACTTTATGGCCAAGTTCTTACCTCAGAGTGATTGTGATCGTTGCATGAAGCTGTTTACTCAGCTTATGCAGGAGTCTACGACTGTCTCAGAATATGAGACCCATTTTCATCAACTACCACCATTTGGAGCTATGATCATTCCTACCGAGGTAGATAGGATTTGAAGATTTGCATAGGGTTTGAGGCCAGAGATTAGGCAGCCAACTAAGATATTGGTTGCCGATGGTTGGTCATTTCAGTCTATCGCAGACTATGCCCGTACTGTGGAGGACTTATAGCAACATGATCAGGGGGATAGATATAAGAGGCCTCGACATCAGGGTGGCTACAGTGGTTCCAAGTATGGTTGTAGAGGTTTAGTCCAGTGGGGCCAGGTTTATCCACCATAGCAGCACCAAGGTCAGTCCAGCTGATCGGTTAAGGCTTCACTTAAGACTTCTGGTAGTACCCAATTTGAGAAGGGTCAGAGCAGCCATCAGGGCAATAGCGGTCAGTCTTCGAGGGGTACAACTTCTGGGGCATCAGGCCGTGATGGACATATAGGATCTACTGGTTCATCCTGGTTAAGTAGGCCTCCAGGGGATTGTTTTACTTGTGGTGTGATTGGTTATTTTGCTAGAGACTGCCCCCAGTAGGGTACAATTCAGTCGGCCAAGCCTTTACGAGCAGTTCAGCCTACGGCTAGAGGAGTGGTGATCAGGGTAGAGGTGGTGCTCCACATAGCAGAGCAGGTGGTAGGGATGGTGATCAGGCAGGTGGAGGTCATCGTCAGTTCTACGCGGTCCCAGGAGACCGGAGGCAGAGGCCTCGGATACTGTGATTACATGTATGATTTCTGTGTGCCATCAGTTTGCTATGGATTTATTTGATCCTGGATCCACTTGTTTATATGTATCTGCCTACTTTCTGCCTTGTTTTGGGTTGGCTAGTGATCCATTATCTATTTATGTTTCTGTTTTGACCCAAGTAGGGGATTCCTTATTAGTGGATAGCATTGTGAGATCTTGTATGATATCTATTGGTGATTCATAGACTTGGGGTGATTTGATGATCCTTGATATGCTAGATTTTGATGTGATATTGGGCATGGACTGGTTATCCCCTCACCGTGCAGTTTTGGATTGTTAGACCAAGACCTTTACCAAAGCCATGCCCGGTATATCCCCAGTTGTGTGGCAGGGTTCTGTTAGCCATGCACTATCTGGGATCATCTCTTGTCTTCGATCTAGGAAGTTGATTTCCCATGGGTGTTTAGCTTATCTAGAATTTGTCCGAGATTCTAGTGCTGACCTTTATTCTCCTGAGTCTGTTCCTGTGGTTAGAGACTTCCTAGATGTATTTTCCTACCGACCTGCCAGGCCTTCTACCTAAGAGAGATATTGATTTCACTATTGAGTTAAAGTCGAGCAGCAGGCCCATTTCCTTTCTCCTTATTGTATGGCTCTGGCTGAGTTGAGGGAGCTCAAGGAGAAGCTCCAGGATCTATTTGCTAAGGGGTTTATTAGACCAAGTGTTTCACCTTGGGGTGCTCCTATTCTGTTTGTTAAGCATAAGGATGGGTCGATGTGAATGTGTATTGATTATGAGGAGTTGAATAAGGTGACAGTGAAGAATAGGTATCCGATGCCGAGGATTGATGATTTGGTTGATCAAATTCAGGGTTCAGCCATGTTTTCAAAGGTTGATTTGAGGTCCGTCTACCATCAGTTGAGGATTAGGGCAGAGGAAATCCCTAAGACAGCATTCAGGACACGTTATGGCCATTATGAGTTCCTGGTGATGTCTTTTGGGTTGACTAATGCCCTCGCAACCTTTATGAACTTGATGCACGGGGTGCTTCGCCCGTATTAGGACTCATTTGTGATAGATTTGATATATGACATCTTGGTATACTCGCGTAGTAGAAATGAGCATGAGAAGCACTTGAGGACTATACTCCAGACTTTGAGAGATCATTGGCTTTATGCTAAGTTCTCAAAGTGTGAGTTTTGGCTTGAGTCAATTGCATTCCTAGGGCACGTGGAGTGTAATGATGGGATTATGTTTGATCAGGGAAAGATTTCAGCGGTTTGTGATTAGCCTAGACCTACTACTGTTACTGAGGTCCGCAGTTTTATTGGGTTAGAATCTTACTACATATACTTCATTCAGAGATTTTCTTCCATAACAGCACCCTTGACTATGCTGACTAGGAAGGATGTCCCATTTCAGTGGTTGAATCAGTGCGAGGATAGCTTTCAGAGGCTTAAGGCCTTATTGACTTCATCTCTAGTTTTGACTTTGCCAATTGAGGGTCAGAGCTTCTCCGTGTATTGTAATGCTTCGAGGGTTGGTCTTGGTTGTGTATTGATGTAGCAGGGTCGAGTGATAGCATATGCATCGATGCAGCTGAAGGTTCATGAGCGCAACTACCCCACCCATGACTTGGAGTTGATGAAAATAGTTTTCGCGCTCAAGATCTAGAGGCATTACCTATATGGAGATCACTATGAGATCTTTACTGATCACCGTAGTCTTCAGTATATCATGAGTCACCGAGAGCTGAACTCGAGGCAGAGGAGATGGGTCGAGCTACTAAAGGACTATGACTTTACTATTCTATATCATCCGGAAAAGACAAACATGGTAGCAGATGCCTTGGGCCGCAAGGCGGTGAGTATGGGCAGCCTAGCTTCACATTCAATTTCTGAGCGACCACTGGCCTTGGAAATCCAGTCCTTCGCTAACCGTTTGGTTAGGCTTGACCTGTCGAATCCTAGCAGAGTTCTCACTAGTGTCGAGGTTCGTTCTACTTTGATTGATCAGATGCAAAGTCATCAGTTTGAGGATCAGTGGTTGTGTAACCTTCATAATCAGGTTGTTAGGGGTGAGGCCAGTCAGGATACTCTAGATTCAGATGGGGTTCTAAGGTTTGATACCCACCTTTGTGTTTCGAGAGTTAAGGATTTAATTCAGTTGATACTTTGCGAGGCCCATTATTCTAGATATTCCATTCATCTGGGCACCAAAGATGTATAAAGATTTGAGGAAGCTTTACTGGTGGAGCAGTATGAAGCGGGACGTGACAGAGTTTGTATCTCAGTGCTTGAACTGTCAGCAGGGTAAGTTCGAACATATGAGACTTGGTGGTTTGATGCAGCGACTTCCCATTCCTGAGTGGAAGTGGGAAGGTATTACTATGGACTTCCTTGTTGGTTTACCTCGTACTTCTCGTGGGTTTGATTCCATTTGGGTGATCTTTGATAGGCTGACTAAGTCAGCAGACTTCTTACCGATTGAGACTTGTTACGGGGCAGAGAAGCTAGGTCAGATATACATTCGTGAGATTGTTTGGTTTCATGGGGTCCCAACTTCTATTATTTCAGACCGCGGCACACAGTTCACATCTCAGTTCTGTAGGGCTATTAAGAGATATTTGAGTACAGAGCTTCAGCTTAGTACTGCTTTCCACCCTTAGACAGATGGCCAGTCCGAGAGTACCATTCAGGTCCTGGAGGACATGCTTCAGGCCTGTCTTCTTGACTTTGGAGGTTCGTGGGATCAGTTTGTGCCTTTGGCTGAGTTTGCTTATAATAATAGTCTCCATTCGAGCATTGGCATGGAACCTTTCGAGGCCTTGTATGGTAGGCATTGCAGATCACCGATTAGTTGGGTTGATGGTTTTGAGTCTAGGCCACAGAGCACATATTTACTTAGGGATTCCTTAGACCAAGTCAGAGTGATTCATGATAGACTTTGGGTAGCCCAGAGTAGGCAGAAAAGATATGCTGATCATAGAGTTTGTGCCTTAGAGTTCGGTGTTGGTGATTTGGTATTTCTCCGTGTATCGCCCATGAAGGGTGTGATGAGATTTGGTAGGCAGGTCAAGCTTATCCCCAAGTACATTGGGCCGTTTGAGATTCTCCAGAGGGTTGGTAGTGTTTCCTATCAGTTAGCTTTGCCTCTGATGTTTTCAGCTGTGCACCCAATTTTTCATGTATCGATGTTGCGGTGGTAGGATCCAGACGAGTCTCATGTGTTGCAGCGGGATTCAGTTTAGTAGGATGAGAGTTTAGCCTTTGTTGAGGAGCCGGTAGCTATTTTGGCCAGAGATGTGAGGAGATTGAGGCCTCAAGATATCCCGGTTGTCAAGGTTCAGTGGAGGCACTGTCCAGTTGAGGAGGCTACCTGGGAGACCGAGAGAGATATGCGGGCTCAGTATCCGCAACTATTTGAGCCTTCAAGTACTTCCTTGTTCTTGACTTTCGAGGACAAAAGTTTTTTTAGTAGTGGATAATATAATTACGCTTCCGGTCATTTATGCATTTTTGCCTTTCTTGTACCGTTAGAGCATGCATGTACTTCCTTTGGTTTTTATGGTAGTATGATAAGTTTTGAAGTCAAGCAAGTCGGCAAAAGTTATCGTAAGTTTCTTTAATAAATTTTCTGAACTTTGGCTCAAATGTATCAGAGATTTTCTCTCAATATATAAAGAGTTAGAAGTCTCCCAACTGAAAAATCGAAGGTCAACGAGTCTAGTTTCCAACGCACAAAACCTCACGTCAAACCGATTTTGGAGTAAAAAGTTATGACTATTTTACCGCGGACTGTCTGGGCAGAAATCGGGTCGCGAACCAGGTCGGGTCAAAATTGATTTAAAGCCTGAAATTCACGTTTTAAAACTCCAAAATAGTTCTGAAACAGAGAGAAACCATAAGGGAGGGTTCCAAGAGAGTTCTTGAGTGATCAAGGTGTATTTTTGGTGATTTATATCGCTAAAGTTCCCCCCCGTGCTTAGAAACGCGATCTCTACGCGTGGAAATCATTTTCCCCTTTGATAAGCCACGTTTGGAGCTGGTTTCAGAAGATAGGACTTGGAATTTCTTGGAGGTTCTTTAAGCTTTACACTTGTTTTGCTAAGGTAACCATCTCGGGGCTCTTTTATGACCGTTTTTATATAGTTCTACAGATGTTTCGTCAAGTGATGATCCATTTGGGAAATCTGCCAATTTAAGCTTAATTATAAACTATTTATAGGTGAGTATAAGCTGCGTATATATAGTGTTTGCGAAGCTTAGGACGTAAGGAACAATTTTTGTAAAGGAACTATGGGCATTCGGATGTTCGTTGGAAGGTATTTCTGTGATTCAGAGCTTCCCGGAATAGTTCGAGCCTGGACGACGTTGTTCCCGCAGCTAGTCATTGGATGAAAAGTAGGTTATGGTTTATTTTCCCTAGACTCCGCATATAAAAGATAAAATTATATTTATGGGCATCCTTGGGTTGAGTTTATTAGCTTGGTACCACACACCTTGACCGCTTTATTCATGTCTGATTATTTTTCTTCCTCCGATGTTTGTAGTATTTGTTTTATACGCCCTATTCACCCTTGTGGTACTATGTGGCCTTGTATTGACTCTAGAACATAGATGGTGGGATATTGGTAACGTCCGTGAGTCCCGGACATCATTATTACTGTTATAGAGCTGGCTATGTGTGATATAGAATGATTGGAGCCTGTGCAGGGCCGATAGGTTGATTGTGAGATGCTGGGCGGCTATTTGTGTTGATCATTCATTTCCATGCATATAAAGAGGATTTATCTATGTTTTACCAAGATTTGGCTTTGGGCCTACTAGAATTGTTTTCTAAACCATGCATGGCCCCGGGGGCATATTTTCGATAGGAAATAAACTGAAAATGGTTGGATTTAACTTATGAACATTCTTGGGGTAAAAGAGGGATAAATTATGATTTCTATCACCAGTTTTACTATTAACGCTAGACTCGGCAGAACCGGGGTACTAGTTGAGTTTCTTACTAAACCGGGATAGTTTTAGTCTCGGTCGGATCAAGTATCTGAGATAACTTTCTACTGTTTAGACCCAGTTACATCCGGGCACCCTTGGAGGGGTTTTTGAGATATTTTCCCACTACTATAGTCCTGGACAGGGTCTGGATATGCATATTCGAGATTGGGTCTCTATCTTAAACCCGGACTTGCATCTTGATTATAGGTTTTGATATTGAGTTTTAGTATGGGGTCTCGAGCCTCCATGGACCTTGACGTCTGGGCCTGGGGCTTTGGAATGCATTTGCCGGAGGGAGGGTATACGGCAGAGTTGAGGTATACTGGAAGTTCCCTTCCATGGAACCTACCTGGTGGGCCCGATTAGCACCGAAAGCGGTACATACAGAGATACCATTTAACCTGAGATCTTTTCATGCATCATATCATTCATTGTTTGAGGCTCCACCCTTGTTTGCTTCTTGTTGATTGTACGCTCCGGTAGTATTGGATGCCGGAGAGTTTGTTTTCATTTGTCTGTATTCCTCGGTATATGGGCGACCGAGGGACTGTAAGTAGACTCTTGTTATTTGATTACAGAATTGTTCCCTGCTAAGTTAAGTATGAAATTGGTTGCTGCTAGGCTGCTAGTTTCTTGATTTGAGATTGATATGATTAGTTGATTTTGATTCCTGTCTCTGAGCATACCTATCATTACTCTTCCCCTCTTTCTCTTACACTTGAGGTTACCGGTATACCATCCATTTCGTAAACTTATTATGTATATATTGTTATTGAAAAGATCCCAAGTGCGTTGTTTCTTAATTACACCTGTGCCTGTTATATATATATTATGCTTGCTGGCCTCACATGTTATTCTGTTGACTTCCCTCTGGGCTAGTTCCTATTCACCTTTTGTTGATTTTTGTGACTACTTGCTTCTATTCTGTCTGTTACTATGCTTTTATCTAATATATGCCCAGTCGGCCTATGATACCTACTGGGTACCTTATGCTTTGCATTTGGTGCTCACCCTACTTCTGCATCTTCTGGTGCAGATCCTAGCGTGGGCCATCACCACTAGATCATCTTGATTCATGACCAGAGATCTTTTGGGGACTACTTCAGACTGAGGGTGAGCTCTTGGCGACTGGAGCTTTGTTTTAGTTTATCTTTTGCTTTATGTACTCTATTACCATTCGGAGACATCTGTATATATTATTTTGGATCATTTGCACTCCATATATGTAGTTCTGGCTCCATTCTATGATACCAGGTTTTGGGGTTTGATTTAGCTTCCGCATATGTATATATATATTCATGTTATCTATTCTCTTCATCTTGTTCCCTTACTTTTGCTTATAAAACTGTTCTTTCACTTATTTGTTAGATGGTAGTCCATTACTAATTATTCTAGGCTACGGGGATTGGTTCACATACTGGGGGGTTGTAGGTGCCATCATGACCGAGAAATTGGGTCGTGACATTTATTATTTCATATATATATATATATGCATAGTCCGATGGGGTATTCCAGGCTCCCGATGCGGTATTCTGGGTTTATATTATATTGCATTCATATATGCTTCATCGTGCATCGCATTGAATTTGCTTCGGCATGTGGATGGACTCTGGTTTGTCTTGATGTTGTTTCCCTTTCTCTTTTTATTTATTGACATGTCTCGGCCTTATAATTAGAATTAGGAGGATCCCTGTATAGTTAGCTGCGTTCCTATAATCTATATTTATATATTATCTTTCTGCGCTCGGTCGGCCTATGATACCTACTGAGTACCCGTTGCCGCACCTAGTACAAGCCACCCTCGTTGATCTCCTGTCATTCGAGGCCCAGTGCTGTTCCGATAGGGGTGAGATCCCGGCTCTTTTGGAGACTTTACTTGCTTTCCCACTTGTATTTCCTATATATACTTTGTATTTTAGATAGACAGGGGTTATTGTATAGCTACTCCTTATTTTAGTCACTCTTGTACTAGTGACACCAGGTCCGGGTTGGTGTTCGGGCTGTTTTGTCTTTTTTGGTCACTTTCGGGCCATCTTTTGTATATTGTGTACATTGGTATGTATATATATATATATGCTTTTGGCCCTATCTTTTGTTATATCTTCCAGTTCTCTTTAGTTAAATTATTATTTACTGCTTTCGGCCTGTTTGGGATAGGCTTGTCTACTGGAGGGTTATGTAGATGCCATCATGGCCCGATTTTGGGTCGTGACAGAGAGAGAAAAACACCATTGTCAAAATCCAATCTCTTAATTCCATCTTCCTTGCTCAGTGTCCTTCATTCAGTAAGTCCCCTCGTCGCACTTCTCCCTTTTCCGTGTAAATTTATGTGATTCTTCCACTAAATTTTCTTGTTGCTAAATTCTTAGAGTTGGGGAAATTCTTGGGGAATCTGACTTTTGGGGAATGCATGGTCTTGAAATTGTGCAATTAATCTTCGTGACGTATTCCTCCTATCAAGGTTGGTTTCCGCCTTTGAATTTCCGAGCTTTCCATTTAAAATCCCGTGAATTAGTAGCACTTCGAGGCTATTTTAGGCCCCGAATAGAGATCCGTTCATGCCCAAGCTTTGGGCATGGGTTCCTTAACCCACCATGAGCATAGTTGTGATTTTTTCTTTTTGTTTTGTTGTGCGAGCCCCGAGGGTCTTTTTCCGACCCAATTTGTTGCCCGATTTTCTGTATAGCAATATGGGTGTCATTATTCTTGTCTTGACACCTAGTTTATGCTCTTGATAGCAAGGCAGTTTTGTGAGGCTTTTCGGAAGGGGAAGTCACACGAGTGACGGTTCGTGCTTGCAGTTTGGCCCCGAGGTAGGTTACGGTTTACCTTCTAGACTGAGTTAGTTAGGTCTTATATATTTATTTATTACTGGAATGTTATGTTGGATTTTAGATAAACTTTAGGCTTAAATCCTGTTTATCATGTTAATTGGTCATTTCGAGTTTTTAGCACTAGGACTATATATTATCCTTAGCCAAGGAGCTTGTCTCTTCTGTGTGACTAGTCTAGGACCTTTTGCATGCTTTTAGGAGGCTTTATAGGTATAATAGAGCTTGCTCGTTGTTTTTTGCTTTTATTTTCTGCTTTACCGCTCTATTCTATCATTATATGTAACTGCGGACCGAGGCCATGGCTAAGATTTGGATGGATTGCAGGTCAGGTCTCTTGTTTTGGAGGGTACTTTTGCCCTGTTTGATCTAATGGTGTGATTATTCCTCTGCTTGTGAACATTCATACTCATATCACATGGCATATCATTGGTACAACACGAAAAGGATATTTCAAAGGCTTTTGGGTTTGAAAAGAGGTTTTCTACTGTTGTGATGAATTTTGGACTAAATCGAGCAATTTTGAGTATCACCTTGGTTTTTGAGAGGGAAAAGAGGAACTACTATTTTCTGTATATAAATTTATAGTCCAATGCCGTATTTCGGACCCCCGATGTGTTATTCCATGTATTTTACTTTCTTATTTATATATATATTAGTCCAATGCAGTATTCCGGACCCCCAATGCATTATTCCGGGTATTTTATTATTTCATATATATATATATGCATAGTCTGATATGGTATTCCAGGTGCCCGTTGCGGTATTTTGGGTTTATATTATATTCCATTCATATATGTATCATCGTGCATCGCGTTGCATTTGTTTTGGCACATGGATGGACTCTGGTTTGGCTTGATGTTGTTTCCCTTTCTCTTTTTATTTATTGACATGTCTCCGGCCTTATACAGAATTAGGAAGATCCCTATATAGTTAGCTGCTTTCCTGTAATCTATATTTCTATATTATCTTTCTGCGCTTGGTCGGCCTATGATGCGTACTGAGTACCCATTGTCTTGGTACTCATACTACACTCTGCATTTCTTTTTCTGATGCAACACCTAGTACGAGCCACCCTCGTTGATCTTCTGTCGTTCGAGGCTCGTTGCTGTTCAAATCGCGGTGAGCTCCCGGCACTTTTGGAGACTTTACTTGCTTTCCATCTTATACATCTTGTCTATACTTTGTATTTTTGATAGACAGGGGTTGTTGTATAGCTACTCCTTACTTTAGTCGCTCTTGTACTAGTGATACCAAGTCCGGGTTGGTGTTCGGGTTGTTTTGTCTCTTTAGGTCACTTTAGGGCTATCTTTTGTATATTGTGTACGTTGGTACGTATACATATGCTTTTGGCCCTATCTTTTGTTATATCTTCCGGTTCTCTTTAGTCAAATTATTATTTACTGCTTTCCGCATGTTTGGGATAGGCTTGTCTACTGGGGGGTTATGTAGACGCCATCATGGCCCAATTTCGGGTCATGACATAGTGGTATCAAAGCTTTAGGTTCACCGGTACAAGAGTAAGTGTCTAGTAGAACCTCGTGGATAAGGTATGATGACGTCCATATCCTATATGCGAGGGGCTATAGGACATTCCTTAGGAAAGGCTTCATTTTCTTTGATTCTTTATTGTGCTTACTTGACTTTATCAACTCCTAAGTATATTTGTTTCACTCCTTCTCATATGGTTCGGATGAGATCTTTAGTGGGTGAGGAAGAGGCCCCTGCCCCTACAGTTAGAGCCCCAACCAGGGGACGGGGTAGAGGTCGACTCAGAGGTCGAGGCAGGGCACGGGCTGCGGCACCAGCTCAGGCTTGGGCTAGATCACCGTCACCAGAGCCTGAGGTTAGAGCGGATGAGGTTCAGTATGAGCCAAAGCATGTGGGGCCAGCCCAGCATCCGATAGGTTTTGTAGCTACTCCAGTATTGCAGGACACCTTGTTTCGATTATTGGGGTTTCTTAAGGGTATGACTACACCAGCTGCTTCGCTGAGCACTTCGATTGGTTCTCAGGTTCGAGGTGAGGCTCAAACATCAGCTCAGGCGGAAGCACAGGGTTCAGGAGCAGAGCATGTTATTGCGGCCCCCAGATTTGAGGTACTACCGGTCCCTGTAGTTGCTCCCCCTCTTCCAGCCGTGCCAATTATGTCTTCTGAGGAGCAGAAGATGCTGGGTAGGTTCTTGAGATTGGGTCCTCTGAGGTTTTCAGGTGCTTCTAGGGGGGATGCACATGAGTTTGTGACTAGTTGCTAGGAGAGGTGACATAATTTGGGGTTAGTTGAGTCTCACAAAGTCGATTACACCGTGTTTCAGCTGGATGGTCCAGCAAAACAGTGGTTGAGGTCATATGTTGCTTGTAGAATGGCCGGTTCACCTCCGCTTACTTGGGAGCAGTTCTCCATACCTTTTCTGGAGAATTATGTACCACGTAGCATAAAGGAGCGTCTGATGGATCAGTATGCTGGGTTGGAGTAGGGCTTCATGACACTGTCTGAGTATGAGGTTCGCTTCCACCAGTTTTCCAGACACACCACTATGATTCTGCCCACCGAGCATGAGAGAGTACGCCTATTTTTTGGGGTTTGACTTTGCACCTCAGCTTGGCCAGAGAAGGGATGGTAGCGTCGGGTCAGTATTTTCTGGAGATAGTTGATCACGCCTGTACTATTGAGGGTATAGTTTGCGAGGCCTAAGGGGGAAGTGATAAGAGGCCCCACAGTCAGGGCAGTTTCAGAAGTTCACAAGGCCGTGGTAGGGGCTACTATGGTAGAGGTCAGCACCCGCAGCGTTTCCATCCGAGCTAGGCCATTCAGGTGGCATTACAGACTACTTTGGGTCAGAGTAGCCAGAGTGTCATTCCTGCTCCCCAAAGTGGTCATTCAGGGTCTACAGGTCATGGTGGTCATTCTCATTTGGCCGGGTCTTCACAGTGGAGTTCACATGGTCGGGGTTGTTTTGAGTGTGGTTAGATAGGCCACTTTGCTAGAGAGTGCCTATCAGTAGAGCATTCTAGGAGACAGGATCTGATGGTTCAGGCCCCAGGGCTCCAACACCTCCAGCTAGAGGTGGTTCACAGGGTAGTAGAGGTGGTCCCAAGGGCACTAGAGGTGGCCTTTAGTCCGGTAGGTCAGGTGGTCATGGCGGTCGAGGCCAAATGTATGCAGTTCCAGGTCAGACCAAGGGTGAGGCTTCAGATGCTGTGATCACATGTACAATCTCTATTTGTCATCAGTGTGCTTTTGCTTTGTTTGATCTGGGGTCTATATTCTCGTATGTATCTGCTTATTATGCTACTCATCTAGGGTCTGCTTGTGAGTCCTTGGTTGTGCCTTTGCATATATCTACTCCCGTAGGTGATTCTTTAGTAGTGGATCAGGTGTATCAGGCTTGTGTGATGACTATCTTAGAGTATGACACCTAGGTTGACTTGGTTTTCCTTGCTATGGTTGATTTTGATGTGATCTTGGACATGGATTGGTTGTCTCCTTATCATGCAGTCTTGGATTGCTTCACCAAGACTGTTACTCTTTGGATGCCTGGTATCCCTCCTATCATATCGAAGGGAGCCGATAGCCACATGCCGAGGGGAGTTATATCTTTCCAGAGCGCCCAACAGTTGGTTGGGAAGGGGTGATTAGCTTATCTTGCCTACATCCGTGATACTAGTGCCACCACACCTCCTCTTGAGTCAGTTCCTGTGGTTTGTGAATATTCGGATGTGTTTTATTTTGATCTTCTGGGTCTTCCTCCTGGTCGTGACATTGATTTTGGTATCGATGTCGAGCTGGGCACGAAGCCCATTTCTATTCTGTCATATCGAATGGCACCTGCTGAGTTGAGGGAGCTTAAGGATCAGCTCCAGGAACAGTTGAGTAGATGGTTTATCCGGCCTAGTATGTCTTCATGGGGTACTCCGGTTCTGTTTGTGAAGAAGAAGAACGGGTCTATGCGTATGTGTATCGACTACAGGCAACTGAATAAGGTGACAATTAAGAACAGATTTCCGATGCCGCATATTCATGACCTGTTTGATTAGCTACAGGGTGCAACCGTGTTTTCTAAGATATATTTGAGGTCTAGTTATCACCAATTGAGGATTAGGGCTGAGGACATCCAAAAGACTACATTTAGGACTCGATACGACCATTATGAGTTCTTGGTCATGTCTTGTGGGTTGACTAATTCCCCAACAACATTTATGGAGTTGATGAACCGTGTGTTCAGTTCCTACCTAGACTCATTTGTGATTGTGTTCATCGATGACATTCTGATTTATTCGAGGAGTAGGGAGGAGCATGAGCAACATCTTAGAGTTGTACTTCAGGCTTTGAGAGACCACCAATTGTATGCCAAATTCACTATGTGTAAGTTTTTCCTTGAGTCTGTAGCATTCTTGGGGCACGTGGTGTCCAAGGATGGGATTATGGTAGATCCGACAAAGATTGCACCAGTTTGTGATTGGGCTAGGCCTACTTCTGCTACCGAGGTCCGCAACTTCATCGGGTTAGCAGGTTATTATAGACGGTTTGTGGAGGGATTTTCTTCGATAGCAACATCTTTGACTAAATTGACTTAGAAGAATGTTCCCTTCCACTGGTCAGATGAGTGTGAGGCGAGCTTTCTGAAGCTCAAGGACTTGTTTACTTCAGCTTCGATTCTTACACTTCTGATCGAGGTTCAGGGTTTCACCGTATATTGTGATGCATCAGGTATTGGTTTTGGTTGTGTGTTGATGTAGCAGGGCCGGGTTATTGCATATGCTTTCAGATAGTTGAATGTTCATGAGAGGAACTACCCCACACATGACTTAGAGATAGCAACGGTAGTCTTCGTGTTAAAGATGTGGAGGCATTATCTTTATGGCGTGCATTATGAGATCTTTACTGACCATCATAGTCTTCAGTACATTTTCAGCCAGAAGGATCCAAATTTGAGGTAGCGGAGGTGGTTGGAGTTACTGAAGGACTATGACATTTCTATCCTCTACAATGCAACAAGGCAAATGTGGTAGCGGATGCCTTGAGCCGGAAGGCAGTGAGTATGGGAAGTTTGGCTTTCTTAGCTATGGAGGATTGACCATTAGCTTAGTACATTCAATCCTTGGATAAGAGGTTGGTTCGACTTGACATTTCTGAGCCGGGTCATATTCTTGCTTGTGTTGATGCTAGGTCTTCCTTGTTGGAGCAGATTCAAGCATAGAAGTTTGATGATGCGAGATTGAGGATCATTTATGACAAGGTGTTGAATGGTGAGGCTAGGAATTTGACTTTAGATTCAGAGGGTGTTCTGAGGATCGAGGGTCGTATTTGCGTTCCTAGAGTTGATGACTTGGTCAGATTGATATTGGAGGAGGCTCATTGCTCTAGATATTTCGTTCATCCCTGGGCAAATAACATGTATCGTGACTTGAGGCAGCACTACTGGTGGTGTGGATGAAGAGGGATATTTCAGCTTTCGAATCCAGTGCTTGAACTATCAGCAGGTGAAGTTCGAGAACCAGAGGCCAGGTGGTTTATCACTAAGGCTACCCATTCCGGAGTGGAAGTTGGAGTGTATATCCATGGACTTTGTAGTTGGAATGCCACGTACCTTGTAGAGGTTTGATGCTATTTGGGTTATCGTGGACAGGTTCACAAATTTTGCTTACTTTCTGCCAGTTCAAACTTTCTACAGTTCTGAGAGGTTGGCCCATATCTATATTCTAGAGATTGTCCATTTGCATGGGGTGCCATTTTTTATCATTTCTGACCGAGGTACTTAGTTCACTTCACACTTTTGGCAGTCTATTTAGAGAGAGTTAGGTATTAGAGTTGAGCTTAGCATTGCTTTTCATCCACAGACAGATGGCCAATCAGAGCGTACTATTCAAGTGCTGGAGGATACATTGTTAGCCTATGTTACTGATTTCGTGGGCCAGTGGGACCAGTGTTTGGCCATGGAAGAGTTTTCATATAATAATATTTACCATTTTAGCATCCAGATGGCTCCGTTAAAGGCTTTCTATGGTAGCGGTGCAGATCTCCAGTGGGTTGGTTTGATGCTTTGGAGGTTAGGCCGTGGGGTACTAATTTGCTTTATGATTCTATGGATAGAGTTTGGGTTATTCAGGAGAGGCTTCGTACTGCCCAGAGTAGGAAGAAGAGTTATGATGACCGAAGAGTTCGAGATCTTGAGTTTATAGTTGGTGATAGTGTGTTCCTTCGGGTATCACTCATGAAGGGCGTGATGCGGTTCAGGAGGAAGGGTAAGCTCAGTCCGAGGTTCATTGGACCATTTGAGATCCTTCGCCATATTGGAGAACTATCTTATGAGTTGGCCTTGCCTCCTGCTCTTTCTAGTGTTCATCTGGTGTTTCATTTTTCTATGTTGCGGCGGTACATTTCGGATGAGTCTCACGTGCTTCAGTTGGAGTCTGTTTTGTTGGATGAGTCCTTAGCCTTCGAGGAGGAGCCTGTTTCTATTTTGGACAGGTAGGTTAGGAAGTTGAGGTCCAAGGAGATTTCGTCAGTTAAGGTTCAGTGGCGGCATTATCCTGTCGAGGAGGCTACTTGGGAGATCGAGACTGACATGCGGATCTGTTATCCTGGTCTTTTCGAGTCTTCAGGTACTAATCTTATTCTAACTTTCACAGATGAAAGTTCTTTTAGTAGTGGATGTTGTAATTACCCTCCAAGTAATTTTCCATTTTCCATGCTTTTTCTGCGTTTTGAGCTTTCCCGTAGCGGCTACAGGTAATTTATGACTTGCCGGGACTGATGGTCCGGTGCCCGGTCTGTCCATTAAGTCGTTATGAACATTTCCCTATATTAGCACTTAAGTTTGGTAAATCTTTGACTTCGGTCAACTTTCTTGGTTAACACACTCGAAATCGAATTCTGACAATTCCGTTAACTCCAGAACGGGGATTTTGGTCTAGTGGGACCATTGGTTTGGGTCTGAGTGCTTTCGATTTGGTTTTGTGTGGCTTTGTGTGTTTTGAAGTCAGTTTGGCTGGTAGGGATGACTTTGGTCAAGATTTGGGGAAGATGGCCTATGATGGGAATTTTGTCAGCATCGTTAGCTCCGGAATGTCGACTTTGGGCTAGGGGACCTTTGGTTTGGGTCCCGAGATTTCCGAGCTTATTTTTTGGGTTCTGAGTTTTGAGTTGGTTTTGGGCGTGGGGACTACTTATCATTTAAACGATATCCGTTGGGAGTTTCGTCGATTCCATTGAGTTTGGAATGCCATTTCTGGTAGGGTAGCATGGTTAGTTTCTGTTCAAGGGGTTCCGTATGAATCCCGAGGGTCCGTCGGGAGATTTTTGGACTTGGTGTTTCTGCTCGTTACTGCATTAAGTTGCAGATAACTTTGTGTTTGCGATCACGAGGACCCCATTGCATTCACGGTGGTCTAGTTTCTTGACCATCACATTCATGGAGGGTTCCTTCACGTTTGTGATGTAGCCGGTTGGGACCCGACTCGACTTCCTCTTCGCGTACACGACCTGGACCATCGTGAATGTGATGGTTGGGCCAGCTGTTCCCCGCAAATGTAGGGGTCCTGTCGCGGTCGCGATGAAGACCCTTGGCAGTTATATAAAGTTTCAACTTTTTTGCTCTTTCAAAATTACGAGAAAAACACCATTGTCAAGCTCCAAGCTCTGAATTTCATCTTCCTTGCTTAGTGTCCTTCATCTGGTAAGTCCCTCGTTGCCCCTCTCCCTTTTTCGTGTAAATTTTCGTGATTCTTCCTTTAAATTTCCTTGTTGTTAAATTCGTTGAGTTGGGGAAAATCTTGGGGAATCTGACTTTTGGGGACTGTATGGTCTTGAAATCATGCAATTCATCTTCGTGACGTATTCCTCCTATCAAGGTTGGTTTCCGCCTTTGAATTTCTGAGCTTTCCGTTTCAAATCTCGTGAATTAGTAGCACTTTGGGGCTCTTTTGGGACCCGAATCGAGCCTCGTTCGTGCCCTAACATTTGGCATAGGTTCCTTAACCCACCGCAAGCATAGTTATGATTTTAGTTTTTTGTTTCATTGCGCAGGCCCCGAGGGTCGTTTTCCGACCCTATTTTTGGCCTGATTTTTTGTATAGCAATATGGGTGTCATTATTCTCGTCTTGACACCTAATGTATGCTCTTGAGAGCGTAGCAACCTTTTGAGGCTGTTTGGAAGGAGAAGGCACACGACTAACGTTTCGTGCCTGCAGTTCAACCCCGAGGTAGGTTATGGCTTACCTTCTAGACTGAGTTAGTTAGGTCTTATATATTTATTTGTTACTGGAATACTAGGTTTGATTTTATATAAACTTTGGGCTTAAATCATGTTTATTATATTAATTGGCCATTTCGGGTTTTTAGCACTAGGACTGTATGTTATCCTTAGCCTAGAGGCTTGTCTCTTATGTGTGACTAGTCTAGGACTCTTAACATGCTTTTAGGAGACTTTAGAGGTAGAATAGAGCTTGCTCGTTGTTTTTCTCTTTTATTTTCTGCTTTACTGCTTTATTCTATCATTGTATGTAACTGTGGGCCCGAGGCCATGGCTAGGATTTGGATGGATTCCAGGTCAGTTCTCTTGTTTTGGAGGGTACTTTTGCCCTGTTTGATCTGATGGTGTGATTATTCCTTTGCTTGTGAACATTCATACTCATATCGCATGGCATATCATTGGTACAGTATGGAATGGATTTTGCAAAGGCTTTTGGGTTTGAAAAGAGGTTTTCTACTATTCTGATGAATTTTTGACTAAATCGAGCTATTTTGAGTATCACTTTTGTTTTTGATAGGGAAAAGAGGAACTACTATTTTTTGTATATAAATTTATATTCTAATGCAGTATTCCGGACCCCTGATGCGTTATTCCAGGTATTTTATTATTTCATATATATATATGCATAGTCTGATGCTGTATTCTGGGCGCCCAATATCGTATTCTGGATTTATATTATATTGCATTCATACATGCATCATCGTGCATCGCATTGCATTTTCTTTGGCACGTGGATGTACTCTGGTTTGGCTTGATGTTGTTTCCCTTTCTCTTTTTATTTATTGACATGTCTCCGGCCTTAAAACTCGAATTATGAGGATCTCTGTATAGTTAGCTGCTTCTTATAATTTATATTTATACATTATCTTTCTGCGCTCGATCGGCCTATGATGCTTACTGAGTACCCGTTGTCTTGGTACTCATACTACACTCTGCATCTCTTTTTTCTGATGCAGCACCTAGTATAAGCCACCCTCGTTGATCTCCTATCGTTCGAGGCCCGTTGCTATTCGGATTGCGGTGAGCTCCTGACGCTTTTGGAGACTTTACATTCTTTCCATCTTGTACTTCCTGTCTATACTTTGTATTTTTGATAGATAGGGGTTATTGTATAGCTACTCCTTACTTTAGTTACTTTTTTACTAGTGACACCAAGTCCGGGTTGTTTTATCTCTTTCGGTCACTTTAGGGCCATCATTTATATATTATGTACGTTGGTATGTATATATATGCTTTTGGCCCTATCTTTTGTTATATCTTCCGCTTCTCTTTAGTTTAATTATTATTTACTGCTTTCCGCGTGTTTGGGATAGGCTTGTCTACTGAGGGGTTATGTAGATGCCATTATGGCCCGATTTTGTATCGTGACACTTAACTTATTTAATTAGACATATGCTATTTTTTTGCTGGATTCTACTCATAATACGTCTGAACTTCGCATAGTAGTTTAAAGTAGTTGTGTTTTCCTTTACTGGTGTGCTGTTTATTAATGATAATAGTGGGGAAGCCAAGTTGAATCTGTTTTCGAATTAAAATGAGAACTGATGCTGCTTATTGTTGCTAGCTGACATAGTTGTCTCCTTTAGGATAGATTTTAGGCTAAGTAATTGTTGTATTTTAGGCAGATTATATAATGCATTTTGACCAAAAGTTTGCTGCATTTGGGGTTTGATGACAGTAAAATTCTGAAATATGCATATCATGAGCAAGTTGTTGCAATTTGTTTACAATAATTCCCAAATTCTACTTATGTGCTCAAACACTTTGTGATTTCTTTCTATCCAAATTCTAGGTACACATTCAACATAGACCATATTGAACAGGTGTGTTGGCTACTGCCTTTAGCATTTCTTATTGTCCATTGTAGATGTTGATCCCACATTTGGACACCATGTTCTTCTCCCTGCAACCAATGTAAACTTCTGATTTGTAAGCTCTTTGTAAAAGAACAAGTAGTAAACAAATGGTCTCTAGTTTGATTATGTCGTTTGCACAATACACAAGTGTTATCCACTTCCATCCCCCAAGAAGTAAATCTATCATCAATTAGTAATCTTCCTTGTAGTATCAACCATAGTACAAAAAATTCTTTAGGACTAATAGTATTATTTTAGATCAAATGAGTCCATGGTACTCTGGGTAGATTACCAACACCTTTTAAGTGCATACTCTGTTATGATTATGCTCAAACACTTCATGGTTTCTTTCTACCCAAATGCTAAGTACACATTAAGCATATACCATTTTGAACATGTGTGCTATTTGTTGTAGACTTCAATTTAGCATTCCTTATTTCTCATCTAGGTGTTGATCATAGGTTTAAGAACATGTTCTTTGCCCTGCATCCAATGTGAGGTTCTGGTCCGTAAGCCCTCTCTAAAAACTCAAATAATAAATAGATGATCGCTGGTATAATCCTGTTGCTGGCATAATACACAAGTGTTATCCATATAAATCCCCAATAAAGTAAGTCTATCACTAGTTAGTAATCTTCCTTGTAGAATCAACCATAGTATGAAAAAGTCTTTAGGCTTGACAGTACTATTTTAGATCATATGAGTTCATGGTACTCTAGGTAGATTACTAAGAAGCTTTAAGTATATACTCTTTTCTTATTGAGCTCAAACACTTTCTGGTTACTTTCTACCCAAATGCTATGTACATATTCAGCATACACCTTTTTGAACAGGTGCGCCACCTTCTATAGACTTCCCTTTAGCATTTCTTATCGCCCATTATAGGTGTTGATCCTAGATTTGGGCACCAGGTTCTTTGCCCTGCAACCAATTTAATGTTCTACTCCATAAGCCTTTTGTAAAAACACAAGTAGTAAGCAGATGATATCTAGTATGGTCAAGTCGCTGGCACAAGACACAAGTATTATCCACATGCATCCCCCAAAAAGTAAGTCTATGATCAGTTACTAATCTTCCTTGTAGCATCAATCATACTATAAGCTTTAGGCCTGACAATACTTTTTTAGACCATATGAGTCCATGGTACTTTGGGTATATTACCAAGAAGCTTTAAGTATATACTCTATTATGACAGAAGTGTCACGCCCCAAACCATGGGAGGTATGACCGACACCCGGAGCCCCAAAAGGCCGAGGGTGCCAAAATAGAGTGTATCTCTATTGAACCTGATGGGGGTCTGAGACCGACCAGGTCTCTAAGAATAGCAATTTGAAACACTGAAAGTTCAATAGTAGGTAAACAACTCAAGGCCGAAAAGGCAATTATCATAGTAGATAGCTAATAACAAGGCCGACAAGGCCATACCCAACACTGATATACATATACACGTCTACAAGCCTCTAGGAGTAAGTAAAATATCTCATATCCAGGACAGGGCCCTGCACTACCCATAAGCTGTACATATACATAACCTGGTCAAAATATAATCTAGACCTCTGACTCGTCAGCTCCAGGAAGAATGGAGCTTACCAAAATGGCTGAACTCTGCAACTCCTACTGAAGAGGTATGTCTAGGTTTCTTTCTGGACCAGCAGGAATGAATGCAGCGCCCCCAGGCAATGGGGACGGCAGTACGACAATAATGTACTTGCATGTAAGGTAGAAACATAAAAGGAAGTCGCAAGTAGTAAATCTGAACAAGATATAATATGAAACTTGTAAATTGTAATTGGTAAGACTCGTTAAGCTCTTTCTCCTTTATTCTTTTTAGAATACAACATATGCATTAACTCATACCGCAACTCACTCTTTATATCCCACACTGAATCATAATAGCGCCTCGGTGCACCCTATATATAATAGCCTCAATATGGCAGTAGCACCTCGGCGCACACTATGTATATAATGGCCTCAATATGGCAGTAGCACCTCGGTGCATACTATGTTTATAATGGCCTCAATATGGCAGTAGCACCTTGGTGCACATTATGTATATAATGGCCTCAATATTGTAGTAGCACCTTGGTGCACACTATGTATATAATAGCCTCAATATGGCAGTAGCACCTCGGTGCACACTAACACGGAAACCACGCATAATAAGTGTATTACTAGATTGAACTTCAAAGTTATTCTTGTTATTTATGAAGGTTCATTTAGATACTGTAGACACCATCGTAATACTTTAGTAACTCTAGCCACCTTCTTTGCCTTAGGTTTAAATCCTTCTATTTGAATAAATACTGTAGACTTTTGTGGTCCGTAAACACGTCTACATGGACTCCAAACAAGTAATGGCGCCAAATTTTCAAGGCAAATATAACTGTTGCCAATTCAAGATCGTGAGTAGGGTAATTTTGTTCGTGCTTTCTTAGTTGTCTCGAGGCATAGGCAATAACTTTACCATGTTGCATTAAAATGCATCAGAACCCAATCTTTGAAGCATCACAATAAATAACATAACCTTCCGTGCCCTCTGGCAGAGTTAAGATAGGTGTTGAAGTTAGCCTGTCCTTCAACTCCTTAAAACTCTGCTCAGATGCATCAGACCACTGGAACTTGGCAGCTTTATGAGTCAACTTTGTCAATGGTGCAGATATAGAAGAAAATCCTTCCACAAACCTCTGATAATAACCTGCTAAGCCCAGAAAACTACGGATCTCTGTAGCATTCAAGGGCCTCGGCCAATTCTTTACATCTTCAATCTTCTGGCCGTCAGCTCTAATACCTTCATCTGTAATTATATGGCTAAGAAAAGCCACTGAAGTCAACCAAAACTCACATTTGGAGAACTTTGCATATAACTTATGATTCTGAAGTGTTTGCAATACTTCACGTAGATGATCAGCATGTTTGGCTTTGGTCCGCGAGAAAATCAGGATATCGTTAATAAATACGATCACAAATACATCTAGGAATGGCTTGAAGACCCGATTCATTAGGTCTATAAAAGCTGCTGGGGTATTAGTAAGCCCGAAAGAAATTACTAGAAATTCAAAGTGGCCATACCTTGTCCTAAAGGCTATTTTTGGAACATCTACCCTTTTAACACGTAACTGGTGATACCCCCACCACAAGTCTTTCTTTGAAAAATATTTGGCGCCTTGTAACTGATCAAAAAGGTCATCAATCCTTGGAAGAGGATACTTATTCTTGATTGTAACTTTGTTCAACTTTCGGTAATCAATACACATTCTCAAGGACCCATCCTTCTTACGAACAAACAAAACTGGTGCGCTCCATGGCGATGTAGTAGGCCTAATGAAACCTTTTTCGAGTAGATCATTTAACTGTTCCTTTAACTCTCTTAATTCTGCAGGAGTCATCCTGTAAGGGGGAATTGATATTGGCTGAGTATCTGGGAGTAGGCCAATTTCAAACTCAATATCCCTTTCTAGAGGGATTCCTGGAAGCTCATCCAGGGAATACATCTAGAAATTGACTTACCACGGGAACCGATTGAAGAGTCGCTGGTCCATCCTCTGTGCTTCTTACTCGGACTAAATGATAAATATAGCCTTTAGAAATAATTTTTTGGGCCTTAAGGTAGGAAATAAACCTACCCCTTGGCGTGGCAGCAATACCTTTCCACTCCAGGATTGTCTCTTTTGGAAAGTGGAATTTGACAACCTTAGTTCTACAATCGATATTAGCATAACATGCAGCTAACCAGTCCATGCCCATAATGACATCGAAGTCAATCATATCTAATTCGATTAGATCAACTGAAGTGAGACGGTCATAAATCCACACTGCACAATCTCGATAAACTCGTCTAGCTATAATAGATTCACCAACTAGCATAGATACAACAAAGGGTCTAGGCAACAACTCAGGGCCTGCCCCCAACTTACCAGCAACGAGCGGGGTAACATATGAAAGAGTAGAGCCAGGATCTATAAGTGCATAAATAGCATGAGTAAAAATAGTCAATGTACCTGTAACAACATCAGGTGATGATTCCATGTCATGGCGATCGGCTAGAGCATAAGTTCGATTCTGACCACCGCCTGAACTGGATACTCCTCATCCTCCTCTACCTCTACCATGACCTGGTTTAGCCTGTTGGCCTGTCCTAGGGGGACGAATAATAGATGAAGAAGCTGACATGGACCCTGTAGGATGTGACATCTCACCCCTACCTCTACTCGAACAGTCTCGCATAAAGTGACCAGGATGCGCACACGAATAACAAGTATCTGAACCCAGGAAACATATCCCAGGATGCTTCCTACCGCACTGAACACAAGGTGGAAAAGGTAGCCTCATCTGACCTGAATGCCCCTGGCGATAGGAACTGGATGCACCTGAACTGTGGCCTGGTCGAATCTGAGAAAAACGATCATACCTCTGCCTTTGCAACTGATATGGGGAACCACTAGTATGGTGGGGTGATCGCCTATTAAAATGTGGCCTAACAATACCTCGTGGCTCTACATAGGACCCAATAGATCTAGCCCTCTTATTGTGATCCCTTTCTCAGCTTTGGTTATCTCTAATTTGTACTTCAAGATCCTCTGCAGTCTGAGAAATAACCTCTATCTTAGAAATATTCATATCCTCTTGTGTGGATGCTATTGTTAATCCCTTAATCAATTCATCCTTATGGCCACTCACATATCGATGAACTCTAGCTCGCATCGTACTCACAATATAGGGGGCGTACCTGGCTAATTAATTAAACCTGAGGTTGTACTATCGAACACTCAAATTGTGCTGCCTAAGGGCTAGAAATTGATCAAGTCTGGCCTCTCGAACCTCCTGTGGAAGATAGTGAGCTAGGAATTCCTCTAAAAATTCCTCCCATTCAGCTGGGGGTGCATTTTGATCCCCTAGACCGATCCCAAGCCTCAAACCATAAAATGGCCACATCTCGTAACCTGAAAGATGCAAACTCCACTACCTCCACTACTGTTGCATGCATGACTGTAAGTACTCGATAAGTCTGATGAATAAACTCCTGAAGATCCTCACGTGGGTTAGAGCCTGTAAATATATGAGGACTTAGGCTGATAAACTCTCAAGCCCTAGAACTTTCTGAGCCATATGACCTAACACTCGATGATGCCCCAATTTGTTGTTGTTGTGTGGCTAGCATCTGGGTCAATAATCGAACAACACTCCTGATGTCCTGGTCCTCTGTTTTAGGTGGAGGAGCTACAGGTACTGGTTCTCTAGCTATCTCAGATGCCACTGGAGAAGGTGGGGTCTGGGGTACTGGATCCCCTCTAGTCTCATCAGGTACTTGATGAACTGGGATATCTGGTATCGGTGATTCACTTTGAGCCTCAAATCTATCCATTTAGATAGGCAGGGAATGACTAGTACCTTCCCCCGTATCTGTGCCAACCCGTCGGCTACTCATTTGTCAGGTCACATGCATTTCTGTAAACAAGGAATAGAAAAACATGAATTAGACTTCAAATATCTTATGACCTCGCTCTATTGCACGATCTAGCAGATGACAGAAGGATAACAATTCCTAAATGTCCCGTAGCCTCATGATTATAGGTATGGTACAAAACACACCCATAAGCAAGACTCTACTACACACGGCTTGTAGACTCCCTGGTATTCGACGTGCTCTGATACCAAGTTTGTCAAGCCCCAAACCATGTGAGGCATGACCGACACCCGGAGCTCCAAAAGGCCGAGGGTGCCAAAATAGAGTGTATCTTTATTGAACCTGCTGGGGGTCTGAGACCGACAAGGTCTCTAAGAGTAGCAATTTTAAACACTGAAAGCTCAATAGTAGGTAGACAACTCAAGGCCGACAAGTCTATTATCATAGTAGATAGATAATAACAACGTCGACAAGGCCATACCCAACACTGATATACATATACACGTCTACAAGCCTCTAGGCGTAAGTAAAATATCTCGTATCCAAGACAGGGCCCTAGACTACCCATAAGCTGTACATATACATAACCTGGTCAAAATATAAGCTAGACCTCTGACTCGTCAGCTCCACGAAGAATGGAGCTTACCAAAATGGCTGAACTCTCCAACTCCTACTGAAAAGGTCTGTCTGGGTTTCTGTCTGGACCTGCAGGCATGAATGTAGCACCCCCAGGCAATGGGGATGTCAGTACGACAATAATATACTGGCATGTAAGGTAGAAACATTAAAGCAAGTCGCAAGTAGTAAATCTGAACAAGATATAATATGAAACTTGTAAACTGTAATTTGTAAGACTCGTTAAGATCTTTATCCTTTATTCATTTTAGAATACAACACATGCATTAACTCACACCGTAACTCACTCTTTATAACCCATGCTAAACCACAATAGCACCTCGGTGCACCCTATATATAATAGCCTCAATATGGCAGTAGCGCCTTGGCGCACACTATGTATATAATGGCCTCAATATGGTAGTAGCACCTCGGTGCACACTATGTAAATAATGGCCTCAATATGGCAGTAGCACCTCGGTGCACACTATGTATATAATGGCCTGAATATGGCAGTAGCTCCTCGGTGCACACTATGTATATAATAGCCTCAATATGGTAGTAGCACCTAGGTGCACACTAACACGCAAACCACGCATAATAAGTGTATTACTAGATTGACCTTCAAAGCTATTCTTGTTATTTATGAAGGTTCATTTAGATAAGTTTTTTAGACTTGGCTTACTAGGTGTTGGACTCAACATACCAAACACATATAAATGGGTATTTGACTTGCTAACTTTCCTTTTATACTTTCTAAAGCTTGATTAGGGATCACATTACAAAGAAGAAACTTGACAAAAGGATAACTTACGTTTCGTGCAAAAAGAATCTGATTTTTATAAGAAGGCGACTTGAATCACCATAATGTATAACTTAGTTCATTAAGACTTCTTGAGTTACCAAATCAGCTCTCTTACAACAGAATACTCAAATTCCTTCTTTCGAAGATTTAGAGTTCTATTTCTAGATTCATGCCGATAAGCAATAAAGAAGCCTAAACATACCTCGTTCCTTCCTAAGATTGCGCTTACCACAACTTGGAATTTCCTTTATTAAGTTAATATACAACACAAGGGTATAATGAAGCTAATATTAGCTCTTAAACCTGATGCAAGCTTTCGAAAATAGTAGCTAAACATTTCCCGGGCAGATTTATGTATTTTGCATTAATTAATGGTGTATCGTCACACCTTTCTCCGCTGTCCAATACACATCACAAACATACCAACCTACTTCCTCCAATAAGACAAAACCCATCAAAAATCCCCTACACAACTCACCATGCCGAAATACAATAGCAACACATTGAACCCACGGCTTCCGTTCGCCGTCCCGTGAGTTCTTAACAACAATTCAACAACAATTGTCCATCCGAACATCAATCCAAAAATATGATTATGGGAATAGTAATTACCACACATGAAGGGGTGTTTTTATCCTCTTTTTATTGATGCCTTGAAAAGCTTAAGTACCCCCTACACATACACTAACAAGAGAAGAAGAAATCTCTTAATTGTTACGCAATTTCAATGTGTTAAATCTTAAGAAAGGGGCTGCCATACTTCATGTCTTTCTTACCATAGGATATACTAGCTATATGTAGTATATTAATACCAAGCTAACAATTTGTTTAACTCACCTTAAGCTTGAATGAATCTTGATCTTCTTAGAACCCTAAAGGGAGAGAGGGGCTGCCAAAAGGAAAGGAGATAAGAGAGAATTTTTTTCTAGCTTTTTGTGATCAATATTGATCAACAAAAGGTCTGTATAAAGGGACCTTTTTTGGCCGACTTTTTTGAGTATATTTGGGCCAAAATGGGTCAAGAAACGTGGTCCAAAATTACCCTTTGCTTGGGCCTCAAAAGGGTTAAGTTTTGTGGCTGATTTTGGGCTTCTCTTGGGTCAAAATGTGGTTAATATTGGTGGCTACCTTTTGTAGTTGTTTGGGCCAGATTTGGTTGTGATTTGATGGGCCAACATTAAGCTTCATTTGGGCTACCATTAGGTCTAATAATCCATGGTGTTGCTGCTAGAAATCGGCCCTCGGAACTTGGTTCGTAATCGTGGGTAGGTGATGCACCTACTTGTCACCTAAGAGCTTAGATAAGTCGAGCAAGCACCTCACTTGTTTTATCTCATTTTCAAAACCCTCATCCTTATACTTTAACTTAACACTTATATACATTTGACCATTTCAAATTCTAGGCAAAAGTTCCCCTTCACAATCTCGAGCTCAAATACCTTCGTCGATATTTACTTAGTCACATAGGTTTTGAAAGGTACGGGGTGTTACATCCTTCCCCCCATAGAATCATTCATCCTCGAATGAGGGTATTGCATATAGAGCTCTAGTCCCTTAGGACTTTTTTGAAATTTCGGCAAAGTTTCCTTTATAACTGGGACTATCCAAAAACCTGAAACTCAACAAAAGTCCAGCACGATGCCTCACAGGGCGATACAACTATATAAAATTAAATGTAATCATTTTCACATGTTCAAACCTGATCATATTTGCATAGAAGGAAGAGTATCAAGAACATAAGAATATGACTTACCTCTATACTATCTTCAAGTCATAAATAATTGGGGATGTTTTTTCCTCATTTCTTCCCCGGCTTCCAACGTCATTTCCTCGATATTATTATTCCTCTACAACCCCTTTACCGAGGCTACTTTTTTGGTTCTGAGCATCCTAACTTGACGATCTAGGATTGAAATTGGTACTTCCTTATAAGATAAGTCTTCAGAAAGTTGAACATCTTTGATAGGCATAATACGTGAAGGATATCCTATGCACCTTCGTAGCATCGATACATGAAATACAGGATGGACTGTCTCTAATTCTGTGGGTAAATCTAGCTCATACGCCACTTTTCCTACCCTTCGAATGATCTGTATGGTCCAATATATCTTGGACTAAGCTTTCCCTTTTTACCAAATCGCATAACGCCTTTCATGGGCAAAACCTTTAGGAAAACTCAATCACTAATATTAAATTCCAAATCCCGATGTCGCATATCTTCATATGATTTCTACCTACTTTGGACTGTTAGTAATCTTTCTCAGATTAGCTTCACCTTCTCTATTTTCTGATTAACTAGGTCTGGCGCTAATAATCATGCTTCTCCAATTTCAAACCATCCAATCGGTGATCTACACTTTCGCCCGTATAAAGCCTCATCAGGAGTCATTTGAATACTTGCATGGAAGCTATTATTATAAGCAAACTCAATTAGTGGCAAATGGTCATCCCAACTCCCTTTAACATCTAGTACACAAGCTCATAGCATATCTTCGAGTGTTTGAATAGTGCGTTCAACTTGTCTATCTGTCTGTGGATGAAAAGCTGTACTAAGACTTATTTGACTACCTAAGCCTCTCTAGAAAGACCTCCAGAAATTTGTTGTAAACTGAGCACCCCTATCTGAAATGATGGAAATTGGGACACCATGAAGTCGAACTATTTCACTAATATACAACTTGGCATAATCTTCAGCAGTATAAGTTGTCCTGACTGGCAAAAAGTGAGATGATTTTGTAAGTCTATCTACAATCACCCATATGGAATCATACTTTCGATAAGTACGGGGTAAGCCTGTAATAAAGTCCATGTTGATCACCTCCCATTTCCAGGTAGGTATCACTATACTTTGAGTTAGACCTCCGGGTCTCTGGTGTTCAATTTTTACGTGTTGACAATTCAGGAATTGGGCTACAAACTCTGCAATATTTCTCTTCATATTATTCCACCAATAAATCTGTCGAAGATCATGATACATCTTCGTCGATCCTGGATGGATTGAATAGCGAGAAAAGTGAACTTTTGCCAAAATTTTCTCTCGAAGCTCCCCGACGTTAGGTACACATAAACGACCTTGATATCTCAAAACCCCATCTTCCTTAAGCTCTATTAGTGGTTGCTTCTGTTGTGGAATTTCCTCCCTCAATCTTACTAATTCTGCATCATAATATTGTCATTCCTTTACCTCTGTTATAAGTGAGGATTCTGCTGTGCTTTGAATAACAACTCCCCCATTATCTTGGTCTAGTAGTCTAACCTCCAAATTAGCTAACTGATGTAGTTCTCTTGTCATCTCAATCTTTCTATTTTCCACGTGGCTCAAGCTTCCCATGTATTTGCGGCTAAGTGCATCGGCCACTACA
Organism: Jaltomata sinuosa; assembly: GCA_003996215.1. Lineage (NCBI taxonomy): Eukaryota > Viridiplantae > Streptophyta > Magnoliopsida > Solanales > Solanaceae > Jaltomata > Jaltomata sinuosa. The sequence goes on from QJPP01007537.1 coordinate 340,250, forward strand.
TTGGCCTTACCTGGATGGTACAAAATATCTACGTCATAATCCTTTAGTAACTCTAGCCACCTTCTTTGCCTTAGGTTTAAATCCTTCTGTTTGATTAAATACTTTAGACTTTTTTGGTCCGTAAACACGTCTACATGGACTCCAAACAAGTAATGGCGCAAAATTTTCAAGGCAAATATAACTGCTCACAATTCAAGATCGTGAGTAGGGTAATTTTGTTCGTGCTTTCTTAGTTGTCTCGAGGCATAGGCCATAACTTTACCATGTTGCATTAAAACGCAGCCCAACCCAATCCTTGAAGCATCACAATAAACAACATAACCTTCCGTGCCCTCTGGCAGAGTTAAGACAGGTGTTGAAGTAAGCCAGTCCTTCAACTCCTGAAAACTCTGCTCACATGCATCAGACCACTGGAACTTGGAAGCTTTATGAGTCAGCTTTGTCAATGGTGCAGAAATAGAAGAAAATCCTTCCACAAACCTCCGGTAATAACCTGCTAAGCCCAAAAAACTACGAATATCTGTAGCATTCAAGGGCCTCGGCCAATTCTTTCCAGCTTCAATCTTTTGGCCGTCAACTCTAATACTTTCATCTGTAATTATATGGCCAATAAAAGCCATTGAAGTCAACCAAAACTCACATTTGGAGAACTTCACATATAATTTATGATTCTGATGTTTTTGCAATACTGCAAGTAGATGATCAGCATGCTCGGCTTAGGACCCCGAGTAAATCAGGATATCATCAATAAATACGATCACGAATACATCTAGGAATGGCTTGATGATCCGATTCATTAGGTCCATAAAAGCTGTTGGGGCATTAGTAAGCCCAAAAGACATTACTAGAAATTCACAGTGGCCATACCTTGTCCTAAAGGTTGTTATTGGAACATCTACCCCTTTAACACGTAACTGGTGATACCCCGACCGCAAGTCAATCTTTGAAAAACATTTGGCGCCTTGCAACTGATCAAAAAGGTCATCAATCTTTCCCTGCTGAAGTTATTGCAACTAAAGTTATTTGGCGCCTGGCGTATTCACTAGCTTTATTTATATACTAAGTGCTGAAGTTAAAAAAGAGGGCGATAATACATAAGTCCTAATAGTGAGATCACCATCAGCTTCCATGCTCTTTACCTGCTCAGCCATAGCATCTGCCACACCATTTACTGAATGATGTTTGTATCAAATGTCCTCTGCAGCCACACAAAACATCCATTTGTTTTGAGATAACTCATTATGTGGATATAATTAGAATCAAATTTCTATTGGATAGTTTTAATAGTTAAAATGACATCTTTGACTTATTCAATTTTATACTCATTAATTCTATTCTTTTACTAACATATCTTTAGTTTTTACAGTAATTGCTAAAAAAAGAATATCTTGAACGTCATGGACAATCCTAGAAAGAAAAAGTGGTTGTATTATGATAGAGATAGTAAAGAATACTTGGATGGAGTGAAAGATTTTATAAAACATGCCTTTTCTGAAAAACAAGATGGAGAAAAAATTAAATATCCTTATACAAAATGTGTGCTTTTCTATCAAGTAGATCGGGATACAACATATGATCTTCTTGTGGCTGATGGCACTTTGCTGTCATATGATACTTGGTTTTATCACGGGGATTCTCTAAATGCATCAAACAATATTCAAGTAACTAATCGTAGCTAGTCAACTTTAAGGGGTGATTATATGAGAGAAATGATACATGATGCCTTTGGAGGGGGTACACAATTCATGGATAATGATGTTAGTGAAAGGGGCGAGATTGAGCCAAACCTACAAGAAAATACTACTCATTCATCTGGAAACCAGTCTCATCCAGAGGTAGATAAGTTTGAACGATTCATGAAGGAGGCAAATGAAGTACTATATCATGAATGTAAGTATTTTAGGAAACTGTCCTTTTTGTTGCATATCTATCGTACAAAATGCATGTTTAGATGGTCAAATATTTCTTTTGGTACTTTGCAAGGACTATTAAAGGATGCGCTGTCGGAAGGAGAAAAATTTCCTCTTTCTTTCTATGAGACCAAAAAGATAGTTCAAGGTTTGTGCTTAAAGTATGAAAAGATCCACGCTTGTCCCAACGATTGTATGTTATTCAGAAAAGAGTTTGCGAGTAAGGATGTCAATGAATGCAAAATTTGTGGGGCTTCTAGATGGAAAAATAATGCTAAAAAATTCCAGCCAAGGTCCTAAGGTATTTTCCTTTGAAACAAAGGTTGCAAAGATTGTTTATGTCTTCAAAAACTTTTAAATAAATGTGATGACATCATGAAGAGCGCAACAAAGATGGAGTTTTATGACATCCTGCAGATTCTGAAGCTTGGAAAAGTTTTGATAATAGATATTCTGAATTTGCTGCAGATCCTCGCAATGTTTGCATGGGATTATCTTCAGATGAGTTTAATCAATTTGGCACAATGCGAATTGTTTACAGTACATGGTCAGTGATTTTAATTCTATATAATCTTCCACCATGAATGTGTATGAAGGAAGAGTTCTGTCACGACCCAGCCCATCGTGAGTGGCACCCACCACACCTCTAGATGAGCGAACCAATAGAGTCCCACACTTGCCTAGACTAACAGCCTAAAACCAGCAAGCGAAAAGTAAACTAACAATAAATCAAGTCAAAAACTAAACATAATTATTAATCCTGCGGGAAATTCCTCCTAGGAACTGAAAGTCATTGTACCAAATATCAATACCAAATCTAGAATACGGCGATGCAACCCCAAAAGATAAACTGAAATAGTTTTAAGTCCGAAACAATTGGACTAAAACTCTAAGGATAACCTAAGGTAACTCGAATCAAGCAGCTCACCCTTGAAAGTAATAAATCGCCAGTGCTAGATGCGAGGTAGTGTCTTAGTCGCTGGTAGATTTCCTGTACTCACCAAAAGAAAGACAAGTGCAGTATCAGTACACCACCATTGTGTACTGGTAGGGTCATCAACCAGTTTTCAAGTAAACAATATATAATTAGTACAACAATATCTAGTAAGGAGTATGGCCAACATGCAACAATAAGCACAGGCACATCTAGACTACAGGTCTCCACCTAGCTGGTTACCGCATGAATCCATCTCTTACAGTTCTAATCCACAACTATGTAACCATAATTGCCCTTTTCGTCTAGCTCAGACCCACCCTGGAATCCCCTCTAGACAACACCAAAGGTAATTGTTCAACCAGGCCTAAACCAACACCAACACAGCAGTTATAGAATAGTTACTGGCAACTCAAGGAGCATCAACAATAGAGCCTTTAACTAGACAACCCAGTCCACTCATGGAACCGATACCAAGCATTACATCCAGTAAATAACCCGGTCCACTCACGGAACCAATAACAACCAATGCAATACAACAGTCAATGAAACAATGCAAGATGCAATAAAGTAAACCAGTAACAAGCGTGGTACCCATGCCAACCGAATAATATTCCCGTACTAGGCGTGGTACCCGTGCCAACTATTTCGTTATACCCATACCAGGCATGGTACCCGAGCCAACCAAATTTCAACAACCACAATCAATATATGAACACACACAACTGGTAAAACCAACAAGTAAACCGTTAAATCACAGACTGTAAATAGGAACCTAGACATTCCACACAAATTCCCTAAGCAATGTAATGCATACAATCACTTAGACATGAGTACATCAATATGCACATTTCAAAAAAATCATAAGCCATCACCTACCTCAAAATCTTCCAAGCTCTATTTGACCCGAGCTTTTCCGTGTTCCAGATTCCTCTCTCGTTCTTGGTATAAAAACAACACATAATGCATATGATTAACACACAAGGCCTGCACATTACCCGGAATATACAAAATCCCAAAACCCCAGGCCATCCATGATCATCCCGCCCTTTTCCTGGGCTTTTCCACTATTAATTCCCCTAGTTCTATCATTTTTACGGATAAAAACTGGAAATTAAACAACCTATGGTCATTTTAATGTACTTTTATCCACACGCAAGAACACTCATGCTTGGAATCACCTTCCTTCCCCGAATTTCACCATCCCTAGGTTATTATAACTTTTCCCCAAGTTCCATCCTAGCAATTCTACCGCATAGAAAACGTAGTACAAAGAGTGGGGAACAAAAACCTTACCTTAGGGAAGAATTTTGTTGGAAGAATGAAGAAAATAGCCTGGAAATTGCCCAGCCCTTCTCCAAAACAAACTTGTGAAAATTGAATGTTTTGGGAGCTATTTTTTCATTAAAAACCCATCGGCCCGCTATAGTAGTCCCCGCTCTACTATAGCGGTCCCGCTATAGCGGTAGGCTGCCGCTATAGCGGTCTTAAATGGGTTGACTGTCCCTTGACCGCCGTTATAGGAGTAATTACTACATATATAGCAGTGGGCGCTATCGCATGTGACAACACTCATCACGGACTGAAAGTCCAGAACTCTGCTAGTTTTGGCCATTTCACAACAAACTTGTTTCCCCCAATGTCCCGAAATAACCCTTTCACATCAAACACAATTCTGGGAGTTCTACTTACCCAAATGCGATTACAAAAATCCCCTAGAATCCTTTTTGTCTTGGCTGTGTGGCAAACTAGCTCACTCCAATTCACCTAAATCCATTTTTACCCGGATTTCCTTAGACTCTACCTCGCTCCAAAATCAGCTGAGGCTAGCCTAGCCCAGAATTTCAAACTCCCAAAATCGGAGTTTTCTAACTCTAAAACTTCGCATGATTGGTCTACCCATAACGATGGACCCATTTGTTACAACAGATACTAATTTACCCATTGTTCATCCCCGAACGATCAAACTTGAAATTACAGAAATAAAAGAAAGGAAGTGTAGTGCCTGAATCCTCAAACGGTTGAGGATACTTGTCTGCATGTCCTTCTTGGTTTCCCAAGTGGCTTACTCAACCTGATGATGCTTCCACTGAACCTTCACCATATCAATCACCTTTGTCCTCAACCTCCGGACATCTCGAGTAAGAATCAAAACCGGTTCCTCCTCACAATGAAGATCCTTATCAAAAAATACCTCATCCCACTTGATGATGTAGTCCGCATCCCCATGGTATTTCTTGAGCATGGATAAATGAAATACTAGATGGACACCCGACAAACTAGGTGGAATTGCTAACTTGTAAGCCACTGGCCCCACAATTTCAAGCATTTCAAACAAACCGATGAACCAAGGGATAAGCTTGCCCTTCTAACCAAACCGCATAACCCCTTTCATTGGCGATACTTTTAGCAATATTTGTTCACCAACCTGGAAGTCCATGTCCCGGACCTTACGATCTGCATACTCCTTCTGCCTTCTTTGAGCAGCCAACAACTTGGTCTATATGACCCTTATCTTTTCATGTGCTTCCTTCATTAAGTCTATGCCCAGAGGCTTCACATTACCTTCCTCAAACCACCCAACCAGTGATTTGCAGTTTGTCCTCTACAGGGCCTCGAACGGTGTCATATCAATACTGGAGTGGTAGATATTATTGTTCAAGAATTCGTACAATGGTAGAAACTGGTCCCAATGACCACCGAAGTCCATTACAGATGCTCTCAGCATGTCCTTCAATACCTGAATCGTCCTCTCTAACTTACCATCAGTCATAGGATGGAAGGTTGTTTTAAAGGTGAGTTGTGTACCCAACTCTTCATATAACTTGCCCCAGAACTTAGAAGTAAACTACGTACCCCTTTCTGAAATGATGGATAGTGGTCCCCCATGCAGTCTCACAATATCCTTCACGTAGATCTTGGCCAACTGCTGTGAATTGTAATCTACCCTAACTGGAATGAAATGAGCGGACTTGGTCAGCCTCTCAACAATGACCCAAATTGTGTCATACTTCGCCAATGTCTTGGGAAGACCCACCACGAAATCCATGGCTATCCTTTCCTACTTCCACTCTGCAATATGCATTCTCTGAAGTAGACCTGCAAGTCTCTGATGTTCATACTTCACTTGCTGGCACTTCTGACATTTGGACATAAAATCTACTATGTCCCTTTTCATCCCGGGCCACCAGTAACGTTACCTCAAGTTCCTGTACATTTTGGTCACACCTGGATGAATTGAGTACCGCGAACTATGAGCTTCTGTCAAGATTTTCTGAATCACATCATCAACCCAAGGAATATAACTCCTCTCACTGAACTGCAACACTCCTCCAGAGTCTAACATGACCTCTCTGGACTCCCCGGATATTACCTTACCTCAGAACTTACCCAGTTTCGGATCCTGAAACTGTTTTGCCTTAATTTCCTCTATGAAGGTGGCCTTGACCTCAATGCTGGCCAATAACCCACCTTGATCTGAAACACCCAAGTGCATGAACTTGTCCTCCAAAGCCCGAATCTCCTTAGCCAATGGTCATTTGGACGCCCCCAAACAAGCCAAGCTACCCATGCTAACAGTTTTCCAGCTCAATGCATCTTCCACCACATTAGCCTTACCCGAATGGTACTGAATGGTCACATCTTAATCCTTTAATAACTCCATCCACCTTCTCTGCCTCAAATTCAAATCCTTTTGACTGAATACGTGCTGCAGACTGCGATTATCTGTGAATACCTCACACTTGACACCATAAATATAGTGTCTCCAGATTTTCAATGCAAAAACCCTCGCTGCCAACTCTAAATCGTGAGTCGGGTAATACCTCTCATTCACCTTGAACTGCCTGGATACATATGCTATCACATTCCTATCCTCCATCAACACAGCACCCAAAGCAGAATGTGAAGCATCATAGTAATCAACAAAGTCTTTACCTTCAAACGTCAAGGACAAAATAGGGGTTGTGGTTAAAAGTGTCTTGAGCTTTTGGAAGCTCTCCTCGCACTTGTCTGACCGCACGAACGATACCTCCTTCTGTGTCAACATGGTCAGGTGACTATCAATAGAATCAGAATTTTTGAAAAACCTCCGGTAGTACCCCATGAGCCCAACAAAACTCCTCACCATAGTCACAGAGCTAGGCCAAACCCAACTCTTGACTTCCTCAATTTTCTGGGGATCCACAATCAACCCTTTTTCTGACACTACATGCCCTAAGAATTCCATAGAAGTCAACCAAAACTTGCACTTAGTGAACTTTGCATAAAGCTTTTGATGTCTAAAAATATCCAACACAATGCGAAAATGATTAGCATGCTCCTCCCTACTCTTAGAGTAGATCAAAATGTCATCGATGAACACGATAATGAAAGAATCCAAGTAGGACTTAAACACCCCATTCATCAAACTCATGAATGTTGCTGGTGCATTAGTCAAACCACACGACATTACTAGAAACTCATAATGCCCATACGGGTCCGTAAAGAAGTTTTTAGAATATCTTTAGGTCTAATCTTTAACTGATGGTACCCCAACCTCAAGTCAATTTTTGAGAACACTGATGCACCCTGAAGCTGGTCAAATAAATCATCTATACATGGTAGAAGGTACTTATTCCAGATGGTCACATTGTTCAACTGCCTATAATGTATGCACATCCGCATACTACCATCCTTCTTCTTTACAAACAAGACTGGAGCACCCCAACGTGAAGCACTGGGACGTATAAATCTCTTATCTAGGAGTTCCTACAACTGAGTCTTAAATTCCCTTAACTCTGCCGGAGCCATTCTATACGGAGGAATGGAAATGGGACGGGTGCCTGGCTCCATATCAATACAAAAATCTATGTCTCTGTCCGGAGGCATACTAGGTTAGTCTGCTGGAAACACCTCTAAGAATTCAGAAACCACTGGGATTTAATCAATAGGAGGAGACTCCACACTATCATCCCAGAGATGAGCTAAGAAGGCTAGACACCCCCTCCCCAGTAGCTTCCTAGCCAGGACAAATGATATTATCTTAACTGGCTTAGGCCTGTACACACCTTCCCACTCTAGTCTATCCTTACCCAGAATCTCTAGAGCCATAGTCTTGGTGTTACAGTTCAACACAGCATGATAAGGAGACAACCAGGTTATACCCAAGATAATATCAAAACCAGCCATGTCCAAAATTACCAAGTCTACCCAAGTATGAAACCCCACAAAAATAATAGAGCAGTCACGATATACATGAGTCACAACCACCGACTCTCCCACCGGGGTAGAAACATAGATAGGGGAATCAAGGATATCACAGGTCAAACCCAGAACCAAAGAAAAACTGACAGACTCATAAGAATATGTAGAACCTGGGTCAAATAATACCGAAGCCATTTTATCAAAGACAAGAATAGTACATGTGGTCACCGCATCTGAGGCTTCCGCCTCAATCCTTCCTGGAAAAGCATAGCAATGTGCCCAATCATCAATCCGAGCAACTTCATGGGTCGGTTGTGCCACACCCCTGCCTGTGCCGCCGTTCCCTCAGTCTCCCTGGCCTCCCTGAAAATTTCCTCACCCACACTGTGATGACCCCTAGCATTACCGCCTCTGCCTGTAGGAACCACTACTCTAGTCTGCTGCTGACCCTGATTACCTGCCTGCCTATGTGAATACTCCCTCTTAAAGTGGCCCAACTCACCACAATGGAAGCAACCACGTTCAAGAGTAGGTCTTCTAGCTGATGTATAGGATGCTCCCTGGCCTCTAGGAGCTGAAGTCTGAGCTCCCTGACGACCACCTGTAGTAGCTGGCAGAGGTGACTGAATAGGATGGGCTGGATAAGCCTACTGATTCTTGCCCCTGGAGTACGAACCACCATAATTTCCCTCATTCCGGGGCTTCTTGGCTAAAGCCTTAGCCTGCCTCGCTTGCCTAACTCCCTCAATCTTCTTCATATAGTCCACCACATCATTAAAACCCTTCCATGAGGAAATCATATGCACTGACAGTACATGTAGATCACTATTTAGACCCTTGACAAATAATCGGACCCATTCCTCTTTGGAACCCAACATCTGTGTAGAAAAATGAGACAACGCATTGAACTTAGCCTCATAAGATAAGACCAACATGCTACCATACTCCAAGTTCAGAAACTCATCCTTCTTTCGGTCCCTCAAAGTACGGGGAACATAGTTCTCTAGAAACAATGCATGGAACTACTCGCAAGTCAGTGGAGGTAGTATAGAAGACCGACACTCAACATGAGACCTCCACCACTGCTTGGCATCACCGTGTAGCTGAAAAGTGACAATCTCCACCCCATGCTGACGTACAATATCCAACTTGTTCAACCTCTCATGGCAATCCAGGATGAACTCATAGGCATCCTCTTTGTCTGTACCCTGAAATATCGGAGGTTTCAGCTTAAGAAACATAGTCAGCATCTGATGCTCATTACCTGTCATCACTAGGCCTAGCATTGGCCTGAGGAGATCATTTGTGCCCAAAGCTGCATCCATCCTTGGTGTAGTAGTAACCGTTGGCTGAGTATCCAAGGTCTGATTTGCATAAGATGCGGGTATGGCTCTAGCGCCAACCAACCCACTCAGAATATCCCACGCCTGCCTAAGAGCTACTGCTGTCATCGTAGGAAGGCCTTCACCCCCAACCGGTGTCGCCTCCTCCTGAGCTCCTTCATTCACTACAACCGCTTTTTCTACATCCTCAACCACATGATCCTGAGGTGGGGGAGGGGTTACCTTACGTGCAGTAGAAACAGCTCGAGCTCCACCCCTGGCGGGTGTGGCTCTAGCTCGTCCCCTACCCCTTCCCTTACCTTTGCCGCAAACTATTAGGCCTGATGTTGGGACCGCTGGCCTTGTTCTATTATTCCTTATAGTAACCATATGTGGACAGAAGAGTGAACGAGGTTAGATACCAATTTGTATCCCAAGATACCAATTGGAATCGAGTTATAGCCTGAAGGAAAGAAGGAAGAGATGGTTTTTCCTAAAGCCCCATCGACTATCGAAGAAAAGTACGGATGTCTCCGCACCATTCTGCAAGACTCTACTAGACCTATTTGGTACAACGAGATCAACGAACCTAGGCTCTGATACCATCTTTGTCATGACCCATCCCATCGTGAGTGGCACCTACCCAACCCCCGGATGAGCGAACCAATAGAGTCCCACTCTTTCCTAGACTAACAGCCTAAAACTAGCAAGCAAAAAGTAAAATAACAATAAATCAAGTCAAAAACTAAACATAATTATTAATCCTTCGGAAAATCCCTCCTAGGAACTGAAAGTCATTGTACCAAAGATCAATACCAAATTTAGAATACGGGGATGCAACCCCAAAAGATAAACTGAAATAGTTTTAAGTCCGAAACAATTGGACTGAAACTCTAAGGATAACCCAAGGTAGCTCGAATCAAGCAGCTCACCCTTAAAAGTCAGAAATCATCGGTGCTAGATACGAGGTCGCATCTCAGTCGCTGGTAGATTTCCAGTACTCACAAAAAGAAAGACAAGTGCAGTATCACTACACCACCACTGTGTACTGGTAGGATCATCAGCCAATTTTCAAGTAAACAGTATATAATTAGTACAACAATATCAAATAAGGAGTATGGCCAACATGCAACAATAATCACAGGCACATCTAGACTACATGTCTCTACCTAGCCTGTTACCGCATGAATCCATCTCTTACAGTTCTAATCCACAAACATGTAACTGTAACTGTCATTTCCGTCTAGCCCGGACCCACTCTGGAATCCCCTCTAGACAACACCAAAGGTAATTGTTCAACCCGGCCTAAAACAACACCAACAAAATAGTTTCCGGCCACTCAAGGACCATCAATAATATCACCTTTAACTAGACAACCCGGTCCACTCACGAAACTGATACCAAGTATTACATCCAGTAAACAACCCGGTCCACTCACGAAACCAATAACAACCAATTCAATACAACAGACAATGAAACAATGCAAGATGGTCCAGGACCCCTGCGTTTGGGAGGAACGGCTAGCCCAACCATTAAAATCGCGATGGTCCAGGCTGCGTTCGCGATGAGGAAGCCAAGCCAGGTCCCAGCTGGCTACATCACGAGCGCGATGGAACCCTTCGTGAACGTGATGATCAAGAAACCAGACCATCACGAACGCAATGGGATTCTCACGATCACGAAGAGCAAAAGGGTCTGCAACTTAATGCATCAAAATGGAGAAGGAATCAAAAATCTAGTGAACCCCTCAAACTCCGTAGGTAATTCGAGACAATTCAAGAATAATAAGATAAGCTAACACAAAGAACTTGAACATTGACAATAGAAAGTTGAATACTACCATTCTTTCGCGTTGACTCTTCCGTGGAGTAGCCTAAAGAATCCCCTTTCGCTTATTACTCCTATAGAGCGAGAGATTCGGCAACATTCACTGAGTAAAAACAAACCTCCACTTTATTTCATAAGAAAACATCTTGTAAACTAAGATTAGTCTTAGATTAGGTAGTCTATAAATCTTTCGATGGACCCTCGGGATTCATCTGAAACCACGTGAACACAAACCTACCATGCTACCCTACTAGAAATGAGATTCCAAACTCAATGGAATCAATGAAACTCTAAACAGAGATCATTTTAATGAAAAGTGGGCCCCACGCCTAAAACCAACTCAAAACTCAAAACCCAAAAACAAGCCCGGAAGCCTTGGGACCCGAATCAAAGGTCCCCCTACCCCAAAGTCGACATTCCAGAGCTAACGGCGCTGATGGAATTTCCATCCGAGGTTGTCTTCTACGAATGTTGGCCAAAGTGAACCCTACCAGCCAAAATAACTTGAAAACACACAAAGCAGCCCAAAACCAAACCAAAAACACTCAGACCCAAACCAATGGTCCCACTAGACCAAAATCTCCATTCTGGAGCAAACAGAACAGTCGAAATTCAATTATGGGCGCGTTTTCCATGAAAGTTGACCAAAGTCAATGATTTACCAACCTTAAGTGCTAAAACAGGGAAATGGTCATAACTACTTAACGGACAGCCCGGGCACCGAACCGTCAGTCTCGGCAAGTCATAAATGACCTGTAGCCACTGAGGTAATGCTAAAAAATGCATAAAAAGCACAGAAAATGGAAAAATGACCTTGAGGGTCCTTACAACATCCACTAATAAAAGAACTTTTATCCACGAAAGTTAGAAAAAGGATAGTACCTGAAGACTCGAAAAGACGAGGATAATGGGTTCGCATGTCGGTCTTGTTCTCCCAAGTAGCCTCCTCGACAGGACGATCCCGCCACAGAACCTTAACTGATGAAATCTCCTTGGAGCTCAACTTCCTAACCTGCCTATCCAAAATAGAAACAGACTCCTCCTCAAAGGCTAAGGACTCATCCAACTGAATCGACTCCAATGGAAGTACATTAGACTCATCCGAAATATACCACCACAGCATAGAGACATCACATGATGCACACTAGAAAGAGTGGGAGGCAAGGATAACTCATAAGCAACCTCTCCAATACGACGAAGGATCTCGAATGGCCCAATGAACCTCGGACTAAGCTTACCATTCCTACAAAACCTCATCAGGCCCTTAATGGGAGATACCCGAAGGAACACACTGTCACCACCATAAATTCGAGATCTCAGACTCTCTGGTCAACATAACTCTTTTGCCTACTTTGGGAAGTACGAAGCCTCTCCTGAATAACCCGAACTCTATCAATAGAATCATGAAGCAAATCAGTACCCTACGACCTAACCTCAAAAGCATCAAACCTGCCCACTGGAGATTTGCACAGCCTACCATACAAAACCTCGAACGGAGCCATATGGATGATGGTAACTATTATTATATACAAACTCTTGCAAAGCTAAACACTAGTCCCACTGACCCCTAAAATCAATAATGCAGGCTCGCAACATATCCTCCAGAACCTGAATAGTATGCTCTGACTGGCCATCTGTCTGCGGATGAAAAGTAGTGCTAAGATCAACTCTAGTACCCAACTCTCTCTGAATAGACCTACAGAAGTGCGAAGTGAACTGAGTACCTCAGTCGGAAATGATAGAAATTGGCACCCCATGTAACCAAACAATCTCTGGAATATAGATCTGGGCCAACCTCTCAGAACTGTAGGAAGTCTGAATCGGCAGAAAAATGGGCAGACTTCGTGAACCTATCCTCGAGCACCCAAATAGCATCAAATCTCCGCAACGTCAATTCGACTACAAAATCCATGGATATACGCTCCCATTTCCACTCCAGAATGGGTAGCCTCTGTGATAAATCACCTGGCATCTGGTGCTCGAACTTCACCTGCTGACAGTTCAAGCATCGGGATACGAAATCAAAAATATTCCTCTTCATCCCACACTACTAGTAGTGCTGCCTCAAGTCACAATACATATTAGCTGCACCGGGATGAATGGAATATCTAGAATAGTGAGCCTCCTCTAGTATTAATCTGACCAAGTCACCAACTCTCGGAAGGCAGATACGATCCTCGATCCTCAGAACACCCTCTGAATCTAAAGTTGCCTTCCTAGACTCACCACTCAACACCTTGTCATGAATGATCCTCAATATCGTATCATCAAACTGTTGTGCCTGAATCTGCTCCAATAAGGAAGACATAGCCTCAACACAAGCAAGAATACGGCCCGACTCAGAAATGTCAAGTCGAACCAACCTATTAGCCAAGTACTGGATATCCCAAGCTAAAGGTCGCTCCTCGATAGCTAAGAAAGCCAAGCTACCCATAATCACTTCCTTCCGGCTCAAGGCATCCGCCACCACATTTTCCTTGCCCGAATGATAGAGAATAGAGATGTCATAGTCCTTCAGTAACTCAAACCATCTACGCTGCCTCAAATTTGGATCTTTATGACTGAAAATGAACTTAATACTACGATGGTCAATAAAGATCTCACAATGCACTCCATAAAGATAATGCCTCCACATCTTTAGCGTAAAGACTACCATTGCTAACTCTAAGTCATGTGTGGGGTAGTTCCTCTCGTGAACCTTCAACTGTCTGGAAGCATAAGCAATAACACGACCCTGTTGCATCAACACACAACCCAAACCAACACCTGACACTTTGCAATATATGGTGAAACCCTAACCCTAGACCAGAAGAGTAAGAATCGGAGCTGAATTCAACAAGGGCTTGAGCTTCAAAAATCTTGCCTCACACACTAGAAGGGAACATTCTTCAGAGTCAATCTAGTTAGTGAAGCTGCTATCCAATAAAATCCCTCCACAAACCATCTATAATAAGTTGCTAACCCGATGAAACTGCAAACCTCTATAGGAGAGGTAGGCCTAGCCCAATCACGAACTACTGCAATCTTCACCAGATCCACCATAATCCCATCCTTGGACACCACGTGCCCCAAGAATGCCATAGACTCAAGCCAAAACTCACACTTAGTTAGTTTGGCATACAACTGGTGTTCTTGCAAAGCCTGAAGTACAACTCTAAGATGCTGCTCATGCTCTTCCCTACTCCTCGAATAAATCAGAATGTCGTCGATGAACACAATAACAAATGAATCCAGGTAACCACTGAATACACGGTTCATCAACTCCATAAATATTGTTGGGGCATTTAGTCAACCCAAAATACATGACTAGGAACTCATAATGGCCGTATCGAGTCCTAAATGAAATCTTTGGGATGTCCTCAACCCTAATCCTCAATTGGTGGTAATCGGACCTCAAATCTATCTTAGAGAACACTGCTGCACCCTGTAGCTGGTCAAACAAGTCATCAATATGTGGCATCGAATATTTGTTCTTAATTGTCACCTTATTCAACTTCCTGTAGTCGATACACATACGCATAGACCCATCCTTCTTCTTCACAAAAATAACCAGAGCATCCCACGGAGACACACTAGGCCTGAGGAACCCTCTACACAATAGATCCTGGAGGTGATCCCTAAGCTCCCTTAACTCAGCAGGTGCCATCCGATATGGCAGAATGGAAATGGGCTTGGTGCCCAGCTCGACATCGATACCAAAATCAATGTCATGATCAGGAGGAAGACTCAGAAGATCAGAAGGAAATATATCTGAATAGTCATTAACCATAGGAATTAACTCAAATGGAGGTGTGGTGACACTAGTATCATGGATGTAGGCAAGATAAGCTAAGCACCCCTTCCCAACCAGCCACTGGGCGAGAAGAAAGTATATAACTCCCCTCGGCATATGGCTATCAGCTCCCTTCCATATGATAGGAGGGATACCAGGCATCCAAAAAGTAACGGTCTTGGCGAATCAATCCAAGATCGCATGATAAGGAGATAACCAATCCATGCCCAAGATCACATCGAAATCAACCATATCAAGGACAACCAAGTCTACCCACGTGTCATACCCCAACATAGTAATCAGGCAAGCTCGATACACCTGATCCACTACTAAAGAATCACCTACTGGGGTAGATACATGCAAGGGCACAAGCAAGGACTCACAAGCAGACTCTAGACGAGTAGCATAATAAGCAGATACATATGAGAATATAGACCCCGGATCAAACAAAGTAGAAGCAGATTAATGACAAATGGAGATTTTACCTATGATAACAACATCTTAAGCCTCGACCTCTGTCCGGCCCAGAATGGCATACATGTGGCCCTTACCGCCACGATCACCTGACCTACCAAACTGAGGACCACCTTTAGTACCCTGGGGACCACCCCTACTACCCTATGAACCACCTCTAGATGGAGGTGCTGGAGCCCTGGGGAACTGAACCAACAGATCATGTCGCCTAGGATCCTGTACCGATGGGTACTCTCTAGCAAAGTGGCCTATCTCGCCACACTCATAACAACCCCTACCATATGTACTCCATTGTGAAGACCCGGCCGAATCAGAATTACCACCATAACCTGTAGACCTTGAATGACCACCTCGGGGAGCAGGAATGAGAATCTGGCTACTCTGACCCTCAGTAGTCTGTAATGTTGCCTGAACAGGCTGGCTCAGCTGGAAACACTGCTGGTGCTGACCTCTACCATAGTAACCGCTACCACGGCGCTGTGAACTATTAAAACTGCCCTAATGGTGGGGCCCCTTATCGCTGGCCCCTTGGTCCTCGTGAACTATACCCGCAATAGTATGGGCATGATCAACTATCTCTAAAAAAGACTGACCCGATGCTACCATACCCTCTGTGGCCAAGCGGAGGTGCAAGTTCAAACCCTGAACAAACCAGCGTACTCTCTCGTGCTCGGTGGGCAGAATCATAGTAGCATGCCTGGACTACTGAGGGAACTAAACCTCATACTCAGACACAGTCATGGAGCGTTGCTCCAACCCAGCAAACTGATCCATCTGATTCTCCCTCATACTATGCGGTACATACTTCTCGAGAAAGGCTGCTCAAAGCTGACTCCAAGTAAGTGGAGGTGACCCAGATGGTATACAAGCAACATATGACCTCCACCACTATTTTGCTGGACCATCCAGCAGAAACATGGTGTAATCAACTCCATGAGACTCAACTAACCCCAAATTATGTAACATCTCTTGGTAGCTAGTTAGAAACTCGTGTGCATCCTCTATAGAAGCACCTAAAAACCTCGAAGGACCCAATCTCAAGAACGTACCAAGCATCTTCTTCTCCTCAGAAGACACAAATGGCATGGCTGGAAGAGGGGGAGCAACTGCAGGGACCGGTAGTATCTCAAATCTGGGAGTCGCAGCAACAGGCTGTGCTCCGGAACATTGTGTTGCTGCCTGAGATGAAGTCTGAGCCTCACCTCAAACATGAGAACCAATCGGAGATCTCGGCAAAGCGGCTGGTGGATTCATACCCTCAAGAAACCCCAACAATCAAACCAAGGTGTCCTGCAATATTGGAGTAGCTACAAAACCTACCAGATGTTTGGCTGGCCCTACATACTCTAGCTCATACTGAACCACATCCGCTCTAACCTCAGGCTTTGGTGATGGTAATCTAGCCCAGGCCCGAGCTGGCACCGCAGCCCATGCCCTATATAGACCTCTGGGTCGACCTCTACCTTGTCCCCTATCTGGGGCTCAAACTGCAGGCGCAGGGGCCTCATCCTCACCCGCTACAGACCTCGTCCGAACCATCTGAGAAAGATTGAAAATAAAGTAAGCACGATAAGGACTCAAATAAAACGAAGTCTTTCCTAGGGATTGTCTTATGGCCTCTCATAGATTGGATATGAACGTCATCGTACCGATCCACGAGACTCTACTAGAAACTTTGATCTTGTAGTAGTGAGACCGGTCAACCTAGAGCTCTGATACCACTCTGTCATGACCCAAAACTTGGCCATGATGGCGTCTACATAACCCTTCAAGTAGACAAGCCTAACTCAAACAAGCGGAAGACAATAAGTAATAATTAAACTAAAGAAAGCGGAAGATATGACAAAAAGATAGGGCCAATAGCATATATACATACCATCGTACAAAATATAAAAAAGAATGCCCTAAAGCGACCAACGGGACAAATCATACTCGAGAACCAACCCGGACTTGGTGTCACTAGTATAAGAGAGACTAAAGTAAGAAGTAGCTGTACAACAAGTGATGTCTATACAAAATACAAAATACAGACAAAATATACAACATGGAAAGAATGTAAAGTCTCCAAAGAGCCGAGAGCTCACCGCGATCCAAACAACAATGGGTCTCAAACGATAGGAAATCAGCGAGGGTGGCTCATACTTGGTGTTGCATCATTAAAAGAGATTCAGAGTGTAGTATGAGTACCAGGACAATGGGTACTCAGTAGGCATCATAGGCCAACCGAGCGCAGAAAGATAATATATATATAAATAGATTACAGGAAAGCAGCTAACTATACAGGGATCCACCTAAATCTAGTTATCAAACCAGAGACATCCCAATAAGTCAACAAAAGAAAGGAAAACAACACCAAGCCAACCAAAGTCAATCAATGTGCTAAAGAAAATGCAATGCGGTGCACGATGATATACTTGTGAATGCAATATAATATAAACCCAGAATACCACATCGGATGCTCGGAATACCGCATCGAACTATACATATATATGTGTAAAATAGTAAAATACCTGGAATAACGCATCGGGGGTTCAGAATACCGCATCGGACTATAAATATATGCATAAAATAGTATTTCTCCTTTTCTTTCCAAAATCCCATAGTAATATTCAAAGTAATTTTTATTTAAGTCCAGAAATCTCCACAACCATAGTAAAATATCGTTTCAAACCAAAAACCATTGAAAAACCATCCATGATGTACCAGTGATATACCATGCGATATGAGTATGAATGTTCACAACAGAGGGAAAAACCACTCCATCAGATAAAATAAGGGAAGAATTCCCTCCAAACCAAGAGAACTAACATGGAACTCCGCCCAAATCCTAGTCATGGCCTCGGTCCCACAGTTACACACAATGATAGAATAAAGTGGAAAAGCCAAAATAAAAGCATCAACCAAAGAAAAACTCTATTCTACCTCTAAAGCCACCTAAAAACATGCTAAGGATTCTATACTAGTCACACTGAAGAAGCAAGCTCCTAGGCTAAGGATAACATACGGTGCTAGGCTAAAGATCTGAAATGGCCAATAACATGATATATAGGATTCAAGCCTAAAGTCTATCTAAAATCCAACCTAGCATTCTAGGAACATACATATATACATTATCTAACTAACTCAGTCTAAAAATGGTAAATCATAACCTACCTCGGGGCTGAACTGCAAGCACGAACCATCACTCGTGTACCCTCCCCTTTCGAATAGACTCAAAAAGCTGCCACGCTATCAAGAACATAAACTAGGTGTCAAGACAAGAATAATGACACCCATATTGTTATATGGAAAATTAGGCCAGAAAAATGACCCTCGGGGCTCGTGCAATGAAACAGAGAACAAAAATCATAACTATGCTCACGGTTGGTTAAGGAACCCATGCCCAAAATTTGGGCGTGAAAGGAACCCGATTCAAGGCACAAAATAGCCCCGAAGTGCTACTAATTAACGAAATTTAGACGAAAAAGATCAGAATTAAAAGCGGGAACCTACCTCAACAAGAGGAATACGTCACAGAGGTGAATTGTACAGATTTCCAAGCATCCATCCCCAGGAAAATAGATTCCCACAAGGATCACCCCAACATTAAGAATTAACAACAATAGAGTTTTAATGGGAGAAATACGAGATTAAAATACAGAAGGAGGAGAGGGGTGACGAGGGAACTTACCGGTTGAAGAGTGCTAAGGCAAGGAAGCTGGAAAATAGAGTTTTAGAGCTTAGCAATTAAGTTGTTCAGAGTTTTGAAAGAGAATACGAAGTTGAAGTTTTATTTAACTGCCAGGGGTCCTTCATCGTGATCATGACAGGACCCCCGCATTTGTGTGAAACGACTGGCCCAACCATCGCGATAGTGATTGTCCAGGCCGCATTAGCGAAGAGGAAGCCAAACCGGGTTCCAACTGTCTATATCGTGAACGCAATGGAACCCTTCGCGAACGCGATGATCAGGAAACAAGACAATCGCGAATGTCATGGGATCCTCCTAATCGCGAAGAGCAAAAGGGTCTGCAACTTAATACAGCAACCATCAATTTCTCCAAGTCTAAAAATCTTCCGATGGACCCTCCAGATTCATCTCGAACCTCGTGAACACAAATCAACCATGCTACTCTACCAAAAATGGCATTTTTGGCTCAATGGAATTGATGAAACTCCGAATGGAGATCGTTTTAATAAAAAGTAGGCCCCACACCCAAAACCAACTAAAAACTCAAAACCCAAAAACAAGCCCGTAAGCCTCGAGACCCAAACCAAAGGTCCCCCCTAGTCCAAAGTCGACATTTTGGAGCTAACGGGGCTGACAAAATCTTCATCCAAGGCCATCTTCTCTTAATGTTTACCAAAGTCAACCCTACCAGCCAAACTGACTTGAAAACACACAAAACAACCCAAAACCAAACCAAAAACAGTCAAACCCAAACCAATGGTCCCACTAGACCAAACTCCGCATTCCAGAGCCAACGGAACTGTCGAAATTCAATTTGAGCACGTTTGCCAAGAAATTTGACCAAAGTCAAGGATTTACCAACCTTAAGTGCTAAAACAAGCAATTTATCATAATGACTTAACGGATAGCCTGGGCACCGGACCGTCAGTCTCGGCAAGTCATAAATAACATGTAGCCGCTGAGGGAAGGCTTGAAACGCAAAAAAAGAGTGGAAAATGGAAAAATGACCTAGAGGGTCATTACAAGTAGCCACTCATAGCAAAGGAGAGAGATATACCAAATTGGTAAGTCAAAATCCTCTTCATTTGAGCTAAATCTCAAGTTCTAAGCTCAATTTGAGTACACAAATGGTTAACCAAGAGAATGGATTCAAACCCTCTTCTCTCTGGAGAGGAAAACTTGTTCTCAAGGCAAAGATCTTTCTCAAATATTCAGGACTGAAGAATGTTATTTACAATTGTACCTAAATTGGCCTTATAGTTTCACAAAATGTTGCTAAAATTAGGACAAAATTGCCCTTCAGTTTATGTGCGGTGCGACGTATTGTTCGCACATCAAAACTCGTGCTCCCTAAAGTTGAAGGGCATAGCGATCGTGCAGCAAAACAATATTTATAATTCCAAACAGGTGTTGGGGTCGTACCCAAGGGATTTGGAGCTAGCTAAGTAAATATTATGCGAAATGAGTTCACAATGAGAGTAAATGCTTAAAATGAGAAAAGTAAAAGGTTGGGGGAATAGGGATGTTGTCACTACATCACAATTCAAATCAAAGCTATAAATGAAAGCGAGTGTACCAAATTGAGTAGGTGACTAGGGATGTGAATCTGATGGGGCTTTAATCATGGAATAAGGTGATTATCAATTCACACTTATTCTTGCTTATTCACATAAGTAGCATTGGTCATGGGTATGGATTGTTATTTCTCGATCAATAACTGTATATCCGATAATCTCGCTTAGAGCATCATCAGTTTGATCAATAAACAACAAATCTAAGCTTGGGGGGTCACACTCTCTCTAACTTACACCATTAAGCGGGTGATTCCTTTGATAAGAGCTATTTCTAGCCTCAAATCTGGATGTAGTCCCAAGTTCCCATTAGTAATTTCACATCCGAAACCATGAAATCCTCTTTCAAGCAATCACATAGCCAAGTAATGAAATAAGCTTGGTGAAACTACTAGATCCGTGTCAAATAAGCAATTATAACGATGAATTAATAACACCCACACCCATTTGTCAAGCACTAATCATCAACACACCCCTAGACAAGAGAAACTAGCCACTCATAGAAAAGGAGAGAGATATACCAAATGGGTAAGTCAAAATCCTCTTCATTGGAGCTGAATCTCAAGTTCTAAGCTAAATTTGAATACACAAATGGTTAACCAAGAGAATGGATTCAAACCCTCTTCTCTTTGGAGAGGAAAACTTGTTCTTAAGGAAAAAAAAATTCTAATATATTCAGGGCTGAAGAATGTTATTTACAATTATGCCTAAATTGGCCTTTTATAGTTTCCCAAAACATCACTAAAATTTAGGATAAAATCGCCCTTCAGGTGGTGTGCGGCATAACGTGTTATTTGCACGTCGTGATGTGCGCGTTGCACACCCTCTTTTGTTGTACTAGTGACTTCAGCTAACTTTGGAAGCTTCATGCAAAGGGGATGTGGTTCGCACCTTGGGATGTGTTAATCGCACAGCGACCGCATCCTTTAACAGATTCTTCAGTGGCTTTTTTAGCTTTATGCGGAAGAGGTGCAGTTTGTACCTCAACTTGTGCGTGTCGCACGGCCACCGCATCTCAGGTCAGAATCTGCAGATTTTTTGAAAACTTCACACTTCACTCCTTTTTAGCTCTTTTTGGGTCCATTTCCTTGTTTCTCATCATTTATCAAAAGTACCTGCATAGACATCAATAAAGGCCATAAGAACCTCTAAATCTATTCAAAACATAGAAATAATTCATGGATATAGGCTCAATAAGTTGGTAGATTACCGACTTATCAAACCCCCAAACTTGAACTATTATTTTTCCTCAAGCAAGATACTCACAGGGAGGAATGAATTATGCTCTAGGCTCAATCAAGGCACAAAAGACTATGTGAAACTAAAAAATAAGAAAACGAACAAACAAAAGACTTAAACATAAGACTCAACTATGATGGTCATCTCAATTTGAACCACCACAAACTCAAAGCATTTGGCCATTTCAAAACTTTTTCCAAAAGGACTTCATTTCTCATTCAATATCAAGGGAATTTTGTCATTCAAAACAATATATTTAAGATTCTCAAGTCATTGGCATGGACCGTCAAGGTTTGCCTCGAGATTCGCCACATAACCTTTCTCATTCATTCTCCTCAATTGAAATAAAGACTTTGTGTTTTAATTCGAGTGCATGATGCCACTCACCACAAGAGAGGATCCCACTCATAATTATTCAATTCACAAACAATCGGGATTATAAGAGAACCAAGAAGACCCTCACTCTCTAAAGAACGTTCAAGTGCATAGGTGTCAAACCATAGGCTTGCCCTTCATGTATTTCGCCACTAATATAGGGTAGCCAAAATCAAAATCACCAAGGACTTATGGGTTGCGATGTTGGCTAGGGCTAAGGTGAGGATTTCATTTGGTTCAAGTGGTTAGACCTCCTTAATGGTCTTTGTTCTCATTTTGAACACCGCTCAGATTTTCAAATTTCAACTTCACCTTATTTCTCCCTCACACAACCCAAGATTTCTCCTTTTTACTCATGATCATTCAAACTCCTTGTATCACCTTTGTTTGGTAGCACCTATTTTTGCTTTTCAGTGTGCTCATTGGATTGAACTTTTGGAGTAAATTTTCAATTCAAACCTAAGGTGCTACCTTGCACTTTGAGTGCACTTCTTTTCTTCTCCTCATTTGATCACATACACCCCTAAACTTAGGCATTTGCCTATGTTATCCTTCATTCCCCCTCCCAACCTAGGCTTTTAGCCTACATTTCATTTTCAAGCAATTAGGGAGGATGGGTGCCAAGATAGAGGTTCCAAAAAGGTCAAGGTGTTAACAAGGTGCCAAAGAATGGTCACACGCTCAAAGGGTTTCACTAGGGTTGAAGTCATGGGAAGTCATTTGGGCGAAGTGGCAATCAAAAAGGGCCTAAGGTCATCTTTAAAGCTTGGTCACACCTAGAATTTTACCTTGAATCACATTCGGGGCAAGTTCTAGATGACACTTATGCACAAGAATCAAGGTAAAGCCTCACCACACAAGACATCATTCCACAAGACTTCTTTCATTCGTCTCAAAATAAATTGGGACAAATGATTTTTGACATGCTATTTCGAGTTCATTACACACTCATTTATGAGTCAATCCTGCCAAAGAGAGAGTGTGCAAGTCATGACAAGAGAATGTTTTTCCTCAAAAATTCATTTCCCTTCTTCCTTTTATTTTCAAAATAATTTTCCAAGAGAAATTTTTTGGTGGGCCCATTTCAAGACAAGCAACTACGGACTCAATTCTAAAACTAAAACTTGTCATTTTCCCTTAAGAATGTAGCCTCTCGATCCATCATAGGGAAACACCAACCTGGTTCAGCACAAAAACAAAAGAAAAGAAAGAGAAAATAATAAAAAAATTTGCTCCTTGGGAAAGAACCGTGGTATTAAAAAAACCCTCAGAATTTATTTCTAAACTACTATTAACAAGGCGATATCCAAATTATGCGCTCATGATTTATTTTAAAACAAGCCTCGGTGTAGGCCTTTAGTGCATTTGCAAAGCACGAGTAGTGAAGTAATGGGGCATGTAAGACCAACCAGGCAACACAATCTCAATCAACAAAAATCAAGCCCGGCGAGGGCACAAATATTCTAAAAATAAAAACAAAACATAATCAAAAGAACCCGGTGAGGGCAATAGAATCACAATCATCCAAAATACGCCCGGCAAGGGCAAAATAAAATCTAACAAGAACATCAAAAAGGCCCGACAAGGGCAACAAAAAGTAGTATCTCAAGCCCACTCACGGGCACCAACAAAAGCAAGTAAGGCCACCCCTCCCCATAAAAGAAGCATTCCCCTCAATGCTAAGAGCTCAAGGGAAAGAAAGCTGAACTCCTTATAGGATTAGGCCTCCTCATCATCATCATTTGTAGTTGGCTTCTCGTCTACGGCTCTCCCACTCGTGCCAACACCACCCTTTTGGGAGTGCGCAGAAAGTGTGGAGTCATGGAGAACCCTCTGAAAATCTGAATTCTGATCATCATCCAACTCTTAATCCTTATCATCAGGCAACACATCATCCTCATCCGCATAGGCTGCAAACAGGTCATCCAAGGGTTAAGGAATGGAATGAGGTGGAGGCATGGTGGTCAAATATGCTTCTACCACAGAGCTTTACCTTTGCGCTCCAAATGTTGAACAAAGTCAACCAACAAGTTCCAATTGGCCTAAAATCTCAAAAAGTGAGATAAAGGCATTCTGAAAGCTCCCATGCCCCAACCAATGGTCTAACTAGACCAAAGTCCATGCTACAGAGCTAATAGAACTATCAAAATTCGATTATGAGCAAACTTTCTAAGGATGTTGATGAAGTCAATGATTCCTAAGTTAAAGCTCTAAAATAGAGAAATAGCCATAACGACCTAACGAACTGCTCGGGCACCAAACCACCGGTACTAGAAAGCTACAAATGACTTAGGGCCGCTATTGGAATGCTCTAACAGTACAAAAAAGTGAAAATGCAAACATGTCATGACCCAATTTGTCAGGTCATGATGGCACCTACAACCCCGAGTAGGCGAACCAATCCTCGTAGCCTAGAATGGTTAGTAATGGGCTACTACCTAACCAATACGCACAATAAGCAGAAATAAGTGGAAACAGAATATAAAGATAGACAAAGTAGAAGCAAAAACCTGAAAATATACATAACGAAACTACACCAACCCAAGACTTGGTATTGACAATACAAAAGCTTATAATAGAATACAAGTGCTGGAAGTAACAAAAGATAAGTACAATTGTCTATGTATATACAAAGAGTAATAGTACAAACATGAGATGTGGTCAATGACCGACCGTCAGGCGCTCACCCTAGTCTCAAATATTTGAAAGCCGCACGAGTCCCCAACGCAAACAATGGCAAAATCTCAATAAATATCTGCACCAAAAAGATGCAAAAGTGTAGTATGATCACTAATTTCTAAGCAACGGGTACCCAGTAGGCATCATCGGCCGATTGAGCACATATAAGATATAAAAATAGTAAATAGCAGATAGCAAGAACGCAGTCAAAGAAAAAAATGGATAAAGAACATGGAAACTAACATAGAGAATAGATAACCAAGAGTTATAAGCAAACAATGCAAGAACAGAAGATATGAATACACATAATCACAGGTGAAGGAAAGAACAACGCACTGGAGTCCTTGCACAACAATATAAGTAAATAAAGAGAGAGAGTTGAGAAAATAGCAGTATACCAGAACCTCAAGTGAAAGGGGATGAAAGGAAGTAGGCAACATAATCAACTAGAAGCCATGCAATAACAGAATCATACCACAAAGAACTAACTGTCAAAATAAGCATGAACTGGGATCCATCCCATAATTTACAACCTAGAATGGAATAACTAAACCACCAGAACCAAGAGTTCTACTCAGAATCAAGACAAGGAACAATGCTCGATAAATCAAAACCGCTCAGGAGGACACACGATGGAGCCTCAAAGATATTGGACTCACTAGCCCCTCAATACTCAAGCCCAAGACTCGGAGCCTCGACAGGCTAAAGCTTACCAATCCACAAGGACCAAGGATCCAAACTAGGCCTATGAGATAATAGGAGTAATATAATCTACCTACAGTCCCAACGACCGCCCATACAACCGAGGAACGCAATCAAGTGAAAACAAACCCTCCGACTGCCAATTACAACTAGAGCGTACACTGAACACGCAGCAAACAAGGGTGGAATCCAAGTAAGATATGCATGATGATGATAATGATGATAATGATGGAACTGATAATAGTAACCCTGTATTCACCCTCCCCCCTGTCACTTTGGCGGGAGGACCCATAGTGGGACGTGCCAGCTATACCTCATCCTACGCTGTATACCCCTCCTCCGGCATGCTCAGCTCATAGTCAGATCCTTGAATAGAGGGACCATGGGGGTCTCTTATCAGATACAGTAATGAATTTGCAATCTCGGGGAATTAGAACCTCAAAGTACGTGCCCAGAATTGAACTGGGTCTAAAACAATAGTAGTAATCTCAAACGACCCTCCCCCCTCAAGGGTGCCTGAAATATACTTGGGTCTAAATCGGTGATAAAAGTCTCAATAACACCCTCAAAGGGTGCCTAGAGTGTATCCGCGTCTAAATCATTAATAAAATCAAGTCTGGTGCTCTGTCCAGCAGAGCCTAGTATCAGTAATAAAATCAAGTCTAGTGCTCTACCAGCAGAGCCTAGTATAAGTAGGAAAACCCAGTGTAAAATCATCCAAAATCCTACTTTTATCATCAAGTATACCAAAAAGGGACCCCCAGGGGCATGCAAGTTTAGGAAAAACCATCTATAGTGGCTCGAAGCCAAAATTGAAGTAAAACATGCAGGGAAAAACCTTTTTCAAGGATGATATGCTCACACACAAATATAAATTAGCCCAACAGCTTACAAACATTTCCTATCGGCCCTGCATAGGCTCAACAACTCTACAACAATCACAACCAGCCTAGAAGGATATCTCCATGTCCGGGACTCACAGGCATTTCTATGTCCGGGACTCACGGGCATTCCAAAATAACCCACCATCTATGATCCAGAGTTAATACAACGCCATAAAGGACCACAAGGGTAATATACAATACTAATACGACTACTACAATTAATATACGAAATAAACAGACAGAAAAGACAAAAAGGGTCTGGGATACCAACCTATAACAACCCACCCAAGGATACAATTTAATGTCGTTATAGCCTATATACGCAGAGTCTAGGTAGGGAAAGTCATAACCTACCTTTTATCCGATGAATAGCTGCGGGGATGGTATCGTCTAGGATAAAACTGCTCCTGAAGGCTCCAATTCGTGAAACCACTATCAACACAATAATCTATATGTCATAACAAGACTAACGATACCCATAATGCCATAAACATAACCGGTTAAAATCTGGGCCACAAACAGGTACGTGGGCCTCGCAACCCAAAACTAGAAATGAAAAATACACACGTGTTCTTTACTATCCTAGGAGAACATGCTCAAAATTTGAGCAGAAATGGACAACAATTGGGGCTCAAAACAGCCCGCTCAAGCCAAGAAATAAAAGAGGAATTTTCAAGAAATAAATCCGGAGATTGGGCAAGGAAGCTTACCACAATGCAAGAAATTATGCCAAGGAGTTAGATTGAGTGAGTCCACGATCATGCAAATCATAAATGGGCAGATTGTACAAGAATCCCAAGCTTTGAAAATAAACAATAATGGAGGATTTATAGAAAGCAAGAGAAGAAAGGGTCTGGGAAGGACACTTACCAATTGACGAGGAACCACGGATTATCGAATAGAAATGATTTCCCAAAGCTGGGAAATGATTTGGAGCAGTTTAGGGAGTGTTTTAGGTGTCTAAGAGGTGTGGGAGTTTAGAAATAAAGGCTGGAAAACCGAAGGGCTCAACTTAAATAGCTGCTGGAAAATACCATTCCCAAACGCGGCCAGCCTGCCGCGAATGCGAAGAACAAAATGGGGGGGGCTAGAAATTACTCTTCGCGAATGCGGCCACTGCTCCGCAAACACGATGAACAAAAGGGCCCATGACAACAACCACCTATCAAGGGCAGATTTTTTACACTTTGAGTCCCCGGGAATGCATTCAGGGTCCCGCAAACACAAATGACCTGAGCTATTCGACTATAAACGGCGTTCCAGATCCAATGGAATTGATGAAAATCCCATTGGAGGTCGATTTAAAGAAAAGTGTGCCCCACGCCCAAAATCAACCTTTAGCCAACTATTTCCAAAACAAAACCCAATGGCCGAAAAAAGTCTTGAAGCCTGAAGATCCAAACCAATGGCCCCTTTAGCCTAAACTTGACATTCCAGAGCTAACAACGCTGACAAAATTTTCATCTGAGGCCGTCTTCTCCAAATATTGACCAAAGTCAACCAAACAAGCCCAACTGGCCTGAAAACACAGAATGAGAGAGAATTGCAAGCTAAAAAGTTCCCAAATCCTGACCAAAGGTCCCACTAGAACAAAGTCCATGCTCCGGAGCTAACAAAATTGTCGGAATTTGATTCCGAGCATGTTCACCAAGGATGTTGACTGAAGTCAATAATTTCCAAAGTTAAAAGCTCTAAAACCAGGAATGGACAAAAAGACCAAACAAAAGGCCCAGGCACCAAACTACTTGTCCCAGCTAGCCATAAATGACTTGGAGCCACTACAAGCAAGCTCTAACAGTACAAGAAAGGTTAACATGCATAAATGACTGGAAGGGTCATTACATCATCCACTACTAAAAACTTTTGTCCCCGAAAGTCAGGAAAGAAGAAAAGACAAGAGATTTAAGAACAATGTATACGAAGCCCGCATTAGTCTCTCGAACAACCCGGGTAGCCTCCTCGACCATACTTCACCCAATAGAATGAAATCACAAAAGTCAACCAAGCCTACACTTCATACTATCCAAGACAGATTGCAAACTTAAATTCCAAAACACCAAGGGACTGCCAACCTAAATTGAACCTCGAGAATCTCAACCAAAAAGCACCGACACAACATCAAAACTCGAGAAGCAAGGCGCTCAACACATATAATTTGACTCTTCGAAATCACAACCAAGTTCACCAGAAAACAAACAGCAAAACCTCTAACTCATGAACCCGCTGATCTGTAAAACCCTTTTATTTTGAACTGAATCCTTTTGCTCCACAAACAGGAAGTTGCATACAAGTCGAGCACGCAAACCATCCTCAAAGCATCAACTTACTCACCGGAGATACATAGTTCCCTATTATACTTCATTATGAATTAAGCCACCCTTTATACTCAAGCGCTTTCCAAGACAAGTTATAGCTTACTAGACTTTGCCAGCAAAGATAACAGCCCGTAGCATATCATCGAAGACTGGAGTTACCTGACCTGACTGGCCATCAACCAACCAACGAACACTTTTGCTAACATCAAACTCGATAATAGAACCTAACTGAATAACCCATCTGAACCCGACTGAAGTTTGCACACCAGGGTAGGGAAATCCATGAATAAACACCCTGTGTTGACGGAGAAACTTCCCAACTATAGAATGAACCCAACTTCACTGCACCGTGTCAAGTATGAATCAACTGGAACTGAATGAATAAGGGATGGCGTCGTCCAGGCTCAAACTGCTCCAGGAGGCACCAATTCACGAAACCACTATCAATACAATAATCTGTATGTCAAAACAAGACTAACGATACACATTATGCCATAAATATAATCGGTCGAAATCTGGGTCACAAATGGGAATGTGGGCCCCATAACCCAAAATTGGAAACAACAAACACAAACGTGTTCCTTACCATCCCAGGAGAACATGCTAAAAATTTGAGCGGAAATGGACAACAATTGGGGCTAGAAACAGCCCACTCAAGCCAAGAAATAAAAGAGGAATTTTCAAGAAATAAATCAAGAAATTAGGAAAGGAAGCTTACCACAATGCGAGAAATTATGACAAGGAGGTAGATTTACTGAGTCCACTATCATGAAAATCATAAACGGGCAGATTCTACAAGAATCCCAAGCTTTGAAAATAAACAAAAATGGAGGATTTATAGAAAGCAAGAGAAGAAAGGGACGGGGAAGGAGACTTACCAATTGACGAGGAACCACAGATTATCGAAGAACAATGATTTCCCAAAGCTAGAAAATGATTTGGAGCAGTTTAGGGAGTGTTTTAGGTGTCTAAGAGGTGTGGCAGTTGAGAAATAAAGGCTGGAAAAACGAAGGGCTCAATTTAAGTAGCTGCTGGAAAATACCCTTCGCGAACGCGGCCATCCCTCCGCGAATGCGAAGAACAAAAATAGGGCGGCTGGAAATTACTCTTCGCGAATGCGGCTACCCCTCCTCGAACCGGATGAACAAAAGGGCCCATGACATCAACCAGCTGTCAATGGCAGATGTTTCACACTTTCGATCCCCAGGAACACATCCGGGGTCCCGCGAACATAAATAACCTGAGCTATTCGACTAGAAATGGCATTCTAGATCCAATGGAATTGATGAAAATCCCATCGGAGTTCGATTTAAAGAAAAGTGGATCCCACGCCCAAAATCAACCTTTAGCCAACTATTTCCAAAATGGAATCCAATGGCCGAAAACAAGTCTGAATGACTCGGGACCCAAAACAATGGCCCCTATTATATGTACAGCTCAGCAGGGTACTACTTCTGGCATGGGGAATGGTCAGTGACAAACTTGCCTCTACGCCATCTCATCTCGCCATGATTAAAAGAGCTCCCCAGATGTAGACACCAGTATGTTACAAGTCCTATCTCTTGATGTGTATGCATTACTAGACCCTTTGGCTTCATTGTCATTTGTGACACCTTATATTATATGTAAATTTGGAGTCAGTCCTGAAAAACATCTAGAGACCTTCTTAGTCTCTACTCTAGTCGGTGAGTCAATCTAGCTAAGAGGGTATACGAAAATTGCCCAGTCTCAGTCCTCCATAGAGTCACCTAAACTTAATTAGTATAAGTTGACATTAAAAAATTTAACATCATTCTTGGCATGGATTTGCAACATACATGTTATGCCTCAGTCGACTGCAGAACCAGAATATTAAGATTTTAGTTTCCAGATGAGCCTATTTTAAAGTGGCAGGGTAGTCCTCCAATATCAAAGGGTAATTTTATATCGTACCTTAGGTCCATAAATATGTTTTCAAAGGGGTGCATCTACCATATAGTTTGAGTCAAGGATTTTGAGTCCGAGACCTCATCTCTCTGGTCAGTTCTAGTAGTCAATAAGTTCCCTAAGGTATTTCCTGAAGGCCTACCCCGAGTTCCTTCGGAACAAGAGATCGACTTTTCAATATATCTTCTTCCAAATACTCATCCCATATCTATTCCTCCTTAAAGAATGGCTCTAGTTGAGCATAAGGAATTGAATGATCAACTAAACGGCCTCTTAGATAAAGGTTTCATCAGACTCAACATCTCTCCATGGGATGCTCTTCTCTTCATGCATAAAAAGGAGAGTTTTCTCAGAATGTGCATAGACTATCGTTAGTTTAACAAGGTCACAATCAAGAATAAGTATCCCATTTTGAAGATAGCCTTCAGAACTCGGTATGGTTACTATGATTTTATAGTTATGTCTTTTGGACTAACAAATGCTCCTGCAGCTTTTATGGACTTAATGAACAGGGTATTCAAATAGTACTTGGACATATTCATCATTTTTTTTATAAATGACATCCTTGTTTATTCTCAATGTGAGAAGGAGCATGCAAACAATTTGAGGGTTGTGCTTCAAACTCTCAAGGATTGTCAGTTATTCACCAAGTTCAGTAAGTGTGAGTTTTTGTTGCAGTCAATTGCTTTTCTGGGTCATGTGGTGTCTAAGGAGGGCATTCAAGTAGATTCGCAAAAAATAGAGAAAGTAAAGAAGTAGCATAGACCTACTTCTTCGATAGACATTAGGAGCTTCTTAGATTTAGCTAGGTATTACATGAGATTTGTTGAGGAGTTTTCATCCATAGCTACCTCGTTGACCAGGTTGACTCGAAAAAAGGTGAAGTCTTAGTGTTCAGATGAGTGTGAAAAGAACTTTCAAGAATTGAAGACTAGGTTGACCACAACTTCAATTTCTACCTTGCTAGATGGCTCAGATGGCTTTGTAGCTTACTATGATGCATCTAGATTAGGTCTTTGTTTTGTTTTGATGCAACATGGTAATATCATCGCTTATGCTTCGAGACATCTTAAGGTTCATGAGAAGAACTATCTGACTCATGATCTTGAGTTAGCAACAGTGGTTTTTGCCTTGATGATTTGGAGACACTACTTGTATGGTTTCCTTGTTGATGTGTTTACCGACCATAAGAGCCTCCAATATGTGTTCACTCAGAAGGCGTTAAATAATTATCAGAGAACATGGCTTCAGCTTCTTAAGGTCTACAACATGTGTGTACTTTACAATACAGGGAAGGCCAATGTAGTGGCTGACGCACTTAGCATCTTCTCTAGAGATAGTATGTCATAGGTTGAAGAAGAAAAGAAGGAATTGGCTAAGGATGTTCATATGCTTGCTGGTTTTGTGGTTCCCTTTATTGACTCAGTAGATGGTGGTATTATAATTCAAAATAGGTCAGAATCTTATTTGGTAGTTGGGGTGAAGAAGAAACAAGACAGTGATCCCATCTTGTATCAGTTGAAGGGTTCTGTCCATCAGCTGAGAGTAGAGGTTTTCTCCCAAGTGGGAGATGGTGGACTTCTTTATCAGGGTAAGTTATGTGTTCCAAATGTAGATAGGTTAAGGCAGAAAATTTTGCTAGAGGCTCATAGATCCAGACATTCTATCAATCCCACTGCCACCAAGATATAGCATGACCTACGGGAAGTCTATTCGTAGAATGAAAAGAAGAATGACATTAAAGATTTCATGGGTTAGTGTCCAAACTGCTAGCAAGTAAAAGTAAAACATTAGAGTCATGGAGGTATGACTCAAGATATTGACATTCCTACATGGAAGTGGGAACTGATCAATATGGACTTCATTTTAGGTTTACCGCACCCCCGCCGACAACATGATTCCATTTGGGTGATAGTAGACAGGATGACTAAATCAACCCACTTTTTGCCTGTCAAGAGTACTGATTAAGCATAGAATTATACCAGACTCTACATCTGTGAGTTAGTAAGATTCCATTGAGTTTCCCTGTGTATCATCTCTGATAGGGGCACATAGTTTACATCCCAGTTCTAGAAAACTTTTCAGAAAGGTATTGGTACTCAAGTTTATCTTAGGACAGTATTCTATTCGCAGACAGATGGCCAGGAATTGTCACGTCCTAAACTCGTTGGGGGGGGCGACTGGCACCTAATACAAAACATAGGCTAAAGCCGACCCTACTAAACTATTTGCCAATGGTGCATAGCAGCCACACATGAGCAAGAAAACAAACAAGTATATCTCGGCTTAAAAATCAGCGCTTGACCGGCAAGGCCCCTGTCAAAAGCTCTAGAACTAAAATAGCTACTCCCAACAGTTCATACAAAGAAATAAACAGGTAGCATATAAGTCCTATTTGGGCCGTCAAGGCCTCCAAGATATCTAGGAAAGCATAATCGCTTTAAGGTCACCATGATTTCTATACAGAGGCTGAAAATAGGTATATACAATGTAACCTCGGCCAACTAGTTATTAAACTATCGTCAACTACAGCAACAAGGCACAATAGGACAACAAGCTATAACTAATCAATATACAAGGCCAAAATGGTCACCATGGTGGCTATACAACCAAACTGACTAGTCTGCAAGCCTCTATGAATACAATACATTGTGGGATAGTGCCTAAAAGCTAAACTATAAATAGCAAAAAGGGCAAACCTCTAATACCCTAGCGACCCCTAGAGGGGAAGGAGTCAACCAACTCACTAAAATCTTGACTATGATACCCAGCAGGTCTACCTGGTCGTCACTTAGATCCTGTAGGCATGAATGAAGTACCCCTAGACAATGGGGCATTAGTGTGAAATAATGTACCGAGCATGTAACGCAAACTGAAGTGTAAAGACTAAACAAAAAGGGTAGGAGGAACACATAAGTACAATACCTTACCTTTCTACAATAATGAAACATTTAAATAAGTAGAAAATAATAACCCGACCTAGCCCCCATAAGCCTGGTAGGTAGAAATAGCACACCATCGCTATAAGTCCTAAAGAGATCAAACAGTCGTTAGATACCCATACTGGCCCCCTTACTTGTACCCTTGTGATAATATGATCTGAACTGTCTGAATGTATATGTGTCATGAATTAGTACAACTTTGAGGCTTTGTGGTACCATATAAGTGCTTCCGCATAGGTACAGCCTACCCATCTAATAGGTATGATTTGCCCAGCCCAAAGGCACGGTAATGAAATGTAACTACTGCCCTGTAGGTACAACCTGCCCATCCCGTAGGTATGATCTTTCCATCCCATAAGTATGGTCTACCCATCCCGAAGGCAGAGTAATAGTAACTAGAATGTAGGCTCTAAAACCCTGCAATATCAGTGTATGTTCAGGCCAAAACAAGCTTAATGCGGCAGTAAGACGATAAAAATAACACAATAATATCATGTAATCACATATGACATCAATACAATCATAATATGCTTTTATGGGTTACTAGGCCAGGAATAGTGTGTTGTTGATAGTCGCTATATCATGCTTCAAAGCAAAGCTCAATACTATATGGCCATAAGTCAAATAACGATGTTACAAAGACTATAAAAGCTTTGGCCTTAAAGGTCATGCCAGAAAGTGAAAAGGAAGACTTAACATACCTTTTAACCGAATCCCCAAAGGTGTCCCAGGAAGCTTGACCAACCAAAGGTAAAACAACAAGTGCAGGAATCAATAAGGCTGCAAGAATGAGCCAAAGCCAATCGATAAGGCGTTAATACCACACTCGTGACCAGCCAACTACAAAACATAAAATTAGGCCAATAAGAATAATAAACAACATCTATATCCAAGGAATATAATCCAACAACATCTCGAAGGAGCGACGAGCTCCCAAGGCAATATAACAAGGCATACTTTACATTGTTCAATCCAACAACTATCGTATGTGACTCCAATCAGAATCACACAAACTCCCCAATCCCTCCAGAACCTTAACACCATCAGTAAACAACAATAATAACCAAATGTAATAAGATAAAAGGGCTTTCCAAATCCATGGTTTCCAAAACACCACTTTGTGGATCGGAAAGCTATAAAAATGATACTAGAACATGTAATTATGAAGGAGGGTCATAGGGAGAATGTTTCCTTGTCAAAAGGAACTGAATTCCAATGCTAAAACATTTACCTCCTTGCAGTAACAACAAACGAAGCAAAAACCAACAAGAAAATACTACAAGTCATCGGCAAGTACGACTTTTCATAACTAGAAGCTTAGAATCTCATTTTAACAAATGCATAAGCGTACGAGATCCTTACCTTACCAATAAACCTCCATAAATACTTCTCAATATCAATAATCCCCTGGAACTCTCACACTCCACATCCCAAAAAAGAATCACCACATAAAACACAGAGAAAACTACGTCAAGATGATTAGCTCAATGTGTAAAACAACTTTTGTGAAGCCCTTAAGATCTAGTTGCAAACTTTACGAGGAGTATGGGAGAGATTCAGCTATTTTTTAAGGCTTAGGATGAAGTAATTTGAAGAAAAAGTCATTTTTAAAAGCTAAAATGTTAATATATATCCATTCCATTGACTTGGGCTCACCTTGACATGCCTGGTTGTGCAATCTTACGAAAACACAATTATCTCCCTATTATTAAAGTTGTATGAACAAACAGTTTGATTAGTTGGAAACTAGACTCGTAGAAATTTGATTTGGTAGTTTGGGGGCCCACTTATTCATTATAGATTGGGAGAAAAACCTCAAGAAATTTTACCCAAACATTAAGAGAATTCCTTAAAGGAATTTACAATAACTTCTTTTGACTTTTATTTTACAACTTGCTTGACTTCAAAATTTAACATACGACCATAGTGCATTTAAAATACCTCATAAAACATCCTTTATAACTTATAAGATACTCTTAGTATTATCCCAATGGTATGAGTTAATCCAACGTTCAAATGTGTGGGATGTTACAGGCATAGTGTACCATCCAGACTTTAGAGGATATATTGAGGGCCCGTGTGATCGATTTCAATGGTAATTGGGATGATAACTTACCTCTTATAGAGTTTAACTATAGTAATAGCTTTTATTCTAGAATTCAGATGGCTTCATGTGAGGTACTTTATAGGCGAAGGTGTAGATCACCTATTGGCTGGTTTGAGGTAGGTAAAGCAGCATTGATAGGGCCAGATTCAATTCATGATACTATGGAAAAGGTTCAGCTCATTAGGGAGAGGCTGAAGGCAGCTCAGAGTCACTAGAAATCCTAGCCAGATGTAAGAAGAAGAGACTTGGAATTTTAAGATGATGATTGAGTATTTCTGAAGGTTTCACCTATGAAGTGAGTGATGAGATTTAGTAAGAATGGGAAACTTATAACCTGGTATGTAGGTCCCTACAGGATTCTAGGGAGAGTTTGGAAAGATGCTTATGAGTTAGAGTTGCTTGCAGAGTTAGCATCGAGTTGAAGAAGTGCATTGGTGATCCGACTTTAATTGTGCCATTAGAGAGTGTGAGTGTGAAGGATAGTCTCTCTTATGAAGAGGTCCCAATTGAGATTCTTGACCGTCAGGTTCATAGGTTGAGAAATAAAGAAGTCTCTTTAGTGAAAGTCCTTTGGAGGAACCAGTCAGTTGAGAGAGCTACTTGGGAAGCAGAAGAAGCTATGATGACCAAGTACCCTTACCTCTTTCCTCCGATTAAGTTCAAGCTTGATGTAATAGTTTCCTCTCCAGTACTCTCATTTTTCCCATTAGTATTCCCCTCAGTTTCATGTTCCATCAGTTGTTCATCCATTTTCAGCATGTGTTCATGTCTCCTAAACTCAATTCGGTTAGGATTTACTTAAAACTCAGTTTGTAGGGATTGCAACTGTTTCGCTCCAAACTCAGCTTGTTTAGTCTTTATTCGAGGATGAATGATCCTAAGGGGGAGATACTGTAACACCCTAAAATTTATGAGCTAAGAACTAAACAAAAAAATCTAAGTGTAAAGCTGTCAAAGTGATAACAGGTTCAATAGGCCAGATACACGGACTGTGGAATAGTCCACGAGCCATGGACTGTGCTCATGAAACTCAGACTGAGTCTTGGCAAAAAGCCTGAGAACAACGGAAGGCTTGCAAGGATCATGGAATAACCCATGGGCCATGGTTTTCACTCATGGAACTAGGGCCTGTAGCCTTGTAATTTCCCAAGAAACCACAAGCTGGTTCCACAGCTCATGGAATGAACCACGGATCATGGTTCCAAGTCATAGAACTCTGTTCCAAATTTTTTTAGTAGTTTTCAATTTATTTTCTAGGAATATTTTGGACTTTTCCTATGCTTTTAACTCGTAAACTAAGTCGTGTTAGGCCTATTTTAGTACGACTTAGATTATTTTCCCCTTATTCCAATCGATCTAACTTTGAAAAGAAAAAGGAACGCTCTCTCAGACTCCAGGTTAGGGCTTTCTTCTCCATAGCTTCAAACTCCATTGTTAGTTCAAGAATTTTGAACTACCAGGTATGTGGATATTCAGTAAGGGTTTAGTTTGCCCTTACGGCAAAAACCTCAAACTTTTATACTGATTTTCATGGTTTATGAAACTAGAGTTCTTACCCTATCATGCAGTCTTTGACAGAATTTAGTCCTTATGATTTCTACATGATTTGTATCTTGTGTTTAAACAAATTATATCATAGTTTCAATACTTTGCATGGACTTTTAGAAGGATTTGAAAAGTCAAGAATTTATACTAAAATTATAGTATTTTAACATTAATTGGCTTTTCTTCAGAATTATCTCAGGGTATTAGCATCCAGTTTTAAATAGAAGAATCACGACCTAAGCCACCGCGAGTGGCAACCACATTAAACCCCCTGTAGGAGAACCAATTTTCCAAGCCAACACTTAACCAACTAAACAGCTAAAACCAATTTCAATAGATAAAACCAAGATTCACATCTAAAAATAAAGAATAGAAAACCTGCAGAAATAATTCCCTAGAATCTGAAAGTCGTGTACCAAAACTACTAATCAAGTCTTAAAGACGGGGATGCAACCCCAAAACATAAAGAATCTATGTTTGAACAAAGGAATAGAACTCGCAGAAGAATCCATGGTAGCCAAAAAGATGCATCTCACCATTGGATTCAATAGTCGTCTGAACTACACCTGATGTCTCACAGCAGCCACCGTAATATGCCTTGTACTCAACAAAATAAGAGAAAGTGCAGTATTAGTATACAAGAATAACAGTGTACTGGTAGGATCATCGGCCAATTTTAAAATATGAAATATGAACATACAATTATAACTTAGTAAAACAAGACAAACATGCATAAATCAAGTCAAGTGAATCTAAGAAAGACTCCCAATTGTCAACCTGACTTAACCACCATATAAGACATGTCCAAAAACTACAATTAACAGACCACATATGATTTTGTTATATCCTTCAAGAAACCCAGACCACCCAATGATCCCTAGGACATTATCTATGGGCTTCAATATACAATCCCAGTTTACACTAGAAATCACCATAGTACTTAACCACACCAACCCAGAAACTCATGAATCAACATGTAATAATAACATCACCACAGTTAATCCGAGTTCACTCATGGAACCAACACACATAATAACAATCAAACCTGTACCAGGCATGGTACCAAAATTTGTACTAGGTATGGTACCCAGGCTAACCAATGAATAAACCTGTACAAGGTGTAGTACCCGAATTAACCAATGAACTATACTAGATATGGTACCCGAGCCAACTGAAGAATTACAGATATCACAACAATCACAACCACAATGAATACAAACCACACTTGTGCAGCCAACAAGCATTTAAAATAGGTTCATTGCATGAGATTGACATTAAGATATAATTTAGCATTCATTCCCTTTTTTCCCAGAACACGCATTGTGCAGGTAATACTAATGAAATAGTTAATATGCACACATAACTCAATAAGGTTAAATATTAACCTTCACCTACCTCAATCCAAGCCTGAATGCTCTACTGGACCTGAGCATTCCCAATTCTTGCAACTTTAGCTTGATTGTTGTCTAAGAACATGAATGTAAACACATAATCAACAAAAATGACCTATAATATTGCGGATTATAACTTTATCCAATTTCATGATCATCCAATCCATACCAGGGCCTTCCCACCAATAATTCATTTAGAACTCAAATTTTATGGTTATACTAACAAATTAAGGTAATGTA
This sequence comes from Jaltomata sinuosa, assembly GCA_003996215.1. Lineage (NCBI taxonomy): Eukaryota > Viridiplantae > Streptophyta > Magnoliopsida > Solanales > Solanaceae > Jaltomata > Jaltomata sinuosa. The sequence goes on from QJPP01007537.1 coordinate 379,259, forward strand.
ATCATGAACAAGCAACTTTAATTCACAATCCCAAGGTTTTTTTTATACCTTATAACCCCTTTTACACCAGAAATTCTTTCTTAGGTCAAGCTAAACCCTCCCCAAGGCCTGTAACTAATGATTCTAATCCATAAGAATTGAAGTAGTAGTTTACGGGTATAAATTACTTACCTTAACAAAGAATTTTGGTGGAAAATCGATGAAGTTTGCCTAAAATCGCCACAACCCTCCACAAATGTTCTTTTGAAATAATGAATATTTTTGGAGAAGTTTCTGCATTTACAGTGATTAACCCCGCTATAACGGCCCAATCCCGCTATAGTAGCACCACCATAATGGAAGCCTCCCGCTATAGTGGAGATGATTGACTCTGACTCCCGCTATAGAAGGAATTTCCCTATTATAGTAGCATCACCGTAGTGGCTTGTCACCCACTATAGTGTGTGTGATGGGATAGAAACTCGAAAACCATCCCAGTTTTTCCCATTTCACAACACACCCTTAAACCATGATATCCCGGACCAACCCCTTTATGTCAAGTTTGATATCGGGAGTTCTACTCACCCGAATTAATTTTCAAAAGGTCCTACGGACTCCTTAATGCATTAGCTAATAGAAAAACAAGCTATGACTTAATTATTTCACCCAATCCTTCTCCAAATTTCCCTAGACCTCACCTTGCTCCGATATAGTCCAAGACTAGCCTAGCCCAAAATATTTAACTTCCAAACCCAGAAGATTTCTAACACAATTTCTTGCATGAATAGCTCACCCTTAAAAATAGGAAGGGTTGTTACAATACATACCAATTTACCCATCTTTCATCCTTGAATGATCAAACAAGAAAAAAAGAGCTAAGCCAAGAAGAAAGTAGTACCGTAATCCTCAAACAAGTGAGGGTACTTGTCCCGTATATCCTTCTCAGTTTTGTAAGTGGCTTCCTAAACCGGATGATGCTTCTATTGAACCATCACCGATCTGATCTCCTTTTTCCTTAACTTCTAGACATCCCAATCAAGAATAGCAACTGGATCTCCTTATACTTAAGGTCTTTATCTAGCAAGACTAAATTCCACTTGATGATGTAATCCCCATCCCCATGGTATATTTTTAGCATGGATACATGGAAAATTTGATGGACTCTAGACAACCTAGGCGAGAATTCCAACCTGTAAGCTACAAACCCTACACCTTCAAAAACCTCAAATTAAATGATGTACCGAGGATTAAGCTTACCCTTCTTGCCAAACTTCATGACCCCTTTCATAGGTGACACCTTAAACAGAACCTCTTCACAAATGTGAAATGACATGTCCTTTACCTTACGATCAGCATACTACTTTTGTCTACTCTGGGCTACCTACAACTTGATTTGGATACCTCACACTTTTTATTAAGCTTCCTTTACCAAATCAATGCCCAAAGGCTTCATATCACCTACCTCAAACTAACCTATGGGTGATCTATATCCCCTCTCATAGAGTGCCTCAAACTATGCCATGTTAAGACTGGAGTGATAGTTGTTGTATTAGAATTCACACAATGGTATGAATTGATCCTAATGGCCACCAAAGTCAATCACACATGTCCTCAAGAACCTAAATCATTCTCTCCTATTGTCCATTAGTCTAGGGATGAAAGGTTGTGCTAAAAGTGAGTTGGGTGCCCAACTATTCACGTAACCTGCCCCAGAACTTAGAAGTAAATTATGTACCTTTGTCTGAAATAATAGAATGTGGCACCCCATGTAACCTCACTATCTCTTTAACGTAGCTTTTGGCCAACTGCTTGGAACTATAATCCACCCTAACCAGAATGAAATGGTCTTATTTAGTAAACCTATCCACGATGAACCAAATCGAGTCATACTTTCCCAAGGTCTTAGGAAGACCTACCACGAAGTCCATGGCTATCCTTTCCCACTTCCACTCAGTAATGGGCATCCTTTGAAGCAAAACCTCATGCCTTTAATAATCTTACTTCACCTGTTGACAATTGTAATACTTGGACACATATTCCACTATGTCCCTTTTCATCCCAAACCACAAATAAAGCAGCCTTAAGTCCCGGTACATTTTGGTTATGCCAAATTGAATAGAGTATCATAAACCATGAGCTTTAACTAACATATTGTGAACCAAGTCATCATCCCGAGGGACACATATCCACCTTCTAAAACACAACTCTCCACACTCGTCAAGTATGGCATCCGAAGTCTCACCAAACACTACCTTTGTTGAGCCTTAATTTCCTCCAGAAATATGTACTTCACCTTACTGGCCAACACTCCACCTTTTTCTAAAATTCCCAACTGCATGAACTTGGATTCTAGAGTTTGAATCTCTCTAGCCAGGGGTCGCTTTGACACCCCCCAAACAATCCAAACTACCCATGCTTATTTCTTTGTAGCTCAATGTGTCTACCACCACATTGGCCTTACCCGGATGTACTAGATGGTCACGTCATAATCTTTCAACAACTCTATCCACCTTCTTTGTCTCAGATTTAGATACCTCTATGTAAACACATGCTGCAGGTTATGATGGTCTGTGAGCACCTCACACTTGACACCATAGAGATAGTACCTCCAGATCTTAAGTGCAAATAGCACCGCTGCAAACTCACAATAATCTGTCGGGTAGTTTTTCTCATGAGGCTTCAATTGCCTCAAAGAATAAGCTATGAAATTCTTGTCCTGCATCAATATATCACCCAAATTCAAATGTGAAGCATCACTAAATACAACAAAATCCTTACCTTTAACCAGCAATTATAGAATAGGATTTGTAGTCAAAAGTGTCTTGAGCTTTTTGAAGCTCTCCACACACTTGTCAGACCAAACAAATGGTACCTCCTTGTGAGTCAACCTTGTCAACTGAGTAGCAATAGAAACAAAATTTGTGATAAACCTGCGATAATAGCTAGCGATACCCACAAAACTCCTAACCTTATTCATTGAGCTAGGTTGCCCAACTCTTAACTGCCTCAATCTTCTAAGGATCTACAATTACCCCCTTTTACGAGACCACATGCCCTAAGAAGGAAATAAAAGATAACTAATATTTGCATTTCAAAAACATTGCATACAACTTCTTTTCCTTAAAAATTCCCAAGATAATACGAAGATGATTTGCATGCTTCTCCTTACTCTTGGAGTAAATCAAAATGTCATCAATAAATACAATCATAAAGGAATCCAAGAATGACTTAAAAACACCATTCATCAAGCTCATGAAGTCCTTCGGCACATTTTTCAATCCAAATGATGGTATATCGAGCCCTGAAACTCGTATTAGGTATATTCTCAGTCCTAATCTTTAGCTGATGGTACCCTGACCTCAAGTCAATTTTGGAAAACACTGAAGCACCCTGCAACTGGTCAAAAAGGTCATCTATGCGGGGCAGGGGATACTTTTTCCGGATGGTAACCTTGTTCAACTATCTGTAATCTATGCACATCCTCATGCTAGCATCCTTATTTATAACAAATAATACCGGAGCACCCCAAGGCGAAGCACTGTGATGTATAAATCCCTTATCAATAAGTTCCTGTAGTTTAGTGTTAAGTTGCCCTTACTCTGCCAGAGCAATTCGATAAGGAGGAATAGATATTAGGTAAGTGCTCGGCTCCAAATCTATACAAAAGTCAATATCCCTTTTTGGAGGTATACCAGGCAAATCCATAGGAAATACCTCCTAAAATTCAGAAACCATAGGAACTGACTCAATAGAAGGGCTCCGCACTAATATCTCAAAGATGAGCCAGAAAGGCTGAACACTCCTTACCCACTAGCTTTCTAGCCCGAACAAAAGATATGATTTTCACTGGTTAGGCTTATACATGCCCTCCCACTCTATCCTATCCAAACCCGGCATCTTTAGAGTTACTGTCATAGAATTACAGTTTAAAACAACATGATAAGGAGACAGCCAAGTCATACCCAAAATAATATGAAATCCATCATATCTAATATGACAAAATCTACCCAACTTTGAAAACCCATAAACACAATAGAGCATAAACAATACACATGGGTTAGTACCACAGACTCTTTGACCAAAGAAGAAACATGAATTGGAGAATCTTTCATGCTTTAATGATATAGTTGATAGTTGAAAATATAGACTTAGCATACTAATTGGGTTCTTGCTTGAGAGAGGAGTTCTTCAATTGGGTAAAGGTTCAATAGTGGGGATATGGGGTTTTCACTCTAGATCAAGGCTAGAAATAGATTGATTGCCGAGAATTCCCATCTAAGAGTTGAGGCTAGAAATAGGCCAACTCAACCAAGTCAATTTTGGTTGTTTGGTTGCTTACCCGTGGAGATTCGAGAGAACCCATGAAGTCAAAATGCTTGATTGGTCGAGAGACGATTAAGCATACTCTTAACCAAGGCTACCTACCCAATAATTGGGTGTAAGTCTTGTGAATTGAAATCCCATTCCCAATTCTCCCTTGATATCCTTGCTTGGTGAAAGCCATTGATCAAACCTATCTTTATTTGATTTTCCTTTATCCTTTGTTTTAGTCCAAAACCTGCCAATCCTTTTATCTTTTATTTTTTCTCCTTGAACTTAAATAAGTTGCTTTAATTCTTTATTATATCAATCACAATTACATTATTCTCTATGGGATCGATCCCTACTCCTGTCGAGAATATAAAATTTATTTTGCTCTAACGATCACAATTACCTCCTATTAGAGAGTTCTTTCTCTTGATTAAATTGTGTGCGTCTATTGAATCTTTCATGCTTTAATTCTATAGTTGATGGTTGCAAACATTGACTTAGAATACTAATTGGGTTCCTTCTTGAGAGAGGATTTCTTCAATTAGGTAAAGCCTCAATAGTGGGGATTTGGGGTTTCCACTCTACATCAAGGCTAGAAATAGGTTGATTACAAAAAATTCCCATCTAAGAATGGGGCTACAAATAGTCTGGATTACCCAAGTCGATTCGGTTGTTTTGTTGCTTACCCATGGCAGTTCAAGAGAACCCACATAAGCTAAATGCTTGATTCGTCGAAAGACAATTAACATACTCTTATCAAAGGCTACCTCCGCATTAATTGGGTATAAGTCTTGTGAATTGAATTTCCATTCCCAATTCTCTCTTGGTAACCTTGCTTTGTGAAAACCATTGATCAAATCTATCTTTTATTAGATTTTCTTTTATCCTTTGTTTTAGTCTAAAATTTTCCAATCATTTTATCTTTTATTTTTGCTCCTTGAACATAAATAAGTTGCTTTAATTCTTTATTATCTCAATCGCAATTACATTTTTCTTTGTGGGATCGGCCCCAACTCTCATCGGGAATATAAATTTTATTTTGTTTTGATAATCGCAATCACCTCCTATTGGAGAGTGTATTTGAGCATTATTAATAACAATGAGCTCTATCATCAATTATGGCAACAATTCTAGCAATCTAAGATGAACTCAAAAGCATCCTCATATTTTGTACCATGGAATGATGGAGGTTTCATTTTAAGGAACTTAGTTAACAAGTCATGCTTGGTTCTGGTCATGACAAGGCCTAACATCAGACGAAAGAATGAAGATGGTCATATACTAATTTAGATCTCTAGATACCCAAATGGAATCAAGTTATAGCACGAAGGAAGAAAGAATTGATAGTATCCTAAATTCCTATAGCCTCTCGTAGAAAAGTATAGACATCTCCGTACCATTCTGCAAGACTCTACTATACCCATTTTTGTACGATAAGATCAATGAACCTAGGGCTCTGATACAATCTTTGTCACAACCTAAACTGCCGCGAGTGACACCCACACTAAACCACCAGTGGGAGAATCAATTTTCCAAGCCAACACTTAACCATCTAAACAACTAAAACCAATTTCAATAGATAAAATGAAGATTCACATCTAAAAGTAAAGAATAGAAAAACTGCGAAAATAATCCCCTAGAATCTGAAAGTCGTGTACCAAAACTACTAATCATGTCTGAAAGATGGGTATGCAACCCCAAAACATAAGGAGTCTAAGTCCAAACAAAGTAATAAAACTAGTAGAAGAATTCATGGTAGCCTAAAAGATGCAGCTCACCCTTGGATTCAGAAGCCGTCTGAATTACAACTGAGGTCTCACAGGAGCCACCAGAATATGCCCTGTACTAAACAAAAGAAAAGCAAGTGAAGTATCATTACACAAGAACAATGGTGTACTGGTACGAGCATCAGCCAACTCCAAAATATGAAATATGAACATACAACTATAATTTAGTAAAATGGGACAAACATGCATAAATCAAGTCAAGTGAATGTAAGTAAGACACCCAGTTGTCAATCTAACTTATCTACCATATAAGACATGTCCAAAAACTACAATTAACACACCACATACAAATTTGTCACATCCTTCAAGTAACCTGGACCACCTAATGATCCCTAGGACATCATTTATTAAACATACAATCCTAGGTTACATAAGAAACCATCTCAGCACTTAACCATACCAACATGTAATAATAAGACACTACAGATAAGTTCAGTTCACTCATGGATCCAACACCCATAATAACAAACAAACCCATACCAGACGTGGTACCCGAGCTAACCATAATGAATTTGTACCAGGCATGGTACCCAAGCCAACCGATGAATAAACCTTTACCAGGTGTGGTACTTGAGACAACAAATGAACTGTAGATGACATGGTACCAGAGCCAATCGAAGAATCACAGATATCACAACAATCACAACCAGAATGAATACAAACCACCCTTGTACAACCAACAAACATTTAAAATAGGTTCATTGTATGAGATTGACATTAAGATATCCTTTAGCATTCATTTCCTTTTTCCCTGAACACGTATTGTGCAAGTAATACTATTGAAATAGTTAATATGCACACATAATGCAACTGGGTTACAAATTACCCATCACCTACCTCATACCAAGCCTAAATGCTCTACTGGACCTGAGATTTCCCATTTCTTGCAACTTTAGCTTGATTGTGGTTTAAGAACAAGAATGTAAACACATAATCAACTAAAATGACCTATACTATCGTGGATTAGAACTTAATCCCTAACCCCATGGCCAATTTTATGAACATCCCACCCATCCCAAGGCCTTCCCACCGATAATTCATTTAGAACTACCAATTTTATGGTTATACTAATGAATTAAGGTAATGTAATCATGAACAATAAACTTTAATTTATAATCCCAAGGTTTTTATACCTTATAACCACTTTTACAGAAGAAATTCCATCTCAGGTCAAGATAAACTCTCCCCAAGGCCTGCAACTAACGCTTCTAAGAAATAAGAACTGAAGTATTAGTTTACGGCAATAAAACACTTACCTTAACAAAGATTTTTGGTGGAAAATCGATGGAGTTTGCCCAAAATCACCACAGCCCTCCCCAAGACATTTTTGTGAAATAATGAACATTTTTGGGGAAATTTTAGCATTTACAGTGATTAACCATGCTATAGCGGCCCAATCCTACTATAGCGACACCATCACAATGAAAGCCTCCCGCTATAGCAGAGTTGACCAACTCTGACTCCCACTATAACAGCATCGCCGAGCATCCTGTCACCCACTATAGTGGGTTTGATACCCTAAAACCATGACATCTAGGAGTAACTCCTTTACATCAAGTTTGATATCGAGAGTTATACTCACCCAAATTCATTTATGAAAAGTCCTACGGACTCCTTAATGCCTTATATAACAGAAAAACAAGCTAAGACTTAATTTTTTCACTCAATCCTTCTCAAGCTTTCCCTAGACCTCACCTTTCTCAGATTTCATCCAAGACTAGCCTAGCCCAAAATTTTTAACTTCCAAATGCTGAAGATTTCTAACTCGATTTATTGCATGAATAGCTCACCCCTAACAAGAGGAAGGTTTGTTACAATAGATACTAATTTACCCATCGTTCATCCCCGAATGATCAAACAAGAAAAAATGAGCTAAGCCAAGAAGAAAATAGTACCTGAATCCTTAAACAAGTGAGGGTACTTGTCCCGTATATCCTTCTAAGTTTTCCAAGTGGCTTCCTCAACCCTGCTATAGTAGCCCAATCCCACTATAGTAGCACTACCATAGTAGAAGCCTCCCGCTATAGTGGAGATGCCTGACTTTGACTCCCTTTATAGCAAGAATTTCTCTGTTATAGCAGCATCGTCGTAGTGGCTTGTTACCCACTAAAGCGGGTGTGATGGGATAGAAACTTGAAAACCCTCCCAATTTTTCCCATTTCATAACACACCTTTAAACCATCACATCCCGGACCAACCATTTTATTTCAAGTTTGATATCGCGAGTTCTACTCACCCAAATTCATTTCCAAAAAGTCCTACGAACTCTTTAATACATTAGCTAATAGAAAAACTAGCTGAGATTTAATTATTTCCCCTAATCCTTTCCCGGATTTCCCTAGACCTCACCTTGCTAAAATTTTATCCAAGACTATCCCAGCCTAAAATTTTCAACTTTCAAACTCGAAAGATTTATAACCTGATTTCTTGCAAGAATAGCTCACCCTTAACTATAGGAAGGGTCGTTACAAAAACTTAGTAAATTTTCAGTCTACAACTTTTTTTCTTCAGAAAATAGTTTCAGACTAGTAAAGTTTTTACCCATTTTTTAGAACTTTAGTTTTAAAATAAGCTATCAGTATTCAATTTAGGAGTAGTACTTAACACCGAGTTTAACTAGGTCCCTCGTTTCTCCCTAAGTCCTAAAACAAAGTTCCACTCTAGGTCTATTTAGCCTCTCTGTTGGGCCTCAGATTAGTGATCACGCCACTCATGCCTCTATACCCTGGCAAGGTATACATGAGACTCCACAGTTAGCTCATGTGGCCTATATCAATTAATAGGCTTTTCCACATAATTAGACTCAGTAGATATACACTTTACCTCAGATCAACTTTATTAATTTCATTATGTATTTTTAGAATATTCATGTGTCACGAATAAATTTATCAGGTCATGATGGCACCTACAATCCCCTCTATAGGTGTACCAATACCGGTGGACCAGAATAGTTAGTAATGGGCCACTAATGAAGCAAAGCACGTACAAGAAAGACTAATAAGTGGTAGAATATAAAGAAGACATAAAAGAGGAGACAACTTGAAATATATAGAAGCTAAAGCATCCCACGACCTGGTATCATAGTATTGAAGCCACAACTAAAAAGTACAGAATATAAGAGAGTGCAAAAGAAGAATGTACAACTTTCTCTGAATAGCAAAAAGAGTACATAGAGCCAAAGAAGAGATAAAAAGCCAAGACCCAGTCGTCAGGAGCTCACCCTAAGTCTCGGATGTCCAAAAGTACTGCATGAATCTCTGCATTTTTGGCGATGCCCTATACTAGGATCTGCATCAGGGAGATGCAGAACTGTCGTATGAGCACCAATTGTAAATCAATAGGTACCTAGTAGGTATCATAGGCTGACTGAGCATATATAAAATATAAAAGTAGTAAATAGAAGATAAGAAGGTAGTAGTCATAGAAACAAACAGAGGAAAACACACTGAAGCTAGCAACAAATAGAAGGAAACTGAAGTATACTATGCTAGCCACAGAAGATATATCACTAAGCACAGGTGAAAGAGTAGAGAATGCAACTAGATCCTTGCAATAACAATACATACATAAAGTTTAACGAACATGGCAGTATACTAGTAACCTCAAATAAAAGGGAAAGAAGGAAAAGCAACTAAACCTAATTATGCTAAACTCCTAAGGTAAGGATGATCGGAAAGGTAAACTTACAAGTACTACAATAAGAGTTAGTGAACTATTCTACCTACAGTCCTAACGGGCACCCATACACTCGAGGAACACATACAAGTGAAAAAAAACCCTTCGGCATCCCATACTACGAGAGCATACAATCAACAAATAGCAAACAATGGTGAAACCATGCAAACAGTGTATTATATGATATGTCGTGCCACTAGTACCACATGCACCCCCTAGGGTGCTCATAGGCCCAGCAGATAGGACCAATGGAAGGCTTCCCCCATATACCTCTACACTCTCGTATACCCCTCCTCCGGCACTCTCAGCCCATAGCCCCTTGTCTGGATCTACAAGGTCCATGGAGATCTCTGCACCATATATAAACTCAAGATCTCAATATGTGTGCCTATAATAAAATCATGTCTAGTACACCGGCCCAACTGAGCATAGTATCATCTAAAAATTAGTAGTAAATCATGTGTAGAACTCAAGCCTAGCGAAGTCTAGAATAAGCCCAAAATCAACAAAAAATCATTGCTTAATATCTTTTATCTCAAGAAAACCATACCACCAGTTTAAATTAATTTTAAGGCATTTATACTGAAAATGGGCCCTTGAGCGCATGCAAGGTTTAGAAAACTGGTGATAGTCAGGCCCACAACCTTGTAGTCATAAAAACAATGCAGAAAAACTCTTTTCATGATAATGATAATATGCTCGAATTCAACCAATAGCCCAACAACTCATAATCAACCTACCAGCCTTGCACAGGCTCAATCCGCTCTACAAAATAGATAACCAGCTCATAATCGCAAATCGATGTCCATGACTCATTGTCATTCCGCAGATAACCCCAAAACCTGTCCAGAGATATATGCCAAGTCCACTAAGGGCCGTAAAGGGGCAATACTACCATGCTAATATGAATACTAAAGCAGGAGAGGCAAGAACAGATAGAAAAAAGCAGACAAGGTCAGGGGTGCCAAACTAGTAATCCAAACCCAAAGATGCTAAATAGTACAATTATATTCTATATAAGAAAATTCTAGGATCGATAAGCCATAACCTACCTGACGTCCGATGATAAGCTGCTAGAAGGATGTCATCCAAGCTCAAACTGCTCCGAGAATCCCCAAATCATGATCAAACTATCAATAACAAAATCTACTCATTAATACGAAGCTAATGGCATCCATATTGCTAATAATTTAGTTGAGTCAAAATTTGGGTTAAAAACAGGCTCGTAGGCTCCGCAAATCTAAATTGAAAATAAAAGTTACCATGAGGTTCCTGAACATATGCTCTAAAATTTAGCAGAAAATGAGTAAAGGAAGGGCCTAAAACAGCCCCTAGAACACCAAGAACAATTTAGAATCAAAAGAAGAATTTGCGGAATTAAAGGTTTACAACATACAAATTAAGGTCGAGAAATTGATCACGGACCAAGAAATAATCACCTCAAGAATTTATAATAAGCCCCCATATAAAAATGGAGATTGCATCTCAAGAACAATAGAGAAACTGTTTTTTGGAGTTTTTATGAATGAAAGAGAAGAAGAAGGCTATATATAGGCTGCCAGGTGATGCTTATGCGCACGGGGTAGAGCCCCTACGCACGCAGCCTCACGCATGCAGCCAGGCACACATGCATGCCATGAGAAGCCAAAGGCCAGGTCAGACGCTATGCAAACACGCACGTGGGATAGTAAGCACACGCACGGGCACGTGCACGCAGCCAAGCTGCCGTGCAGGCGAAAGGCAAGAAGGGCGGGGGGCCGCTTGCCTTCTACATGCATGTAGCCTGCCGACACATGGGCAATGGATTGTCTTGTGCCATACTAGAAACCAACCACCAACACATTGGCAAACACAAAAATGCCCTCGGATAGACCCCCGGGATTCATCTGGGGTCCCGCAAATGCAAACAAATTATGCTACTTAACTAAAAATGGCATTTTGGACTCAACAGAATGGACAAAATTCTCAACGAAGGTTGATTTAATAAAAAGTGGCCCCCACGCCCAAATGGCCAATTTTTCCAAAATAAAACCCAATGGCCCAAAATGAGTCTAGAAGCCTCGAGACCCAAACCAAAGGTCCGCCTAGCCCAAAGTAGACATTCTGGAGCTAATAGTGCTGACGGAAATCCCATCCGAGGCCGTCTTCTGAAAATGTTGACCAAAGTCAAACTACCAAGTTCAACTGGCCTAAAATCTCAGAAAGTAAGATAAAACTAATCTAAAAGCTCTTGGGCCCCTGCTAAAGGTCCAACTAGACCAAAGTACATTCGTCGGAGCTAACGAAACTATCGAAATTTGATTCCGAGAATGCTTGCTAAGAATATTTACTAAAGTCAACCATTTCTTAAGTTAAAGCTCTAAAATATGAAATTAGTCATAACGACCAACAAATAGTTCGGGAACCAAACCACCAGTCCCAACAAGTCATAAATGACTTGGGGCCACTACAACTAAGCTCTAACAGTACAAAGAAGGAAGAAATGCAAACAAAACTAGAAGGGTCATTACATCATCCACTACTAAAAAGGAGTTTCATCCTCGAAAGTCAAGAAAGACGGAGTACCTGAAGGCTCAAAAAAATGGGAATACTGAGTTTGAATCTCTCTCTCAATCTCCCAGGTAGCCTCCTTGGCCGAATGGTTCCTACACTGAACCTTAACCATAATAATCTCTCTATAGCTCAACCTCTTGACATCTCTGGGTAGGATGGCTACTTGCTCCTCAACAAAAGCCAAACTCTCATCAAACTGCATTGAATCCTAGTGTAACACATGCGACTCATCTAGAACATATCACCTAAGCATAGATACGTGAAAGACTGGTTGATAGCTGAGAATATAGGAGGCAAGGCTAATAGATAAGTAACACTACCAACCCTATGAAAAATCTCAAATGTCCCAATATACCCGGGGCTAAGCTTTCCCTGCCTGCCGAATCTCATCATTCCCTTCATGGGTAACACTCAAAGAAACACCAGATCACCAATACTGAACTCTAAGGCACAATGTCTACAATCTGCATAGCTCTTCTGCCTACTCTGGGCTACCAAAGTTTGTCCAAAATCACCTAATCAATCTAAGGAATCACGAAGTAGGTCTATACTCTGTGGCCAGGATTCTAAACAATCAAACCAACCTACTTACGATCTGCAATGCCTACTATAAAATGCCTCAAAAGGTATCATGCCAATACTGGAGTGATTACTATTATTGTAAGCAAACTCCACCAAAGGACCATACTGATCCCATGAACCTCCAAAGTTAAGAATATAGGCCCATAACATATCCTCCAAGACCTGGATTATCCTTTCGAACTAGCCATGTGTCTGAGGGTGGAATGCAGTGCTAAGCTGAACCTCTGTACCTATCTCTTATTGAATAGTCCTCTAAAACTGAGATGTAAACTGAGTACCGCAGTGTAAAATGATAGAAGATGGAACCCCATGCAAACAGACAACCTCACTAAGATAAATCTGAGCCAACCGCTCAACACTATACAAAGAATAAACTGGCAAGAAGTGTACAAACTTAGTCAGCCTATCAACAATAACCCAAATAAAGTGAAACCCTCGAGAAGTATTGTAATACCCCATACCTTTAAACATATGTACAACTAATGAAACGTCGATGGATTTATTTGGACATGTGTAAATGAGGGTGAATTTGAGCTAAAGTTTAAGTATCCAACTATACTAAAGTGGAAAATATAATTTGAGGGAACGAGACTCGAAAAGGAAATTGATGTTGGACACAAGAAAGTAACCTACTTGCTAGAGTTATGTGTTTCACCTATTAGCGTAAATGTCCTACGTGTTTTGACTTTTTACATGGTTAAGCTATTTATATTGACGTCCTACTTGCTTGAGCTACATGCATATAGTACTACATCTAATGGACATGTTAAATTAAATAAGGCCCAAAGTTTAAAAGTTATAAGGTCCAAACATAAAATTTCAAAGTAGGTGGATATTGTAATACTCCATACCTTTAAACATATGTACGACTAAGGTAACGTCGATGAATTTATTTGAACATGTGTAAATGAGGGTGGATTTGTGCCAAAGTCTAAGTATCCAACTATACTAAAGTAGAAAATATAGTTTGAGGGAATGTGACTTGAAAATGCAATTGAATTTGGAAACAAGAAAGTCGCCTACTTGCTAGAGTTATGTGTTTCACCTACTAGCATAAATGTCCTACATGTTTTGACTTTCTACATGGTTATGCTATTTTTTTTTGGATGTCCTACTTGATTAAGCTACATGAATATAGTACTAGATCTAATGTACAGGATAAATTAAATAAGTCCCAAATTTTAAAAGTTATAAGATCCAAACATAATATTATCAAGTACGTGGATCACCTACTTTGAAATTTTTACCCAAAACAAGAACAAAATGAAAAAGTGGGTTGGGTAAAGGGTCAAGGCCCAAAACCAATCTGATACTATATAATAAATATCCATATACTCAGAAAAAACTCCAGATTAATTCTCAATTGAAACAGCTCACAAAAGAACAACTCTTTCAAGCTAGAAAGGGAGAAAGAACCGCCCCTTTATTCTCCATTAAAGGGTTCTTGCTTCTTCAAGTTTTTACAAGGATTAAAGGTAGGTTCTTGGATGTATTATATCATGTTTTTTACATGGTTATGGAGGTGGATATGAAAACCACATGTTTTGCGAGTTTGGGCAGCCTTTGGATAAAGAAACTCCTTGGCAGCCCCTTTCAACCTAGTAGCATTTTTGACTTGTTTTCTTGTTGTTTTAACGTGTGGTTGTGAAAAGAAAAGTTTGAATTGAAGAGGTGCATTATTGATATCAAATTTACAGAAAAATAAAGGTAAAGTTCTTTCCCTCCATCCCTTATTACATATGAGAAGAAAGAGGCAATTCTAGACGTAATTGTTGTATGAACTCATGGGACGGTAATCAGAAGCTGTGAGTTCTATTTATTCTAATTTTGTTTGGACTGTTTGGTGGCTTTATTATATGTGTTGTTGTCTGTATTGTGTGGATACCTCATAGTTGGGGTTTGTCATGACTGTTTTGGGATTGGAATTGAAGAGTGTGGTGATACGCCATGTTTTGACTATCATGCGGACATGATGCCCGTTTAATATGTCTAATATATGTATAAATTATGGATGTAATAAGATAAGGGAATTATAAAGTAACATAAGTATAAAGAGAGTCCGACGATCAAGTCGCTCGCCTAATAGCCGACATCTTACTAATATGTGTAGACTGTGTTTATGGGTTATTTGTAATGGTTGTACCACTTGATTTTGAATAGATTATCTGCTGGTAGGAAGAGGTACTGACCCATGAAGTTTCTTGAGCTTGGAATCTAGGTATGTAAGGTTAAAACCTCCTCCGCCACAAGGCACGATACTACGTCACATGTTTCTCTACAAAGGTCTATATCATTTATATGATTTATAGAGATTGGTATTTAGTTGTTATATGCCCTATTCTTCATGGTAATCACCCTTGCATATCAATTATTCATTGTCAATATGTTTAGAGTATTTGAGCTAACTATTACATTTCAAAGTGTTCATATAGTCATTAAAGCAATATATGTGCCTTTATTTGTATTCCATATAACACATGTAGTACATTTATTTTATGTATCTATAGATTATTCTCTTGTTATAGAATAATCATCATTTATATAGTAAATACATGTCCATATGATTAATTTGAAATAGAGCAAAGTTTACTAGTTGATTCACTTAATCAGAGATTGCCATATTGATTCACTTAATCAGAGATTGCCATAGGTCACTCAGAGTTCAAAAATTATTATTCAGAGCTTGCTATTTGTACAGTTGATTTCATTTGTAATTAATTATTTAGAGTCCCTAAAGGCATCACTTGTTTAAATATAAATTAACTGATGGTGAGTGAAGGTCATAGATATTATATCACTTAACTCACAATGCGATGCTTCCTTGTGCAAAGGGTTGAGACAACAAACCCTCAGAGTTGAGCCTACGGGCATAGCAACCTATTATGGCTATATACCCTCAGAGTAGAGCCATATATGGCATACCCGAATGTGGGCTGACTCTCAAAGATGAGCATTTATGGCGTACCATCAGAGATCATAGACTATGAGACATAACATTTTCATATGAGATTCAGAGATAATAGAGTACATATGTTATCCACTTGATATAAAGCCCTCGAGGCTCATATTCAAAGGCTATCATTTATTTATTTAAAAGTACCTAAGTTACTTGATTCCATAGAGAATTATATCATTTGATACCATATTAATAAAGAACCAACAAGACACTTGTATAATAATTTTAGAGAAATTCCATATGATTTACAGTTTCATATGTTACTTTCTGGCACATGTAGATCTCAGTTGAGCACATTATTGATTCTTTCACGGTGCTATCTTATCTATACTTGTTATTATGTCTGCCTTACATACTATGACATATTATATATGTACTGACACCCCTATTAAATGGGGTTTTGCATTCTTTTAAATGTAGGACCAGGTACACAGAGTTGCAGAAGTCTTCAATAGGCACTATCATGTATCAATAGGGCAGTCGGTGAGCTCCATTTCCCTCTGGACCTAATTTAGAGATAGTACCCTATTTTGTTGTAAATATTTTCATAGTATGGGTATGACAGGGCCCTGTCCCGACCACTTGACACTTGCATAATTTCTTACTCTTTTAGAGGCTTCGTGGACACTATAGTACGATTGTTTTGTATTAGTTTGTCATAGGCCATTATATATGAATGTATAATCCTTATTAGTTGTCTCTAGTACATGAATCCTTGATATGTAATATATCATAAATTATCTACATAGCACATATGTATATATGATACTTGTCTATCCCATCCAGACTTGGGGCATGAAAAACCTTGTATCAGAGCCTAGGTTCAAGAGTCCCAGGGAATTGTCTATGAAGCCATGTCTAAGAGTGTCTTTATTATGAATGTGTTGCGCACCACATTTATTAGTGAGGGGATGCTTGGACATATAGGAAATATGATCTTCTTTCATCTCCTAGATTGTTCCATAGAGTAAAGTGATAGGGAATTGATTCTGACTTGTGTGTTAATTTCTATCTTCAGAGATGCCTTGCAAAGAATTAGACTCAGACTAGTCTACAATTTACCATAGCCCCAGGGATAGGTCCTAGTATACCACCACTTGTTGTTGAGGATCATACAGAGACCTAGGGTTTGACCATTAGACAAGATATGCCAAATCCATAGCCACAACAAGCAGAAAGGCCTACAAGAGCCCAAATGCCTCAAGCTCCTCCACCTAAGCCCTCAGACAAGGATGTTAGGGGAGACATTCATTAGCTCAACCAAATAGTTTCTTCTTAATCTCAGAGACAAGAATTAACATCCCCCACTACATCTTCCTAAGGAGAGGCTTTTGGTTCCCATGTTCGAGAGTTCTTACATATGGCCCTCCTATTTTCACGGGGTTTAAACTTACTGAGGATCCACAGAGATTCATTGATGAGATTCAGAAAATACTCAAGGTCATGCATGTGTACGATACAGAGTCAGTTGAGTTATCAATGTATCATGTGAAAGACGTGGCTACAACTTGGTATAATATGTAGAAAGATTCTAGAGGAGCAGATGTACCTCCATGAGTTTTGGAGGAACTTAAAAAGGGTTTTTTAGATTATTTCTTTCCTCAATAGTTTCAAGATGCAAAGGCTCAAGAATTTTTGTCACTTAAACAGAATAAAATGAGTGTTAAAGAGTACAACATCAAATTCACTCATTTACCTATATTTGCACCGGAGATGGTCAGTACTACACTAGGGATATCAATTTGTAGGTGGCCTTAAATCTAACCAGATACAACCTTGTTTTATTGCAGCATTAGATAAATAAATAAGCATTGCACGGATAATGACATTTGCATAGTAGATTGAGGAGCCTCAACAGAATATTGGAGCAAAGTGTGAGTGGGATCAGTGTAGGAGGGTCGGAACATCTGGTGTATATCAGGGTAGTGATAGAGCATCTTCCAGTAGAGGGCCACAAATACCACCACCACCATTCTATTCCTCTGCTCGACCTCCCTTCTAGTCACAAAAGTCGAGGCCTGAGCAGAGCCAATAATCTAAGGCAAAAGGTCCATAGTTTCAGAGAGGTAGGGGTCGGGGTTTACCATGTAGGCCCCATTGTATTCAGTGTGGTAGATCACACCCTGGTGAGTGCAAACTAGATTCCAATGCTTTTTATTTGTGTGGAGTCCTTGGTCATGTGATATGGAATTGTCCAGTGATAAGAAAGAGAGACGCTGAGATAAAAGGTAGAGCACAGACCACATGGTCCATGGTAGCATCATCATTAATCTCTCCTTCCTCATCTCATGGTCCTCAGGCACTAGTAGATTGGAATATGGGCAGAGGCAGAGCTTCTGATTAAGGAGTGGGTTCGAATTTATGTATGCATTAGCAGGCCAATAGGATTCAGAGGCATCGCCAGATATGGTCACAAGTATCTTATCTATTTTCTCATATGATGTTTATGCACTGATAGATCCAGGGGAAACTTTGTCCTATGTTACTTTATCACTAAAAAGTTTGGAGTTGGACCAAAATTATTAAGTGAGACATTTGTCGTATCGACTCTAGTTGGAGAGTCAATTATAGTTAAGTGACTTTATAAAAATTGCATAGTGATGGTATATGGTCGAGATACTACATCAAATTTGTTTGATCTTGATATGATAGACTTTGATGTCATCATAGGTATGGATTGGATATCATCTCGTTATACCACAGTTGATTGTCGGGCTAAGATTGCTTGATTTCACTTTCCAGATGAGTTGGTCCTTGAATGGAAAGTTTGTGTCATGATGCTTGTGGGTAGGTTTATTTCTTATCTTAAGGCGAAAAAGCTGATTTTCATGGGTTTTTATATCACCTAATCAGGGTAAGGGATCTTGATGTTGACAAAGACACACTGACTCTTCAATCTGTGCCAATTGTGAATGAATATCCAGATGTGTTCCCTGAAGAGCTTCTAGGTTCTAGATAAAGAGATTGATTTTTGTATCGATGTAGATCCCGATACTCAACCTATATCAATTCCACCCTATAGAATATCCCAGTAGAGATGAAAGAGCTGAAAGCACAACAAAAAGATCTACTTGATAAAGGATTCATCCAACCCAGTATATCACCTTGGGGTGCACCTGTCTATCTATATGAAAGAAAGATAGTTCATTGCGCATATATATAGACTATCGACAACTGAACAAAGTTATGATAAAGAATAAGTATCCACTTTCCCGAATAGATGATTCATTTAATTAGTTGCAGGGTGCTAAGTGCTTTTCAAATTTTTTATTTAAGGTCTGTATATCATAAGTTGAAGATCAGAGAAGTTGATATTCCAAAGACTACTTTCCGGATTAGGTATGGGCACTTTGAATTTCTTGTTATGTCCTTTGAATTAACTAATGCCCGTGTAGCTTTTATGGATATGATTAATAGGGTCTTCAAACCTTTTCTAGATATGTTTGTTATTGTATTCATAGATGACGTCATTATATATTCTCGTGGCAAGGCATTCCATGCAAGTTATCTTAGGGTAGTATTGCAGACTCTTAAAGAACATAAGTTATATACCAAATTTTCCAAATGTGAGTTCTAGTTGGACTCTGTAGATTTTCTTGGACATGTGGTCTCTAGTGAGGGCCTCAAAGTGGATTTTTAGATGATTGAGGTTGTGAAAAATTAGCCTAGGCCCACTACTCCTATAGAGGTACATAGTTTCTTGGGGATAGCATGTTATTATAGAAGATTTGTTGAAGGCTTCTCTTCTATAGCTACATGATAAGTTAATAGTCTACCAATTTATTGAGCCTTTATTCATGAATTATTGCCATTTTTGATAAGATATAGAGGTACTTATTGTGTTTATTGATTCAAATGCATGTACTCTTGGTCAAAGGTAGAAAACAAGGAATTGGACCCAAAAGATCTCAAAAATAGATGAAGTGTGAAGGTGATCAAAAGAGAGGAAGAATTTGCCGAGAGGTGCAGCCGCCGTGCAATATGCACAATGCCTGGTGCAGACTGCACCTCCCTTCGCATGACACTTAAACATCAGCTGAAGTCACTGGTCTGATATTTAGAGTCGTGCGATGCACATAATGCATGGTGAAATTGCACATTGCATTGCACGTCACGTTGCACCATGCTTGAGTGGTAATTTTATAAATTTTCAAGTAACATTTTGGGAAACTTGTAAAACCCTTTTTGGGGTGTGTACCTGATATTGTTTTACACAATATTGAATAGTTTTCCATAGAGAGAGGTTCCCAAGGAAGATAGTGTGTGACATGATATTTCTCATCTTCTAGCTTGAGAATCCACAATCTTTGTACCAAATTGAGCTTGGATTTTGGATATTGGCTTAAATATGAATGGAAATTTGAATTACCCACTTGGTATAATCTCTTATTTCCTTAGTATGAGTGGCTAATATTCTTGTCTAGCGGTATGCGTATGATGGGTATTTGAATTTGGGTATGGGTCTTGCCTAATTGTGTTTATAATTGCTAAATTGATATGGGTCTATTGAATTTTTCATGTTTTAACTATAAAGTTGATCGTTGCAAACATTGATTGTGTATACTTTGTTGTATTCATGCTTGAAAGAGGAGTTCATGATTTTTGATGAGAATTTGATTGAGGCTAGAAATAACTCAATTGCCAAAAAATACCCATTTAAGAGTCTAAGCTAGAAATAGTATGACTTCCCTAAGCTTGAATTGATTGGTTTGAGTTGAACTCATGGTGCTTAAATAATGACCATTGGATAATTTTTTGGAATATTGAAATTGACATTCATGACTAAAACCAATGCTACTCATATTATTTATTGAGAATTTACATAATTGAGCAAGTACCCTAGCCCACGTTAGAATCCCATCAGAAACAAACCCCTAGTCGTCCTCTTATTTGATTACAAATCCCTTGATTACCTTAATTTTTTGTTTGAATTGCGATTGGGATAATTTTCCCAATACCTTATTCCCCTAATTTTTACTTCTACTTATTGAATAATTACTCTCTTATTGATTGACATATGATTGTTTCTTAGCGACTCATCATGACCATTCTCTGTGGGATCAACTCCGACACACATCGGGAATATAAATTTTATTTTTCTATGATAATCGCTACCACCTCCTATTAGAGAGTGCTTTTTAGCATTATAAAAAATGGTGCCATTTCCGGGGAATGGTTTTTGAGTAGCTATTAGATTGTCGTTTGATATCACTTTATTGAGTTTTTGTTCGTTTTTGTTCATTTTTACTTTATTTTGTTGTTTGTGATTGTTGAATAGGTTGCTCATGAGCGAAGTGGGCGATAGTTGAAAGCATATATGGATACATGGATGCTGATTATGAGCTTGTAGTCCAATATGGGGTAGGTGCAATCTTCCTACCTCCCATAGTTGGCAATGTCGTGTTTCATGTTACAAGCACTATGCTCTATCTCATCCAAATGAAAGGATTATTCGTAAGGGCTGCACATGAGTATGTCAATAGACATATACAAAACTTCATCAAGATATGTCAGCCCTTTATTTTCTACGCCATCCCCCAAGAGTACATCTGGCTCCGTTTATTTCCCTTCTCCCTTATCGTGGAAGTGATGGTTTAGTTAGAAGTGCTCTCAAAGGGCTCAATTGCCAAATGAAACAGATTGGTAGAAGCATTTATTGTGCGATTCTTCCCTCCCTCAAGAATGATGCAATTTAGGGATGATATCACAAAAAATTTCCAACTCCCTGATGAACCATTGATAAGGTTTAAAAAGAAGCTCTTTCTTTGTCCCAATCATGGAATGCTTGATAATGTCCTTCTCCAACATTTTTATAGGGCCTTGAATTTAATGAACAAATTTGTTTCAAACAACCTTGCGGGTGGAACATTTATAGACCAACCATATGGTGTTGCCTCAGCTCTTTTAGAACGGATGACAAAGACGAATTGTGCTTGGCACACTAGAAAGGTAGATGTTCCCACGGGGGTGACTTTGGCCATTTTGACAAATTAAATGCGCCATAAAGATGAGGAGAGAGATGAAACTATGGCCAAGATGATGATGCAAATTGATCTTTTGGCTTATCACAAGATGGGGGATGGAAATACTAAGAGTGTGAATGTCATGAGTACTCTTGACCTTAAAGATAATGATGAGGTTGTATTTACTATTGTGGATGGGAATATTTTCTATCTATCGTGGGGTTCTTGACCAGGGTATTGACGCTCGCGGGACGAGAACCAAGGTTGGAACAAAGATAAAGATTGTGAAGGCCATTGGAGAAATTATGATAGGGAAGGTGATCGATATAATCACCGAAGTTCAAAGCCATATGTGCCTCGTCCTATGGTAGATTCTGCATATCATCCTTCATGAGCAACCCCAAAAATTCAAAAACAAAAGATATGTTGTCTCTAGTCTTGTAAAAGGTTGAGTCAATTGATAGTGGGATGAAGGATATAAAGATTAAGGTGTTGACTCTTCACCAAATGGTGAGCTTACACTTGGCTTCTACAAAACATCTTGACGCACAAATGAATCACTTATCCTCATAAATGAATCCGCGAATGAAGGGGACGCTTCCAAGTGACACTACGGCGAACCCAAAGAATGATGGCCATGTTATGGCAATTATCACTAGGAGTGGACAAATGTGTAGTGGGGTGAAGAAGCCATCTAATGAGGTTGTTATAGAGCCAAATGATAGAATTGAAGAGGATATCATGCTTGATAATGAACTGAATGAAAGTCATATTGTTGGGGCGAAGCCTAGTGCACCCAATGTGCGCTCTAATGATGATGATATATGTGAAGAGAAGGATGAGGTTGATTCTTGTTCTCAAGTTGCTATTGATATCAAGGAGAAGGCTCCTAATTTACCAAATATGCCACCGCCTATACCCAAAGGACCCCCTCCTTATCCTCAAAGATTGACCAAGAAGAAGGAGGAGAATTAGTTCAAGAAATTTGTGGACATGTTTAGCAAGTTGTCCATAAACATCCCTTTGGTTGATGCTTTAATGCAAATGCCCGGGTATGAAAAGTTCATGAAGGAGCTTCACAAGAATAAATTTGTAGTTGATGTGGGCACAATGAAAATATCACACAATTATAGTGTTGTGAGGACAAGCAACATTCCTCAAAAACGGGAAGATTCGAGAACCTTTACCATTTTGTGTACTATTGGAGTGTTTCTTTTCCGGAAGGCTTTGTGTGATTTAGGGGCAAGTATCAACTGGATGCCTCTAATTATTTTACAGAAGTTAGGCTTGGGTACTCCCAAGACTACACCGATGAGATTGCTCATAGATGATAGGTCCATCAAACGTTCGGAAGGGATCCTATTAGATGTATTGATCAAAGTCGACAAGTTAATCCTACCCGCTAATTTTGTAGTCTTGGATTGTGAAGTGGATCTTGAGGTGCTCATCATATTGGTATGACCATTATTTTCAACCAGGAGAGCTTTGGTTAATGTGGATCTCAGGGAGCTCAAGTGTTGGGTTGGAAGCGAGGAAGTAACTTTTAATGTATGCCAACCCACGAGACCTCCGGACAAGTTTTGAGTTGTGTCTGTGATCAATGCTGAGGGAAAGTTGGTGGATTCTCATGGTGAGTTTGTGAGTAAAGAGGTACCCGAGCCTATGATATTGCCACCCTGGAAACAAGATGATTCAATGAGGATGTTGAAGGAGGAATTCCCTTTATTGGGATGGGGCCACGACAATCGGATTGGAATGCTTCTGGGTAATGGTTAAGGATTGAGGTACCATCGTCGAGCTGCGATGTAAAATAAAGAACTTCTTGGGAGGAAACCTAAGTGTCTTTACTTTTTATTTTTGCTATGATGATCTATACCACCTCCTATTGGAGAGTGCTTTTGAGCATTATCACTACACCATTGACTAAATTAACACAAAAAGCAACAAAGTTTTAGTGTTTAATGAATTATGAGTAGAGTTTCAAAGAGTTAAAAGACAGGTTAACTATGGCACCAGTACTGACACTTCCAGAAGGCACAGAGGGGTATGCTAGCATTGGTCTAGGTTATGTATTAAGCTGCATGGTAAGGTTATAGCTTATGATTCGAGTAAACTAAAGCGACACAAGCAAAACTATCCAACACATGATCTAGAATTGGCTGCAGCTGTATTTGCACTAAATATGTGGAGACATTATTTGTATGGTGTTCATGTTGATATATGTACTGATCATAACAGCCTTCAATATATATTTAAGTAAAGGGAGATAAATTTGAGGCAGGGAGTTTGTTAGAACTACTAAAATATTATGATGTTGATATTCTCTACCACCTAGGTAAAACAAATATTGTAGCAGATACTATTAGTCGCAAATCTGTGGGAAGTCTAGCATACTTGCCGACAACAAAGCAGAATATAGTCAGAGAGGTTCATAAGCTATCAAACTTAGGTGTTTGATTAATTGACGTTGAGGATGGAGGAAAATTTTTTCAGAGTACTGCAGAGTCATCGTTAGTGACAATGGTGATGGAGAGGCAATATGATGACCCAATATTAAACAATATGAAAAAGGTATTTTTCAACATAATGTCACCACATTCGAGCTTGCAGGCGATGGCACTTTATGGTGCCAAGGCAGGTTGTGTGTTCCTAATATGGATGGATTACGGGAGAAGATTTTGACTGAGATGCATTGTTCACAATGTTCTATCCACTCTGGTGCTACAAAAATGATATCACGATCTGAAAATTTTTTATAAGTGGGACTATAGGAAGAGAAGTATAGCAGATTATGTGGCACAATGCCCTAACTGTCAACAAGTGAAAGCAGAGCATCAGAGCCTGGCAGCGTAGCACAAACCATAAGAATCCCAATGTGTAAATGGGATGCTATTAATATGGACTTCATCACAGGTTTGCCGCATTCTTTCCATAAGCATGATTCTATTTTGGTTATCATTGATCGATTGACAAAATCATCACACTTCTTACCTGTTAAATCCACCAGTATAGCAGAGGATTATGCTAAGTTATATGTGAAGGAAATTGTTTGCCTACATGGGACTCTTATGTCCATTATTTCTGACAGAGGTTCCCAATTCACATCTCACATCTAGAAATCTTTCTAGAAAGGTCCGGGTACCTAAGTGAATCTTAGCACAGCCTTTCATTCACAGACAGATGGCCAAGCTGAGTGCATTATTCAGATGCTCGAAGATATGTTGAGAGCATGTGCTCTAGATTTCAAAGGCAACTGGGATGATCATTTTTCCGTTGTGAAACTTGCATTTAATAATAGTTATTATTCCTGCATCAAAATTGCACCATTTGAAGCTTTATATGGGCGACATTGCATGTGTCTTATTAGCTGCTTTGAGGTAGGTGAAGCACAGGTGTTTGGTCAAAATTTGGTCCACCAGGCAGTTGAGAAAGTTAAGTTAATTCGCGAGTGATTGAAAACTGCTCAGAGCTGTCAAAAATCTTATTAAGATGTGAGGGGCAGAGACTTGGAATTCCATAAAGAGGATTGGTGTTCATAAAAGTGTCGCCTATGAAGGGTGTTATGAGATTTGGAAAGAAAGAAAATCTATGCCCAAGATATATTGGGCCTTACAGAATCGTACGAGGAGTTGAGCAAGTGGCATATGTGGTGAAACTACCTTCAGAGTTAGCTATTGTACATCTAGCATTCTATGTCTCTATGCTACATAAGTGTATAGGGGACCCATCACTTATTTTCCCAACAACAGATATACAAATCACAGAAAGCATATCATATGAAGAGGTTCCAGTGGCTATTCTTGATAGGCAGATTAGAAAGTTGAGAACAAAAGATGTGGCCTATGTTAAAGTGCTATGGACGAATAAAAATGTCGAAGAAGCCACTTTGGAATCTTAAGACTCCATAAAGTCTAGATATCCACACCTATTTCAGGAACATAGAGAAGGTTTCTTATAACATACATCCTATTCGTACAAACCATAGTTTCAGTCAAACTTATACATAAACAATTTTTACTCATGTGTTATGTATATATATTCAGGTTTATCACTCATGCCTTTGAGTTCATAGCTACCATATGTCGCACTATAAGTCAGAACATAGAGAGGAGTATAAGGTAAGTCATAAGCATAGTTATTTCGTTATATAGCTTAGAGAAACCTTACTTCCATTAATACTATAAATGTTGTGGTGCCCTATGAGACTTATATATGTGTATTCTGGTTAGCTGATAGATTTTGGATAGCCCCATGTAAAAAGGAAACTCTGGAAAAATGTTAGAAAAATTTCAGAGTTAATTCTATTGAGAGATAAAGTCTACATTTAGAAGGCCCAAAGTTTAAAAGTTATAAGGCCCAAACATAAAAGTGGATCACCTACTTTAAAATTTTGGCCCAAAACAAGAACAACATGGGAAAGTAGGCTGGGTAAAGGGTCAAGGACCAATACCCATCTTAAACTAGCTAATATATATCCATATACTCAGAAAAAATTCGAGATTAATCCTCAATTAAAACAACTCACAAAAGAACAACTCTTTGTAGCTAGAAAGGGAGAAAGAACCACCCCTTTATTCTCCATTAAAGGGTTCTTGCTTTGTCAAGTTTTTCCAAGGATTAAAGGTAAGTTATTGGATGTATTATATCATGTTTTTTACATGGTTGTGGAGGTGGATATGAAAACCACATGTTTTGGGAGTTTGGGCAGCCTTTTGATAAAGAAACTCCTTGGCAGCCCCTTCCAACCTAGTAGCGCTTTTGACTTGTTTTCTTGTTGTTTTAAGGTGTGGTTGTGAAAAGAAAAGTTTGAATTGAAAAGGTGTAGTATTGATACCAAATTAATAGAAAAATAAAGGTAAATTTCTGCCCCTCCATCCCTTATTACATATGAGAAGAAAGAGGTAATTCTAGACGTAATTATTGTATGAAATCATGGGACGGTAATCAAAAGCCATGAGTTTGGGTTATTCTAATTCTGTTAGAATTTTTGGTGGATGTATTATATGTGTTTTTGGATTTATTGTTTGGATACCTCATATTTGGGGTTGTTCATGGCTGTTTTGGGATTGGAATTGAAGAGTGTGGCGATACGTCGAGTTTTGACTATCGTGCAGACATGTTGCCCGTTTAATTATAGCCGACAATTTTGCGGGTGCCAAATTATTATTAGCTGCCATAAATATGTCCAATATGGGTCTAACTTATGGTTGTAATAAGAGAAGGTAACTAGAAAGTAGCATAAGTATAAAGAGAGTCTGACGAGCAAGTCGCTAGCCTAATAACCGAGATGTTGTGATAGGGGTAGACTGTGTTTATGGGCTGTTTGTAATGGTTGTACCATTGATTTTGTATAGATTATAAGCTGGTAGAAATAGGTACTGACCACTGAAGTTTCTCAAGCTCGTAATCAAGGTATGTAAGGCTAAAACCTGCTTCGCCGCGAGGCACGACCCTACATCACATGTTTCTCTAAAAAGGTCTATATCATTTATATGATTTATAGAGATTGGTATTCAGTTGTTACATACCCTATTCTTCATATTAATAACCCCTTTATATTAATTGTTCATTTTCCATGTGTTTAGAGTATTCGAGCCAATTGTTACATTTTAAAGTGTTCACATAGTCATCAAAGCAATATATGTGCCTTCATTTGTATTCCATAGAACTCATATAGTACATTTGTTATATGTATCTATAGATAATTCTCCTGTCATATCATATTCATCATTTATATAGTAAATACATGTTCATATGATTCATTTTAAATAGAGTAAAGTTTACTAGTTGATTCACTTAATCAAAGATTGCCATCGGTCACTCAGAGTTAATAAATTATTATTTAGAGCTTGCTATTTGTATATTTGATTTCATTTGTAATTAATTATTCAGAGTCCCTAAAGGCATCAGTTTTTAAAATATAAATTAAGTGATTGTGGGGGAAGATCAGAGATATTATATTTACTTGACTTACAACGTGATGCTGCCTTATGCACATGGCTGAGACCATAGACCCTTAGATTTGAGCCTACGGGCATACCAACCTATTATGGCTATATACCATCATAGTAGATCCATATATGGCATACCCACCTGCGGGCATTCCCTTAGAGTTGATCCTTTATAGCTTACCATCAGAGCCCACAGACTATGAGACTTAACATTTTCAAATAAGATTCAGAGATAACAGAGTTCATATGCTATCTAGTTGAAATAAAGCCCTCAAGGCTCATATTAAGAGGCTATCATTTATTTATTTAAAAGTACCTAAGTTACTTGATTCCACAAAGAATTTTATCATTTGATAACATATTAAAAAAGAATCAAGCAGACACTTGTATAATAATTTCAGAGAGAATCCATATGATTTACAGTTTCATAGGTAATTTCCTGGCACAGGTAGATCTCAGTTGACCACATTATTGATTCTTTCACTGTGCTATCTTATGTATACTTGTTATTCTGTCTGCCTTACATACCAGCACATATTATATATGTACTGATACTCCTATGAAATGGGCTGTTGCATTCTTTTAAATGTAGGACCAGGTATACAAAGTTGCAGACCTCCTCAGTAGGCACTATCGTGTATCAGCAGGGCAGTTGGTGAGCTCTATTTCCATCTGGATCTAGATTAGAAATAGTACTCTCTTTTGTTGTACATATTTACATAGTATGGGTATGGCAGGGCCCTATCCCAACAACTTGACAGTTACATATTTTCCTACTCTTTTAGAGGCTTCGTGGACACTATATTACTATTGTTGTGTATTAGTTTGTCATAGGCCATTGTATATGCATGTATAATCCTTATTAGTTGTCTCGAGTACATGAATCCTTGATATGTCATCTTCATAGATTATCTACATAGCGCATATGTATATATGGTACTTTCTGTCCCATCCACACTTAGGGTGTGAAAAGTATGTGGCAACTATGCTATGAAGTTCATAGTGATCCCTTCCCACTTCAACTCAGGAATGGGAAGTCTTTGCATAAATCCACCAGGTCTCACGTGCTCGAACTTAACCTGCTGACAGTTCAAGTAGCAAGATACAAACTCCACTATGTCCCTCATCATACCAATTCATCAGTAAAGCTACCTCAAATCTATATACATCATAGTTGTGCCCAGATGGATGGAATTTCTGGAATAATGAGCCTCAGAAAGAATCAACTGAATCAAATACCCAACTCTTGGAATACAAAGGCGACTATTAAATCCCAGAACACCATCAAAATCTAAAGAAGTCCTGTTGGCCTCACCCCATACAACCTGATCACAAATATCACACAACCGGTGATCCTCAAACTGACGCTTCTAAATCTGATCAACTAGAGTAAAACAGATCTCAACACTAGCAAGAACTTTGTTGGGATATACCAAGTCAAGTCTAACCAAATGGTTAGCCAAAGACTGGAATGTCCAATGCCTATGGTCACTCCGAAAATAAAAGAGAAGCCAAGCTTCCCATACTCATTGATTTCTGGCTCAAGGCATCTGCTACCACGTTTGCCTTGCCAGGATTGTACATAATAGTAAAGTCATAGTCCTTCAGTAACTCAGCCTATCTCTGCTGCCTAGAGTTTAGATATCGTTGGCTCGTGATGTACTGAAGACTACGGTGGTCGGTATAAATCTCACAGTGACCTCCATATAGATAGTGCCTCCAGATCTTAAGCATGAAGACTATTATCGCCAACTCCAAGTCATGAGTGGTGTAGTTGCGCTCGTGATCCTTCAGTTGCCTCTGTGCATATGCTATCACACGACCCTGATGTATCAACACACAACCAAGACCAATTGATGAAGAATCACAATACGCTAATCAGCCCTGTCCCTCAACTGGAAACACCAACACTAGAGCTGAAGTCAATAAGGCCTTAAGCATCTGGAAACTGTCCTTGCAATGATCATACCACTAAAATGGGACATCCTTCCTAGTCAGCCTAGTCAAAGGTATTGCAATGGAAGAAAATCTCTCAACAAACCATCTGTAGTACCCTGCCAACACAGCAAAACTACGAACCTCTATAGGGTAGTGGCCTCGGCCAATCACAAACGGCTGCAATATTTCCTGGGTCCACTCTAATACCATCCTTAGATACCACATGTCCTAGGAATGCTACTGACTCAAGCCAAAATTCGCACTTTGAGAACTTGGCATAAATCCAATGATCTCTCAAAATTTGGATTACAATCCTTAAGTGTTGCTCATGCTCCTCTCCACTCTGCGAGTGTATCAATATATCATCAATAAAGACTATCACAAACAAATCCAAGTACGGCTTGAGCACCTTGTGCATCGAGTCTATAAAAGCTACTGGGGCATTAGTCAACCCAAAAGACATCACCAGGAACTCATAATGGCCATACCGTATCCTGAATGTCATCTCAGGGATGTCCTCCACCCTAATCCTCAACTGGTGGTAGCCTAACCTCAAATCTATCATAGAGAACACTACTGAACCCTGGAGCTGATCAAACAAGTCATTTATACGCCGCATCAAATACTTTTTCTTTATAGTCACCTTATTCAATTACCGATAATCAATATACATCCGCATCAAACATCTTTCTTCTTCACAAACAAAACTAGGGTACCCCAAGGCGACATAATCGGCCTAATGAAACTCTTAGCTAACAAGTATTAAAGCTGAACCTTAAGGTCCCTCAACTCAGCTGGAGCCATACAATATAGAGTAATAGAAATGGGCCAGGTACTCGGCTCTAACTTAATGGCAAAGTGTATATCACGCTCAGGTGGAAGGTCTAACAGGTCGGTCGAAAACACATCTAAGAACTCCTTAACCACAGAGACTGACTCAGGAGAAGAAGTGTTGGCATGAACCTTTAGGACATATTCTAAATAAGCCAAACATCCATGCGAAATCATCTTCTTAGCCTGAAGGCAGGAAATGATCCCAGATGGTGCGCGACAAATAGAACTCTGCCACATAATTGCGGATACGCTGGGCATGGCTATTGTAATAACCTTGGCATAACAATCCAAACTTGCTTGGTGAGGGCATAACCAGTCCATGCCCAGAATCATATCAAAATCTAGAATGTTTAAAATCATCAAGTTAGCCCAAGTCTCAAGATCACCAACAACTATCAAACATGATCTAAGAATTTGATCCACTGCTACAGAATCGCCTACCGAGGTAGAAACAGATACAGGAACAGATAATTGCTCACTAGGCAACCCCAAAGAAGGAACAAAGTAGGCAGAATCATATGAACATGAAGAACCAAGTTCAAATGATGCTAAAGCTAACTGGTGGCAGACAGAAATCATACATGTGATCATCGCATCTAAGACCTCTTCCTCCAGTGTACTAAGGAATGCATTAAACTGATACGACCACCACCACCGCCATCCCAACCACATATCTTGCCATGCTGGGCACTACCTCTACTAATTACACCACCTCCTCTGAACGGTGGCTACACTGATCTTAAGGGC
Source organism: Jaltomata sinuosa (assembly GCA_003996215.1). NCBI lineage: Eukaryota > Viridiplantae > Streptophyta > Magnoliopsida > Solanales > Solanaceae > Jaltomata > Jaltomata sinuosa. The sequence goes on from QJPP01007537.1 coordinate 410,535, forward strand.
TGAGCTGGCTGAGCGGTTGCCTGAATATAACCCATTGGGGGGACTCTCTGGCAAAATGACCAATGAAACAACACTCATAATATCCCACCTTGCTGAGATAAACTGGCTGACATGTATGACCACCACGGCTTGATGCCCAGATAACGTATCCCTTGATGGCTGACCACTGTAACTTTGATCAAATTGAGGCCCAAAAAAAGTCTGAAGTGATGCCTCAACTGGTCAGCTAGACTAACCACGATGCTAGTGTGGCTGATATCCTTGGCCCCATTGAGCTGAACCTCTACCGCCAGAGTGGTAACCAATGTAACTGCCCTGATAGCGTAGCCTCTTATTTCTAGCCCCGAGGTCTTAATAGTGCAAATCCTCCATAGTGCAGGCATGGTCCACTATAGCCTAAAACGCTCACCCCCTAGCAACTAGTATCTCCGTAGTCTATCAAAGCTCGGTCTTCAAACCCCAAAAAAACCCTATTTGGCTCCGTAGGAATTATTATTTCCCTAAATGGAGAAAACAAGTGGAAACGGGTCTCATACTCAGCCACTAACATAGATCCCTGCATCAGTCAGGTAAATTGCTCTTTACGATGCCTACAACCACTCTAATGCAAGAAATTGGCCATAATGGCCTCATAGAACTCTTTCCAAGTCAACTGAAGAGACTGAGATGGTCTGCAAGCAACCTGGGCCCTCCACAAAAGCTTAGCTGGTCCCTCAAGCTGATAGGTGGTATAAATGACTTCGTGAGTATCTTATTGACCCAAATGATAAAGAATCTCCTCACAAGTAGAAAAAAGTCATAAGCATCCTATCTGGGAGCACCAGAGAACCTCGGCTGGGATAATCTTAGAAACTGGCCCAAAGCCTTCTGCTCTGACTCTTTCATAACTGGGGAAGAAGCAAGAGGTTGAGAAATTATGGGCACTAACAGAACCTCTGCACAGGGACCTGCAGTAGAAAGTTGCGCTCCTGAACTCTTAGCACCCAAGGTTGCCCTATGAGCGGATGTCTGGCCAAATCAGAAGGATGATTCCCAACTATACCCAATAACTAAAGAAGGAAACCTTGGATATCTGATGAAGGAGCTAGGTCTAGTGCTGATACTAATGATGCTACTAGCCCTGGTGGAACCCAGGTTGCCCACTAGTGTATAGGCTGCAGGTCTGGAACTGGATCAGGCTTATACTCTACCTCAGGAACTCTAACTAGTGCCGCTGCTCGGGCACATCCTTGACCTCTTCCTCTACAGCCTCACTAGCTCTTAGCTTGAGTCGGTCTGCTGGTGCGGCAGATTCCCCTTGTCCACTGCTGAAGATCTCGTACGAGCAATCTGTGGAAGAGTGAACTAGAATCAATGATTTTCAAAAAAACTATCTAGGATAAGACACACGATATATAAGCGAGAAAAGATTCATGTTTCCTAAAATGCCACTGTAGTCTTTCGAAGATAGAGTATGGACGTCTCTGCCCCAATTCACAGGACTCTACTATAGATTAGTGCCTATACAAATGACACCGATGAACCTAGGTACTAATACCAAGCTGTCACAACCCGATTTCTCAGGTCATGATGGAACCTACAATCCCCCCTATAGGCGTACCAATCTGCATGGCCCGGAACGGTTAGTAATTGGCCACTAATTAAGTGAAGCACGTATAAGAAAGAGTAATAAGTGGAAGAATGTAAAGAAGACATAAAAGAGAAGACAACCTCAAATATATATATATACATAAGATAAACCATCCCACGACCTGGTATCATAGTATAGAAGCCACAACTAAAAAGTACAAAGTACAAGAGTGTGCAAAAGAGAATATACAACTATCTCTGAATAGCGAAAAGAGTACATAGAGTCAAAGAAGAGATAAAAGCCAAGCCCCAGATCTCGGATTCAATAGCGATGTCCTACACTAGGATCTGTACCAGGGAAATGTAGATGTGTAGTATCAGCACGAATTTCAAAGCAACAGGTACCCAGTAGGCATCATAGGCCGACTGAGTATATATAAAATATAAAAGCAATAAATAGAAGATAAAAAGGAAGTAGTCACTGAAACAAACAGAGGAAAACACATGAAAGCTAGCAACAGATAGAAATCAAGGAGAATATAATTATATTGTGCTAGCCCAAGAAGATATATCACAAAGCACATGTGAAAGATTAGAGAACTCACCTTGATCCTTGCAATAAAAATATATACATAAATTTTAATGAACATTGTTATATATCGGTAACCTCAAATAAATAGGAAAAAAGGAAAAGCAACTAAACCTAATCATGCTAACAATACAACTCACAAGTTAAAGATGATCGGAAAGGTAAACTAACGAGTCCTACAATAGGAGTGAGTGAAATAATCTACCTACAGTCCCAATGGGCTCCCATACACCTGAGAAACACATACAAGTGAAAACAAACCTTCCGACATCCCATACTACTAGAGTGTACAATCAACAAACAACAAACAAGGGTGGCACCATGCAAACAATGTATCATATGAGAGACCATATCAGTGGTACCATATTCACCCCCTATGGTGCTAGTAGGCCTAGCAGGTAAGACCCATGGATGGCTTCCCCCATATACCTCGACCCCCCTTATACCCCTCCACCGGCACCTTTCAGCCTGTAGCCCCTGGTCTGGATTGGAAACGTCCATAGAGGTCTCCGCGACCACATACAAACACAAGATCTCAACATGTGTGACCAAAATCTATCTGGGTCTAAAATCCATAAGAAAATCATGTGTAGTGCTTCGCCCCAGTCGATCCTAGTATCGTCTCAAAATCAGTAGTAAATCATGTCTATCACTCGAACCCTACCAAGTCTAGAATCAGTTAAAAATCAGTAGAAAATCATCACTTAATCTCTTTTATTTCAAGAAAACCATAACACCAGTTTAAATACATTTTAAACCATTTATAATGAAAACAGTCCCTCGAGGCCATGAAAGGTTTAGAAAACCGGTAATAGTTAGGCCCACAACCTTGTATTACTAAAACTAATGATGAGAAACTCTTTTCATGATAATGATAATATGCTCAAATACAACCAATAACCCAACAGCTCACAATCAACCTACCAACCCTGCAGAGGCTCAATCTTCTCTACAATACAAATAACTAGCTCATAATCACAAATCAATGTTCGGGACTCATGGACATTCCCATGATATCCCCCAAACTATAGTCCAGAGACATATGCTAGGCCACTCAGGGCTGTAAAGGGGTAATACTACCATGCTAATACAAATACTAAAGCAGAAAAAGTAAGAACGGACAGAAAGGAGCGGACAAGGTCTGGGGTACAAAACTAGTAATCCCAACCCAAAGATGCTAGATAGTACAATTATATTCTATATAAGTAAAGTCTAGGATCGTTAAGCTATAACCTACCTGACATCCGATAACAAGCCACTAGAAGGAGATATCCAAGCCCGGACTACTTTGAGAAGCCCAGAATCACGATCAAAACTACCAAAAATGTAATCTACTCGTAATACAAAGCTAATTACACCCATATTGCTAATAATCTAGCTGGTTCAAAATCTTGGTTAAAAACAGGCCCATGGGCCCCGTGACCTAAAATTGGAAAAGAAAGTTACCACGAGGTTCTTGAAATTATCAGTAGTACATGCTCAAAAATTGAGTAGAAAATGGGTAATAGAAAGGCCAAAAACATCCCCTAGAACCCCAAGAACAATTTGGAATCAAAAGAAGAATTTACGAAATTAAAGGTTTTGAATTTACAAATTGAAGTCGAGAAATTGATCACGGACCAAGAAATAATCACCTCAGTGATTTTGAATAAGCCCACACAGAAAAATGGAGCTTGGAGATCAAAAAAATAGAGAAAATGTTTTTGGGAGTTTTTAAGAATGAAAGAGAAGAAGGCAATATATAGGCTGCCAGGCGATGCCTATGCGCACGCGGCCAAGCCCCTATACATGCAGCCTCATGCACGCACATAGGAGAATGCACACGCCAAGGGCAGGAGGACACCAGGACAGACGCTAAGCCAGCGTGCATGCAAACTGGCCACTGGCACGGGCACGCCCATACAGCTGAGCTGTCGCGCAGGCAAAGGGAAAGGTGGGAGGGGGCCAGTTGGCCTTCTGTGTGCATGCAGCCTGCCCATATATGGGAGATGGTAAGTAGATCTTCCTTAAAGAGATCTCTATGAATACGTAATTAGGCAATTTAGTCTTTCTCTTCAATATTAGAACGATGGTGAGGACTTGAGTTAGCTAAAGGTAAAATATTTATTGTTTCCAACAATTTAATTACAATAGTATCTTTAGTTTGGATTTTATAACTCAATTTTTTTGATAAGTATCTCAAACACATTTTAATTAAGAACTATGATATTTAAATTTTTTCTTATAGTTTTATTTAAGGTGTTAATTATAATTTCCTCATTATCTTTAACAAAGATAAACTATTTATTGTTGCTACAAAGCACACACGCAAGTGTACGTGATCGTGCAAGTAATAAAGTGGCTCTTGCGAGTCGAATATCGATTCCATAGGCACTTGGTGTTTAGCAAACAATCCAACTTAATTATTACTATTGAAATTAATAAATGTGATTTGTAACCAAGAGTTTGAGCTTTGTTTTTAAAAATTAAATACTAGAAGTAACGACGATATCAAATTTAGATTGTAAATAATAGATGGAGAGATCCAGGGTTGAGGCATTTACTTCACATTTATGTGTAACTATGGTTTCTAGATGGTGTTGGTGTTTATCGTGATTGTTTATCTACATGGTTGACAATATAACTTGGGAATGGTCATCCTCTAAGTCATCTACCCAAATAAATCTCACTACTACATCGTTGAGCAGGGATGTGAGTCTTTAATTGGAATGCATTAAACTATCTTCCCATTTCATCAACCAAGTGGGGTGTCTAGGTATATTGTTATCCTAACCCCAAATCAGCCTTTACAATTAATATCTAATATTTAAAAACATGATCCACACTTCCAACGTTCTTTATTTCATCCCTCCACTCCTATGGTAAATTCATTTTGAGACTTAGATTTATCCTAAATTTCATGACGCTTTAGAATAGTCAAATAAGAATGCAAGAATAATCACATGACATGATAAACATATAAACAACTATAAAACCTTAATTAAGCAATCATGTTGTAGCCTCAACCCTAGAAAGATGGTGTTTAGCCACTCATAATATAATTCACACTTACAAAATTGATGCAGTTCATACAAGAATTAAGTAATAAAAAGAATGAGAATAAGAACCCTAAGGCAGCCTCCTCCTTGTGTTTTCCAATCCAAAAACGTCCAAGTATCCCTTCAATTGAAGCTAAGTATCCTATTTATAGTGTAGGACAATTTTTAACCAATGAGACCAAACTCTGTGGCACCTCAATATCGTAGAGACTAAGCTCCATGCCACGGCCTTATTGCGGTGACCAAGGTTTGTGGCATGTCCTTATCGTGGCATACTGCTGTCGTGACACTCCCCTAATGCGGCAACTCACTGGAATTTGCAAACTTTATGATGGATCATCTCCTTGCCACACAAATAAAATGGGTCATTGCTTTCATGGCACAGGGGTGTATTTTGGCTTCCCATTTTCACCGCCAAGCAGTCTCTCCTGCTTCCTTTGTGTTCCTTGGTCCAGTGTAGTCATTATTGGGTTCAAATGCCATCCAATGCACCTTTATTAACATTCTGCACATACTCATAATAGCCATTAGAGAATATAATTGTTTAGGTTAATGAAAATTACTCGAGAATAAGCGCAACTCAAGCTTGGTTTGACTAGCTGACTTATCTAGCCTTGACTTTGTTGTTTTTACTCTTGAATTTATTCAAATGCACCTTGAACCATCTACATATGAGTATTAGCACATAATTACACTAATATAACCAATTATTCACATAAGCCTGCTAAGTTATCCTTCAAACTAAGCTAAACACGCGTAGATAATGATATTTAGGTGTATAAATACGCCTAAGATCACCACACCACACTTAAAGCCTTGTTCGTCTTTGAACAACTCTTTACACTACTCATAATAAAGGGAGACTCCACCCTTACTATTTTAACCAAGACGCTCAAGCTAGAACTACAATGACTTTATGAATAGCAAGTTTTACTTAGGCATGTCATATTGCATTTGAAACACATGAATTCTACTTCAAGACTTCCTAGCCTCGAGAATTGACTCTACCCGATTGGATAACTCATACACATTACTCAACTAAGAGATCATTTAAGTCACTTATCCATCATTAAATATGCACCCTCACCATAAGAGAGTCACTCATATTCACTCACACATATGCAAATTACCACAAGAATGGGTGTAAGAATAAAATGTTCACTCACTCTCACAAAGAATTCACATGTCACAGAATATAAACCATAATCTTGCCCTTAGTGTAGTACTCCACTAATATCAAAATATCAAAGCTCAAGATCAAGTAGGACTTTAAGGATTGTAATGTAGGCTAAGGAATGGATAGGAACTATTTTGTCAGGAATAGTGACTATCTTCCCTAAGCGCTTTAATACATCACACTTTACATTAAGCTCTCCTCCAACCACCCTATTTTACACCACTTTTATCTTCCAAATTTCTTTTGTTTTGCCCCATCTTATAAAGCACGCTTACATGTCCTTAGCAAGAGGTATTTGCTATCAACACATGATTAACTTATTTTTGATCAATTTTTCTTCTCATTACATTACTCCCTACCAACAACACATAAACCTCTTCAACACACCAAAAGCTATTTCATTGGGGCTTCACTTTACTTCTTCCTTCTTCAATTTTACATTCTTTAACATCAAAAGTTTTAGATCAAATTTTGGGCAATTGAAAGAAAAGTCATAAGCTATATATGAGGCTACCAAATAATAGGCTAAAGGCTCAACAGGGCTAGCTAAGGTCATGCACAAAGGGTAGATAAAGAGGGTAGAAAACATGGCTATCAAAAAAATTCCTATATCATCTCCTGAACTCAACATTGTTTATTTCACTTTGCAAACACATAGTGCAAGTTCTAAACACCAAAATGCAACATGGAATATAACAAAAGCCTCACTCGAACATGGAATATGTTCAAATCAAGATGGCTACCTATAGACTCTCAACCAAGAAATTGCATGGATTCCAATTTAAGCCAACAAGAGTCAGATAGAAGAGCCTAAGTGTCTAACAGTAGTCATTCAATTTTTCAAATCATGCAATAGAGTTCAATACCAACTTGCAACAAGTAATCATATGTAGCACCTAGATAGATCATTTTTATTTATTCCCAATAAAAAGAAAATTAAATTTACTCCTAACTATCAAAAAGGATCTTGGGTTCAAAAGGCTCCCCCTCAAAAAATACCCAAAACAAAAAATCGAGAGGTTAGTGAAGTGTGATTCTACTTAGCAGACCAAACACAAAATCTGAAAACAATAAGAAATAAAATCTTTTTGTTATTTTTTTCAATTTAATTATAAACTAGCAATTAAATAAAAGTAAAAATCCTATAGCGCACTTCACCCTAAACAAATCAGAAGATTCCCACCCCATACTTAAAACCATACTTCTCCCCCAAAGTATACATTAAAAGTCAAGATAGAAATACTCCATGAGGCCTCTAGGCCTAGCTAGTAGCATCAAGTCTATCAAAGGGGTTCAGAGGACCTAACACTTAGTGTTTTCCATGCACCTTAGCTAAGAATTTAGGTACTCAGACTTTCCTTCAACCTGTCGACACAACACAAAAACAAAGGTGATACTAACAAACTAAATATAACAAAAATGCTACCTTAACTTAGGTTGCCTCCTAATGAGTGTCCGATTTAATTTTTGCAGCATGACTTACATCATAACTCTCATTCAGTTTATCTCATATTCTTTCTCCTACTCGGGGCCTATCTTCTCTTCCTTTCTGACCCCTCGTGTGCTGTCTATCGAGGTCTGTAGCCTTTCTTACACCTACCTTCTCAAGAGTCCATTCAAGTCTTTCAGGTTCAGGCTTATTTTTCAACTAAGGCAGCTCCATAAGATAGTCCAAAGAGTTAATTAAATGTGCTCTCTTCTCCACCCCACACTCATCCACTTCCATCACTGTGTTCATACACAAATCTTTGTAGTGTGAGGGTGTGTTGAGTGCTTTGTACACTCTAAAGACCACCTCTTCATCATTCAATCTTATTTTTAGCTTTCCCTCTCTAACATCTATCAAAGCTCCACCAGTAGCCAAGAATATATGTCCTAGTATGATTGGTACCCTATCATCTGCATCATAATCAATAACAATCAAGTTAGAAAGAATAATGAACTTACCAACCTTGATGAGAACATCCTCAATAATTCCTTCAAGAACCACTCAAGTTCTGTCTGCTATCTGTAGCACAACTAATATAGGCCTTGGCTTCCCCCAACCCCAGAGTATTAATCACTTAAAAGGGCATCAAATCGATGCTTTCCCCCAAATTGCTCAATGCTTAGACAACATTAATTTTACTAATTTGTATGGGGAGGGTGAAACTCCCAGGATCCTTGAGCCTTTTGGGCATCTTGCTCATAACCATTGAACTGCACTCTTTAGTGGGTGCCATAGTCTTAATATCCCCAAGCCTTCTTTTGTTTTTCACCACATCCTTCAAGTATTTAGCATACTTAGGCATTCCCTACAAAACATCTAACAAAGGAAGGTTAATGTGAAGTTCTCTGAGCGTGTCAAAGAACTTCTTGAAATATGCATCCTCTTTGGCTTTCTTATGATTTTGAGAAAATGGTGGTGGTAGTCTATTTTAAGTCTGCTCAATTGGCTTTTTATTTGGGTACTCAGACTTCCCCTTTTTGTCAGCTCCTTTGGACTTAACTTTCTTCTCTGTCTTCTTGGAAGTGATCAACTCTTGTTGCACCTCATGATTTTTCTTCGGGGGTGCTTTAATCAAATCTCTACCACACCCCAAGGTGATTGCCATCACATGCTTTGGATTTTATATATCACTAGGCAAACCCCCTTGAGGTGTTGTATTTGTCCCCGAGCTAACTGACCCATTTGCGTCTCTAAACTCTTTTGAACCAATTGCTAATTTTGATCTCTGCATCCATTTGTTCTTGGTCGGCCAGAATCTTTTTCAAAGTCTCTTTGATATTATTGGCCTGAGTGTTCTTCTGAAGACCTTGTTGCTGTTGAAGAAGTTACGGTTGAGCCTGATTACTACCCCAAGAGTAGTTGGGTTGACTTTTCCGTTTGCGATTGTAAGCATCATAATTTTGATTACCTTTTTTTGCATTGCCTAAAAAGTTTACCTAATCTAGATTCACTCCACACAAGTCTGCAATATGATAACAAATCATACAAATATTGAACCTGTTAAACTGCATTACCCTGAGCCTGAGGTTGCGCCATACTCAGTTTATAGAACTGAGTCATTACTTGGTTCTAAAAAGTGGCCAACTGTGCAGCTAATGCTGTGACACTATTTACCTCGACCATACTTGCAAGCTTCTTCACCATATTTCTAGACATATCCCTATGCCACTCTTGATTACCTTGAGCAATACGGTTGATGAGAGTATATAGCTCATCGTAAGTTTTCTCCAAAGCTTGACCACCTGCACCTGAATCTAGCAAAAAATTTGTTTTGTGGTCAAATATTTCTACAAAATTGTGAGCTAATGCCTCATTATTCTACTGGTGATGTGGGAAATCCCTGAGAAGAGACTTGAATCTCTCTCTTGCATGATAGAGATTATCATCTGGCTTTTTCTTGAAACTTAGGATTTCGCTCCTCAACTTTGCAGTTTTGCCTGAAGGAAAGAATGAAATAAGGAACTTATTTTCCAGATCGTCTCAAGTTGTGATTGAGTTTGAAGGTTCTGCCTTCAACCATTTCTTTGCTTCTCCCAATAGTGAGAATGGGACCAGTGTAAGCCTCACATAGTCAGTGGAGACTCTTGTGGGAATGAATGTACAACTTATCTCCAGAAAGTTATGAAGATGGACCTCTGGATCCTCATGTGACAAGCCAGTAAACTGTCCTCTTGTGTGCAATAATTGCACCATGTTCTATTTTAGCTCAAATCTGCCTCTTGTGGCTGGCTTCTAAATATCGAAGGTCATATTAATTATGAGTGGGATTGCCATTTTGCATAGTATCCTGCGGGCTGATTGTCATCACCCATGACTGCAGGAATAGTCTCATTCTGTTGGACTTGCTAGATTGAGTAGAGAAGTCATGATTTTTTTCTCAATTAGTGAAAGGATCACTCAGCTTCGGGATGTGGTACAACCAATTCCCTATCACTTGCCAGCTTGATAGAAATTCAGATCTATACCTGTAAATTCAGTGGCTAAGACCAACTTCTTAGCACTTATCAAACAAAATAGTAAAGCTAAAAAATTAGAAGGTTGCTAATTCTCAAGTCCCCTGCAATGGGACCAAAAATATGTTGCTACCAATCACACACAAAAGTGTACATGGTTGTACAAGCATTAAAGTGGCTTTTGTGAGCCGAATATCGATCCCACGTGTACTTGGTGTTTAGAAAATAGTCCAACTTAATTATTACTATTGAAATTAATAAATGCAATTCATAACAAAGAGTTTGAGCTTTGTTTTTTATAAACTAAATACTAGAAATAACAATGATATGAAATTTTGATTGTAAACAATATATGGAGAGATCCAAGGTTGAGGAATTTACATCACATTCATACGTAACTATGAATCAAATGGGTGTTGGTGTTTATCATGATTGTTGATCTACGCGGTTGATAATATAACTTGGGAATGGTCATCCTCGAAGTCATCTACCCAAATAAATTTCACAACTACATCGTTGATCGGGGATGTGAGTCTTTAATAGGAATGCATTAAACTATCTTCCCATTTCATCAACCAAGTGGGGTGTCTAGGTATATTGCTATCCTAACCCCAAATCAGCCTTTACAATTAATATCTAATAGTTAAAGACATGATCCACACTTCCAAAGTTCTTTATTTAATCCCTCCACTCCTTTGGTAAATTCATTCTGAGACTTAGATTTATCCTAAACTTCATGACGCTTTAGAATAGTCAAATAAGAATGTAAGAACAATCACATGGCATGATAAACATATAAACCAACTATAATACCTTAATTAAGCAATAATGGTGTAGCCTAAACCCAATAAAGAGAGTGTGTATCCACTCATAATCTAATTCACACTTACAAAATTGATGTAGTTCATACAAGAATTAAGTAATAAAAAGAAAGAGAATAAGAACCCCAAGGAAGACTCCTCCTTTATTTTTCCAATCCAACAACATCCAAGTTTCCCTTCAATTGAAGCTAAGTGTCCTATTTATAGTGTAGTATAACTTGTAAACAATGAGACCCAACTCCATGGCACCTCAATATTGTAGAGACCAAGCTTCATGTCACGGATTTATACCGGTGACCAAGGTCCATGACACGCCCTAATCGCTGCACACTACTGCCATGCCACGCCACTAATATGGCAGCTTACTAGAATTTGCAAACTTGATGATGGCTCACGTCTGTGCCACACTAATAAAATGAGGCATAGCTTCCGTGGCATAGGGGGGTATTTTGGCTTCCCATTTTTACCTCCAAGTAGTCTCTCCCTCTTCCTTTGTGTCCCTTGGTCCAGTGTAGATCATTTGTGGGTTCAAATATCATCCAATGCACCTTCATTAACATCCTGCACATACGCACAATAGCAATTTGTAGTGACCTTTCCGATCATTTATGCAGTTTTTCCTTTCTTGTACTGTGAAAGATTGCATGTAGCATCCCCAAGTTATTTATAGCTTGTTGGGACCGATAGTTTGATGCCCGAGCCATTTGCTTGGTCTTTTTGGCCGTTCCTTATTTTAGAGGTTTAGGGTTTGGAAATTATTGACTTCGGTCAACATTGTTGGTGAACGTGCTCGAAATTAAATTCTGATAGTTCCTTAGCTCTGGAGCATGGACTTTGGTCTAGTAGAACCTTTGGTCGGGATCCAGGAGATTTTCAACTTGGAATTCTCTCTCATTCTGTGTTTTTAGGCTAGTCAAGCTTGTTTGATTGACTTTTGTTACCATTTTGAGAACACAGCCTCGGATGGAAATTCCGTCAGTACTGTTAGCTCCAGAACAAAATGTTTGTGTTAGGTAGTTTGTTGGTTTGGGTCCCAAGTGATCCAGGCTCATTTTGGGTGTTTGGTTGTCGTTAGCTAGTATTGACTTGGGTCAACATTCCTCCGAGATGACCTCGTATGGAAGTTTCATCAATTCTATTGACTCTAAAATGTCATTTCCACTCAATAGAATATTTGGTTTTTGAGTATCGGGTATTGATTATGCCTGGAATGCCCCGTAGAACTTTTTAGCACTGCTGGTTTTCATTTGCTGGTATGGCTGAAATTTGTTCATCGCGATCTCGAAAGGTTCTTTGCGATAGAGATGAAGGACTTCTTTTATAATTGCGATCTCAATGAGTTTTCTCGCGAAAGCGATAATGGCCCTACCCCTTTGTTCATCGCAATCTCGAAGGTTGACCCTCGCAATCATGATAAGTTGGCTAGTTTGTTCATCGTGATCTCGAGGGTTTTTCTCTAGATAGCAATGAAGAAATCCATGTATGGATATATACCTTCTCCTTCATTTTTTTCACCCAAAAATCTGTTTCCTCCATTGTTCTTGAGCTCTAAACTCCCAATTTTTGTGTGGGCTTATTCCAAGGTGTTGAAGTGATAATTTTATGGTCCGTGATTGATTTCTCGACTTCAATTCATAAGTTCTAACCTTTAAATATCGTAATTTCTTCATTTGATTCCTAGTTTGTTCTTGTAACTTATTGACTGTTTTAGCCTCCATTTGTTATCCATTTCATCTCAAATTTTGAGCATTTGTTCCCAGGATGGTAAGGAACACTATGGTGTTTTTCCTTTCTAGCTTCGAGTTTTAGGGACCACGGGCTTGTTTGTGACCCAGATTTCGACCCGGTTATGTTTATAGCATTATGGGTATTATTAGTCTTATATTGATGTGTAGATTATTGTGTTTATGGTGGTTGCATGATTTGGAGCTTCCTGCAGCTAGTCATTAGATGACAGGTAGGTTATGGCTTTCCCTACCTAGACTCTATGCATATAGGCTATAACTGTATTAATTTGTATCCTTGGTTGGGTTGTTATAGGTTGGTACCCCAAACCTTGTCCATATCTTCTGTCCGTTTATTTCATACATTGATTGTAGTATTCGTGTAGTATTGTATATTACCCTTGTGGGTTATTTGCGAATGTCTACAAATCTCGGACATTGAGAAATGATTTTAAGTTGGTTATTATCTACTATAGAGCTGTTGAGCCTGTGCAGGTATAGTAGGAATTGTTTGTGAGCCATTGGGCTAACCTATTGTTTGCGAGCATATCATTCATGTAAGGTTTTTCTGCATGGTTTACTATGGATTTATCTTCTGGCCTACTATAAATGGTTTTCTAAACTTGCATGGCCCTAAGGGCCTATTTTCGGTAAAAGAATTATTAAATGGGTTTAAAACTAGTTTTTTCATGAAACCTCTCGGAGTAGGAAGGATATTATGATGATTTTATCACTTTTTTCCATTTTGATACTAGGCTCTGCTAGGCCATAGCGCTAGACAAAATTTTCTTTTGATTTAGACCCAGATACATGTCGGGCACCCTGTTTAGGGATTTTGACACTTGATTACTGATTTAGACACGGAAACACTCCAGGCACCCTTTATATCGAGTTTTTACTACTGGTTTTTGCAAAGGAAAGGAAAAGTACTGCTTTTGTGCACTTGTTGATAAGCTTGATGTTTGATTCCGGGCGCCCTAATGTATTTATTTTTGGTTTACTTTTATGCACTTATTGATAACCTCGTTGTTTGATTCTGGGCAACTCGATGCATTGCTTTTGGGTTTACTTTTGTGCACTTGTTGGAAAGCTCGATATTTGATTCTGGGTGCCCTGATGCATTTATTTTGGGTTTACTATTGTGCACTTGTTAATAAGCTTGATGGTTGATTCCGGGTGCCCCGATGCATTTATACGGGTTTTACTTTTATGCATTTGTTTATAAGCCTGATGTTAAATTCCTGGCACTCCAGTGTATCGAACACTGGGTATTTACTTTTATACATTGTGCATCACATCATCTTTTATTGTATTTCATTTTGTCAGTGTGCTCTTGGATGGGTTGGTTGCCTTGATTGATTGTGTTGTTGTCCTAGGGTTGTACTTGTGAGGTAGATTCCTTTTTATGCTTACCTAAAAGTTAGATTTGTAATGTTAATTTCTTATGTGTGTTGATTCTTTCTTGAGTATGTTAAACTTCTTTCTTTGTTTTCATTTTTACTTAAGGTTACCAGTATACTGTCATGTTCTGAACTTTCTCTCTTTATTTATATTGTTGTGCAAGGACTCCGAGTGCGATTTTCTTTCCTTCACCTGTGTTCTGTGTATATTTATTTTCTGTGCTAGCATTGTGTTCTTATAACTCTTGGTTGTCTATTCTCCGTGCTAGTTCCTTGTGCTTTCTCTATTTCTTCGGTGACTATTTTCTTGCTATCTGCTATATAACTATTTATATATCTTATATGCGCTCAGTCGTCCGATGATGCCTACTGGGTACTGGCTTCTTAAGAATTGGTGCTCAGTCTACACTTCTGCATCTATCTGGTGAATATATTAGTTGAGCTTTCACCGTTGATTGCTTTGGGGACACCTGCATCTTTTGGATATTCGAGACTAGAATGAGCACCTGGCGGCCGAGGCTTGACCATATCTCCTCTTTTGTATTGTTACTCTTGCCTATTTGGAGACAGTTGTACTTATCATTTTGTTACTTCTAGCACTTGTATTCTATTAGAAGTTTCTGTATTATCGATAACAATTCTTGGGGTTGGTGTAGTTTCATTATGTATATCTTCAGGTTATTGCTTTTGGTTTGTCCTTATCTTTATATTCTGCTTCCGCTTATTTCTGCTTATTATGCGTATTGGTTAGGTAGTAGACCATTACTAATCATTCCGGGCTACAAGGATTGGTTCGCTTACAAGGGGGTTGTAGGTGCCATCATGACCTTAGGAATTGGGTCGTGACAGTGGGTCTCAAAGCTATAGGTTCACTGGTGTCATGGTACAAAAGCAAGTGTCTAAGTAGAGTCTCATGGATCGGTACTATGATGTTTGTATCCTATCATGCGGGAGGCTATAGGGCATTGTTAGGAAAAGTTTCATCTTCTTGACTCTTTATCGTGCGTTCCTGGCTCTATTAACTTCTAAACTTTGATTGTTTCACTCCTTCTCAGATGACTAGGATGAGTTTGCCTGCGGGTGATGTCGAGGCTTCTATGCCTATTGTTTCCATTAATGCCAGGACTTCAGAGTGGGAGTTTACCGCATCATATAAGGTGTGTGGGACCAGCCTAGCCTCCAATCGGATTCATGGCTACCCCTGTTCTTCAAGACACCATGGCTAGGACTCTGAGTCCTCCGGTGAGTGTTCCAGTACCCGGTTCTGCAAGCGGTGCTTCAGTTAGCGTTGAGCTTCCTGTTCTTCAGCAAAGTGGTATGTCGGTATTGGAGTATGAGGTGAGATTTCATGAGATGGTTAGGTGTACTACTAGGGTTGTGCCTTCAGAGTTTGATAGGGTTCAGAGCTTTGTTGGAGGATTGATTCCACTGCTCCATTTGGTGAACGAGCATTTGGTTATAGTTGGGATGACCTTACTTCAGGTAGTGGATCATGCTTGGGCTATCGAGGGTTTATTCTATGAGGCTTATGGTGGTAGTGCTAAGAAACGTCATTGCTAGGACAGTTCTCGAGGTTCTCAGACTTGAGGTAGGGGATTCTCCACTAGAGATAGGTTCCACTGCTTCTTATCTACTAGGCCAGTTTCGATTTCTCTACAGGTTTCAGAGTGTGGTGGCATAGGACATATTTAGCTTAGTGGACATGGTATGGGTCAGATTCCTTGAGGTTTGCATTCAGGGTGTGTAGGTCGTGGTGGCCGATTAGGTTAAGTAAGATCTCTTCGCCTGTATGCACCCATTGGGATTTGCTTTCAGTGAGGTTTACATAGGCACTTTGCTAGGGATTTCCCCACGTCCACGTATCCAAGTCATCCTAGTTGTTATGATTGTGGAAAAGATGGGTCACCTTTATAGAGATTATCCCTGGTGAGGGATGGTTGAGCCTTCAACTTCGACTACTCGGGCTAGTGTTAGACACCATCAGTCTGATGTCCCTCTTGGTGGGCCAGAGGTAGAGGTTCCTAATATTGTTTCTCCAGGTATGACTCTATTTACCTTCGATTGGTGATAGCCTTGCTCGTATTGCAATTCTCCCCTTTTCATGTATTTTCTTATGTGCTTCCTGCTTTACTTGTTTAGTTTATTTAATATTTGAATTTGTAGTTCTATTCGCGTGTTTTTAGTGTGTTTGTCTCTTTTATTAGTGGATGGGGTGAGATGTCCTTGTTAGGTGTTTACCCAGAGTTATGGCTCATGCATAGTTCTTGCTAGTCTCTTTTTTGGTTGGTTTTGCTTCGAGTTCTATGTGACTCTAGCCTTGTGTTGGTTTTGTATTACCGGTGGTTGTGCCGAAGTGTGATCTTTTGTCTTAAGTCGAGTGGTGTTGGTTATACTGGTGAGCATTGGTTAGTTTTGATTTGCTCTAGTGACCAAAATTGACCCTCCTTAGTTATTTGGTCTGGTGAGTTAGAAGGCATGGTTTTCTTTCGTGGTTTCCTTCTATTTTAAGTCTAGTTGAGTTTATTTCTTGCTCTTCCCAGTTCCGATTGATAAAATCAACTTTGAGTATGGCATTGCAGTCAGGTTATGGCTTTATTTGTTTGGCTAAGTGTTGATGGTAGCGTCATAACTTAAGTCTAACTATGGAATTGTGGCTTTGCTAGCGAGTTTTTGGCTACAAAATATTGTTTGACTTAGGCATTTGGCCTACCCTCGTTCCATCGTATCAAGTGTTGCCGGTAGGAGTTGTGGGAGCTAAAGAAATAGCTCCAGGTTACTTTGAGAGAGAGAGCTTGTTAGGTTCAGTGTTTCCTTTGAAAGGGGTTTGATTGGATTTGTGAAGGAGGGTGATGGCTCATTGCTCGTGCTTATGTGTTTTAGTAAGCTAGCTGAGGTGACGATCCAAAGTTTGCTCTAGCTTGGGTGTTGGTGACTTCCTTCGACCAAATTATGATTTGCAGTGTCTTTTTCCATTCGGTTGGTTTAAAGTTTCCGTAGCAGTTATGACATAGCAAAATGGTATGTTCAGAGTTTAGTTGACTTCAGATCCTAAGTGTTTATCGATAGTGTACGGGTCTACACAGAGGTTCGATAGAGGTATTGGTTACCAACTAGTATTGGGTTTTAGAATCATGGGAAAGAAAACTACTCTGGATGGTTCATGGTTGATTATTTCAGTTGCATCTTCTTGAGTTGGAAGGCATTGAGTTCCAGCAACTTAGCTTCCCTATTTCAGTTATGGAGTGACAATTGGCCTTGGACACCTAGTCCTTGTCTAAGCTTTGAGCTAGGCTGGACATTCTAGATTTCAGCAATGTTCTAAGTAGTACGAGGTTCTTTCTACTATGGTTGGATAGACTCAACGGCATATGTTCGAGATTCAGCGGTAGTGTATTATGTGTGATCAGATTGTGTGGGTTGAGACTAGCAAGGCTATTGTGGGTTCTAATTATACTTTGAGGTTGGTGGTCACCTTTATTTGTCGAGAGTTTGAAAGCTTATTTAGTTGATTCTTTGAGGGTTGTCTATTATGTGGGGTTTCCGTGTTGGTTAGACTCGTCCAGTATGGACTAAATGTTCGGTATGTGGTATGCTTAGGGATGGTTGGTTGCGGGCTGATACGGTAGAACGATTGATTTGAGCCAAAGAGGGGAATTGATGGGTTATTCAAATTTCTATATCTAGATGGTGGCCTTGGACTTCAAGTACCCTTTCCTTGCCTACGGGGTGTTCTGACTTGATATTTGTGGTATGGTGGGTTTCTTTTAGAGGTGAGGTTAGTAAGGCAATGTCAAATCCAAAGAGTGTTTGAGTATTGGGAGTAGCAGTGGTACTTCATAAAGCTTGGAACTAAATTTTTAACTACAGACTTCGTGGTAGGCTTACCACACTCCTTGCGGAGACTTGTTTTTGGTTTGGGTTCTTGGGGGTAGGTTTCCCTGGTTCATTCATTTTTAGTTGATTCAGACTTGACACAGTTCGGCGAGGTCGGTCTTGGTCGACAGTTTTGAAATTTCTCCATTGGCACAGTGTGTTCCTACATGCTTTTCCTAACCTTGTTGTGCAAGCATCAGTTGAATTCAGATGGTTTGTTAAGTTGGGTTCAATTATCGCGTTTGATATCAAAGCATTCGTTCATTGGTTGATGGTTAGTCCGTACAGGTAACTTGAGTTTTTGAGGATACGCTATGGGTTGTCATCTTGGATGGCAAGGCTAGTAAGTTATAACTTAGGTTTAGTTGAATTTGAGTATAAAGGGTGACTTCATTCGTGGTGGAGTGTAAGCGAGAACTACGGATCTTTAGTGGTTCATTTTGTGTTTTGAGAGCGGCTCGAGTGTTCGACATGTGTGAAGATTCATAATTATGGTGCAAAAGGAGTCAGTTCAGGATAAAGGGTTTTTGCAGATCAGCGGGTTCATGAGTTAGAGTTTTGGGTTGATGGCTTCCTGGTCAACTTGGTTGTGGTTTAAAGGATTCGTGTTCTGTGGGTTGATCTCCTTGGTTATCTGGTTTTGATGTTGTGTCGGTGCTTTTTGGTTGAGATTTTTGAGGTTCAGTTTGGGTTGACAAATCCTTGGAGTTTTGGAGTTAAAGGATGTCAAGCTTGGCTAGTAAGAAAGTTTAGGCTTGGTTGCTTTTCGTTGGTTCACTTTTGTTAGGTGTCGTCCGGTCGAGGAGGCTACCCGGTTTATCTGAGAGAGTGGTGAGGGCTTTATATCCGTTGTTCCTAAATCTCTAGTCTTTTCTTCTGTCCTGAGTTTCAAGGATGAAAGTCTTTTTAGTAGTGGATGATGTAATGACCCTTCCAATCATTTATGTATTTTCACCTTTCTTGTACTGTTAGAGCTTGCCTGTAGCGTCCCCGAGTCATTTATGGCTTGCTAGGACAGGTAGTTCAGTGCCCGAGTCATTTGTTTGGTCTTTTTGGCCGTTCCATGTTTTAGAACTTTGGGCTTTGGAAATCGTTGACTTCAGTCAATATTCTTGGTGAACATGCTCGGAATAAAATTTTGACAGTTTTATTAGCTTCGGAGCATGGACTTTGGTCTAGTAGGACCTTTGGTCGGGATCTGGGAGCTTTTCAGCTTGGAATTCTCTCTCATTCTGGGTTTTCAGGCTAGTCGGACTTGTTTGGTTGACTTTGGTCAACATTCGAACAAGATGACCTCGAATGGAAATTTTGTCAGTGATGTTAGCTCAAAAATATTTAGTTTGTGTTAGGTAGTTGGTTGGTTCCGGTCCCGGGTTATCCGGGCTCATTTTGGGTGTTTGGTTGGCATTAGCTATTGTTGACTTGGGTCAACATTCCTCCGAGACAATCTTGAATTGAAGTTTCATCAATTTCGTTGAGTTCGGAATGTCATTTACAATCTAATAGCATATTTTCTTTTTGAGTATCGAGTTCCAATTTTGCCCGTAATACCCCGTAGAAGTGTTTAGCACTGCTGGTTTTCAGTTGCTGGTATGGCTGAATTTTTTTCATCGCGATCTCGAAGGGTTCTTCGCAATAGCGAAGAACGACTTCTTTGATCGTCGCAATCTCGAAGGGTTTTCTCGCGATAGCAATGAAGGCCCTGCCCCTTTGTTCATCCTGATCTCGAAGGCTGATCCTTGCGATCGCGATGAGTTGGCCAGTTTGTTCGTCACGATCTCGAGGGTTTTTCTCGAGATAGCATGAAGAAATCCCTTTATGTATATATACCTTCTCCTTCATTTTTTTCACATAAAAATCAATGTCCTCCATTATTCTTGAGCTCCAAGCTCCCAATATTTGTGTGAGCTTATTCCAAGGTGTTGGGGTTATTATTTTACGGTCCGTGATCGATTTCTCGCCTTCAATTCGTAAGTTCTAACCTTTAAATCCTGTAATTTCTTCATTTGATTCCTAGTTTGTTCTTGTAACTTATGGATTGTTTTAGCCTCCATTTGTTGTTTGTTTCAACTCAAATTTTGAGCATGTGTTACTGGGATGGTAAGGAAAACTATGGTGTTTTTTGTTTCTGGCTTTGGGTTGTAGGGCCTACGGGACCGTTTATGACCCGGATTTTGACCCGGTTATGTTTATAGCATTATGGGTATCGTTAATATCATATTGATGTGTAGATTACTATATTGATAGTGGTTTTGTGATTTGGAGCTTGGCGGAGTAGTTCGAGTTTGGATGATGTCATCCATGCAGCTAATCGTCGGATGACAGGTAGGTTATGGCTTTCCCTACCTAGACTCTACGTATATAGGCTATAATTGCATTAATTAGTATCCTTGGGTGGGTTGTTATAGATTGTTACCCCAGGCCTTGCTCGTCTCTTCTGTCCATTTATTTCATACGTTGATTGTACTATTCTTGCAGTATTGTATATTACCCTTGTGGTACTGTATGGCGTTATGTTGACTCTGAATTATTTGTGAGCTATTTGGCTAACCTATTGTTTGTGAACATATCATTCACGCAAGGTTTTTCTGCATGTTTTACAATGGATTCAGCTTCGGGCCTACTATAAATGGTTTTCTAAACTTGCATGGCCCCGACGGCCCATTTTGTGTAAAAGAATTATGAAATGGGTTTGAAACTGGTTTTTTTATGAAACCTCTCGGAGTAGGAAGTATATTACGATGATTTTATCACTGTTTACATTATGATATTAGGCTCGGCTGGGCCATAGCGCTAGCCATTATATTCTACGGATTTAGACCCAGATATGTGTCGGGCACCCTCTTTAGGGATTTTGACACTTGATTACTGATTTAGACCTGAAACACTCTAGGCACCCTTTACATCAGGTTTTTACTACTGGTTTTTTGAAACGAACGGAAAATTACTTCTTTTGTGCACTTATTGATAAGCTTGATGTTTGATTCTGGGTTCCCCAATGAATTTATTTTGGGTTTACTTTTATGCACTTGTTGATAAGCTCGATGGTCGATTTCGGGCGCTCCGATGCATTTTCTTGGGTTTTACCTTTATGCATTTATTGATGAGCCTTATGTTAAAATCTTGGTTCCCCGGTGTACCAAACACTAGATTTTTACTTTTATACATTATGCATCACATCATCCTTCGTTGCATTTCATTCTGTCGGTGTTCTATTGGATGGGTTGGTTTCCTGGATTGATTGTGTTGTTATCCTAGGGTTGTACTTGTGAGGTGGATTCCTGTTTATGCTTACCTTGAAGTTAGATTTGTAATGTGAATTTCTTATGTGTGTTGGTTCCTTCTTGAGTATGTTAAAGGGCTTACCTTCTTTTCCTTTGTACTTGAGGTTACCTGTATACCGCCATGTTCTCAACTCTCTCTCTTTATTTATATTGTTGTGCAAAGACTCCACATGCGTTCTTCTTTCCTCCACCTGTGTTCTATGTATATTTGTCTTCTGTGCTAGCATTGTGTGCTTATAACTCTTGGTTGTCTATTCTCCGTGCTAGTTCCTTTTGTTTTCTCTATTGCTTCGGTGGCTGTTTTCTTGCTATCTATTATATTACTGTTTTTATATCTAATATGCGCTCAGTCGGCTGATGATGCCTACTAGGTACCCGTTGCTTAGCAATTGGTGCTCATACTACACTTCTGCATCTTTCTGGTGAAGATATTACTTAAGCTTTCACCATTGATTGCGTTGGAGACTCGGACAACTTTTGGATATTCGAGACTAGGGTGAGCGCCTGATGGTTGGGGCTTGACCACATCTCATCTTTTGTACTGTTACTCTTGCATATTCAGAGAAAATTGTACCTATTATTTTGTTACATCTATTAGAATCTTTTGTATTGTCGATACCAAGTATTGGGGTTGGTGTAGTTTCATTATGTATATGTTCAGGTTATTGCTCCCTCTTTTTCTTTATCATTATATTCTGCTTCCGCTTATTTCTGCTTATTATGCGTATTGGTTAGGTAGTAGCCCATTACTAATCATTTTGGGCTACGAGGATTAGTTTGCCTACTGGAGGGGTTGTAGGTGAGAAATTGGGTTGTAACACAATAAGAGAATACAATTGTTTAGATTCATCAAAATCACTCGAGAATAAGCACAACTCAAGCTTGGTTTGACTAGCTAACTTGTGTAGCCTTTCCTTTGTTGTTTTTACTCTTGAATTGATTCAAATGCACCTTGAACCACCTACATATGAGTATTAGCACACAATTACACCAATATCACCAATTATTCACAAAGGCCCGCTAAGTTATCCTTCAAATTAATCTAAACGCGCTTAGATAATGACATTTAGGTGTATAAATACGCCTAAAATCATTTATCACTATTAAATTACATTATCACGTGCAATTAAATTTTGTAATAGTGGAAAACATTAAATATTGTAAGTAAACAAAAAAATGGGCAATAAAGTTTATACATGATATTTATAATATCTAATCATCTTCTCACGTTCAGAAGATGAAGGTGGCTGAGATAAGGATGTTGCGCTGGATGTGTGGGTTTACTAGGAGGGATAGGCTTAGGAATGCGGATATTCATGAGAAGGTGGGAGTGTCTTCCGTGGAAGATAAGATGCGGGAAGGGAGGTTGCGATCGTTTGGGCATGTGATGAGGAGAGGTTCAGAGGCCCATGTGCGGCGGTGTGAGAGGCTGGCTATGGATGGGTTTAAGAGAGGTCGTGGTAGACCGAAGAAATATTGGAGAGAGGTGATCAGGCGGGATTTGGCGCATTTGCAGCTTACCGAGGACATGACCTTAGATAGAAAGGTGTGGAGGGCTCAGATTAGGGTTGTTGGTTAGTGGGTTGGTTGGTTTTTTTGTAGGAAGGAGTGCGGGGTTTTGTTGTCCTTTTAGTAGTTGAAAGGCTACTCTTGTAGCTTTTGTTTCTTCTGCGCCAGTTACTTGCTAGTGCCTTGTGTAGCTAGATTTTTATATTATTTTGTAGTAGTATAGTTTTGTGTTAGCTGTTGTTTTGTTTATTGGTTATTTCTCCTGGATTGCTTTGAGCCGAGGGTCTATCGGAAACAACCTCTTTACTTCATTCTGGGGTAAAGGTATGGTCTGCGTACATCTCACCCTCCCCAGACCCCACTTTGTGGGAATATACTGGGTATGTTGTTGTTGTTGTTGTTGTTGTTGTTGTTGTTACCTGTAAATTTATGAGGTGAAAAGTTTTTATGCTAGCTAAAGTTTGAGTTTGTTGATATTTCTAATAATTTATTTTATATTTCAAATTACTAACACATAACTTTTGGTTTTTCATTTATGAGGGGATTTGGGAAATGGAAGATGAGTATTAAATTGACTACTTAATTAACGTTACATGATTAACTTGTGTTATGATATATTGAGCATACTATTACTGGCATTAACATTCTGGGAAAATGTATTAATTAGTACTCCAATAATTATGTTAGTTAGATATTTGTTTATCCCATTCCCGTAATCAAACGACAATAGTTGTTTAGTGTATTTCAATCAAACTTTTTTTTCAGTACTATAGTGAAGTTCAAAATAGAGTGGTATATCAGTAAATTATGATGTCAAAGTTTTGGCGTACTCTACCGTCTTCTCAAGTAAAAAGTTCTATTTTACATGTCTTTACTAATGTGAAGTTGTATAGTTCTTAAATATAATGGGTTTTAGCAATAATCGTATATATTTTAGTATCATTTTAAAAGTTTTGTACTAACCAGTACGAGATACACATACAATGCATGTGTCCAGAAACTAGTATATATATATATATATGTTTGTGTAATAGTATCTCTTATTTCATTCTTTAGCATTGAGGGGAAGTCAGCATTACTGCAGAAAACTCTACTATATTTTTTACTCGTACATAAAAGAAATTAGGGAGAAAATATGTTTGACAATTTATTTGATCTTCGAAAGATAATTGATTATCTACATCAAGTTATTCAAGCTCAAATTCTAGGTATGTAAAGGCTATTCCTTTCTTTATTGGCATGATTATTTAAGAATTGTAATTTTCGGGTCTAGCGTGCTATCGAAGATTCAGTTTTTACATGTATCAAAAATATTATTGGTGTTACTCATGCTAAAAACTCATATCTAAAGATTTCACTTCTGTGTCAGATTGGAGAATAGGGGTGATTTTATATATAATTATGATTATTAGATTATGGTGATTGTCAGTATAATCGTGGTATTATGGTTGTGGTCCAGTGGAGGTACGATTACTTGCGAGTTACTTTGGGGTTGTTATTTTGATACATATGTATATTGTTCGTGGTGTTACTATTTTTCATACGCATGCTTTACATGCTTTTAGACATCATGGTGGCCTTGTTGCCTCGTATAGCAGTTTACATTCTTTTAGATATCAATATGGTCTTGTCAGCCTGCATACGTTTTACCTTTTTTTGTTATGAATTGTTGGGTTAGCTGAGATTATTGTTGTAGCATAATTTTCTTATTGTTTGTCCATATATATACAAATGGTGAATATGTATTGCATTTTATGCCTTTTGAGGCTAGGATCCGGGTGTTTGGCTATACCACATCTATTTCATACCTTTTTAGGCCAAGATCGGGGTGTTCTCCAACACCACATGCACATCATGCTTTTGAGGCCAGGACTGGGGTGTTCTCCTACACCAAATGTATTTCATGCCTTTGAGGCTATGATTAGAATGTTGGCCTACACCATATGCATTCATGCCATTGAGGCTGGGATCAAGATGTTTGCCTACACTACATGCACTGTGTTGTTTTTATTTTGTTGTGTATTGTTTGTTCGAATTATTGTTGTCAGCTTTGTGTGCGGTCTGTAGGATCAGGGTGTTGTTGAAACTATAGTTATATAAGATGAGCTAAGTGCATATAGATTCAATTGTGAGTTGTCTATAGTAGGTTAGTCTCATAGTGGCTATAGTTGGGAAATCTAAGGTAGAGACAAGTATGGATGTCTCATGTTGTGGTTTATGTTGTTCTAATTGTGTTGCATTCATTATCATATAATTATAGTTGGCACCTGCCGAGCTCATCGGCTCCTAGGTGGGTTGTTGTTTGATTGTTGAATTACTTGTTATTTGTGTGGTTTGAGTCAGGAACATGGAAAGTGGTTACAAACTACGTCGGTAAGATGGTTTCTATTTCAGGTTGTGTGGTTTCATTTATTCCATCATCATTTATACTTGGTATACTATAGTGTACTGACATCCCCATTACCTGGGGTGCTACATTCATGCATACAAGTTATCAGGTAGACTGGAGTCCTTGTTGGGTGTAGTTGAGTTTAACTGATGCTTTATCCACTCTTTTCTTTTTGGATTTGCTAAATCTAGAGTCATCTTTTGCTTTGAATAACTAGTGGGTATGTCAGGTCCATGTCCTGACTAGTGGTTAGAGGTTATTTATCATAAAGGCTTGTAGATGTCTATTATGGGTTTTAAGTTGATTATGGCCAGGTTGGCCTTGTTGTTTGTTGTTGTTTTTAGATGGTGTCATGCTTGGCCTTATATAATATTTTGTTATATTTGAGTTTTCCATTGCATTTATTTTTATTTGGTTTGGCCTTGATGACCCATTAATGTTGTTTTGTTCGATTTGTGTTTGTTCGCTTAGTCAAATGATGAAACGGGTGCCAGTCGTACCTCTCCGAGTTTAGGGCGTGACAAACTTGTTATCAAAACAATATAATATCACGACCCAATTTTTCAGGTCATGATGACACCTACAATCCTTTATAGGCGAACCAATCCCCGTAACTCAGAATGGTTAGTAATGAGGTACACTCGAAGTAAGCATGTACAAGAAGTGTAATAAGCGGAAGAAGGTAAAGAAAGCAAAGAATAAGAAAAGCCATATAGATATGTATACAGAAAATACACAATCCTACAACCTAGTAAAAAAAGTGTAGGAGCCACTACTAAATATACAGAGTACAAAAGAGTGTGAAAGTAAAATATACAAGTGCCTCTAAATTTACAAAAGAGTCAAATTCCAAAAAAAGAGATATAGCTAAGCCTCGGTCGCCAGGAGCTCATCCTATGTCTTGGATGACCAAAAGCGCTGACCGAGTCTTCGAATCAACGGCTATAGCTCACACTAGGATCTGCACCAGAAAGATGCAGAAGTGTAGTAGGATCACCAATTGCAAAGCAACGGGTACCCAGTAGGCATCATAGGCCGACTGAGCATATATAAAATATAAAAGGAGTAAATAGCAGATATTAAAGAAAAGGTCACAAAAGCAAATAGAGAAAGACACCGGAAGCTTGCAACAGATAGAAGGCATGGAGAACACAAGTATACTATGCTAGCCACATAAGATATGTCTCAGAACACAGGTGAAAAAGTAGAGAACGCACCTGAGTCCTTGCAACAACAATACATACAGAAAGCTTAACGAACAAGGCAGTGTACTAGTAACCTCAATTTACGGGAGGGAAGGAAAAACAACTAAACATAAGCATGCGAATAACATAATCCACAAGGTATGGATGATCGGAAAGTAAACCAACAGGAAACTATAATACAAACGAGTAAAACTAATCTACCTACAATCCCAACGGGCACCCATACACCCCAGGAATACATATAAGTGAAAACAAACCCTCCAACATCTCACACTATAGGAGCGTACACTCAGCAAAGAGCAAACAAGGGTGGAACTGTGAAAACAATGTATGCTATGATATGAAGTGTCATTGGTATCGTATGTACCTCCTCCGGCGCCCATAGGCATAACAGGTAGGACACATAAAAGGCTTTCCCCGTATACCTCTACTACCTGTATACCCCTCCTCCGGTACTCTCGACCCGTAGCTCCTAGGCCAGATCGACAAGGTCCATGGAGGTCTCAGACATTACATACAAACTCTCAATATCTTGATATGTGTGGCCAAAATCAATCCAAGTCTAAAATCAGTAATAAAATCATGTCTAGCGCTCCGGCCCAGCCGAGCCTAGTATTGTCTCAAAATTAATAGTAGAATCATGTCTAGCACTCTTGCCCGACCGAGTCTAGTATCACCTCAAAATTAGTAGAAAATTATGTCTAGCACTCCGGCCTAGCTGAGTCTAGTATCAGTATGAAAACCATCACAAAATCTTTTTTATCTAAAGAAAATCCATAAAACTAGTTTAAATCTATCTATAGCCTTTTATAGCTGAAAACGGGCCCTCGAGGCCATGCAAGGTTTAGAAAACCAGTGATAGTTAGGCTCACAGCCTCATAGTAGTAATAAATCAATGCATAAAAGCTCTTTGCATGATAATGATGATATGCTCAAATACAACTAATAGCTCAACAACTCATAATCAACCTACCGGCCCTGCACAACCTCAATCGGCTCTACAACACAGATATCCAACTCATAATCATTAATCAATATCCGGGATTCACAGACATTTCCCAAATACCCAACAACCTATAGTCCATAGGCATATACAAAGGCCACACGGAGCCGCAAGGGTAATACTACAAACTAGCTCAAATACTAAAGAAACCAAAGTAAGAGCGGACAGAAAGGATGTGGACAAGGTCTGGGGTTCCAACCTAGAAAATCCCACACAAGATGATAAATAGTACAATTATATTCTATACAAGCAAAGTCTAAGATCGGTAAGTAATAACCTACCTGAAGTCCAATGACAAGCCGCTGGAAAGACATCATCCAAGCCTGAACTACTCCGAGAATCCCTAAATATCAATCAAACTATCAAGAACATAATCTACTCGTCAATATGAAATTAACAATACCCATAATTATATTAATTTAGCTTGGTCAAAATCTAGGTCAAAAGCGGGCCCATAGGCCCATAACCCAAAACAAAAAATAAAAGTTACTACAATGCTTCCGACATTGCCAGGAATACATGCTCAAAAAATAAGCATAATTTGAGTAAGGAAAGGGCCTAAAATAGCCCCTAACCAAAGAATAAATTAAGGAATCAATTGAAGAAATACGAAATTAAAGGATGGAAAACTTACAATTTAAGATGAAAAATCGATCACGGGTACGGAATAAGCCACACCAACTCTAAATGATAATCCCACAATGAAAAAGGATCTTGGAGCTATTGAAACAATGGAAGAAAACATTTGAATGAAGGAGAAATTAAAGGAGATGAATTATATACTGCCAGGGGTCCTTCATTGCAATTGCGAAGGACCCTCACGCGATTGCGATGACCATGCTTGCTAGACCAGCACTATCGCGAAGGCTAGTCACGCGGTCATGAAGAAGAAAAGGGCAGGGCATTTATTGCGATCACGAGAAGGAACCTATCAATTACAAAGAAAAAATAGTGTCAAGTTTGTAGGCCCTTCATTGCAATCGTGTGAAGGGGACCTCACGATGATGATACCCAAAGAGACAGACCATCGAAATCGCATGGCCTCCCTTGCTGTCATGATAAAGGCCTGAGGCCTGCACCTGCAACAGCAACCACCACTTTTCTCAAGTTGCAAAGTCATCTGATGGGTCCCTAGGATTCATCTGGGACCCCCTGCACACATAAACTATGATACCATACCAAAAATAACATTTCAAACTCAACGAAATCAACAAAATTCCAAACAGAGGTCAATTTAACAAAAAGTGGGGCCCACGCCCAAATAGCCAATTTTTTTCAAAATGGCACCCAATAGCCCAAATGAGTCCAGAAGCCTCGAGACCCAAAGCAAAGGTCCCTCTAGCCAAAAGTCAGCATTTTGGAGCTAATAGCACAAACAGAATTCCCATCTGAGGTTGTCTTGTCTTAATGTTAACCAAAGTAAAACTACCAATTCCAACTGGCCTGAAATCTCAAAAAGTGAGATAAAACCAAACCGAAAGCTCCCATTCCCTAACTAAAGGTTGAACTAGACCAAAATCCACGCTCTGAAGCTAATAGAACTATTGATATTTGATTTCAAGTATGCTTGCTAAGAATGTTGACTAAAGGCAATGATTTCCTAAGTTAAAGCTCTAAAATAGGGAAATGGCCATAACGACCTAATGAACAGCTCAGGCACCGAACCACAGGTCCCAGCAGGTCATAAATGACTTGTGGCCACTATAGGAAATCTCTAAAAGTACAAAGAAAGAGAAATTGGAAAGATGATCAGAAGGGTGATTACATCATCCACTACTAAAAAGGACTTTCATCCTTGAAGGTCAAGAAAACAGAGTACCGTAAGGCTCAAACAACTGTAGGTACCGAGCTTGAATCTCTCTCTCGATCTCCCAGGTAGCCTCCTAGACCAAACAGTGCATCTACTGAACCTTTACCGCAAGAATCTCTCTAGACCTTAATCTCTTGACATCTCTGGCTAGAATAGCTATTGGCTCCTCCACAAAAGTCAAACCCTCATCTAACTGCACTGAATCCTATTTTAACACATATGACTCATCTGGAACATAATGTTACAACATAGATACGTGGAAGACTGGGTGCATAGATGAGAACTTTGGAGGCAAAGCTAATAGATAAGCAATACTACAAACTCTCTGGAGAATCTCAAATGGCCCAATATTCTTGGGGATAAGGTTGCACCTCCTTCCGAACCTCATCACGGTCTTCATAAGCGACACTCCATGAAACACCCGATCACCAACACTGAACTCTAAGGCATAAAGTCTATGATCTATATAGCTCTTCTACCTACTCTGGGTTGCCTAAAGTCTACCCTGAATCACTCAGACTTTGTCTAAGGAATCACAAAGCAGGTCTGTACTCTGCGGCCTGGACTCTAAGCCATCAAACCAACCCACTGGCAATATGTAATGTGTATCAGACAACATCTTAAAAGGCGCCATGTCAATACTCGAGTGATAACTGTTAATTTACGCAAACTCCACCAAAGTCACATACTTATCCTATGAACCTCCAAAGTCAAGAACACAAGCCCATAACATGTCCTCCAAGACCTAGATAGTCCTTTCAGATTAGCCATCTGTCTAAGGATGGAATGTTGTGCTAGGCTAAACCACTATACCCATCTTTCACTGAATAGTCCTCCAAAACTAAGATGTAAATTGAGTTCCACAATCTTAAATAATAGAAGATGGAACCCCATGTAAATGGACAACCTCACGGAGATAAATCTGAGCCAACCTCTCTGCACTATAAGAAGAATGAACCGACAAGAAGTGTACAGACTTAGTCAGCCTATCAACAAAAACCAAATAGAGTCAAACCCTTGAGAAGTACATGGCAACTGTGCTATGAATTCTATAGTGATCTTATCCCACTTCTACTCAAGAATGAGAAGTCTCTGCTTTAATACACTAGGTCCCATGCGCTCGAATATAACCTGCTGGTAGTTCAAGAATCAAGATACAAACTCCACTATGTCCCTTTTCATACAACTCCACCAGTAAAGCTATCTCAAGTCTCTATATATCATAGTTGCACCCAGATGGATGGAATATCTTGAATAATGAGCCTCATGAAGAATCAACTGAATCAAATCCCTAACTCTCGGAACACAATGGCAACCATCAAACCTCAAGGTACCATAAAATTCTAAAGTAACCTTACTGGCCTCATCGTGTAAAACCTAATCATGAATATCACACAACCGATGATCCTCAAATTGACACTGCTGAATCTGATCAACCAAAGTAGAACAGACCTTAACACTGGCAAAAACTCTACTAGGATCTGATAAGTCATGCCTAACCAGACGGTTAGCCAAGTACTAGATATCTAAGGCCAACGTTCGCTCCAAAATTGTAAGAGAAGCCAAGCTGGCCATACTCACTACCTTCCGGCTCAAGGCATCCGCTACCACATTTACCTTGCCCGAATGGTACAGAATAGTAAAGTCATAGTCCTTCAGTAACTCAACCCATCTCCACTGCCTAGAGTTCAGCTATCCCTAACTCATGATGTATTAAAGACTACGGTTATTAGCGTAAGTCTCACAGTGAACTCCATATAGATAGTGCCTCCAGATCTTGAGCGCGAAGACTACTGCCGCCAACTCTAAATCATGAGTGAGGTAGTTGTGCTTGTGATCCTTCAACTGCCTTAACACATATGTTATCATACAACCCTACTATATCAATACACAACCAAGATGAACTGAAAAAGCATCACAATACATTGAGAACCCCTGACCCTTAACTGGCAATGTCAACACCGGAGCTGAAGTCAATAAGACCTTGAGCCTCTGGAAGCTATCCTCGCACTGATCAAATAACTGAAATGAACATCCTTCCTAGTCAGTCTAGTCAAAGGTGTTTTTATGAAATAAAAGCCCTTGATAAATCATCTATAATATCCTGTCAACCCAATAAAACTGCGAACTTCAGTAGGAGTAGTAGGCCTCAGCCTATTATGAATAGATACAATCTTTCCTGAATCCACTCTAATCCCATCTTTAGACACCATGTATCCTAGGAATGCTACTGACTCAAGCCAAAACTCGCACTTTGAGAACTTGGCATAAAGTCAATGAATTCTCAAAGTCTAGATTACAATCCTCAAGTACTTTTCATGCTCATCTCCACTCCGCGAGTATATCAATATGTCATGAATGATTTATATCACAAACGAATCCAAGTATGGCTTGAGCACCCTATGCATCAAGTCTTTAAAAGTTGTTGGGACATTAGTCAACCAAAAATACATCACCTGGAACTCATAATAGCCATAATATTTCCTAAATATTATCCTAGGGATTTCCCTTAACTGGTAATGTCAACACCAGAGCTGAAGTCAATAAGACCTTGAGCCTCTGGAAGCTATCCTCGCACTGATCAAATAACTGAAATAGAACATCCTTCCTAGTAAGCCTAGTCAAAGGTGTTTTTATGAAAGAAAAGCCCTTGATAAATAATCTATAATATCCTGCCAACCCAATAAAACTACGAACTTCAGTAGGAGTAGTAGGCCTCGCCCTATCATGAATAGATGCAATCTTTCCTGAATCCACTCTAATCCCATCTTTAGACACCATGTATCCTAGGAATGGTACTGACTCAAGCCAAAACTCGCACTTTGAGAACTTGGCATAAAGTTAATGATTTCTCAAAGTCTAGAGTACGATCCTCAAGTATTGTTCATGCTCATCTCCACTCCGCGAGTATATCAATATGTCATCAATGAAGACTAGCACAAACGAATCCAAGTATCGCTTGAGCACCCTGTGTATCAAGTCTTTAAAAGCTACTGGGACATTAGTCAACCCAAAACACATCACCTGGAACTCATAATAGCCATAATTTTTCCTAATTATTATCCTAGGGATGTCCTCCGCCCTAATCCTCAACTGGTGGTAACCTAACCTCAAATATATCTTAGAGAACACTGCTGCACCCTGAAGCTTATAAAACAAGTCATCAATATGCTATATCGGATACCTATTCATTATAGCCATCTTATTCAACTACCGATAATCAATAGACATCCGCATCAAACTATCGTTCTTCTTCACAAATAGAACCACAGCTCCCCAAGATAACACACTCGGCGTGATGAAACCATTAGCTAACGAATCCTGAAGCTAAACCTTATGCTTCATAAACTCAGCTGGAGCTATTTGATACGGAGTAATAGAAATGGGCCTGGTACCCAGCTCTAACTCAATGGCAAAGTATATCTCATGCTCAGGTGGAAGGCCTGGCAGGTCGGTCAGAGACACATCTAAGAACTCCATAACCACTGGGACTGAATCAGGAGAAGAAGTGTCGGCGCTAACATCTAATACATTTGCTAGATAAGCCAAACACTCGTGAAAAATCAACTTCCTAGCCTAAAGGCAGAAATTATCCTAGACGGTGGTGGCTAATAGAACCCTGACACACAACTGGGGATACACTAGGAACGACTATGGTAACAGTCTTGGCATAACAATCCAAAACTTCTCATTGAGGGGATAATACGTCCATGCCCAAAATAACATCAAAATCTAGCATATCAAAACTCATCAACTTAGCCAAAGGCTCAAGATCACCAACAGCTACTAAGCAAGATATAATAATCTGATCCACTACTAAAGAATTTCTTACCGGGGTAACAACAGATACATAAATAGATAATGGCTTACTAGCTAACCCCAAACAAGGAATAAATTAGGGAAAAACATACAAACATGAAGAACCAATATCAAATAATGCTAAAGCTGACTGGCGGTAGACATAAATTGTACATTTGATCACTGCGTCTGAGGCCTCCACCTCTGGTCTATCAGGGACCACATAGAACTGAAGATAAGCTTCACCTAACCGACCGCCATCCCGACCACCTATCCTGCCATGTTAGGCACTACCTCTACCAGGGACACCACCTTCTCTGACCGATGGCTGCACTGATCTTAAAGACTAAGCCATCTGAGTGGTTGGCTGAATTGTACCCAGCTGAGAGCACTCTCTAGCAAAATGACAAATGATACCACACTCATAGTAAAGCCTTGATGGCCCACCCTATCAAGATGAATTTGCTGAACCTATATGGACACCATGGCCTGATTCCTCAGATAATGTACCCCTTGATGACTGACCAGTATAAACCTGATCAAACTAAGGCCCACACAAAGCCTGTAGTGTTGCTTGTACTAGTCAGCTAGACTGTCCCTGATGCTTCTGTGGTTGATATCCTTGTCCCCACTGACCTAAACCTCTACCACCAAAGTGAGAACTACTGTATTTATTCTGATGGCGTGGCCTTTTATCTCTGGCCCTGTGGTCCTAATGATGCAAATTCTCCATAGTATTGGCATGGTCTGCTATAGCCTGAGCAATTACCCGCTAGCAACTAGTATCTCTGCAGTCTGTTGAAGCTCAGTCCTTAACCCACAAACAAACCGATTAATCTAGTCTTGCTTTGTAGGAATAATCATAGCCCCAAATGGAGCAAACTGGTGGAAACAGGTCTCATACCCAGACACTATCATAGACCCCTGCATTAACTAGGTGAACGACTCTCTACGGCGCTCACAATAATTCTGCGGAAAGAACTTGGCCATAGAGGCCTCAAAGAAGTCTCTCCAAGTCAACTGAGGAGACTCAGAAGGTCTGCAAGCTACCTGTGCCCTTCAACAAAGCTTAGTTGGTCCATCGAGATGATAGTTGGTATAACTTACTCCGTGAGTATCCAATAAACCAAGATGATGAAGCCTCTCCTCGCAAGTTGAAATGAAGTCAGAAGCATCCGGTGCAGAAGCACCAGAGAACCTTGACGGGGATAATCTCTGAAATTAGCCTAAAGCATTATGCTCTAACACTTTCATAACTTGGCAAGGAGCAAGAGGCTGAGCAACTATAGACACTAACAGAACCTGTGCATGAGGAGTCGTAGTAGCCGGCTGTGCTCTTTAACTCCAAACACCAAGGGCTTCTGCCAGAGTGGATGTCTGGTCCACATCAGAAGGCTGACCCCCAACTAGACCCAATAAATGAAGAAGTAAACCCCAGATATTTGACTAACTAGTTGGGGTTGGTGCTGATACAGATGCTGCTACTGGCCTTAGTGGCACCTGGGCTGCCTCATGGTCTATGGGCTGATGGTATGGAACTAACTCAAGCACAAACTCGCCCTCAAGAGCTCTAACTAGTGCCACTACTCATGCACGTCCTCGACCTCTACCTCTGTGACTACCCTGGACCAAAGCTGGAGTCAGGTGTGCTGGTGCCAAAGGCTCACCCTCATCTACTTCTGAAGATCTTGTATGAGCCATCTGCGAAAGAGTGAATGGAAAAAATGAGATTCGAGGAAACCATCTAGGATAAGACACAATATAGAAGTAAGAGAAGAGTCATGTTTCCTAAAATATCATTGTAGCATCTCGAAGGTAGATTATGAACATCTCAGCCCCAATCTGTAGGACTCTACTAGACATTGGCTCCTATACCAATGAAACTGGTGAACCTATGCTCTAATACCAAGCTATCACAACCCAATTTCTTAGGTCATGATGGCACCTATAACCCCCTTGTAGGTGAACCAATCCCCATAACCCAGAAAAGTTAGTAATAGGCTACACTCTAAGTATGCACGTATAAGAAGTGCAATAAGTGAAAGAAGTTAAATAAATCAAAGTGGAAGGAAATCCATCTAGATATATATACAAAAACTACATCATTCCACAACCTAGTATCAAAAGTACATGAGCCACTACTAAATATACAGAGTATAAGAGAGTGTGAAAGTAAGATATTCAAGTGCCTCTAAATATACAAAAGAGTCAACTGCCAAAACAAGATATATAGCTAATCCCCAGTCACCAAGAGCTCACCCTATATCTCAGATGCCAAAAAGCATTGCACGAGTCTTTGAGTCAATGGTAATAGCTCACACTAGGATCTGAACCCGAAAAATGTAGAAGTGTAGCATGAGCACCAATTGCAAAGCAATAGGTTCCTAGTAGGTGTCATAGGCTGACTGAGCATATATAAAATATAAAAGCAGTAAATAGCATATAAGAAAGAAAAGATCATAGAAGCAAACAAAGAAAGGCACTGGAAGCTAGAAACAGATAGAAGGCATGGAGAACACATGTATACTATGCTAGCCACAAAATATATATCTTAGAACATAGGTGAAAAGAGTAGAGAACGCACCAGGATCCTTGCAACAACAACACATACAGAATGCTTAACGAACAGGGCAGTATATTAGTAACCTCAATTAATAGGAGAGAAGGAAAAGCAACTAAACATAAGCATGATAATAACACCATCCACAAGATAAGGATTATTGTAAAGTAAACCAACAAGTAACTATAATATGAACAGGTAAAACTAATCCACCTATAATCCTAACGGGTAACCATATAGATGAGGAATACATACAAGTAAAAACAAATCCTCTGGCATCCCATACTACCAGAGCGTACACTCAACAAATAGCAAACAAGGTTGAAACTATGCAAATAATGTATCATATGATATGAAGTGCCAGTGGTACCGCATGCACCTCCTTTGAATCCCGTAAGACCATCAGGTAGGACCCATTAAAGGCTTCTCCCGTATACCCCCCTCTGGCACTCTCAGCTTGTAGCTCCTAGTCTGGTTTATCAAAGTCCATGGAGGTCTCCGAGACCATATAAAAACTCTTAATATCTCAATAAATGCGCCCAAAATACATCCGGATCTAAGATCAATGATAAAATCATGTCTAGCACTCCGACCCGTCGGAGTCTAGTTTATAAGATCTTGATTAGGGAGACTAATCAAAATCCAAATATGGAAATTAAATAAACAAAAGATATGTGGATTAAAGCCAATTAACCAAGTTTATGGGTAGCAAAGTACTTTATACATTCACCTCTTAATTGAACTTGTTCAACAAACAATAATCCCTCAATCAAACAAAGAGACAAACAAATGAATCCACAAATGGATGACTCTATGATTAACTAACCAAAGAAGTTAACAAGCAATCAAAGGAATCCGCCCCTAATCACTCAAATAACAATTAAGAATCCACCTAATAGAGTATTAGAAATTTACCTAATAGATTTCTATAACTAATTAGCTAATTGGGAAATCCACCCAATGACTACAAGCTAGAATAGAAACTACAAGCTTTCAAAGGCAACATTCAATACTCATCAATATATAAGGAATGTAAATTAATAAGGCATGTATTTATAGTGTTTTCCTTGTACAGTTAAAGGGCCAAAAGTGACCTTAGAAAACTTAAAACTCGGCTTATAATGGGCCATGTGCGGAGGCTGATGCCAAACCCACCAACCATTGTACCCAACGCACACTATGTGCAATGTTGCTGGTGAGAAATGCACCAAGCATTATGTGTGTCCCCCATTGGTTGCACTACTAAGGAGAATAGCTGGCAACCTCTTCTTCCCACGTGATCATCCATAAGTTATAGATCCTTGATCGACACTCCTCGATGGTTTACAAATCCTCTTTCTTCATGAATAGATCTTGTAAGGCTTGGATTTCCTTAGCTTTGCTCCTAGTGAATAGACTCATAGGGGTTGTACCAGTCGATATCATGTCATCCTACCCTTCTTGAAAAGGATTCATCCTTGAATCCATAGCTTCACCTACAACACAAGAAGATAGACCACTTACACTGGAAACATTATGAACATTATACTAACATGGTAGATAGATCTTGTAGTCATTATCGTTGATCCTTTCAAGCACTTTGTATGGGCCATTACCCTTTAGACTTAACTTTCCTTTGCTTTGAGTTGTGGGAATCATTCCTTCTGAAAATGAACCCAAACCCAATCATTGGGTTGAAAGATCACTTTCTTTATTCCATGATTTTATAGGAGCGCCACCTTGGTATTGTTCTTTTCTATTGCCTCCCTCACCTTTGTATGGATCTTTACCATACCCTTTTCCCTTAGCTTTGCATCTAAGCTCACAACAATATCACTAGACAAAGGGGTTAAGAATAATGGAATCAATGGGTTGAACCCATAACACACTTCGAATAGATTCATGCCAATAGAGGAGTAAAGAGACCGATTGTAAGAAAATTCAATCAAAGGTAAATGGTCCTCCCAGGAAGTCGGGGATCCTTTAATCATGCAACTAAGCATGCTCCCAAGAGTCCTATTGACTACTTTGGCTTGACCATTCATTTGAGGATAACATGAAGTAGAGAACATGAGTTTGGTACCAAGTGTACCACATAGACTCTTCCAAAAATGTCTAAGCAACTTGGGGTCTCTATCCCTAACAATAGTGCGAGGTACTCTATGCAATTTAAGCACATGAATCACAAACAAAGATGCAACATGAGATGCATCATCACATTTATGGCATGGAATAAAATGAGACATCTTAGAAAATCTATCCACTACCACAATGATACTATCATGCCCTCGTTTGGTTCTTGGAAGGCCCAACCTAAAATCTATAGAAATGTCCATCCAAGGACCAAGAGTGGTGGGAAGAGGTGTGTACATACCTTTGGGACGAGCCTTGGACTTGGGTTGTGTAATTCCCTGAACTTTCTAGCAGTATAAGACTAAGTGAATGTCAACAAAGGTATTTAAACTCGAGTTAGTATGGTGGTTGATGTGCCGCCATTTTACGGCACTTTCGACTCCTTTAAACTAAGAACAATCGTACGTTTTCAAGCAACCGTTGTCATTTTTGATGTTTTTATGTTATATTTGTAGGAAAGAGAGACAAACGTAGAAAAGGAAGGAACTACGATCAAAAGCTCTCCACTGCCTAAGAGTGACGGCCACCATGACGGTCCGTCACAGTGACCGTCAAGTAGAAGAGCATCACTGCCTAGGAGTGACGGCCACCATGATGGGTCGTCACCCATGTGACGGTCCATCACAGTGACCGTCAAGAGTTAGCTACAACACTGCTTTGGGGTGACGGCCTCCATGACGGTCCGTCAAGATGGTGACGGTCCGTCAAGATGGTGACGGTCCGTCACCCCAAGCCGTCAAGTTGAGACAGTCGGCGACACGGAATCCGAGCGTTTTTGGGTTTACTTCCTGGACTCCTATAAATACCCTATGTTAGGTTTATTTTATTATTATGCAAGTTTATTTGTCAAGCTTTTTAATATAGTTTTCCCAATAGTTTTAGGAGAGAATTGGAGAGCAAGAAACATGTTTTCCTTGTCTTGGAAATGCGTTCTTGATTTGTTCTTGAGTTGTTCTTGAGTTCTTGGTTTCTTGTTCTTGGAATACTTGAAGATTGTTTTCATTATATTGTAAGGATCTTTTCTCTCTATTATGATTATGACTTTCTTCTCTTCGTCTTCAAACATGATTAACTAAAACTCTCACAACTAGGGTTGTGGGAGCCATGGCAAAAGTAGCAATATAGATTCCGGGTAGCGTCGGGTTCAATATATATATTGTCACGTTGTTAATCATTCATTATGTCACGTTTTCTAGTGGTTGCAAACATTAGAACTTGCCTAGGTTTAATTTGCTTGATTAAAGAGATTAAAACCGGGAAACATGATTAACGACGAGGATTCGAGACTACTAACTCTCGTCTTATGATTAATGTTGTAACTAGATTAATCTACTTGATGTTTAGGATTGAAATCTAAAAGCACACCTTTTCAAGTTCAAGAGAATTGAAAAGTAAATTTGTCTATTTGGTTGAGAAACGTTTAGACGATACCATTAATTCAATCGCATCGTGACACACATATAGAAAGAACCCCGTTAAGCCTAGAATTGACTTTGTTACTAATGCCATGGTAAACACTTCCCTAGTTCTCTCTCTCCTATAGATTATCATTCATACGTTAAGTGTTTGTTTTGTTTACAAATATTGATCACAAAACCCCCTCCTATTTACCGGAAACTATTGACGACTAGTCACATACTTCACTAAAGGCTTAATCTTCACCATATTCTCTGTGGGATTCGACCCCAACCTTTGTTGGGTTCTATATTTGACTACGACCGCTTACGCTTCATTAATTTGAGGTGTAGTTTGGGCGTTATCAAAAAGTGGTGCCGTTGCCGGGGAATACGGTTGTAAATTAAGTCTGGTGTGTTTATTTGACTCTTAGTCATACTTTCCTGCTTTTACGTTTTTTTTGTTGTTTTTGTTTTTGATAGGGTACAAAGTTGTGCATGCCAAGTACCCGGTGCTTGGGTGAATCAACATTACCTTACGACCCCGAGCTTGCTAGAACGTTAAGGCGGAATATGGCCGCATAACTAGAGGCAGCAAGGATCGCTGCAGAACTGCAGGCCCAACAAAATTTGAATGCTGGGGGGCTGCAGGATGAGATCGCACGGAATGATGAGGATCTCGACTTAGATGGAGTTGGTGCTACGGGCGCAATTGCTCTTCCACCGCTAGCGCCCGGAGCCAAGTTCAACATCACTAGCACGATGATCCAGCTGTTGAACTTGAGAGGAGTGTTCCGAGGTGCCGCTGGGGATGATCCAAACCAGCATCTGATGAATTTCGTGGGCATCTGCAAGTCGTTTGAACTGCCGGGCGTGAGTTAGACAGTGATCCGGCTCAAGTTTTTTCCGTTGTCTCTGTCTGATGAGGCAGCGTTGTGGTTGACAGAGTTGACCCCCGACTCTATCGCAACTTGGGGAGAGTTGAGAGGAGCTTTCCTAGAAAGGTTATTTCCTCCCTCTCGGATGATACAGTTGAGGGACGAGATTAGCAACTTCAGGCAGCAACTGCACGAAGCACTGCACGAGACTTGGTTGCGATTCAAAAAGAAGATAACACAATGCCCGAACCATCAGTTGACCGATAACTTTTTGATGCAGACGTTCTACCGGGCACTGAATTCGGCTACCAAGACGACATTAGACAACGCAGCAGGTGGTGCATTCATGGGTCTTACCTTTGTTGAGGCCACAACTACTTTGGACAGGCTCACCAAAACCAACAGGGCCTGGCACACACGAGATTCAGAGGTTGCAGCTAGCACCTATACCGTTGGTATGTCAGCTGAGCAGCGCAGAAGAGACGAGGAGCGCGACCAAGACATGGCGCATCTGAAAACGCAGTTGGACCTACTGACCAAGCACTTTTTCTCAGGAGGTATGGAGAAGGTACAAGTTGTGGGTTCCCAAGGTATAGAGACTGAGGAGGCAAATTACTTGGGGGGTTTCCAGGCCAATGGCCAGGGAAACCAAGGTTGGAACTACCAGAGAGACAACCACTATGAGAAAGATGGTTATAGAGATTGCGATCAAGGAAACTGGAGGAATAACAATGATAGAGGTGGGTTGTATATACCACCTGGTAGTCGAGACAAAGCTAGCAACGAGGCAGGGATGTCCAAGCTAGAGAACATGATGGCGAAGATGCTGTTGTAGGTGGAATCGACTGACTCTGGGGTAAAGGAGATAAGGACTGAGTTATCAGCCATGAGTCAAGTAGTGGAGGCGCATTCCACCGCGATCAAGCAATTAGAGCAGCAAGTGGGACAGATCTCGGCATCTCTAAACCCAAGGAGGACGGGTACCTTGCCGAGCAACACCGTTCAAAATCCGAGAAAGGATGCGAGTTGTATGGCAATCTCGACAAGAAGTGGTAAAACGTTACCGGAATCATATCCGGTAATCCAGACTCAAGGTGATGTTGCAGATGATGAAGAGGCGGTAGAGGAGGACACTCCAAAGCCCACGGAGAAAAGCAAGGAAGCTGAAAAGCTTCCA
Source organism: Jaltomata sinuosa (assembly GCA_003996215.1). Classification (NCBI taxonomy): domain Eukaryota; kingdom Viridiplantae; phylum Streptophyta; class Magnoliopsida; order Solanales; family Solanaceae; genus Jaltomata; species Jaltomata sinuosa. Next base: position 451,787 of record QJPP01007537.1, read on the forward strand.
ACTATGATGCCTCGACCACCACCTCTTTTCCCACAGCGTTTGAAGAAGAAAGCTGACGATGGTAAGTTCCTGAACTTCCTGACCATGCTCAAGCAAGTATAAATAAACATCCCATTGTTGGAAGCGCTTGAACAAATGCCCAGTAAGCTTTGAACCAGAAGATAACCTTCACCACTGCAGCGCTATTTCATCAAGATCATTAGTGGAAAATAAGGAAGACCCAGGTGCGTTTACTGTCCCCTGCACTGTGGGGAAGCTCAACTTCGGGAAAGCCTTGTGTGATTTGGGTACTAGCATCAACTTGATGCCGCTAGCCGTCTATAAACAACTGGGTTTTGGAGCTCCTAAACCAACGTCCATAAGAGTGATGATGGCTGACCGTTCAGTAAAGCGACCTGTGGGAATATTGTCTGATGTGCTAGTAAAGATCGGTAAGCTTATATTCCCAGCTGACTTTGTGATCTTGGATTGCGAAGTGGATTTCGAAGTTCCCATAATCTTGGAACGACCACTGTTAGCCACAACAAGAGCATTGGTCGACATGGAGAGAAACGAGCTGACCTTCCGATTGAACAATGAAGTGGTCAAGTTCGATGTGTCCAAATTGATGAAGCAACCAAGTGACATGAGGGTGGTCGCGGTCATCAATGCTATTGAGGAAGTCCCTGCGGATGTGTATCCTGAGGAGAAGGGTTGTCTGGAAACCCAAGCTGTTATGAGAGTAAGGTCGTGATCGCAAGAGGAGAAGCAGGTAAAGGAAAGCGGTGAAAGATCAAGAAAACGAAAACACCACAAGAGAATCCGTAAAGAAAGAGTGAAGAAGTTGTCGCGACTAGCGATGGAGCCCAAAGAGGAAGCTGGAATGCCACACTCCATCGAGTTCTCTTGTTTTGGAGACCCTGGCGGTCTCCAACATCATTCCAGAATCTGAGTCATATCGACTTCACAGGTATTCCTTTATTCTCACAGTTTTTAGTTTTCATATGTATGCATTGGGGACAATGCATGAGTCTAAGTTGAGGGTGTGGGGAAACCTGTGAGTCACCACCGAGGGTTTTTGTTGCCGAGTTTTTTTCCCTCCGGTGTGCTATCTAGTAGAACCGGCATGTTTAGGTTGTTATTTTTTTTATTTTTTTAGTGTCTATAGCAAGCAATGGCGTTTTTCTTGTTTAAAAAGGAGCCCCTTTAAAAAAAATTCTGGTTTTGCACTTATGTTGAAACGATTGACTGTCTGGATCCTCGAATGTCATTGTGTGAGTATGCTTAAGCCGAGCGGTTGTTTGATAGTTGGTAGCGATATAGTTTCTTGGTGCCAAGAGCGTGTGAGATTATTGTTATAAATTCTTACTCTGTGCATGCATCTAGAACTTGCCCAGTCTATTTTGTTAAGTTCGAAGTTTGGTTGCTTAGGAAAGGATCACAGGCCCTTTTTGTGTGCATTCCACTTAACCTAAAAGACCGTCCAAATATAAATAACCCCTTTGATCCCTATTTGAGCCATAATTGATCTTATTCTTTCAATAACCTGTCACCGTTCCTGTATAACTTTGAATCCCTATTTTGGCCCTGGTCGTTCCTTGGACATCATGCACCTCAACGCAGGCAATCAGCCTAAGTTGAGGGTGGCTACTATAGAGGTAAACCCTGTTTTGGCCCTGGTCCTGCCATGGACATCGTGCACCTCAACGCAGGCAATCAGCCTAAGTTGAGGGTGGCTACTACAGAGGTGAATGATAAGAAAAAGAGGAGGGAGAAGATTGGTTGTGAATAGAATGAAAATTCGGGTGTGTGCCTAAGAAAAGAAAAATAAAAAGAATTGTCAAAATAAAGCGGCCGCACCTGTAGCTAGAGAGAAGGAAATAAAAAGGTGAATAAGGATGGACAAAGTAAAGTTATGTGGTAAGAAGACGTCGGTAGTTCCAAGGAGGGCTTAGTCACTAACCCCTAAATGTATCCTACCTACACCTGAAGCCTCATTACAAGCCAAAACAAGTCCTGTAGTGATCCTGAGCGGCTTTCTGAAGAACCAAAATAGAATAGTAAGGGCAAGCCTATGGTATCGCATGTGCATTGTTTGAAATCGTTTGTGAGTGTGAGCGCTTACCTAGTCCCAAATCTTGTGTGTGGGATTTCTTTGTGGTGAGATGTCTGTATTGTCTATTGATTGTTAGGATAGCTGCGCGTGTGTATGCATAATATTCTATCATATCGGAATGACATGTTTGGATCCTTGCAAGTTAGTGTTTCATACATTTGTGTGCTACGAGGGAGCTTGAATTAATGTTGAATGACCATGAGTTGCTAAAGACACGAGTTTGTTGCTTAGTTGAGTCGTCGTGTTATTTTTTTGTGTCATGTTGCTTGAGGACAAGCGAACGTCTTAAGTTGAGGGTGTTGATGTGCTGCCATTTTACGGCACTTTCGACTCCTTTAAACTAAGAACAATCGTACGTTTTCAAGCAACCGTTGTCATTTTTGATGTTTTTATGTTATATTTGTAGGAAAGGGAGACAAACGTAGAAAAGGAAGGAACTACGATCAAAAGCTCGCCACTGCCTAAGAGTGACGGCCACCATGATGGGCTGTCACACACATGACGGTCCGTCACAGTGACCGTCAAGTAGAAGAGCATCACTGCCTAGGAGTGACGTCCACCATGACGGGTCGTCACCCATGTGACGGTCCATCACAGTGACCGTCAAGAGTTAGCTGCAACACTGCCTTGGGGTGACGGCCTCCATGACGGTCTGTCAAGATGGTGACGGTCCGTCACCCCAAGCCGTCAAGTTGAGACAGTCGGCGACACGGAATCCGAGCTTTTTTGAGTTTACTTCCTGGACTCCTATAAATACCATATGTTAGGTTTATTTTATTATTATGCAAGTTTATTTGTCAAGCTTTTTAATATAGTTTTCCCAATAGTTTTAGGAGAGAATTGGAGAGCAAGAAACACGTTTTCCTTGTCTTGGAAACGCGTTCTTGATTTGTTCTTGAGTTATTCTTGAGTTCTTGGTTTCTTGATCTTGGAATACTTGAAGATTGTTTCCATTATATTGTAAGGATCTTTTCTCTCTATTATGATTATGACTTTCTTCTCTTCTTCTTCAAACATGATTAACTAAAACTCTCACAACTAGGGTTGTGGGAGCCATGGCAAAAGTAGCAATATAGATTCCGGGTAGCGTCGGGTTTAATATATATATTGTCACGTTGTTAATCATTCATTATGTCACGTTTTCTAGTGGTTGAAAACATTAGAACTTGCCTAGGTTTAATTTGCTTGAGTAAAGAGATTAAAACCGGGAAACTTGATTAACGACGAGGATTCGAGACTACTAACTCTCGTCTTATGATTAATGCTGTAACTAGATTAATCTACTTGATGTTTAGGATTGAAATCTAAAAGCACACCTTTTCAAGTTAGAGAGAATTGAAAAGTAAATTTGTCTATTTGGTTGAGAAACGTTTAGACGATACCATTAATTCAATCGCATCGTGACACGCATATAGAAAGAACCCCGTTAAGCCTAGAATCGACTTTGTTACTAACGCCGTGGTAAACACTTCCCTAGTTCTCTCTCTCCTATTGATTATCATTCATACGTTAAGTGTTTGTTTTGTTTACAAATATTGATCACAAACCCCCCCCCATATTTACCGGAAACTATTGACGACTAGTCACATACTTCACTAAAGGCTTAATCTTCACCATATTCTCTGTGGGATTCGACCCCAACCTTTGTTGTGTTCTATATTTGACTACGACCGCTTACGCTTCGTTAATTTGAGGTGTAGTTTGGGCGTTATCAGTGGTATTCGAGCTAAAAGTTTAAAGTGAAGTGTTCAGTTAAAGTAAAGGGATTATAATTTGGAAAATGGAATAAGATAAGTGCGGTGCTTTCTTGACTTAATTAAGCTAGTAAGTGACAAGTAGGTGCATCACCTACTTAATATAAAAGGACCAAGTAGGTGCATCACCTACTTAGACTAATGGGACAATTTGTAGCCCATATTAAGTGAAAGAAAAGGATTCGGAAAATAAGAAGAATGGCAGCCCAAGGCCCAATCTGTAAAAGCCTACAAAGAAGAAATTAGAATGGCTAAGTAGGTGCATCACCTACTTAGCAATGTGTGGAACAAATTAAAGACAAAAGATGGATGCAAATGAGGACAGAGAGGTGGCAAAGAGAGGGCCTATTAAGGCTAAAAGTCTAATACAAATCTCTTAGTTTCTCTCATCCAAATTTTAAGTCAATCAAGGTCACATCTCTCTCTATCAATATGAAATAGCCGCCCTAAAATTCTCTCTAGGGTTCTTGAAGAATCCTCCTCTTTTCTTGATAAGGTAAGTAAGTAATTCATGGATTTCACTTGATTCGACCATCGAAAGTTATGGGAATTATGTTCTTTATGTCTAAATTATTGAGCAGACCTCTCCAAGATTTGCACTGACTTTTCTCTTTCAATTCTAAGAGAATTATTTTCTTCTTTGGTTCAATCTTGAAGGAAAGTCAAAAGTATTGACGAATCCAAGTTAAGCGAATAAATTTCCAGATATTGAGGTAAGGTTACTGCCCAGTTTTTCCCTCCTTATGTGTGACTTTGGGAGAAGCATTATAGATGTGTTATTACTAAGAACTCACGGGATGGTGATTAGAAGCCATGACTTCAATATTTTCTTATTGTGTTGAAGAACTTTGGGACTGCTTATAGGGTTGTTTTACATGTAATATTGTTGGGGCGGCTTGGATGATCAAGGAAAGGCTGCACAAAGTGGATAAGGACGATGTGGTGATACACCAAGTGTTTGAGTATTATACAGGCTTACTGCCCGTTAAGTGTTTGGCTACTATTTCAAAAGGCCTACATTATGATTAGCTGCTAATATTACCTTCATTACATACTTATATTGTAGATTAATACCTTAAAGGAAAGGTTGAACTATTGTAAGCATATTGGTCAGAAGTTAAGGTATGTAAGGCTAAAACCCTCTTTCACTACTAAGGCATGAACCCTTGTGACATATTTATCTTATATGAGTCAATAAGACCCTAGATTACACATGTTAAGAGTGTTCACGTGTTGGATACACATTTTGTCCATATACTACCATATTGCTTCAATTTTCTATTTGATCATATAACTTTATTGGATCATATGTTTACAAGTTCCTTTCATTGGATATCCCTTCCATCGTGTTAGGCTTGAATTCTACCTCACAGAACCCTTACTTGCTCCACTCTACAATTTATATGCTCTTACTTGGTATGTGAACTTATCCCTAATTTGAATCTTCCCATGTGCCTCATTAGTTCCCATATTCATGTACTCTTTCAGTTGATATCCTCTACAAAGTATTTAGTTATCGTATCATTTAATATATCTTTATCTCTTTGTTTTAGGAGTTATGTGACTTTAGTTGATATGCACATATGCTTCCACTTGAAATGTCTTAAGTGTTCATTGTGTCATTACTACAGCAAGATCCATGATTTCTTCTCTAAGTTAAATGAGGTTTATTGTGTCATATAAGTTCCCAAGTATTACATTGATGTTACATTTCTTCTCTATGTCATTGTTACTTTCTTATGTGCATATTCACATGTCTTCTACTACTGGTCCATGGTTCCAAAGCTCAATAATGGTTGTGACCACCAAAATAACAATCTCAAAGATTAAAGAAACTACGTAAAGAAATCTGTATATTTATGGGTGGTATCCCAGGGGTAAAAGCCTAGCATGGGTCAATCCTAATTTATATATTTATGATGAAAGCATCCCAGGGGTTAAATACCTAGCATGGGTCATCCTCTTCTACCACTAATCAGTTGGTCATTTGTATCACATTCCTTATAAAGATTATAATGAAAAGAAGAGTAAAGAAAAGAATGTAATGTACATGATTCCACAAGTGCAAGCCAAGGTGGTCTTTTATTATTGTCTACATATTTGTTCAGAGTAAAAAATGTAAGGCATAGTTGCCCAAATGTATAATGTATCATTTGACCGCATGATAATGAACAATCATAAGACACTGGAAAAATGATTACAGAGTGTAAATGCATGACTTAGAGTTTCATAAGATACTATCAGCAAAAGTATATCTCAGTTGAGCACATTATTGATTCTTTCTCTTGTGCTATTTACTTGTTACTTGTTATTTTGTCTGCTTTACATACCAGTACATGTTGTATATGTACTGATGTCCCTATAATTGAGGGGCAGTGCATTTTATTCAAATGCAGGACAGGTACACAACATAGCAGGCATCCTCATTAGGCATCTTTTGTATATTTAGCTGAGCATTTGGTGAGCTTCACTCTTATCTGGAGCTAGTATGTGTCGAGTACTCTTTTGGTTGTACTTATAATTATAGTTTGGGTATGTTGGGGCCCTGTCCCGACCATTTGATAGTTGTACAATCATAGATTTTATTAGAGGCTTCATAGACATTGTAAAACTATCATATGTATTTATAGTTTTTTTTGCCATTTGTATTAGCATGCCAGTTGGCCAGTATTGTATATATAGTTTCTTCTTAGCAATTCTATTTTCATAGTGGTTCATCTGCTCATCGTAGGTCATTTCTATACCATGTAAACATATGGTAATTGTCTGCCTCACTCAAGCTTGGGGCGTGACAAATTTGGTATCATGGCACTAGGTTCAAGTGTCCCAGGGAGTCTATGAAGCCGTGTCTAGTAGAGCCTTACTTATGAATGTGTTGCGCACCACATTTATAATTAGAGGGCTTCTTGGACTTTGAGGAAATGTGACCTTCTTTCATAATCCAAATTGTGTGATAGAGCTAAGTTATAAGAAGTATATTCCTACTCATACTCTGATCGTCATTCAGATTTTGCCTACCAGAGAAAAGGCCAGAAGTTGCCAAAAGTGTAGCACTAGTACTGCTCAAAAGACAGACTTTAGATAAAGGTATCAAGTTATCAAAATGGAGACTAGGGATTATGAGAGCTCATTTAGTTTGACCCTCATTGTATTTCTACACAAGTTCTCACATAAGGAAGGTTTGTAGAGGTTTATGTATTACCTTACATCTATAACTGCATTTGCACAATTTGTATCACCCTTTGGTTTATCTAAATAGGATATGAGAGAGTATATCCATATGCGCTCACATAATAAATGACTGCCTATTTCCAGTGAAAGGGCTGCGACACATCCCAATACATCTTCTTAGGACAATACAACCAGTTCCTAAATTTGGGATTTCCTTCACATGACTCCTCCGGTGGTTGTAGAATATGATCCTATGGAGGACATTTAGTACTTCATTAGTAATATACACATAACCTTCAGGGCTACATATATGTTGGAAATAGAAGTTGTTTAACTAGCTTGTATCAGCTGAAAGATGTGGCAATACAATGGTCTGATAGGTGAATGTACCATAATAGTATTGGCTAAAGATATCTCTAGTTGGTTGATATGGCCAAGATGTTTACTGGATATGTTCATGGTTGGCTTTTCAAGACATGACCACCCCAAAGCGATAATAATATGTGATCCCTTTTGAGGTTAGAAGACTTGAGGATAGGTGTTTTAATTATTTTATATAAAAGTATACATATTATAGTGCCCTCATATGATCTATGTTTTGGTTATAGATGTAATGACCCTTCCGGTCATTTACACATTTTTGCCTTTCTTGTACAATTAGAGCTTACTTGTAGCGGCCCAAGTCATTTATGGCTCGTGGGGACCGGTAGTTCGGTGCCCGAGCCGTTTGTTTGGTTTGTATGGCCGTTCCTTATTTTAGAGCTTCAACTTTGGAAATCATTGACTTCCGTCAACATTCTTGGTAATATCAAAGAATTAAACCAAGGTTCTAGGTCAAAGGAATTCCTTACTCGAAAGTTCGAGTTACAGAATTGCCTTGTGTAACACCTCGCCCGTTTGGAAGGTTTATAGTAACCCGTGCCTTTGGGTAAGACTAATAGTGTCTAATATACTAAGAAGGATGTGTTATGAGGTATTGTAATGGAAAAATGGTCGTATGATAAGTTTTGAAGTCAAGCAAGTTGGGAAACAAAAGTCGGAAAAAGTTATTGTAAATTCCTTTAAGGAATTCTCTTCAAATTTGGGTTTAATGTCATGGGGTGTTTCTACCTATATATAAAGAGTTTGTGGTCCCCCAATATACCAAATCGAAGTTCTACGAGTCTAGTTTACAATGCACTAAACCGCTCATCCATACGACTTCAGAATAGAGAGATATTCACATTTTCGTAAGACTGCGCATGCAGACACGTCAAGGTAGGGCCTACATCCTAAGTCGGTTCAGCTTATAAAAGCTGATTTCTCTTCGTTTTAACTCATTTTTTCACCCAAAATTCTTAGAAAATCAGAGGGAGAGTTCATAAATAATCCATGGACTTTGATCTTTTCAATTCGGAAGTTTAACGAAAGTTGCTCTACGTCACGAGCTCATCATTTTGGTGTAGTTTGTCCCGTTGATTTCATGGCGTATCTTCATGGGCGTTGATGCAAAGAATTAGCAGGTGTTTTCTGAGTATTTGGAAGTAGCTATGGAGTTATTTTTGTGAGGTATGGATCCCGTATACTTATCTATTTGTTGGATCAAGATTTTAAGATTCTAGTTATGAAAAGTTGTTGTTGCCGATATCTTGTAGTAGTTTCTTGTTGATTTTGGATCTGTTTGTTGTTCCTGCAAGGAGGCAGGTTGTTAATCTTGGGATATTGAATATTTTTGTCAAGGAAATCTCTCCCCTACGACCCTCTTTCGTTATTGTATGTTCTAGTATTGTTTTATGGATTTCTTAGCCCCGAAGTGGTATTTTGGATTTGTGGCTTTGGACAGCCCCTTTATCTTGTTATGTTGGGTTATTGTTGTGGTGTTCTGGTTATGGTAAGGTTCTGGAGGGATTGGGAAATTGTGCGATTCTCTTTGGGATCACATACGATAGTGATTGGATTGGACAAACGTGAAGTATGCCTTGAAATAGTGCCTCGGGAGCTCGTCGCTCTTTGGACATGTGGTTAACATATTGTTGTTGGATTTAGATGCCATTTGTTATTGTTATTGGCCTCATTTTTATGCTTTGGAGTTGTCTGGTCACGAGTGTGACATTAACACCTTATCAATTGGCTATGGCTCGTTCTTGCAGCCTTATCGATTCTAGCAATTATTCCATTACCTTGGTTGGTCAGGCTTCATAAAGACGCCTTTGGGGCTTTAGTTGAAAGTATTTGTTTTTGTGTGATTCAGAGCTTCCTGGAGCTGTTCGAGTCTGGACGATGCCGTTCCCGCAGCTAGTCATCGGATGACAGGTAGGTTTTGGTTTTCCCTATCTAGACTCTGCGTATATAGGCTATAACTACATTAATTAGCATCCTTGGATGGGTTGTTATAGGTTGGTACCCCAGACCTTGTCCGCCTTTCGTTCGTCTATTTCATACGTTGTTTGTAGTATTCGCGTAGTAATGTATATTACCTTTGTGGTCCTGTGTGGCCTTGTATTGACTATGGAACATAGATGGTGGGCTATTTGGGAATGTACGTGAGTCCCGGACATAGAGATTATACTTTTAGGCTGGTTATGTCTACTGAGTAGCTATTGGGCTTGTGCAGGGCTGATAGGAATTGTTGTAAGCCGTTGGGCTACTTATATATTTGTGTGCGAGCATATGACCCATGAAAAAGGTTTTCCCCCACATGTTTTACTACAGTTTTGGTTGTGAGCCACTACCGACAGTTTTCCTAAATTTGCATGGCCCTGGGGGGGTCGTTTTTGGTATTGTTGATGATAGAAAAGGGGATTTTTGGATGTTTTCGCACTAATTTTATTACTGGTATTAGTCTCTGTGGGGCAGAGCACCAGACTTGATTTTATTACTGATACTAGTCTCTGCGGGGCAGAGCACCAGACTTGATTTTATTACTGATACTAGTCTCTACAGGGCGGAGCATTAGACTTGATTTACTACAGTTTTAGACCCGGTTACGCCCGGGCACCCTTGGAGGGGTTTTTTAGGCATTTTATACTCTTTAGTCCTGGACAGGGTCTGGGCATGCATACTTGAGACTGGGTCTCTATCTTGATCCCGGACTTGCTTCCGGATGACATGTCTTGATACTGAGTTTTAGTATGGGGTCAGGGACCCCCATGGACCTTGTCACCCTGGGCCTGGGGCTTTGAGATGCGTGCGCCGGAAGGAAGGGTATACGGTGGAGTAGAGTTATACAGGCTGAGTCCTTCCATGGAACCTGCCTGCTGGGCCCGATTGGCACCGGAGGAGGTACATACAGAGGTTCTATTTCATATCATATCATATCATGCATTGGATTCCACCCTTGTTGCTGTGTGTTCAGTGTACACTCCGGTAGTATGGGATGCCGGAGGGTTTGCTTTCACTTGATTGTGTTCCTCGGTTGTATGGGCGGCCGTTGGGACTGTAGGTAGACTATATTTACTCCTGTCTTTATTTAGAGCTTGTCTTGGCACCCGGTTCTTGAAATATTAGTGATGGCTAGCCTGTTGAGGCTTTGGTTGTGGGATTTTTTATTATTGAGAGGGCTTTGGAGTCCTATCTTATTGAGGAACTTTTGTGTGGCCTTCTGAGCAGAGTGTGAGAATCTGGTTCTATTCTTGTGGGAAGCTGAGTGGTATCTCTCGGTTATTGTGGCCTAGTTATTTCATCCTAAGGTTGTACTTGTGAGGTGATTCCCTGGTTATGCTATCATATGATTGGATTGGTGATTGGTGTTATGATTTCCTTATACTGGTTGATTCCATTTTGAGTATGTTATACTACTCTCCGTCTTTTCCTTCCACTTGAGGTTACCGGTATACCGCCATTTTCTCAACTCTCTCTCTACTTACTTATATTGTTGTGCAAGGACTCCAGGTGCGTTCTCCTTTCCTTCACCTGTGATTCTGTGTAATTGTATCTCTGTGCTAGCATATGTTACTTGAAGCTCTTGGTTATGGATGATCTGTGCTAGCTCCTTGTGCCTTGCTTATGGCTTCAGTGACTGCTTTCTTGCTATCTGTTACTTACTGCTTTTATATCTTATATGCGCTCAGTCGGCCTATGATACCTACTGAGTACCCGTGGTTTTGGTACTCATACTACACTTCTGCACTTTTTTGTGCAGATATTAGCTGAGCTATCGCCGTTGATCACGTTGGAGACTCGTGCAGCTTTTGGATCTTTGAGACTAGGGTGAGCGCCTGACGGTCGGGGCTTGTCTACATCTCATCTGTTGTACTGTTGCTCCTTGTACTTTCGGAGGCAATTTATGTTGTATTTTGTTACTTCTAGCACTTGTATCCTATTAGAAGCTTATGTACTATTGATACCAAGTCTTGGGGTTGGTGTAGTTTCCTTTATGTATTTATATTTGAGTTTTGCTTTCACTTATTTCTGCTTGCTGGTGCGTTTTTGTTAGGTAGTAGCCCATTACTAACCGTTCTGGGCTACGGGAATTGGTTCTCCTACTGGGGGATTGTAGGTGCCATCATTACTTGAGAAATCGGGTCGTGACAATAGAGGAGTATTTGAATAATGATTAAGGTTGAAAAATGTTGAGAGGTTAGACATAAATTATGATTTGTTAGAATATTCTAACAAGAGAAAGGTGTAATGCCAGTTAATCACTAGCAAGAGAGTATTTGGTTACATATGAAATAAAGTAGAATTATATTTGAATACCAAAGAATGAGTGTGTACATAGACTAGAACTCCCAGCTAGAGAAATTTGGGTGAGTACAGTCCTCTAGTAGTAACAAGGCGACATATATGAGTATTAAAAGATTCTACAGTAAGGTCACATAGATTGTGCCGTTATTATAGGAATGCTTATTAAGTGTGTGGCATAAGAAGAGATATTGACTCTCCAACCTTAACCAATTGCAAAGACGCACCGAAAAAAAAAAGTGTTCCGGAAGAACTTTTTTAACTTTTGTTAGACAGAGAAATCATTTTAGTATCAATGTGAATTCTGGTACCAAATCTCAATAGCCACAATAACAGAAAGAGCAATCAAAAAATCACTTTGATAGAAGATACATTGACTCGTGTGGTACCCTAGGATGTACCTGTATTATTTGTACAAAATAAAGATGGTTCATTATGCATATGTCTGGAGTTAGATGAATAAAGCTACTACAAGGTTCCTTTGATGTATGTATTCCCACAGCAAAGCAATCATATCTCAACTAAAGGTGAGGATAGTTGATCATATACCAGTTGTTGTTATTAGTTCCCTTACATGGAAAAGGGTCGAAGCACCCTCACTTGTTATGCCATTATGGCAAATCTATTAGCATGGACAGATTTAACTTATTAAGCCCAAAGTTGTTAAACGTCATGTTCTACAAAATCAAGAGATGAGTTTGCATGTAGACATTATGTAATTAGCAACGTGTAAAAGATCATTAGTTATAGTGCCCTCAAGATTCATTTGTTCATTTGTTTATTTGAACCTTAATAAGGTATCAGACATCAAGTGTAATGATGTATCACCAGCCAGTAAGAGAGGCATAGTTAGCCTCGATCCCCTAATACTACATAAGATTTTATAGGGGGTTTCTCCTCTATCCTTGTCCCAATGTTTAGATATGCTCAAAAAGTGGCCCAGTTCTAATGGTTGGAACACCTGTGAAAAACAATTCTCAAGAGCTAAAAGACAACATGGAAAATAAAATCCATATTCTTTGAAAAGCACTAGCAGAACTATCACACTCGTGATTTAGAACTAGAGGCAGCATGCTTGCACATAAGATATGGCAGGGTGTATATATGGTATGTCTCATATTTTTCAGAGTCACTGGTTTCTTATATAATTATATGTGCTACATGCGTCATAGCTCATTTGTTGGTATGTCATCTGCACTTTGTGTGGATTATTTGCTCACATGTTACATACATGATAGAACACTTACATATAGGTGTTATACATTTTATAGAACCCCCATTTATATACTATATATTTCACAGGACCTAGGCCTATATAATATATGTTTGACCAGTTACTTACCACAGATCACTTGTTTACATGTTATATGCTATATAGACGTTTTGCCTATATGTTACATGCTTCATAAATTACTTGCTTAAGTATTATAAGCCCCATAGTTCATTTTGCACGTGTCATATGCTCACTTGCTCATATTTCATATATATTTGTTCATGTGTTAGTCCACTTATCCATGTGATATGGTCCCCTACTCATTTGATTCATGTTTCATGGTTCACTTTCTTTTATTACTACATGTCTTATAGTCAACTTGCTTATAAGTTATAAATGTTTTTGTAGCTTTAGCACTCACATGTTATGTGTTTTATCTTCCATTTGCTTAACCTGTTCTACAACCCACTTGCACACGTACTATATTTTTTTATACTTCATCTGCCCCACATGCTACGTGTCTTATAGTTCATTTTCTCACATGCTACATTATAGTTCATATGCACATATGATACACGCTTTCATTGATCACATATTTTTATAGCTCAATTGTCCATATTTCATATGTCTATTAGGTTCACATGTTCATATATTGAGTTTCCTTTTGTGCTAATTATCTACTTATGTGTCATGGACCCTATGTGACCTATTTATTCATATGTTATCTTCCCCTCTGTGCTTTGTGACTTAGATATTAAATATGTTGGGATAAAGTTCCCCCATATCATGGTGAATCAAGGAATTTACCAGAAGATGTTGGGCACATATGAGAATTTTAAAACAACCTCCCCATAGACAGATGGCTAACCAGGGTTCCCTTCAGGTGTGTGGCACAAGATTAGAATTTCACATTTTTAACCATGTGTTCTTACAAGTTTCACCTATAAAAGGCAGCATGAGATTTTCTGGAAAGAAAGGAAAGTTGAGCCCTTGATAAAAAGCTAGGAGGCCTATGATTTCATGTGTCATTCTACAGAAATTTAGGGGAGATCCATTCTTTATTGTGCCCTCCTTATATGATTCTAAGTTTAACTAGCATTTGTTTATTTGATATCTCACTCACATGTTATGTATTCCACTTGTGTAGGCAATAAAACGAGGTAAGCTATGCTATACTGAAATAGCCTTCATTCAATTACATGGCCACGAAAGGATCCTTATTTTTCATATGCTCATTTCATGTGTTATATCAGTTGAGACACCATGTGAGGCTTATCAATATATGTTTCTGGTTACCTGACATGTTTTGTATTGTCTCGTTCACAAAGTAAACTCTGCAAAAAAAAATTGGGATAAAATCAAGAGTTAATCTTGTTTTAAGCTACACCTCTCATTCGAGGACGCATAATCCTAAGGAGGGGGATGATGTATGACCTGAACTTTCTAGCAGTATAAGACTAAGTGAATGTAGACAAAGGTATTTAAACTCAAGTAAGGTGGTATTCGAGCTAAAAGTTTAAAGTGAAGTGTTAAGTTAAAATAAAGGGATTACGATTTGGAAAATGGAATAAAATAAGTGAGGTGCGTGCTTGACTTAATTAAGCTAGTAGGTGATAAGTAGGTGCATCACCTACTTAAGCCAAAAGGACCAAGTAGGTGCATCACCTACTTAGACTAATGGGCCAATTTGTAGCCCATATTATGTGAAAGAAAAGGATTTGGAAAATAAGAAGAATGGTAGCCCAAGGCCTAATATATCAAAGCCCACAAAGAAGAAATTAGAATTGCTAAGTAGGTGCATCACCTACTTAGAAATATGTGGCCCAAATTAAAGACAAATGGTGGATTGAAATTAGGATAAGAGAGGTGGCAAAGAGAGGGCCTATTAAGGGAAAAAATCTTATACAAATCTCTTATTTCTCTCATCTAAATTTTAGGTCAATCAAGGTCACATCTCTCTCTCTCAAGATGAAACAGCCGCCCTAAAATTCTCTCTAGGGTTCTTGGAGAATCCTCCTCTTTTCTTGTTAAGGTAAGTAAGTAATTCATAGATTTCACTTGATTCTACCATGGAAAGTTATGGGGATTATGTTCTTTATATTTAAATTGTTAAGCAGACCTCTCCAAGCTTTGCAGTCCCATTTCTCTTTCAATTCTAAGAGATTTATTTTCTTTTTTGGTTCAATATTTAAGGAAAGTCAAGAGTATTTAAGAATCCAAGTTAAGAGAATAAATTTCTAGATATTGAGGTAAGGTTACTGCCCATTTTGTCCCTCCTTATGTGTGACTTTTGATGAAGAATTATAGATGTGTTATTACTAAGAACTCATGGGATAGTGACTCGAGATTTTCTTATTGTGTTGAAGAATTTTGGTACTTCTTATAGGGTTGTTTTATAGGTAATATTGTTAGGGCAGTTTGGATGATCAAGGAAAGGCTGCACAAAGCGAATAAGGAGGATGTGGTGATACACCAAGTGTTTGAGTATTATAAAGGCTTACTGCCCATCAAGTGTTTGAGTATTATAAAGGCTTACTGCCCATCAAGTGTTTTGCTACTATTTTAAAAGGCCTAGATTGTGATTAGATGCTAATATTATCTTCATTACATACTTATATTGTAGATTAATACCTTAAAGGAAAGGTTGAACTGTTGTAGTCACTTTGGTCGGAAGCTAAGGTATGTAAGGCTAAAACACGCTTTTGCTGCTAAAGCAAGAAGCATTGTGACATGTTTCTCTTATATGAGTCAATAAGACCCTAGATTACACATGTTAAGAGTGTTCACATGTTGGATACACATTCTGTCTGTATACTGCCATATTGCTTCAATTGTCTATTTGATCATATAAATTTATTAGATCACATGTTTACATGTTCCTTTCATTGGATATCCCTTCAATCTTATTAAGCTAGAATGCTACCTCGCAGCACCCTTACTTGCTACATTATACAGTTTATATGACCTTACTTGGTATGTGCACTTGTCCCTAATTTGAATCTTCCCATGTGCCTCATTAGTTCCCAAATTCATGTACTCTTTCAGTTGATATCCTCTACAAAGTATTTAGCTATCGTATCATTTATTAGATACTTATATCTTTGTTTGAGGAGTTATGTGACTTTAATTGACATGCACATATGCTTCCACTTAAAATGTCTTAAGTGTTCTTTGTGTCATTACTACAGCAAGCTCCATGATTTCGTCTCTAAGTTAAATAAGGTTCATTGTGTCATATAAGTTCCCAAGTATTACATTGATGTCACATTTTCTCTCTATGTCATTGTTACTGCCTTACATGCATATTCAAATGTTTTTTACTACTGGTCCATGGTTCCAAAGCTTAATAATGATTGTGACCACCAAAATAACAATCTCAAAGATTAAAGAAACTACGTGAAGCAATTTGTATATTTATGGGTTGTATCCCAGGGGTAAAAGCCTAGGATGGGTCAATCCCAATTTATGTATTTATGGGTGGTATACCAAGGGCGAAAGCCTAGCATGGGTCGATCCCAATTTGTATATTTATGAGGACATCATCCCAGGGGTTAAATACCTAGCATGGGTCATCCTCTTCTACCACTGATCAGTTTGTCATTTGTATCACATTCCTTACAAAGATTACAAAGAAAAGAAGAGTAAAGAAATGAATGTAATGTAGATGATTCCACAAGTGCAAGCAAAGATGGTCTTTTATTATTGTCTACACATTTGTTCACAGTAAATGATGTAAAGCATAGTAGCCCAAATGTATAACGTATCATTTGAGCACATGATAATGAATAATCATAAGACACTGGAAAAATGATTACAGAGTGTAAATGCATGACATAGAGTTTCATAAGATACTCTCAGCAAAAGTATATCTCAGTTGAGCATATTATTGTTTCTTTCTCTTGTGTTATTTATTTGTTACTTGTTATGCTGTCTGCTTTACACACCAGTACATGTTGCATATGTACTGACGTCCCTAGGATTGGGGGGCACTGCATTTTTTTCAAATGCAGGATAGGTACACAACATAGCAGGCATCCTCATTAGGCATCTTTTGTATATTCAGCAGAGCATTTGGTGAGCTTCGCTCTTGTCTGGAGCTATTATGTGTCGAGTACTCTTTTGGTTATACTTATAATTATAGTTTGGTCATGTTGAGGCCCTGTCTCGACCATTTGATAGTTGTACAATCACAGATTCTAATAGAGGCTTCATAGACATTGTAAAGTTGTCATATGTATTTATAGTTTTATTTTCCATTTGTATCATCGTGTCAGTTGGCCAGTATTGTATATATAGTTTCTTCTTAGCAATTCTATTTGAATAGTGGTTCATCTGCTTATCTTAGGTCATTTCTATTGCATGCAAACATATGGTACTTGTCTTCCTCACCCAAGCTTGGGGTGAGACAGATTGCTTGCACTCGAGGCATTCTCCATATGGCTTCTCCACATCATGCTTTGTCACGAGGCTACCCCCTAGATGTAACACGGGACTTGGGATCACAAGTGCCCCAAGCTAACCCCTTGGTCATAGTATTCTTAAGCATAACAAAGATAAGCGGAAGCATAATAGATAAATCTGAAATCACATAAATAGGTAATGAATTCAAATAAGATACACAATTGGAAAGGAGACTCAAACATTGTCTATGTCTGAAAAGCCTCTACATGACAGAAGGAGATGCTAGTACAAGACTCTAGCTAACTCAAAGTACGGAGATAAGAAATCAACATAACTAAAACATATCTAGTCCTCGACCTAAGAGGACTCACCAATAGCTGACAGAAAAGTGGCCTGGAAGCTAGCCACGTGTCTGGAAATGAACACCTAAATCTGCATCATCAAAGGATAAAGCGCAAGATATGCGTCAGTACTATAGGATGTACCGAGTATGTGAGATATGCATAGGTCATGCTAAAAATATACTTGAAAGCGTGTTTAAAAGCTGAGATCATGCATAATTTATGATAAAACATGCTTGAATTATACTTGAAGCTGAAATCATATGGTAATAGTAAATTTTGTAATGTAATGACTCAATGCAATATCATAAGCTAAAAACATAATCATAAGTAGTAAGTCTAAAATCTTAAAGCAAAGAGTTAATACATTTTTAAACTTGAAACAGTTTCTGTGGGAGGTTCTCTAACCGACATAGACTATGTGAGCTACATGAAATCCGATGTATACGCCCAATCGAGAGGACCCAATATAATTTGCAAGGGTATAAAGGCATGACTATGGCATGATCACTAAAAACTGATGCCCAACAGAG
This sequence comes from Jaltomata sinuosa, assembly GCA_003996215.1. NCBI lineage: Eukaryota > Viridiplantae > Streptophyta > Magnoliopsida > Solanales > Solanaceae > Jaltomata > Jaltomata sinuosa. The sequence continues at coordinate 469,957 of QJPP01007537.1, forward strand.
GGGACTTGCAAACCTACAGAGACACTTAGTTCTAGGACTAAGGGTACTCTCACCCGGTCAAACTCGGTGCTAAATACTACTCCCAAAACATATACATGTAGCTCATATAATACTGAGGCATATCTGATGCAAAAACTTTCATAACTGGTGTCATATCTAATGTCAAAACAATGCATAACTGGTGACATATCTGATGTCAAAACTGTTCATAACTGGTGACATATCTGATGTCAAAACTATTCATAACTTGTGACATATCTGATGTCAAAATTGTTTATAAACTGGTGACATATCTGATGTCAATACTGTTTGAAAAGCAATAGGACATATCCTATTTCATGCAAGTCAAAATCATACATCTAAAGAATTTGCATAGCCATAACTCAATATATACTTTTCCTTTCTAAATTCATACTTGAATAGGTGGGCATGCAATTTCATAAAATACATAAGGACATGTTATCTAAACATGTAAACTTTCACTTAAAATCATGTTATTCAATGGAATTATGCTAGAAGCCAACTTTAATACGTGGGCTTTTGAGACCAATTAAGGAATCTTAATAAAATCATAGATAAACCATAAGAAACCATTAATTGATGCATAGAAACTGATTCCATAAGTTTTCCCCAATTTTAATCAAAACCCTAACTTCACAAGTTCATAATTCAAAGTAAGAATTGGGGGTTTTGGGCACAAAGAATAAAAGGAACCCATTGTTGAATACCCACATACCTTGGGTGAAGATAACCCACTTCAATGGAAAAGACTTAGGAGGCTTGACTTGGATCTTGGAGACTTGAAGCTTGAGGAAGAACTTTTCTTCTTTTGGGAGGTGAATGAATGATTTAGGAGGAGCTTAGGGTAATAAGGGTGAAAACCCTACTTGAAATAGTCAAAATGACCTCACTTAGGAGTTAAAAGGGTAGGGAATGACTAAAATACCCCTGGGACTCAAATAAGAAAAAGATGGGAAATAGTCGGTCTCAGGGACCACGGGTTGGTCGATGGTCCATCGTCCAAGAGGACTGACCGTCAAAGGGATCCGTAGTTTGACTGGAGGAGTCTGGAAGCTTCTAGATCTCAGGGACTATGGGTGAAACGAAGACCCATCATCCAGAAAGACGGGCCGTCCTGTAACCCGTTATTTCTAGGACCTGAAGGGGAGGTTTCTGAACTCAGAACGACGAGTCTCAGTCTAGGGTGGGCTGACTGTCCGTTGTCCAGAAGAATGGACTGTGCTTCGACTCGTCTTCTTTGGGACTCTTTTCTGGGTTTCTGAAACTTAGACGACGAGTGCACAGGATGAACCGTGGTTCCAAACCACGAACCGTCAACTGACTCGTCGTCTCTGGGAACTTGAATTTTTTTATTTTTTTGCCATTTTAACTTAGACAGCTGAATAGGTTCCAGGGGTGTTAAAATATCTCCCCCTTGGAATCATTCATCCCCGAATAAAGACTAAACAAGGAAAACTAAGGAGAAAACAACCCAACCAAACATCAAAACATGGAAATCAAGGAAACATCATGAAAACTGAACTTCTCAACTTGAAAACATGATAAACTAACTTCGTAAAACATGGATGCATGCTAGAATCATAAGAGGAACTGATGGAATTGAATCGGAGGGACATACTAAGGATGGATCTACTACCTCAAAATGAAATTGGATCGGAAGGAGAAGGGTGAAGGTACCTGGTCTTCATGGATGATTCTGCTTCCAAGTATCTCCTTCAACTGACTTGTAAAAGTTGAAGTACTATCGTGGTAACTGACTTCCGATTGAAATAAAACTAAGTTGGTTTCATGAGACATGTATACATGCTGAGAATATAAGAATGACCAATACGACAGAAACTTGATATCAAACATAATAACTGATCTGGGATGAGAGTAGGAACTCATCTAGAACTCATACAGAACAAATATACTCTAGAAATCGCATTTAACCAAAGGGACACCCAACTGAGAGAAGTAGACATACGGGAAAACTATTCTCTTCTAAATACCACCCCTACCATTCACAACTAACAACCTCAACAGTGCACATAAAAGTACTAACGTCTGAGTGTAACTACCCGATTCTCCATGTTCAAACCTATCTCGACCCGATCTCTTGCATCTAGAACGTCTTCTAAGGATAGTATTCTCTCTTATCACAATAGCCAACTAACTTAGGGTTCCCAACCAAAGGGTCACTAGTTGCGCAAAATAAATATCCACATGTATCCCATCACGACATTCAAGCTTATAACTATGGTCACCTTATGGTTTCATAGCTTACCCTATCCAAGACTTCCCCCCTTACCTAGCATACTTATGATCTGCAATATCAAGAATTTCTACAAGGAGACATACCAAAATTCCCCAACAAGAATACCAAAAGGAAAAGAAACCCACTACTTCTCATCTAGGTTATTACTAGTCTTCCTTCTCTAACACCCATAACAACATAAGCTAGAATCACCGAAAGAAAAGTGTGAGAGAATAACCATCACGAATGAAAGACTACTGATTGATCTTGACTTACACTGAGCCTGATCAAGCCACTCAAGGTGGGGCTTGGGTAATTGAGTGCAATAGGCATGAGCACTTCACATACTGGGCACGTAAGACATAAATTAGTGGGGATCACCACCTCTCATCATCAAAGGCAAAGATCAAAGGGCTTTAGAATAAGGAAATCATGACCGTGAATCATTTCAAGAATCAGGTCTGAGCATATACATGGCATAATATGATTTGATTAGACATTGAGGCATGTCTGAGGAATGAACTGAGAAAATAGGACCGGCCATAGTGAGAGACATGTGCTTACATAGATACCAACTCAGGGCATAAAGCTGGAATTTATAGAATCGTAGGATAAGAGTAGAATCGTTGCCTGAAGTAATCACTAGCCATTCTAGAACCTGAACATGAGCGTGAATCTGAAATAGGACCATGGCGCTGACACACAAGGAATGAAAAGATATCATAATGGCAGAATTATACTTAGGACGCTAGGATGGAAATAAGCTTTTGCCTACCCTCTTGACTTTGTTCTAACACCCACAAGCATCGCTACCTGAGCCTCCAAAATCTGACCGATTCTACATTCCACCATCTCCCCCTTAGGTTCATGCTACCCTCTTAAGTCTATGGACCTCTCACCAACCTATAAACAGAACTATGTTCATTTTAATCTAACAGAGAAAACATTACTCTAGGAGTTAATCCGAATATACACTTTCTTCTATAGTCTAAGGATCACCCTTACCTAAAAAATCTTGGCCTCAACTTTTGTATCTCATATAAGGGTTGTACATATCACACTCAATAACTTCCAACCTATCCCTTGCAAATACATGTCAAGCTTACATGGTTCTAACTCTCAAAGCTCTCTCTTTCTACTACCTACCAAATCAAATGCATTAAATTCTATACCGAGAGGCTCAAAATTGCCTATCCTTCTCTAACTCACATATATATATATCATGCCTACACATTCAAACTTACTAAAACTTATCACTTAAACTCTTGCATACACTATACCAAGCCTACCAGAAAATACCACAAAACTATCATTCTCACTCTCATACTATCATCCTTTATTTCACATCCTATACATGTTCTATACTAGCACAATAAATTACCACTCTTTAATCCACACCAAGGGATGTATCATCATATTACCCATCAAGTAAAACACAACTCTAAATACATACTCCAATCAACTATCATTCCCCCGTCTAGGCTACCATCCTTCTGACTTTATATTTCTAGCTCTTGGTTCATTCTACTACTAATGGCTTACAATACAACATTTGTCGGGTAGCACCATTACCCAAAGATCTAGGTACACATGTTTCCCTCTTATGGAAAAATTAGTAACAAGGTTCTAAAAAAGGATCTGAGAGAACCTCGCTAAGATATAATCTGAGATTTACTACTTTTGGCACCGCAAATATGAGGTAAAGCAGGTGGAATTGGGATAACGCATAAATTTGGAGAATACATACAGTTAAACTCTATCTCACGATATTGAACATGAAAAAAGTGAAGTTTTTCCTAAGACACCTCGTAGCCTCTCTCTCATAAGTGTGGCGCACTTCACACCCATGAAAGAGACTCTACTTGATGTGGCTTTCAAACACCCTAGGACTCTTGAACCTAAGGCTCTGATACTAAGTTTGTCATGCCCCGAGACTACCCCCTAGACGTAACATGGGACTTGGGATTGCAAGTGCCCCAAGCTAACCCCTTGTTCATAGCATACTTAAGCATAACAAAGATAAGCGGAAGCATAATAGATAAATCCAGAATCACGTAAATAGGTAATCAATTTAAATAAGATACACAATTCGAAAGGAGACTCAAACACTATCTATGTTTGAAAAGCCTCTACATGACATAAGGAGATGCTAGGACAAGACCCTATCTAACTCAAAGTACGGAGATAAGAAATAAACATAACTAAAATATATCTAGTTCTCGACCTAAGAGGACTCACCAACAGCTGACAGAAAAGTGGCCTGGAAGTTCTAGCTACGTGTCTGGAAAGGAACACCTGAATCTACATCATCAAAGGATTCAACGCAAGATATGCATCAGTACTATAGGATGTACCGAGTATGTGAGATATTCATAGGTCATGCTAAAAATATACTTGAAAGCGTGTTTAAAAGCTGAGATCATGCATAATTTGTGATAAAACATGCTTAAATTATCCTTGAAGCTGAAATCATGTGGTAATAGTAAATTATGTAATATAATGACTCAATGCAATATCATAAGCTAAAAACATAATCATAAGTAGTAAGTATGAAATCTGAAAGCAAAGAGTCAATACATTTTAAAACTTGAAATTGTTTCTATGGGAGGTTCTCTAATCGACATAGACCATGTGAGCTACATGGAATCCAATGTATATGCATCATCGAGAGGACCCAATATACCTTGCCAGGGTATAAAGGCATGACTGTGGCTGATCACAAAAAACTGATGCTCAACAGAGGGGACTTGTAAACCTATGAGGGCACGTAGTTCTGGGACTAAGGGTTCTCTCACCCAGTCTAACTCGGTGCTAAATACTACTCCCAAAACATATACATATAGCTCATATAATACTGAGGCATATCTGATGCCAAAACAGTCATAACTGGTGACATATCTGATGTCAAAACTACTCATAACTGGTGACATATCTGATGTCAAAATGGTTCATAACTGGTGACATATCTAATGTAAAAACTGTTCATAACTGGTGACATATCTGATGTCAAATCTATTTATAAACTGGTGGCATATCTGATGTCAAAACTTTTTGAAAAGCAATATGACGTATCCGATGTCATGCAATTCAAAATCATACATCTAAAGAATGTGCATAGCCATAACTCAAAATATACTTTTCCTTTCTAAATGCATACTTGAATAGGTGGGCATGCAATTTCATAAAATACATAAGGACATATTATCTAAACATGTAAACTTTCACTTAAAATTATGTAATTCAATGAAATCATGCTAGAATCCAACTTTAATACATTGGCTTTTGAGACCAATTAAGGAATCTTAATAAAATCATAGAAAAACCATAAGAAACCATGAATTGATGCATAGAAACTGATTCCATAAGTTTTCCCCAATTTTAATCAAAATCCTAATTTCAGAAGTTCATAATTCAAAGTAAGAATTGGGGGTTTTGGGCACAAGGGTGAAAGGAACCCATTGTTGAATACCCACATACCTTGGGTGAAGATAACCCACTTCAATGGAAAAGACATAGGAGGATTGACTTGGAGCTTGGAGACTTGAAGCTTGAGGAAGAACTTTTCTTCTTTTGGGAGGTGAATGAATGATTTAGGAGGAGCTTAGGGTAATAAGGGTGAAACCCCTACTTAAAATAGTCAAAATGATTTCACTTAGGAGTTAAAAGGGTGGGGAATGACTAAAATACCCTTGGGAGTTAAATAAGAAAAAGTTGGAAAATGGTCGGTCTCATGGACCACGGGTTGTTTGACGGTCCGTTGTCCAAGAGGACTGACCGTCAAAAGGATCCGTAGTTTGACTGGAGGAGTCTGGAAGCTTCTGGATCTCAGGGACTACGGTTCAAACGATGACCCGTCATCCAGAAGGACGGGCTGTCTTGTAACCCATTATTTCTGGGATCCGAAGGGGAGGTTTCTGAACTCTGAACGATGAGTCTTAGTCTAGGGTGGGATGATGGTCCGTCGTCCAGAAGGACAGACCATGCTTCGACTCGTCTTCTCTGGGACTCTTTTCTGGGGTTCCTGAAACTTGGACTACGAGTGCATAGGATGAACCGTGGTTCCAAACCATGAACCTTCAACTGACTCATCGTCTCTGGGAACTTGAATTTTTATTTTTATTTTTTATTTTTTTATTTTATTTTTGCGATTTTAACTTAGACAGCTGAATAGGTTTCTGGGGTGTTACATGCTTCATCCTTGTTCAATAGAATTGTTCCATGAGAATGTCAAGTGTTTTGTTGCACCAAAGTGTCCTATCATGCCACCACTATGAGCTTCTTTGAGGAAGAGCTCTCTTCATGAACTCATAGTTACTCACACTTTTCCATCCTTGAACAAATACCCGTCAAATATTTCGAAACGTTCCACACGCTTCCCTTCGCCAAGTTCTTCACAAACATCCTCGAAGTCAGAGTCCTTAGAGTAGAACTCCTTTAAGCTTTCAAATCCCATCACTCTAGAAGTCAAGGTATTAACCAATAAGAACCTTCAAGACAAAGCATCGGCAACCACATTTTCCTTCCCTTGCTTGTAGTGGATCACATAAGGAAATGTTTCAATAAATTCCACCCACTTAGCATAGTGCTTGTTCAACTTTGATTGGCTCATTAGATGCTTAAAGGACTCATGATCCATCTTTATCACAAACTCTTTGTGCCACAGATAGTGTTGCCAATGAGCCAACACCATCATAAGTGCATACAACTCCTTATCATATGTTGAGTAGTTCAATGAGGCCCCCTTTAGATTTTCAGTAAATTAGGCCAAAGGCTTTCCTTCTTGCATCAACACCCCACCAATGCCAACACTAAAAGAATCACACTCAATTTCAAAAGCTTTATCAAAGTCAGAAAATTGTAGCAAAGGAGAAGTGCTCAACATAGACTTCAATTCTTGAAAGGCTTTCTCTTGAACATCTCCCTAAATAAAGGGTGTGTCTTTTTTGGTCAATTTGGTTAGAGGGGAAGAAATAGTGCTAAAGCCTTTCATAAAGCGCCGATAGAAACTTGCCAACCCATGGAAAATCCTTACTTCGGTTGCATTAGTAAGAGTTAGCCAACATCTAATGGACTCAACCTTTTATTCATCCACCTCTACACCATTGGCACTCACCACGAACCCCAAGAACACCACCTTCTCAACACAAAACAAACATTTTTTGAGATTTGAAAAGAGCCTCTCATGTAGTAGAACATCAAATACTTTCCTCAAATGGCCAACATGCTCCTCAATGGTTCTACTATATACAAGTATGTCATCAAAATAAATGACTACAAACTTGTTAATCAAGGGCTTCAACACATGGTTCATCAACCTCATGAAAGTTCTAGAGGCATTAGTCAAGCAAAAGGGTATAACTAGCTATTCATACAAACCAAACTTGGTTTTGAAGGGAGTCTTCAATTCATCACCCGAGTTCTTTCGAATTTGGTGATAGCCACTTCGAAGATCAATCTTTGAAAATATGCTTTATCTATAAAGCTCATCCAAAATGTCATCAAGTCTAGGAATAGGATGTCGATACTTCACCATTATTTTGTTGATGGCTTTACAATCAATACACAACCTCCAAGTGCCATCGTGTTTGGGAACAAAGATCACCGGTATGGCATAAGGACTAAGAATTTCTTTGACAAGTCCCTTTTCAAGGAGTTCATCATTTTGATTTTTTAACTCGTTAGTCTCTTCTAGATTGCTTCTATAGGCCGGGCGATTTGAAATTTGGAATCCGAGCACAAAATCACTTTGATGCTCAATACCACTCATAGGTGGCAATCTATTTGGCATCTCTTCAGGAAATAAACCCTCATATTCTTGCAAAAGAGAAAACATGATACTAGGCAAAGTTCTTGTATCTTGGTTAGCATGCAACAATAAATACGTGTTAACAAGGCACACTAGAAAGCGTTCCTCATCAACACCTTTCAAACATTTGCTTGGCTTAGCTATCATGCACATCTTGTTGTTCTTTTTAGCCAAGCCTTATTTCTTTTCTTGCACACATGTGGAGCTTTGACTAACATCCTCCACCGCTTTCATTTTCTCTCAGAGTTTCTTTATTACTCGGTAATCTTCACTCACTTGGTAGGGAGTTAAGGGAGCAAGAGAAAACTTTCTACCACCAAATACAAATGAATGCTTGTTGGTTCTCCCTTGATGTACAACATTCCTATCAAATTTCCAAGGTATTCCAAGCAATATATTACATGCTAGAATAGGTACAATATCACAAAGAACTTCATCTTGATATTTACAATGCTAAATTTAATACTTACTTGCTTGAGGACCTTAATTTCACCGCTTTCATTGAGCCATTGGAGCTGGTAAGGACTAGGATGCTTCTTGGTAGGAAGTTGCATTTTTTCCACCAAAGTGTCACTAACAACATTTGTACAACTCCCATTATCAATGATCAAGGCACAAATCTTGTCTAGGATCTTGCATCTAGCATGAAACAAGTTTTCCTGTTGATCAAGCTCTTCTATAGAAATAGCTCCCATGATTCACCTCACAACACAGGACAAGTTCGTGTTCAAGGGAAATGGCTCATCATCATCACACTCTAGAGGCACCTTTCAATTCATAAGACAAGCAAAGTTTTGCCTCTCTTCTATCCTCTCATCATCATTATTCAAAGGCATTCCATCATCATCACCTTTGGGTTTTTCATATCCACTCTCTTCACCACACTCATCATCTTCCTCGGTATGGTACCCATCTTTGTAAGCCACAATTATTCTTCAGGTCTTGTAATTCCACTTTGGCTTATCAACCTTTGCTTGAGTAGTTTTACCACTACCGTTTGTGTACTCCTGAGTGGTATAATACTTCCACTTGTCATTGTTCTTGTTCCATGAGGAAGTTGTAGTACCCTTGGCTTTGAATGACTTATTATCTTTCAAGTCAATCTCTACCTTTGTAGAATTATGATAGGCTTCATCTAAGCTAGCATAGTATTTGAGTCGCATCGGCTTTGAGATGTCTTGCTTCAAGTTGGTGACAAAACATATCACCGTGTTCAACATTGGTTCATCAAGATTATACTTCATTCTCAAACTTTTGAACTCATCATAATACTCCTCAACCATTTTGGTACCTTGTCAAAGCATGTACACCATCTTGAGAATATCCTGATGATAGGTAGGTGTCACATACCTCACTTTCATAAGTGCTAGCAACTCTTGCCATGTAGGAAAATCATGAATGAGATCTTGGGCTCGTTCCCTCACTTTTGACTCCCACCATGTGTATGAATACCCCGCGAATTGAGTAATGGCATACTTGTCTTTCAAGGCATCTGAAATGTTGTTGGTGAGAAATATCCGCTCACTTTGTAATCACCATTCAAGGAATTATTTTGGATCACTACTACCTTTGAAGGTTGGAAGAGTAACCTTGATGGTATTCAGTCCATTATCATTGTCACCACGATCTCCTTGAGGATAACAATATCTATCATCATTGTGACCACCATATCTATCAACCCAATTACCATAATGATCACCATGGCGATCATCATACCCTTCACCTCGATCTCCATTTCCTTGATATCTTACACCTTGATTCTGACCATAACCTATGGGTTATACTCTATCTCTTGGTGCACCATAACCTTGTTATTTACCATATGGAGGTCCATCATAATTCCTATTAGCATTTATTTGCTCATACTCTTCATAGAGTGTATTATAGTGGCTATCTTGGTGAGGCTCTCGGTTTTGGGTATGTGGTACATGCAAGTTAGCATGTGATGCATTTCGAAGTGGAGTTCGGTTTTGGTTTGATATAAAAGGACTTTCCTCTTGTAGAGGATAATTTGGATGAGTATAGTTTTGTCTAACATTGTTTGGATAGTTAGACATTTGGAAAGGAGGTTGTTGGATTTGTGGGGTAGGGCTTGTATTGTTTTGGGGGTTGCATAACTCACGTGCATGCCCTGGGGTAATAGTCATTGAGGAACTCCTTTTCCTATTTGCTCTCGACCCATGAGTTGTATGAGGTGAGTCCTTCCAATTAGGACTCTCAATAATCAACATTCGATCCTTCATACGATCCATTCTTCCATTCACATCCACTATCTTCCCATTTATGTCTGCTAATTGCATTGTGATTGAGGAAAAGGCAGCCTAAACATTAAAGGAACCCTATACTTCATAAGCACAATCAATTTCTTTTGACATTGCACCTGCAAAATTCAGCAAACGAGATTAGTAGTAAAGGTTCCTCACCCTCTCGTATGTGAACGCTCAACTTACCTTCTATGCATCTTCCAAAGATTGATAGTGAACTTCCTTTTTCTCAACCAAGTCACATGTCACCTATCCTTTGTAGAGGAATGGATTCTTGATTCCCGAAAGAAGGACGATCCAAAATCAAATGGACGGAGCCAAGAAGGTTTCCAACGAGTACTTAAACGATAAAATCTCATAAGAATTGGCACGAGATGAAAATGAACACTAGAGATAAGTAGAAAAAATACTTGTTATTAATTAGTCTTATGATTTCTGGATGATAGGAGAATCAAAGAAAGGAAACAAAGAAGATAGAACCTGAGATTTGTTGAAGCGAATTGGTTTTGCAACTGTCCGTGGGTGCGGAGGCTGATGCGAAATGCGCAAGGTAAAGTTCCCAATGCACCATACTTTGCATCACCAAACCAAAATCATACTTTCCCTGGGGTGAAGTGCTGGTGTGATTTGCACCTTGCAAACTACGGGTCACACCTCACTTCGCACCTTCCCTAGGTAGAACATTGTAGCTTCTGCTTTTTGAACTCTTTTTCAGCTTTTTGTACTTTTTGCTCCTATTACTTGCCCTTTTTGGTAAATTCCTTTTGGTACCAACAAAAGTACTCTTTTCCTTTACCTGTTCTTTGGATCAAACACCATTAATTCACCTTCTTCTTCAATAACACCTTAAAGAACACCAAGAACACTTATGAATTTCAAATTTCCAACTCTCTCAATTTAACTCAGAACGACTCCAAATTTGAAACGTAGTCTCTGCTCGATATGGAGAACAAAGCCCGATACAAATTACATTCAATTCAATTCAAATTGAAGAGACTCATTTTGTGTTCTTCAAGTTCTTCAAACTTCAAAAATGGCGAATCCTTCAAACCTTAAACAAATCCTTCCAAATATGAGATTCGAGCTCCTTATGACTAGGAGATCAAAGCCCAATAGGTTTGAAGTCTCAAATCAACCCAGATCTCGAACATGTTCTTCAAGATTCTTCACCCAACAATGGTGAATTCTTCAATTCAACTCCAGGCAAGCTCAAATCTCAGATCTAGACTCAATTGATACTAGAGAACACAATTCTAGTATCATATTTTCGATCAAAATACTAGATCAAATAAATTTTTTTTGCAAAATTTTCCAAAAACGTTTTTCTCAATATTTTTTTGAAATTATCAAATTTATTGTAATGACCCTCCAGGTAATTTTTCTATTTTTCATCCTTTTTCTACATTTTGATCTTTCCCTTAGAGACTACATTCATTTATGACTTATTGGGATTGACAGTTCCGTGCTCGGGTCATTCGTTAGGTTGTTATGACCATTTCCCTGTTCTAAAACTTGAACTTAGAAAATCTTTGACTGATGAATATTGTAGACTAGCAGATTTGGTGGTCGACAATCGTTCAGACTTGGTAAAGGTTATCGCAACACCTGTAGTAGGATAGAGGACTTATCGCAATACCCGCAGACTAATTTATGATGTCTCCATCATTGACGTTTGTCAAGCAGGCCACGTGGATTGTCCAGGGTCTTCTTCGTTTCCTAAGTTCCCTTTTAGGGGCCTACTGAGAGGTTTCTCTGGCAACAGGGCGGTTAGCTCAAGTGCTAGAGGGCAGTATAGGATGTACTCAATGTGTCCGAGCCTGCCCCACTAATGTATTAGAAATGATACCTTGGGAAGGTTGAAAGGCTAAACAAATTGTTTATGCTCCACGAATAGAGGACTGTGTTGGTTGTAAGATCTTACTTCACCATCGAGAAAGGAAAGAAGACTTCCATCTCCAAGTTTAACTCATATGTAGCTCCCTTTTCAACTTTCTTGGTAAACGTGCTCAGAATCAAATTTTGATAGTTCTGTTGGCTTTGGAATGGGGATTTTAGTCTAGTAAGACCATTGGTCTGGGTCTGAGTGCTTTTGGTTTGGTTTTGTGTTGCTTTATGTGTTTTCAAGCCAGTTTGGCTGGTAAGGTTGACTTTGGTCAACATTCAGAGAAGACGGCCTCGGATGGAAATTCTCTCCATGCTATTAGCTTCGGAGTGTCGACTTTGGTCTAGGGGAACCTTTGGTTCAGGTCCCGAGGCTTTCGTACTTATTTTGGAGTATTGAGTTCCGAGTTAGTTTTGGGCATGTGCCCACTTTTCCTTAAAACGATCTATGTTGGTAAATTCATTGATTCTATTGAGTCCATAATATTGTTTCCACTCAAATAGATCTATTGGTTTGTTAGTATTGGGTTTCGATTGTGTCCGGAATGCCCCAGAGAAGTTTTGAAAACTGCTGGTTTTTGTAGCAGGCCAGGCCCACGGCGCCAGCCTTCGGCCAGCCCCTTTAAATTCTTGTTTTTTCACAATTTTCAACTTATTTCTTTCAATTCTTTCAACTTCAACTTTATTTTTCTCAACTCTAGTTACTCAAGAACAGTGTGGGCTGATGCAAATTCTCCAAATTATCGTTAATGTCGCTCCTTTATCGTTGGTAAGCCTCTTCTTCTTCAAGCCTTGTTCTTCTCTTCAAGCCCAAAAACCTCCATGGTTGAGGCTCTTACAAGATTGATTTTTCTTGGGTTAAAGCTGCGTTGAGAGCTTGATTGTTCATCGTAGCTATAGTTCCAATCCGTGGTCGATTCTTGCTTCAAAATTGGTACATTTCCGCCCTTAAAAATCGCAATTCTCCACTTTTGTTCTCATGAATTAGTAATACTTCGGGGCTGTTTTGAGCCCCGAATGAACTTCGTTTGCACTTAAATTTTGATCATGGGTTCCAAAATTCACCGGGAATATAATTGTGAATTTTATTTTCTGTTTCGTTGTGCGGACCCCGAGGGTCATTTTTCGACCCGATTTTCCGTATAGCAATATGGGTGTCATTCTTCTCGTCTTGACCTTTAGATTATGTTCTTGATAGTGTGGCATCTTTCCGAGGCTATTCGGAAGGGGAAGGCACACGAGTGACGGTTCATATTTGTAGTTCGGCACCGAGGTAGGTTACGGTTTACTTTCTAGACTGAGTTTAGTTAGATTACATATATTTATATGTTACTGGAACATTAGGTTGAATATTAGATAGATTTAGGCTTAAATCTTGTTTATCACTTTAATTGGCCATTTTGGATTTTAGTTTAGAATTGTTATGTTATCCTTAGTCTAGGAGCTTGTAGTATCTTTATGGCTAGTATAGAATCCTTAGTATGCTTTTAGGAGGTTTTAGAGGTAGAGTAGAGATTCTCGGTGCTTTTTGCTTTATTTTTGGTATCTTTTTGCTTTATTCTACCGTTATGTATAGCTGTGGGCCCGAGCCCATAGCCTGGATATGGACGGAGTTCCAGGTCAGCTTCTCTTGATTTGGAGGGTGCTTTGCCATGTTTTGCCTTGTTGTGTGTGTTTTCTTTGAATATAGAAATTTATATGCTCATACTGCATTGTCATGATTATCGATACAGAAATGAATGATTTTAAGGCTTTTTGGTCCTACACTTGGCAATTATTGGATTTTCATGATCTTTGGGCTTTTAAAAGGATTGCTTTGGAATTGTTACTGATTTTGGGAAGAAAAAAAATAAAAATACTAGTTTTTATGCATATGTTGATGAGTCCGAGGTTAAATTTTAGGCGCCTGATGTGTTATCTCGGGTTTTACTTTTATGCATACGTTGATAAGTCCGAGGTTATTTCCGAGGGCCCCAATGCTCTATTTCAACTTTTTTCTTCCTGCACTCATTTGGTAAGCTCGATGTTCCATCATGCGCGCCAGAGTACTAGATACCGGGTTTGACTTGTATACATTCATACATTACAAAATTGTTGTATCACATTGCATTGGCTTTGGGTGAATTTGGATTGTTGGCTGATTTGAGTTGATCTTTTTATTACTTCACCTTTTATTGTTTTGGTTGTTTTGATTTTTGTCTTTATAACTAGATTTAGGTGGATCCCCGTATTTTAACTGCTTTCCTATATCTTATTATTTATATATTATCTTTGTGCGCTCGGTCGGCCTATAATGCCTACTGAGTACCTGTGGTCTTGGTACTCATACTACACTCTGCATCTTTTTCTGATGCAGCACCTAGTACGAGCCACCCTCACTGATCTTACTATCGTTCGAGGTCTGTTGTAGTTCGGATTGCGTTGAGCTCCCAGCGCTTTTGGAGACTTTTTATGCTTTCAATCTTGTACATCCTGTCTATATTATGTATTTTTTATAGACAGAGTCTATTGTATAGCTATTCCTTACTTTAGTCACTCTTGTACTAGTACACCAGGTCCGAGTTGGTTCTCGTGTATGTTTTGTCTATTCGGTTACTTTAGGGCTATCTTTTGTATATTTTGTACGTTGGTATGTGTATATGCTATTGGCTTTCTTTATATCTTCTTCTTTTCCTTAGTTTTATTATTGTTATTGTCGTCAACATCATTGGGTTTGGCTTGCCTACTGGGGGTTATGTAGGCGCCATCATGGCCCGATTTTGGATCGTGACATTTATGAACCTAGGATTAAGAATTATTAGAACAATCCTTTAGCCTAAGCTCTGATACCAAATGATATGATCTCGATTAGGGAGAGTAATCAAAATTCAAATGCAAAAATTAAATAAACAAAAGATATGTGGATTAAATCCAATTAACCAAGTTTATGGGAAACAAAGGACTTTATACCTTTACCTCCCAATTGAACTTGTTCAACAAACAATAATCCCTCAATTAAAAAAAGAGACAAATAAATTAATCCACAAATTGATGACTCTATGATTAATTAAGCAAAGAAGTTAACAAGCAATCAAAGGAATCCGCCCCTAATCATTCAACTAACTATTAGGAATCTACCTAATAGACTATCAGGAATCCATCCAATAGATTTCTACAACTAATTAGCTAATTGGGAAATCCACCCAATGACTACAAGCTAGAATAACAACTACAAGCTTTCAAAAGCAACATTCCATATTCATCAATATCTAAGGAATGTAAATGACTAAGGAATGTATTTATAATGTTTGCCTTATACAATTAAAAGCCCTAAAGTTACCTTAGAAGACTCTAAACATGGCCCATAATGGGCCATATGCTGAAACTGATGCCAAATGCACCAACCATTTTACCCAATGCATACAATGTAAGAAGTTGTTGGTGCAAAATGCACCAAGCATTATGTGTGTCGCCCACTGGTCGCACCACTAAGCAGAATAGATGGCAGCCTCTTCTTCCCATGCGATCATCCATAAGTTATAAATCCTTGATAGATGCAAAGCCTCTTTATTCATGAATAGAGCTTGTAAGTCTTGGAGTTCTTTAGCTTGGATCCTAGTGAATGGTCTCATAGGGGTTGTGCCGGGCGATATTGTATCACTAGTATCAGCTCAAAATTAGTAGAAAATAATTTCTAGCACTCCGACCTAGCAGAGTCTAGTATCAGTGTGAAAACCATCACAAAATCTCTTTTATCTCAAGAAAATCTATAAAACCAGTTTAAATCCATTTATAGCCTTTTATAATTGAAAACGGGATCTCAGGGCCATGCATGGTTTAGAAAACTGGTGATAGTTAGGTCCGCAGCCTTGTAGTAGTAATAAATCAATGCATAAAAACCCTTTTCATGATAATGATGATATGCTTGAATACAACCAGCAGCTCAACAACTCACAATCAACCTACCGGCTCAATCTGCTTTACAGTAAGATAACCAACTCATAATCGTGGATCAATGTATAGGACTCACTGACATTTCCCAAATATCCTAACAAACTATGGTCCAGAGGCATATAAAAAGGTCACACAGGGCAGGGTCGGAGCTATCTTATGTCCAAGGGGTTCATCCGAACCCCCTTCGATGGAAATTTATACTATTTTTATATGGTTAATTTTTTTTTATGTATATCTAGCAGATGTTGAACCTTCTTTGGCTAATTTGTTTGTTTACTTCTTTTGATATTGAACCCCCTTATTGAAAATCCTGGCTCTGTCACTGTGTTAGGGTAATACTAAAACTAGCTCAAATACTAAAGCAAATGAAGTAAGAGCGAATAGAAATGAAGCAAACAAGGTCTGGGGTGACAACCTAGTAAACCCAACCCAAAGATGCTAAATAGAACAATTATATTCTATATAAGAAATTTCTAAGATCGGTAAGCCACCATAACCTACCTGATGTCCGATGATAAGCTATTGAAAAGACGTCGTCCAAGCTGAAACTACTGCGAGAATCCCCTAATATCAATCAAACTATCAAGAACATAATCTACTCATAAATACAAAGCTAACAATAACCATAATGCTAATAGAATAGCAGGGTCAAAATCCATGTCAAAAGCGAGCTTGTACGCCCTGCAAACCAAAATTAAAAATGAAAGTTACCACAATGCTCCTGATGCCGCCAGGAATACATGCTCAAAAATGAGCATAATTATAGTAAGGGAAGGGCCTAAAATATCCCCTAACCTTAAGAACAAATTAAGGAATGAATTCATGAAATTACAAAATTAAAGGACAGAAAACTTACAATTTAAGATGGAAAATTAATTATGCATACGGAATAAGCCACCCAAATGCTAAATGATAATCCGACAATGAAAAAGGATCTTGGAGCTCTTGAAATAATTGAGGAAAACATTTGAATGAAAGAGAAGAATTATATACTGCCAGGGGTATTTCATTGCGATCGCGAAGGAACACCACGCGGTCGTGATGACCATGCTGGCTAGACCATTTCGATTGTGAAGGCTAGCTATATGGTCGTGATGAAGAAAGGGGTAGGGCCTTCATCGTAGACGCAATAAGGAACCTTGCGATCATGATGATCAAATGGTGTTGGGTCCACAGGCCCTTCATCATGATTGCATAAAGGGGACCTCACGGTCGTGATACCCAAAGAGGCAAAGCATCACGATGGCATGGACTCCCTCATGGTCGTGATTAAGGACTGAGGCTTGTACCTGCAACCCAACCCTATGCGCACAAACAAACTATGCTACCATACAAAAAATAAAATTACGGACTCAATAGAATTAATAAAATTCCCAATGGAGAATGATTTAATGAAAAGAGGACCCCATGCCCAAATAGCCAACTTTTCCAAAATGAAACCCAATAGCTCAAAATTAGTCCAGAAGCCTCGAGACCTGAACTAAAGGTCCCTCTATCCCAAAGTTGTCATTCAAGAGCTAGCAGCATAGACAAAATTCTCATCCGAGTTTGCCTGCTCAGAATATTAACCAAAGTCAAACTACCAAATCTAACTAGCCTGAAATCTCAGAAAGTCAGATAAAACAAAACTAAAATCTCCTGGGTCCCGACTCAAGGTCCAACTAGACTGAAATCCATGCTCTTGAGCAAATGGAACTGTTGAAATTTTATTCTAAGCATGATTGCTAAGAATGTTGACTAAAGTCAATGATTTCCTAAGTTAAAGCTCTAAAATAAGGAAATGACCATAACGACCTAACAAATGGCTCGGACATCGAACCACTGGTATAGTCAAGCTCTAATAGTACAAAGAAAGTAAAAATGCGAAGATGACTAGAAGGGTCATTACATGTCATGTCCTAGGGAGTCTACAAGTTGTATTTAGTATATTCTTGCTTATGTGTGTGTTGTGTATCACACTTATAACTAAGAGGCTACATGGAATTTAGGATTGATTATCATTCTTTCATCTTTAGATCATTCTATAGAGTTGACTCATGAGAGTTTAGTTATCAAAATTATGCGATAGAAATTCATGATAGTCAGACCTTGAGGAAAGGTCATTATGATTCAGGACCTCATAGTATTTCCCTTGATGGAGTAGTGGCTTGTGTTGAGGTAAGTTTTGGTTTCTAATATGAGTATCTGTTATTGATGCTCATGTGGGGCCTGATGAGTTATTATTAGTCCCAATAGCTATGCTGGACATCTAGCTTGTTTTCTAGGTGGTTCTGCAGATGTGGTATAGTTGGGTGTATAGGGGAGGTTCTTGAAGAAATTTGAGAAGTTTCTACTTTGAATCTTGTGTTTTATTATATGTTTTAGGATGAATGTTCCTAAAGGGGAAAAAGGATATAACACCTCGGGTGTTTTGAGGTGTCTTTCATTCCATGTCAAAGGTATACGAGCCTAAATTTAAGTGTTTTAATAACACTGTGCTTTTTCATAAATATTTAATTTTAATTTTAATTTGGTAAAAAGTTATATTTTTATTGCCTTATTAAATGTCTTAGATATTTTTTGAAAATCTTTAGTTATGATATATTATCACGACCCGAAATTGGGAAATGATGGCGCCTACGTAACCCCCAGTAGGCAAGCCAAACCTAATAATGCGAAAGACAATAATGCAATTAAAGTAAGGAAAAATGGAAGACATAAATGAAAAAGATAGGGCCAAGAGCATATATGTACTTACCAATTGTAGCAAATATACAAAAGATGGCCCTAAAGTGGCCAAGAATGACAAAACGTACACTAGAACCAACACGGACCTGGTGTCACTAGTACAAGAGCTACTAAAGTAAAGACTATCTAAACAGACTCTGTCTATCCAAAATACAAAATATAGACAGAATATACAAGATGGAAAGCATGTACTATCTCCAAGGCGCCGGGATCTCACTACGATCCGAACTGCTATGGGCCTTCAACGAAGGGAGGATCAGTGAGGGTGGCTCATACTAGATGCTGCATCAGAAAAAGATGGAGAGTGTAGTATGAGTACCAAGACAATGGGTATCCAATAGGCATCATAGGCCGACCCAGCGCAAAAAGTTAATATATAATTATAGATTACAGGAAAGCAGCTAAAACACAGGGATCCACCTAAATCTAGTTATAAAACTAAAAATCAAAACAACCAAGGCAAAAGGGTGAGGTAATAACAAGATCAAACCCAAAACAACCGACAATCCAAAAGCACCAAAGTCAATGCAATGCGATGGAAGATGATGTAATGTATGAATTCATAATAATATAAACCCAGAATACCACATCAGGTGTCCGGAATACTGCATCGGTCTATGCATATATATATATAGTTGAAAGGAAAGTAAAACCTGAAATAATGCATCGAGGGTCTGAAATTATGCATCAGACTATAAGTATATGCATAAACTAGTATTTTCCCCTTTTTCCTTCCAAAATCCATGGTAAAATCCAATAAGATTTAATTCAAACTCGAAAATCACGATAGTCGTAGTAAACCTCATTGTGAACCAAAAGTCTTGAAATATGTTTCCTTTCTGTGTCAATAATATGCAATGCAGTATGAGCATGAAATGTCCATATCCAGAGGAAACCACGTACAACAAGGCAAAATAGGGCAAAATACCCTCCAAACCAAGAGAGCTGACCTGGGGCTCCATCCAAATCCAAGGTATGGCCTCGGGCCCACAATTACACATAACGGTAGAATAAAGCGGATAAAATAGGAACGTAAAAGCAAAAACAACAAGGAATCTCTACTCTACCTCTAAAACCTCCTAAAAGAAAACTAGGGATTCTAGGCTAGCCATAACGATACTATGAGCTCCTAGGCTAAGGATAACCATGATAATTCTAAACTATAAACCAAAATGGCTAATTTAAAGCAATAAATAGGATTTAAGCCTAAATCTACCTAAAGCCTAACCTAACATTTCAGTAACATATAAATGTATAAAATCTAACTAAACTCAGTCTAGAAAGTAAATTGTAACCTACATCAGGGTTGAACTGCAAACACAAACCGTCACTCGTGTGCCTTCCCCTTTTGAATAGCCTCAGAAAGCTACCACGCTATCAAAAATATAACACAAGTGTCAAGGCGAGAAGAATGACATCCATATTGCTATACAGAAATTTGGACTGAAAATTAGGTTGAAAAATGACCATCTGGGTCCGTGCAATGAAACAGAAATTAAAATTCACAATTATGCTCGTGGCAGTTTAAGAAACCCATGCTAAAAAATTGAGCGCAAAAAGGACTTGTTTTGGGGCTCAAAATAGCCCTGAAGTGCTACTAATTAAAAGGAATTCACAAGAGGAAACCAACGGGAATTAACGGGCTTTAACGAGAATTAAACAACGGAAAGAGAGGAGAGGTGTAGAGGGAACTTACCAGATGAAGTATACTAAGAAAATGGTGCTGGAACCGGAGCTTGAATGCTTATCAATGGAACAATTTGGAAATGTTGGAGGAGAAAATGAAGTTGGCAGCTTAAATTGTTGTTTGGGGTCCTTCATTGTGATCGCGAGGGACCCCACATGATCTCAAGGAAATGCAAACCAAACCATCGCCGTCGCAATTGTCCAGCCACGCATCACATAGAGTAAGCTGGACTGGGTCACAGCCTTCTTCTTTGTGGTTGCGAGGAGAAACCCACGCGATCGTAATGGTCGAGAAACCAGACTATCACAAACGCGACATCCACCTTACGATCGCAATGACCAACTGGTCTGCAACTTTATAGCAGCAACCAGCAAATCACAAAGGCTAAAAAGTCACCCGATGGACCCTCGGGATTCATTCGAAACCCCGTGAATAAAAACCAACCATACTACCCTACTAGAAATAGCATTCCAGACTCAATGGAATTGATGAAACTCACAACGAAGATCATTTTAGTAAAAAGTGGGCCCAACGCCCAAAACCATCTTGGAACCCAATACCCAAAAATAAGTTTGGAAATCGTGGGACCTAAACCAAAGGTCTCTTTAGCCCAAAGTTGACATTCTAGAGCTTACAGCGCTGACGGAATTTTCACCCGAGGTCGTCTTCCCTGAATATTGATCAAAGTCAACCCTTCAAGCCAAAACTAGCCTGAAAACATAGAAAACAACACAAACCCAAAATGAAAACACCCAAACCAGACCAAGGGTCTCGCTAGACCAAAATCCTCATTCCAGAGCCAACGAAACTATCAGAATTAGATTCTGAGCATGTTTACCAAGAAAGTTGACCAAAGTCAAAGATTTTCTAAGTTCAAGTTCTAAAATAGGGAAATGGTTATAACGACCTAACAAATGGCTCGGGCACCAAACCGTCAGTCCCGACAAGTTATAAATGACCTATAGCCTCTGAAGGAAATCTTGAAATGTAGAAAAAAAGCACAAAAAATAGAAAATGACCTGGAGGGTCATTACATATATTTGTGTATATATTTGTTTTATAAGAGTTTTATCATTTATTAATATATTAATAGAGATAGTAAGTCTAGTTATATTGAAAAATTATTATTATATGTGGTAGGCTATATTTGAATTGATTTTCTATTAATTGTGCTATATTCAAAGTGTTATATTTATTTTATCATGAACCTATGTAATACTCGAGTACATACATAAAGCGATAGAAACATTATATGAATTCATGCCCTTAAAGCTGGGATTTGGGTGTTCGCCTACACCACATGTAGTATATTGCATTTCATATGGTTGTGTATTATGGCTTAAAATTGTTGTTATCAGCTTTGTTTGGGGCCTCTAGGTCTTAGCGTGTTGTTTGAACTATAGTGATATAAGACAAGCCGAGACCAGATTGATTTAGCTGTGAGTTGTCAAAAGTAGGTTACTCGTGTCATTATTGCTACTGTAGAGGGATCTAAGTTAGAGACATGTATAGATGTCTCAGATTATGGATTATTTTTCTCTAATTGTGTGCATTGCATTACATTTATTATCATATAATTGTGATTGGAACCTGCCAAGCCTATGAGGACTCGAGTAGGTTGTTGTTTAATGGTTGAATTACTTTTTATTTGTGTGGTTTAATTAAGGAATAGGGGAAGTGGGTATTGATAAGTCGGTAATCTACCAACTTATTGAGCCTATATCCATGAATTATTGCTATGTTTTGAATTGACTTAGAGGTTCTTATGGCCTTTATTGACCCAAAAGAGCCAAAAAGGATCAAAGTGTGAAGAGTTGAGAAAAGCTGAATAATTTGAACCAAGATGTGGTGGATGTGCAACACACACAAGCCAAGGTGCGGTTGGCACATTTTCTGCATGAAGCCACTAAAGTTGTTGAATATTCATCTAAGAAGTGTGGTCGTTGTGCGACGCGCACATTCTATGGTGCGAAATGCACCAACTTCGCACCAAGCCCACAATTTCATCTGAAGTCATTGGTCGAGTTGAAGCAGGTGTGCAATGCACATATCATGACATGTGAACCGCACATCGCGTCACACACCTTTCAAAGGGCAAACTTGTCCTAATTTTATGTGATGACTTGGGAACATATAAAATGCCATTTTAGGCTCAATTTGTATATACAATACTTCAGACCTAATTCTTAGAGGATAGTTTTTGCTTTGTAAACAATTTTCCACCTCCATTGAGAATAGGGTTTCAATCCAAATCTCTTGGTTAACAATTTATGTGCCTAATTTGATTCTAGAACTTGAGATTCATCTTTTATGGATGGGAATTTCACTTACCCAGATGGTATCTCTTCTTCTCCTACTATGAGTGGCTAAATTCTCTTGTCTAGGGGTGTATTGATGATGGGTTCTTAGCTAATGGGTGTGGGTGTTGTTAATTCACCTTTATAATTGCCTATTTGACATGGGTCTAGTAATTTCACCAAGTTTTAATCCCAAAATTGGTGGTTGCAAACATTAATTTATATTACTTAGCTATGTGATTGCTCGGGAGAGAATTTCATAGTTGTGGATGTGAAATTGCTAGTGGGTACTTGGGAATCCATCTAGATTGGAGGCTAAAAATAGCTCTAATCGCAGGAATCTCCCATTTAAGGGTCCGAGCTAGAAATAGGATGACCTCCCCAAGCTAATGTTGGTTGATTGTTTATCACACCGATGATATTCTAACCGAAATCATCAGAAATGTGGATGTTGATTGAGAGATAGCATTTCCCACCTATGACCAACGCTATTAATGTCAATAGGTGAAAGTAAAAGTGAATTAATGATTACACCATCCTATAGCTAATGCCCCATCAGATATGCATCCCTAGTCTTCTAAATCACTTGGTGCACCCATCTTTAGTTTTATTGCTTTTTGTTGAATTGTGTTAGTAGTGACAACTTTCCCAATTCCCCCCATCCTTTTACTTTTTGTTTAAGCAATTACTCTCACCTTGAAATCAACTCATACAATCTCTAGTTGGCTAAGTCAAGTCCCTTAGGTACGACCCCGACATCCATTAGGTTTATAAATTTGGTTTTGCTGCATGATTAATGTGGCCTCTTAATTGGAGAGCACGATTTGATCGTTCATTAAAAATGGCACCATTGCCGAGGACTTGAGTGTTAGCTAATTTTTTATTGTTGTTTTGAAGTCAAATTGAGGGTATTTGTTTTCTTTTACTTTTTGTCGTTTGTGTAGATTGAGTAGGCTAGCTATGGACGAAGCCGATGATAATGAGAGCATTGGTAGCTTCGATAATGCCAATGTTGCCGAGCCTATGATGCAAGGAGGTGTAGGTACAATCCGCCTACCCCCAACGGTGGGAAATGTTGTCTTCCACGTGACAAGCACTATGATCCACTTGATTCAAATGAATAGCTTATTAGGTGGAGAAGCCCATAAGGATACCAACCAACATATGTGGAATTTTGTGGAGATTTTCCAATCATACATCATTCAAAACATCTCCCAAGAGTCCATCCGATTGCGTTTATTCCCCTTCTCATTGACGGGGGAAGCCATGGTGTGGTTGGAGGAATTGCTGAACAGATCCATCACATCTTGGGTCGAGTTGGTTGAAGAATTCACTTCGAGGTTCTTTCCTCCATCTCGCATGATAAAACTCCAAGATGAGATCACCAACTTCAAGCAACTCCCGGATGATCCCCTACATGATATTTGGCTATGATTCAAGAAGAAGCTTCTATTGTGCCCAAACCATGAGTTGTCAAACAATGTGTTGCTCCAAAGCTTCTACCAGTCATTAAAATCCATGAACAAATCAATGGTTGATAACCTTGGAGGTGGCACCTTCATGGATTTATAAATTCCCATTGCCTCGGTGCTATTAGAACGAATAACCAAGACTAACCAAGCTTGGCACACAAGAGAGGCAGAGGTGCCAACTTCGGGAACTCCTTCAAGAATCTTATCAAATGAGATGAGAAGGAAAGAGGAGGAATGTGATGAGACAATGGCCAAGATGATGATGGAACTCGACTTGATAGCCAAACATGTCATGGGAGTTGGTGGTGTTAAGAAGGTGAATGCAATGAGTACACCAGGGATTCAAGTGAGTGATGTGGAACTTATGACTGAGGTTGATGGTAAGTTATGCTTTGTGTCGGCAGGTTCTCACCCCGGGTATTATCGCCCACGGGAGGAGAATCAAGGTTGGATTAGAGATAAAGAGAGGGATGGCAATTGGCGTGACAGACTCAAGGATGGTGATTGCTTCAATCACCAAAGTTCTAATCCTTACATCCCCCCAAACAAATCTGATTCTCTCTACCAACCAGGCACTAGCAACCCCGGCCATTCTAAGTTGGAGAACATGTTGTCCTTGTTTCTTAAGAAGGTGGACACCACAAATACGGGAGTGAGCGAGCTAAAGAGTGATGTCTCAACACTTCACCAAACTGTGAGCTCCCACTCAGCCTCAATCAAGCATCTTGAGGCCCAAATTACCCACCTATCAACCCAAATGACCCTTGAATGAAAGGGATATTGACTAGCGACACCATCGCTAACCCCAAAAATGATTAAGGATTGAGGTAGTATCATCGTGTCACAATGTTAAATCAAGTGTTGCTTGGGAGGCAACCCAAGTTTCTTTCTTTGTTTTTTGTTATCTTGTGTTGTTTTTGGTATTTTGGTAGGGAATGCATGGATAGAATACTGGACAAGGGAAAGAAATGAAAAAAGGGGCTGTGCGGTGGACTGTATGGACTGCATAGGCAATTGTGTGTGTTACGCAGCCTATTGCACGCTACACCAGATGACCTGAAAAAGATATGAAAAATGGGAGGTGATGTGCGCTGGGTTGTGCAGACTGCACGAGCCTAACTGTGTATCGCACCTCCATCGCACGATGACACAGATACCTGGGCAAACCCAGGGGTGAAACAGGGAGCTTGTGCGATATGCCATGTGGTCTGCACCTTGATTGGTTAAAATCACATGTTGCGGTGCACGAAAGGTAAATTTGAATTTTAATTGACCTAACCCATTGACCGACCCAACTCGGAGATGACCCAGCTAACTTTTCTTCTTCTTTTTCTTTTAGAACCGCCTCTTCTCTTCTTTTTCCACCATCTTTCTCCACAACTCCCAAAATTCTCTCTCAAAATTTTCTCTAAATCCCTCAAACTCTCCTAAAACCTTTTTCTCCTCTCACACAACCATCTTTGCTACGCATCCACCATTGCTGTCATCATTCTCCAGAAAGGTCTTGTGGGTCACCATTGTTGGAGTTCAAAAAGCTTCAATTTTCACTCTTCCCTTCGTAATCTTCACTTGTGGTAAGTTCCCTGATGTAAAATAGTTGTTTTTATGAATAATGGGAACTCATATTGTGAAGCATGGTTAGTAAAATTTCCATGTTGATTTTGGGTGAGATTCAAAAATTTTGGGTCCCCAATTTTGAGTTGTTTTTGATAATATATCTTAGAATCAACTTGGTAGGGCTTTGATTTTATGAATGCATGTTGATTGGTAGAAATGTTTAGCTTTGAAATCTGTATTGGGGTGAATTCTAAGTAACCCACTCCTGACTAACAAGTGATTGGGCCCGATGATAGATTGGGTGATATCGTTCTTAAGGGCAAATCATCATTGGTCATGAGGTTTAGATTGATAGTTGACTATTGAGGTTGAATGTTGCTAATTGTATGTCCATAACCCTTGTTGAAAATCTATTTGGGGTGTATGTTTGGTGAAGGAAAGGTTGATTGTTGCTACGCTTATTGGTGCCCATTGTGCAAGAAGGGCTTGATGTTCCCTATGATAGACGGGGTAACATCCATCTTAAGAGAAGCCATTGAGTCCTTTCTTGCTTGTGTTTGTGTCAATAGAAATCTGGGGAAGTCTGAGTACCCGGATGTTATGGTCATAATCCCTTTTCCTCTTTGTTTAATGTGATTTGGTTGTTGTGTAGTGCCAAGTGCCAAAGCACATCTTGCTCTATGAATCATATGCATAACTCAAAAGAACATAAGGAACTAAAAATTCTAATTGTGCCATTGTGCGTTTTGCATACGATGCACAGATCTTGATATGCGGGGCGCACAAGGCATCGCACAAAGTTGAAAAGAATGAGCAGGTCACTGATATGAGGGGTCACCAGCATCGCACCTCAGTTGAAAGAAAATCCCTGAAGGTTCTGTGGTCTTGTGTGATAGCACATGCGATGCGCACTCCTCCTGATGCGTTTCACATGTGGTTCGCATAAGACAACAGTTACCTACTTTGTTTTTCCAATCCATTGCATTCAATCCTTTGTAGTTGCTAACTTCTTTTTAGGATGTGTTTTTGTCTCTTGGCTCACAATCTCTTGTTGCAGAATATGTCTTCTAACAGGCGACACAAAGGGGGATAACCTAGACAAAGGTCAGTTACAGAAGAAGCAAGGCTCCATTTCAGAGTAGAGGGCATGAAAGCCTACTATGCTTGGGACAAAAACAGAACTTTTAATGTGGAGCAAAGCTTTAATTTGGGGGAAGTTGGAGACGAGCTGCCCAATATGCACTATCAGTTTGCTATTAGAGAGTGGCAGCCATTTCAAGACGTGCCTGGGGGATACTATAAAGAGATAGTCCAGGAATTCGTTGAAGCTTACCAGGCCATACATGATTCCAAGGGCTATAAAGGTCCCAAGTACAGGTTCCCCAATCTAGATGTGGTCATAGTCTTGAGAAAGAAAGTGTTTGTCACCCCCGCCGCCATCAATGCTATCTATTAGGAATACCCAATCGATCATGCACTAGCCCTCATTGCTAGACTGATGGCCAAACCAAAGCCATATCAGTAGACAGCCCCTACCATTGCTTTGGGCATACCTGTGTGGTCTACCATGGGAGGAGATATCCGGTCTTTGGTTTTTGAGGTACGACTTTGGTATGATCTAGTTTGCAACCGTCTTTTCCCCTATCAAAATGACCAAAAGATAACTCAAGTGGGTGCTATTATAATCGTGGCCATCATGATGGGGAACATGTAAACATTGGAGAGGTGGCAGCAATGGTAATACGGAGGAAAGCCCATCGCGGAAATGATTCCCTTTCTTTTCCAGTCTTAATCACCAAGCTGTGTGCTAAGGCTGATGTTCCTACTCTTCCTTGTGACAAGTTCACTCATGCCATCGGGGTCATTGATCTTCACAAAAAGACAGACAAAGATGTCCTAAGATTCAAGAAGCAAAGGACTGCCCAGATGAGTGAGCTTGACAGTGATGAGCTTTGTGCTAGCATTGGCGCTTCATCTCCCTCTCGGACCACTTTCGAGGCATGACCACATGCTACCACACCCTCTATGACTAAGAGTGGGCTGCAGGATTTGGTGGACAAGACTCATAATCATGTGAAGCAGTTGGATGACTTAGCCACAAAATTGCCCGGAATGATCAATAGGGCAGTCAAGAATGCAGTGAAGGAGGTAGTAGAGAGCTTGAACACATTGTGCAAGTGCATTGATGTCATAGAGGGAGGAATTTATAAACTTCAGAAAGATGTCAACAAAGCCAAGGCCAAAGGCCCGATAGTGCAGGAAGATTTGACGACATTACCTCCACCTCGGAAGATTCTTGGCCCCTTGGATGACTTATTTGCTGCCTATGATGATGAGGAGCCACCCGGTAGTGAGTATAAAGAGTTGGATGATGAAGAGAACCCTGATTTTCAGCGGGCTCTTCGTGATTCCATTCTTTCTGCGAACTCCCAATGAGATGGTGCTAGCCCGAGTGGCAAGAATGTTGAAAAAGAAGTTGTTATTGATGATTGTGATGATGAGGATTATGTCCTCCAGGGAGTTCCACCCTTTTTCCCATTGCACTATTAGCATTGAGGGTAATGCTTCTTTTATGGGGAGGGGGTGACTTTATTTACTTGCTTTTGGTGCTTGTGAGTGGATTTGAGACAATTTATTGCCCTTGTCGGGACTAGCTGATACTTCTGCTTGGTTTTATTTGGCCCTTGTTGGGCACATTTTTGATGATGATTGTGATGCCATTGTTTTTCTTTTCTTTAGATTATGCTTTTGTTTTACTTGGAGCTTAATTGTTCCCTCGCTGGGCTTGAATTTTATTGAGTATGTGCCGGGTTTGTCTTACATGCCCCATTGTTCCACCACCCATGCCTTGTAAATGCGCTAAATTCCTATTCCTAGGCTTGTTCTTGAATGAAATTATGAGCGTAAATTTTGTTATCGCCTTGTTAATAGTAGCGTAGAAATAAACTCCGAGGGTTTTCTTAATACTACGGTTCTTTCCCAAGGAGCAAAAGTTTTGATTATTTTCTTTTCTTTTCTTTTTTTTTTGTGTGTTGAATCGGGTTGGTGTTTCCCTATGATAGATTGAGAGCTGTCTTTCTTAAGAGAAAATGCCAAGTTTTAGTTTAGAATTGAGTCCGTGAGTGCCTGTCTCGAAATGGGCCCACCGAAAAAAAAATCATGGCAATTTATTTTTGAAAATGAAAGGAAGAGGGGAAATAAATTCTTGAGGAAAAGAATTCTCTTGTCATGACTTGCACACTCTCACTTTGTCTTGATTGACTCACAAACGAGTGTGTAATGAACTCGGAATAGCTTGTCAAAAGTCATTTGCCCAAATTGATTGTGGGACTAATGAATGAAGTTTTGTGGCATGATGCCTTGTGTGGTGAGGTTGTACCTTGATTCTTGTGCATAAGTGTCATCTAGAACTTGCCCCGAATATGATTCAAGGCAAAATTCTAGGTGTAACCGAGATTGGAAGATGACCTTAGGCGCTTTTTGATAAGCCACTTCACCCAAATGACTTCCCAATGACATCAAATCCTAGTAAACCCCTTTGATCTTGTGACCGTTCTTTGGCACCTTTTCAATACCTTGACCTTTTTGGAACCTCTATCTTGGCACCCATCCTCCCTAATGGTTTGAAAATAAAAAGTAGGCTAAAAGCATAAGTTTGAGGGGGAACGAAAGACAACATAGGCAAATGCCTATGTTTGGGGGTGCATATGAGTAAATGAGGAGAAGAAAGGAAGTGCACTTCAAGTGCAAGGTAGCACCTTAATTTCAATTTAAAAATTGCTCCAAAGTATCAATTCAATGAGCAAATTGAAAAGCAAATATTGGTGCTACCAAGTGAAGGTGATATAAGGTGTGAATGATCATAAGTTAAAAAGGAGAAATCTTGGGTTGTGCGAGGGAGGAATAAGGTGAAGTTGAGATGGAAAATGTGAGCGGTGTTCAAAATGAGAACAAAGAGCATTAGAGAGGTGTAGTCACTTGAACCAAATAATATCCTTACCTTATCCCTAGCCAAAATTGTAACCCGCAAGTACTTGGTGATTCCAAGCTTGGCTACCCTACATTAGTGGCAATTTACATGAAGGGCAAGCCCATGGTTCGACGCGCATGCACTTGAACTTCCTTTAGAGAGTGAGAGTCTTCTTGGTTCTGTTATAATCCCATTTTTTGAGACTTAAATGATTGTGAGTGGGATTCTCTCTTGTGGTGAGTGGCATCATGCACTTGAATTGAAGCATAGAGTCTCTATTTCAATTGATGGAAATGAATGAGACAAGTTGTGTGGCGAATCTCAAGTCAAACCTTGACAGTCCATGCCAATGGCTCGAGAAGCTTAAATGTCTTGTTTTGAATGGCAAATTTCCTTGATTTTAAATGAGAAATGATTTCCTTTTGAAAAAGGTTTTGAAATGACCAATTACCTTGAGTTTGTGGTGGTCCAAATTGAGATAACCATAGTAGTTGAGTCTTTTGTTTATTTCTTTTTCTTAAATTTTTAGTGTAGTAGTCTTTTGTGCCTTGATTAAGCCTTAGCATAATTCATTACTTGCCTTGTGAGTATCTTGCTTGAGGACAAGCAATAGTTCAAGTTTGGGGGTTTGATAAGTCGGTAATCTACAAACTTATTGAGCCTATATCCATGAATTATTGTTATGTTTTGAATTGATTTAGAGGTTCTTATGGCCTTTATTGATGTCTATGCAGGTACTTTTGATAGAAGATGAAGAACAAGGATATGGACCCAAAAAGAGTCAAAAAGGAGTTAAGTGTGAAGAGTTGAGAAAAGCTGAAGAATCTGAACCAAGATGCGGTGGTTGTGCGACACGCATAAGCCGAGGTGCGGCTCACACCTCCTCCATATGAAGCCACTAAAGTTGCTGAAGATTATGCTACAAAATGTGGTCGATGTGCGATGCACACATTCTGTGGTGCAAAATGCACCACCTTCGCATGAAGCTCACAATTTCAGCTGAAGTCACTGGTCGAGTTGAAGTAGGTGTGAGATGTGCACATCGCGACGTGGGAACCACACATCGCATCACACACCTCCAAAAGGGCAAACTTATCCTAATTTTATGGGATGACTTGGGAATATATAAAAGGCCATTTTAAGCTCAATTTGTATATATAATACTTCAGACCTGATTCTTTAAGAATAGTTGTTGCTTTGTAAACAATTTTCCACCTCCATTGAGAAGATGGTTTCAATCCAAATCTCTTGGTTAACAATTTTCCACCTCCTACTATGAGTGGCAAAATTATCTTGTCTTGGGGTGTATTGATGATGGGTGCTTAGCTAATGGGTGTGGGTATTATTAATTCACCTTTATAATTGCCTATTTGACATAGTTCTAGTAATTTCACCAAGTTTTAATCCTAAAATTGGTAGTTGCAAACATAAATTGGCATTACTTAGCTATGTGATTGCTCGGGAGAGAATTTCATAGTTGTGGATGTGAAATTGCTAGTGGGTACTTGGGAATCCATCTAGATTGGAGGCTAGAAATAGCTCTAATCGCAGGAATCTCCCATTTAAGGGTCCGAGCTAGAAATAGGACGACCTCCCAAAGCTAATGTTGGTTGATTGCTTATCACACCGATGATGTTCTAACCGAAATCATCGGAAATATGGATGTTGATTGAGAGATAGCATTTCACACCTATGACCAACGCTATTCATGTCACTAGGTGAAAGTAGAAGTGAATTAATGATTACCCCATCCTAGAGCTAATACCCCATCGGATATGCATCCCTAGTCTTCTAAATCACTTGGTACACCCATCTTTAGTTTTATTGTTTTTTGTTGAATTGTGTTCGTAGTGAAAACTTTCCCGATTCCCCCCATCCTTTTACTTTTTGTTTAAGCAATTACTCTCACCTTGAAATCAACTCATACAATCTCTAGTTGGCTAAGTCAAGTCCCTTGGGTACGACCCCGACATCCATTGGGTTTATAAATTTGGTTTTGCCGCACGATCACTGTGGCCTCCTAATTGGAGAGCATAATTTGAGCGCTCATCGGGTATAAACTGCACCGGTAGGGTGGTTTCTATTTTGGGTGGTGCTATTTCACTTATTATGATGCCTTTCATAGTCTATATTTTATTTAGTATTGGTGTTCCCATTGCCTGGGGATGGTATATTCATGTCTCGAGGTTATTTGGTAGACCAACATCCTTGCTTCTTGTGGTTGAGTTCAACTGATGCTTGGTACACTTCATTCTTTTCTTAGTTGTTGAGTCTGGAGTTGTCTGTTTCTATGTATAGCTAATGGTCTGGGCCCTGTCCCAATATGTTTTTAGAGGTTCTTTATCTTAGAAGCTTGTAGATGACTTTTTTGGGTTTTATATGTCGGTTGTGGCTAGGTTGGCCTTATTGTTAGCTATTATTTTTAGATGGTATATTCAAGTTTTCCATTGCATTTGTTTTTTTTTGGTTTTGCCTTGATATCCCACTGGTGTTGTTTGGTTCAATTTCTATTAGTTCGATCAAGTGAGGCACTGGCTTCTCTTTGCTCTTTTGGATTTTGGGCAGATAATTATGCTTAGTGTCTTGACTTATTGATTATCTACATTTAAATGTACTAATCTGCAAGCCAAATAATAAGATATATCAGTTGGTTTGGTATAAGGTTAATAATTAATAGGCAGTTAATAGGTAGTGTATCATCTAACTTCCTCGGTATCTTTCTCAATTAGTTTACCCATGTTAGAAAGAATGATGTAATGACCCTTCCGGTCATTCCCATATTTTTTCTTTCTTTGTATAATTAGAGCATGCCTATAGTGACCCCAAGTCATTTATGACTTGCTAGGACTGGTGGTTTTGTGCTCGGGCCATTCGTTAGGTCATTATAGCCATTTCCCTGTTTTAGAGCCTTAACTTAGGAATTCATTGACTTTAGTCAATATTCTTAGCAGACGTGCTAAGAATCAAATTCTGATAGTTCCATTTGCTCCAGGGTGTGGACTTTGGTCTAGTTGGACCCTTGGTTGCGGCATGGGAGCTTTTGGTTTTGTTTTATCTTACTTTATGTGTTTCCTGGCCAATTGAACTTGGAAGTTTGACTTTGGTCAACATTGGGAGAAGATGGGCTCGGATGGAAATTCCATCAGCGTTGTTAGCTCTAGTATGTCAACTTTGGGATAGAGGGACCTTTGGTTTGGGTCCCGAGGCTTTCAAACTTATTTTTGGGTGTTGGGTTTTGTTTTAGTTAAAGGTTAGTTTTGGGTGTGGGGCCCACTTTTTGTTTAAACATCTCTGGTGGAAGTTTAGTCGATTCTGTTGAGTATGGAATGCCATTTCTGATTTGGTACCATTGTTTGTTTGTGCGCATGGAGTCCCGAATGAGTTCTATGGGCCCATTCGATGACTTTTTGCCTTATGTTTTCTTCTAGTTGTTGTTGCAGGTGCAGACCTCATGCCTTAATCACGACCGCGAAGGAGGCTACGCAATTGTGATGGTCTGTTTCCTAGGGCATCACGATCGTGAGGTCCCCTCCATGCGAACGCGATGCAGGCCCTGCCCCTTTCCTCTTTGCAATCTTGTGGCTAGCATTCACAATCGCAATTTTCTAGCCAGAATTGTCACCACGACCGCATGGGGTCCCTTTGCGATCCCAAAGAAGAACCCCTGGCAGTATATATTCATTCTCCAACATTTTATTCTTCATTCAAACCCATTCCCACCATTGTTCTTGAGCTCAAGCTCCCAAATTCTATGTGAGAGTATCCATAAGCGTTGGGGTGAATATTTTTTGGTCTGTGATAATTTTCTCGGCTCCAATTGGTAAGTTTTCTTCGTAAATTCTGTTAATTCATCATTTTGATTCCCTCTTTAGGGGCTGTTTTGGCCCTTTTTTCTCCTCGAATCTTGCTCAATTTTTGAGCATGTATCCATAATGATGTTGGGAACATTGTAGTAATTTATGTTTCCAATTTTAGGTCACAGGGCCCATGGACCCGCTTTTAACCCAAATTTTGACCCGACTAAAGTTTTAGTAAATATGGGTGTCGTTAGCTTTGTTTTAACGCATAGATTACATTCTTGATAGTGTGATTGTTGTTCTTAGTTTCTCAGAGCAATTAAGGCTTGGGCTTTGGCTTCCCAGCAGCGTATCATCGGACGCCAGGTATGTTATGGCTTCCCTACCTTAGACTTTGCGTATATAGACTATAAATGTATTATTTAGCATCTTTGGGTTGGGTTTTCTAGGTTGGCACCCCAGACCTTGTCCGCTTTCTTTCTGTCTCTTTTATTTCATACATTCATTTTAGTATTCAATCTCATTTTTTAGTATTACCCTTTGTGGCCCTGTGTGGCCTTCGTTTATGCCTTTGGACCATAGATGGTGGGATATTTGGGAATATCCATGAGTACCAGACATCAATTTGCAATTTTAGAACTTGTTATCTATGTTGTAGAGAAGATTAAGCCTTTGTAGGGCCGGTAGTTTGATTGTGAGCTATTGAGCTATTGATTATGTTTGGGCATATCATTATCATACAAAGAGTTTTTCTGCTGTATTTTACTACTATTTTGGTTGCGGTCCTAACTATCACCAGTTTTCAAAACCTTGCATGGCCTCGAGGGCATATTTTTAGTATAAATGGTTATAAAAGGATTTGAAACCAGTTTTATAGATCTTCTTAGAGTAAAGGAGATTATACGATGATTTAATTATGTTTTTCACCCTAATTTTGAGGCAATACTAGACTCGGCCGAGCCAAGCACTAGACAGGTTGTATTACTGATTTTAGACCCAGATACACTCCGGGCACTTATATTAAGATTTTGAGATTTTGTATATAGTCATGGAACCTCCATGGACCTTGCCGATCTGGACCAGGGGCTACGAGCTGCGAGTGTTGGAAGAGAGGTATATGGTGTAGTAGGGGTATACGGGGGAATCCTTCCATGGATCCTGCCAACTGGGCCTGCGGGCACTGGAGGAGGTACATACGGTACTATTGGCACACTTGGTTTCATCATATCATATCATATCATTCATTTTGTGTACGGTTTCACCCTTGTTTGCTTTTTGTTGACTATACGCTCAGGTAGTATAGAATGCCGGAGTGTTTGTTTTCACTTGTATATGTTCCTTGGGTGTATGGGCGCCCGTTAGGACTGTAGGTAGATTAGTTTTCCTGATTCTATTGTAGTACTTGTTTATATTATAGCTACTTGTGAGTTATTCTCCGATCATCCTTACTTTGTGAGTTGTATTTCAAGCATTTTTATGACTAGTTGCTTTCCTTCTTTCCCTTTTATTTGAGGTTACAGGTATACCACCATATTTCTTAAACTCTCTGTATATATTGTTATTGCAAGGAGCCATGTGCGTTCTCTACTCTTTCACCTGTGTTCTGTGGTATATCTTTTGTGTCTAGCATGTTATACTTGGATTCTCCTTGACTTCTATCTATTTCTAGTTTCCGTGTGTTTTCCTCTATTTGCTTCTGTGACTATTTCTTTCCTATCTACTTTATATTTCTTTTATATCTTATATGCACTTAGTCGGCCCATGATGCCTATTGGGTACCCGTTGCTTTGCAATTGGTGCTCATACTACACTTTTTTATCTTCCTGGTGCAGATCCTAGTGTGAGATTTCTCTATTGATTGCATGGATACTCGTATATCTTTTGGGCACCCGAGACTAGGGTGAGCTCCTAAAGACTGGGGCTTGACCATATCTCCTCTTGTTGGCACTTTTTACTCTTTTACTTATTCAGAGACAGTTGTATATTTTATTTTTGTACCCTCTTGTACTCTGTATATTTAGTAGTGGCTTCTATACTATGATACCAGGCCGTGGGATGTTTTAGCTTCTATGTATATTTATATATATTTCAGGTTGCTTTCTCCTTTTTATGTCTTCTTTAGATTCTTCTGCTTATTACTCTTTCTTGTATGTGCTTCATTTCTTTTGTGGCCCATTACTAATCGTTCTAGGCCACGGGAAATTGGTACGCCTACATGGGGGTTTGTAGGTGCCATCATGACCAGAGAAATCGAGTCGTGACAAAAAAACCATGAACTTTTTTTCATTGTGCTAAATGCAGTGAGCCAATGACAAGAAACTTGTCCTAGATAGAACCTGATTTTACACACAATGAACAAGAACTTGTTGAATGTTAACTTGTTGTTAAAGAAGAGTTTAAGAAGACTCGATGTTGTTATTGAAGAATATATTGACTAGTTGGTCTTAAAGTTGATTTCTAATCTAAGAATATAGAACTAAGAAGTGAATGATTGAATATTGTATGTGGACTGCTAGCAAGGACATTCCGCTTTAACTTTTACTTCTTTAGAATTTATAATACATATCTTATGTACCTAGGTGTTAAATTCTTAACGGGTTAATGGTTTACCCGATAAGAAATTAAAGTAATCTGCTCCCACACAGATAACCCGTTAAATCTAAAAATTTAATCCATTCACCAACCGTTAATTCCATAACCCAATACCAATAAGCAATAAGATAATTTTGCGGTTGGGTTATCAGTAATGGTTTGGTTTTGAATAGCACTAGATGAAAGTGACTTAATCCCTACTTGAGCATTGCACTGGACTTGTAATTTTGATGTTTGTTATGCTTTTGGAACTTGATCTTCTTCAATATCCCTTTCATTCGTATTTCGTTTCCACTTCCTTTGAATCTTTGTTTTCTAGAGACTTTTCCCCTTTTATTTTATTCTTTTCCGCTTTTTTTCATGTTTCTCCTCTATTGTTGGATTTTTTTCCTTCTTTTTTTCATTGGAAATTCTCCTTTCCTTGTCCTTGTGAGGGCTTTTAGCTTCTTTTCTTTTTTATTTTATTAGATGTAGTTATTTGTTTATTTTGCATCTTTTTCCTTTGGCAACTTCAAACTTGAATTTTTGTCTGCAATGTGCACGTACTCAGTGCACTCATGAGGTCTGTTCAGAAGAGAGATAGCTCATGTAAGCACTCATAAGGGTATAGGATAAGATATGGTTGTCCAAAGAAAATGCTTTAGGCTTAAGTGGAAAATTATAGGGATTAATGTCATTTGGTAGGCTTGAAAGGCATAATCGGGTAAAGAAGGCCTAAGATTCTTTCTCAAACTAAGTATTACTCGTGATTTTTCCTAAACAAACATTTAGTCCATGTACTAGATCAAGAGTGAAATGTCATTGAATATGATCTAAAGCTCCTCACACAATGCACATGAAAATTAGGGTTGGTTTTATTCCTATCTTGGATGCATTAAAGAGAATATTTTTTGAGTGTCACAAAAGTACAAATAGGTATCAAATGAATCTACAATTCACCATGAATTTATCCTTCTCCATCAAATAAATTATTTTTTTCTAACATATGCACACACCTCAGTGTGTTGACCGCAACCATGACGAAGATATGATTCTAAAAAATATTTTTTTTAAATAAAAATAAAGAGTACCAAACGCAAAGAGAACTTCCTATGTATCTTATCAAGATGAATATCACGTGTGCATAGAGTGTGATGATATTATATAAAAAAAATCATCTCTTAAAGGAATGTAAGACAAAGAAAAGCAAAGATATCTACTATGTACAAATACTAATGCAAAGGTATAGACAAACTCAGAGTGATTCCTCATAAGTCTAGTGTCATGTGATGTCTTCGGCCAGAGTGTGTCTATTGACTATTTGGGGGTCACATATTTTTGCCTCTCAGTTGTCTATAAAGAAACTTGTTGTTCTGTTATTTCCATATAATATTTTTTGGGATTGTGTGTTAGTATGGCTTCATGATTTCCTACGAGAACCACTTGGTGATGTGTTGTTTCTTCTGATGTCACCTATGATTTTGTAATCTCTCAATTGTATATGGGAACTATATATTATTATGATTGTTTCTGGCTGTTAAAGGGGATTATTTTTCTCGAAAGAGATAAGAAATAAGTAAAAGCGAGATAGTCATGAAAAAATAGAGGAGTGCGACTACATATTCAATGACTACCCTGATTTATCTTCCTTATTGTACATTGGCACCTCGTGGAGTTTAAGCCCAAATGTTGTCTCTCATGAAGTCCAAGAATCGCTTATTTTATATGATCCAAAGGAAAAAGTTTTAGGTACCCTCCTAGATCATAAGACTAAAAGGAATTAAATTTAGGCTTTATGGTTAAGTGTGTAATACCCAGTAACTTCCAATACATATAAGACTAAGTGAACGTCTACAAAAGTATTTAAACTCGAGATAAAAAAAAAAGTGGTATTTCAGTTTAATGTTTAAAGTAGCCAAGTGTATAAAAGTGTTGGTTAAAGTAAAGGGGATTGAGTTCTGAAAAATTGAATAAATAAGTGACGTGCTTGCTTTACTTAATTAGGCTAGTAGGTGCATCACCTACTTAGAATAATGGACCATATTGAGGACTATATTAAATGTTCAATTTGAGGCCCATATTAAGTGAAGGAAAAGAAAAAGAAAAATACAAGGATGGATAGTCCAAAATCCTAATCCGCTCAAGGCCCAATGGGGTTTAGTCTATTTAAGGGAGAAGTTAAAATAAGCAAAGCAGGTGCATCACATACTTGGACTTTTGACCAACTTGAAATAACAAAGTAGGTGCCTCACCTACTTGTCAAAGTTGTGGCTAAAAATGGGCAAAAAAGTGGCTGCCAAAAAGGGCCCTTATAAGATAAAGATTAGCTGATTGTTTTCTTCATTTTAACTTACATATATTCAGATTCTATCAACTCTCTCTCAAGCTCTCTCTTGGCCTTCAAACAGTCGCCCCTATATTCCTCTAGGGTTCTTGAAGTTCTCCTTCTTTTATCATGCCAAGGTAAGTAAAACAATTCATGCGTTTGAGTTAATTCTACTATGAAGGGTTATGGAAATCATGTTCGTTATGTTTAAAGTGTAGGATAGCCGCTCCAATTTTGGCAGTCCCACTTTTCCTTAACTTCTAAGATATTTATCCTCTTCTTTGATTCAGGTTGAAGGAAAGTTTAAGTTCGTGAAGAAATAGAAGTTCAGAGTATAATAATCGTCACCAACAAAGTTAAGGTTACTTCCTCAGTTTATCCCTCTATATATATCAGTTGGGGTGGAAAATTCTCTATGTGTAAAAGTTAAGAACTCATGGGACGGGGATTGGAAGTTGTAAGTTCAATATTTTCGTTTTTTGTTGAAGGATTTTGGGATTGTTTAGGGGTTGTTTTATATGTATTGTTGTTCGGGGGTAGTGGGCGGCCTCATAGGATAGTTGTATGGATTTGAATTGAATTATAGAAGGAGGGTGTGATGATACACTGAGTATTTAGGGCTGCATAGGCTTGCTGCTCATCAAGTGTTTAGTTATTGTTTTACAAGGCCCATATTGTAATTAGCTACTAATATTAGCTTCATAATGTACTTATATTGTAGATTAATGCCATAAGGAAAGGTTGATTCATTGTGGTAATGATGCTCATGGTCATTTTTGTATTTTCATGCCTTTTTATTATTTCAACCCTTCCCGTAGCTTTTACATTATTTATTTGACTTCTTTGGATGGGTGGCATGCTTTTTGAGTGTTCTATCGGGTTATAAAGGAGTTTCCCTGTCTTGGAACACTTAAGTTTAAATGTTTGACATTGGTCCATATTCAGAGTAAACGGTCTCAGATGAGAATTCCATGAGCACGATTAACTCTGAAACATGGACTTTAGGTTAGAGGGACCTTTGATTTGGGTTCCAGGGCTTCTGGACTCATTTTGGGCACTCGAGTGCTTTTTAGGCAAAACTAGCATAGTGTTGAATTTTGTCAGCATTTTATCAAGATGACTTCTGTTGGTCATCTTGATAATTCCGTTGAGTCCAAAATGCCAATTTCAATTGGGTAGCATATTTGGTTTGTATTCGCAGGATTCTGAATGAATTTTGAGGTCTATTTGGAGATATGATAGGTTGTTGGTTTTGGCTGGTGTAGCTGGTGCTGGTGCAGCCGCTCTTGAAAAGTTGCACCTCACCTACAGAGAAGAAGCCATAACTGCAAAGGAGGCTGACATCAGCAACCTCCGCTCCTGCAGAGGTTTTCCACACCTGTAAGGCTGCTCCTACAGATATTGAGTTGCAGCTGCGGAGGGAGCATTGTGCTTCCAGTTGCGCCCCTGTGGTGTTGTAATTACCGTTATTGCATCACTCATGTGATGGATTGTGCGCATGAGCGATGATCGTTGTACATTTAATGTACCTTCTCCTTCACTTTTCCAAGTGTTGAGAAAAATATTTCCCTATTGTTATAGAGCTCGGCGAAGAGAGAAATTCATCATTTTTTATCGATTGTGCGTGGCTTTGAGGTAGAATTCTTCCCCCAATTATTCTTTACGCGTTTAAGCTTTAATTTCGTGTTTTGTTGTGTTACGAGTCTTAAATTTGCATGATCTTCTTCGTCTTTTAGGTGAATGTTTTTAACTATTTAAGGTCCAAAACTAATTCC
Organism: Jaltomata sinuosa; assembly: GCA_003996215.1. Classification (NCBI taxonomy): domain Eukaryota; kingdom Viridiplantae; phylum Streptophyta; class Magnoliopsida; order Solanales; family Solanaceae; genus Jaltomata; species Jaltomata sinuosa. The sequence goes on from QJPP01007537.1 coordinate 510,277, forward strand.
GTTTTCACTCAAACTTGGGTTATGCATCCCTTACATTATAGGGAGAGTAATTGCATTTATTATTTCTATTTTTGTTAGCGATTCCCAAGGGTTAATTTTTCACCCAATTTTTTATGAAACACTCTAAATATCAATATGAATGCCATTATTCCTGTCTTAACTCATGGAGTATGTTTATGATAGGGTGGAAGCAATCTGAGGCACTCCAAAAGGAAAAGGCTCGCGATTGTTGTTTAGCCTCGAGGTAGGTTACAGTTTATCTCCCTTTAGACTTAGCTCGACTAGATTTTATATTTTTTAAGCTGCATGAATTTTATTTTAAGTTATAGGGTAGAATTAGGATTTAACCCCCTTTACCTGGATTATTGGCTATTTCAAGGACCGTAGACTAGTAATATCTGCTTATTCTTAGTTTAGGTCATTATAGTTGTGGTGTGCTTAGACTAGAATCTTTAGTGTTGGTTTTGAGGAGAATTTTATGGTAGAGTAGTCCTTTATTATTATTTTTACATTATTGATCTGTTTCCCCTTTCTATTTCTGCATAATGTGAAAATGTGGTCTTGAGGCCATAACTTTGGATTGAATGGAGTTCCAAGTTAGTTGACTTGTTTGTAGGGTGATTTTACCCTGGATGTTATATATATAAATATGTATATATACATATATACCCTTGTGATGGCACACATATATTCATACATGTATATACATGGATATTGGTATAGTTTGAAGGAAAGTACCGGATTTTTATTTCAAAGGAAATGCTTAACTTTTACTATGGCTTCAGACTATAGAAAGGATTGCATTATTTTTCTCACTATTTTTTCTTGGATGGAAAGGCTATTTTACTTTAAAAACTCGGTTCAATGTAAGATTCAAGTCCATTTCTACTATTTAGCCCAACATAAGATTTTGGGTCAGTTGTAAATTACTTTAGTTACTACGTCCTAGGAGATATTCCAAGCAGGTCCAAGGTAAGATTCTGGGCTTTCAGTGCATCGGCCGCATATTGCATCATAGCATCCCATGTTACACTACATTCTCTTGTGTTCATATTTTAGTGTATATTATTATCATTATTATTATTATCTTCACTATTATCATGTGATATATGAGATTCTAGGTTAGGTCTTGATTATGTTTTACCTTTATATTCCTTATATTGTATATTATCTTTTGAGCTCGATCGGTCTATGGTGCCCAGCTCTAACTCAATAGCAAAGTCGATATCTCTCTCAAGTGGGAGGCCTGGCAGGTCAGTAGGCAAACAATCTAGGAAATCTCTAACCATAGGAACTGACTCAGGGGAAGAATTGCTAGCACTAGCATCTCAAACATATGCTAGGTAAGCTAAACACCCACGAGAAATCAACTTTCTAGCTCAAACACAAGTGATGATCCCTGATGGTGCGCGACTGACAGAACCCTGCCACAAAATCGAGGATACACCGAGAACGGCTATGGTAAAGGTCATGGAATAACAATCCAAAACCGCATGGTGAGGGAATAACCAATCTATGCCCAGAATCACGTCAAAATCTAACATATCAAGGATCAACATATCACCCAGAGTCTCCAAATCACCAACCAAAATCATACACGACCTCACAATCCGATACACTACTAAAGAATCACCTACTGGGTCGAAATATATACATGCACAGATAACGGCTCACTAGTCAACCCTAAACAAGGCAAATAGTAGGTAGATACATATGAACAAGTGGATCCAGGATCAAATAAAGCAAAAGCTGGTCGATGGCATACATAAATCATACCTGTGATCATAGAATCCGAGGCCTCTGCCTCCGATCTCCCAAGAACCGCATAAAACTGAGGACGACCACCACCTGACCAACTGTCATCCCTGCCACCTTTCCTGCCTCATGGTGTACCACCCTTAGTCTGACCACCACCTCCTCTATACGGTCACTGAACTGGATAAATAGGCTGAGCGAGATGAGTGTCTGGCTGAACTATACCCCGCTGGGGGCAATCTTTAGCATAATGACCAACAACACCACACACATAAAATCATCCTGATGGTCTACCCTACCAGGATGAACTAGCAGAACTTGTATGGCCACTATGGCCTGATGGCACAGAAGTTGCACCTCTCGATGACTGACCACTATAGCCCTGCTGGCTACTTTGATCCTGCTCAAACTGAGACCTACCAGAAGACTGAAGTGAAGTCTGAACTTGTCAAATAGACTAACCTTTGTGCTACTGTGGTTGATAACCTTGGCCCCACTATCCTGAACCTCTACCACTATGATGAGAACCATTGTAGCTACCCTGATGTCAAGGCCTCTTATCTCTGGCCCCAGAATCATGACAATGCAAATCCTCTACGGTACAAGAATAGTCTGCAATAGCCTGGAATGATCGACCACTAGCAACCAATATCTCAGCTGGCTCTCTTAACTCTATCTGCAGCCCTCAAATAAACCTACAGACTCTGTCAGGCTCGAAAGGAATAATCATGGCCCCAAATGGAGTAAGCTGCTAGAAACGAGTCTCATACTCTGATACAATCATAGAACCCTGTGTAAGACTAGTGAACTCCTCTCTCCGATACTCTTTATTGCTTTATGGAAAGAACTTGGCCATAAAGGCCTCATAGAACTCCAACCAAGACAACGAAGGTGACAATGATGGTCTGCAAGCAACCTTGGCCCTCCACCATAACTTAGTTGGGCCCTCCAGCTAATAGGTAGTGTATCCAACACCGTGAGTCTCCAGCAAACCCAAATAGTGCAACGTCTCATCACAGGAAGTAATGAATTCATGTGGATCCTGACCAGAAGTACCAGCAAACCTCATAGGTGCCAATCTCAGAAATATACCCAACGCCTTCTGCTCTATCTCTGTCATAGATGGGCGAGGAGCAAGCGGCTATGCAAAAGATGGAACTGAAATAACCTCAGCACAGGGAGCCACAGTAGCAGGTTGTGCTCCTGAACTTTGTGCACCCAGGGCTTCCCCCTGAGAAGATGTTTGTGCTACCTCATAAGAACGCTCTCTAATTATACCCAAAAGTTGTAGAAGTAAACCCCGAACATCTGAAGACTAAGTTGGGGCTGAAGCTGGTGCTGGAGCTAGTACTGGAGCTGGTGGAACCTGGGCTGTCCCCCGATCCACATGCTTCTCAGGAACAAACTCAGGCTCATACTCGGGCTCAACCTTGACCCTAGAAGCTCTAACTGGTTTCGCTGCTTGGGCACATCCTTGATCCCTACCTCTATGACCTCTCTGACCCCTATCTGGTATCGGGGGTGCTGGAGTCGAAGGCTCACCCCCACCTAATGTCGCCGATCTCGTACAAACCATCTGTAGGAGGATGAACTAGAACAAGTGAGATTTCAAGGAACTTTCAAGGATACTTCGCATGATAAATAAAAATAATAAGAGAGTCATACTTTCTATGATGTCACTGTAGCCTCTCAAAGATTGATTACGGACATCTCCACCTCGATCCATAGGACTCTACTAGACATTGGCTCCTATACCGATTACACCGGTGAACCAAGGATTTGATACCAAGTTGTCACGACCTAATTTATCGGTCATGATGGCACCTACAACCCCTCAGTAGGTGAACCAATCCTTGTAGCCTGGAACAGTTAGTAATGGGCTACTATCGAACAAGTAGGCAGAAGATAACATAATATAAGCGGAGCAAGGGATATACGACAATGAAAAGGGACAACATGAAATTATATAGAAGCTAAAACCATCCCAAAACCTGGTATCATAATATATGAGCCAGAACTATATTAACAGAGTTCTAAAGGACCCACAATAATATATACAAATGTCTCCGAGTAGTAAGAGAGTACATAATACAAAAGATACTTAAAAGCTAAGCTCTGATCTCCAAGAGCTCACCCTCAGTCTGGGACGGTCCAAAAAATCCTCGCACGAGTCTCCATGAGCTAACAGAGATGGCCCACACTAGGATCAGCACTAGAAGATGCAGAGTGTAGTATAAGCACCAATTGCTAAACAATAGGTACCTAGTAGGTATCATAGGACAACTGGGAACATATATTATAAAAGAGCAGTAATAAGCACAGTAGAAACAAGTAGTCATAGAAAATGGCAAATAAGTACATGAAAGCTAGCACGGAAGGAATACTAGCAAGAAACAGCATACATGGCTAGCTACTAAAATATATATCACAGGCACAGGTGAATGAAAGAAGTAATGCACCTGGGATCCTTGCAATAACAATATAAATTGAAGTTTTTAGAGAACAGGCGGTATACCGGTAACCATAAGCAAAAAGAGAAGGAGGAAAGCAGAATAATGATAGCATGCTCGAACAAAGGAATAATAACCAAGCCAAGCTACCTAATACTAGTCTTAATATCCAAATACAATAAGGAATCAACATAAGGAATCATATCTTGATAAAGAAAAAATAAGTCTACCTACAGTCCTAACGGGCGTCCATACACCTGAGGAACACATAACAAGTGAATACAAACCCTAAAGCATCCTATACAACCAGAACGTACATTCAACAAATAGCAAACAAGAGTGGAACCTCACACAAATAAATGGTATGATGCATGAGAAATCTGGGTGGAATAGTAACCCTGTATGTACATCCTTCGGCGCCTAAAAGCCCAGTAGGTAGGTTCCATGGAAGGACACCGCCTGTATACCTTAACTCCACCATACACTCCTTCTCCAGCACATGTAGCCCAAAGACCCTTGTCTAGATTGGCAAGGTCCATGGAGGTCCATGACCACATACAAAATCTCAATCTGAATATCATCGTCAAGAGTTGGTATGGATCCAAGCTAGTAGCCTAACATCTCAAATATACTTTTCCAGACTCTATCAAGGTCTAAAATAGTGAAGTAAGTCTCAAAAACCCATCAAGGGTGCCCGGCCATAATCGGATCAAAAACATTAGTAAAATAGATTTGATACTTGGTCTGACCTAGTCTGGTGTCATCTCAAATCAATAACAAGTCAATCTAGCACTAAGGCCCTGCTGAGACTAGTAATAGTTGGAAAAACTATGATTAAAACCATCTTTTAACACTTTTACCCCAAGAAGATCCACGTAAGTCAGTTCCAAACCATTTTAAAGTCATTTCAGCCGAAAAATGGGCCTCAAGGCCACGTAAAGTTTAGGAACCCAATAATAGTGCCCCGAAGACAAAACTGTAGTAAAATATGCAAAAACCTTTATATGCATGGATATGACGTGCTCAAACACCAACAAAAGCCCAACGGCTCACAATCAACCTATCGGCCCTACACAGGCTCTAATAGCTCTAAACCACAGATAACCAGCCTAAGATCGTGATATCAATGTACAGGACTCACGAAAATTACCATATAACCAACCATCTATGGTCCAGAGTCAATACAAGGTCACGCACGACCACAAGGGTGATAATATCGTCTATAACAAATACTACAAACATCGGAGGAAGAAAATGTGTCAGACATGAAGAAGCGATCAACGTATGTGGTACCAAGCTAGTAAACCCAACTCAAGGATGTCAATTAGTACAATCTTACCCTATATGTATAATGTCTAAGGAGTTAAATGGTAACCTACCTGTCGTCCGACGATAAGCTGCTGGAACAATGACATCCAAGCCCGAACCACTCCAAGAAGCTCTGAATAGTAATTAAGCTATCATAATCATAAACTGTGCATTAAAACAATACCAACGACATCCATATTGCAATAATTATAGCCGGGACAAAATTTGGGTCAAAAGTAGTCCCGCAGGGCCCATAACTTGAAATCAAAAATGGAAAGAAGCATGACGACCACAACAATACTAAGAAGACATGCTCCAAAATTGAGCAAATTTAGCCAAGGGAAAGGAACAAAACAGCCTGCTCAAGTAGGATTTTATATATGGAATAATAAGAATAAACCAAAAATTGAGCAAGAATTACTTACCCCAATGAGAGAAATACGCCAAGGAAGTGAATTCAACCAACCCACGAACATGCAAATACAAGAGGACAGCTTCTACAAAGAATTTCTCAAGCTTTAGGATCCATAAACAATGGAGGTTGCAACAATGGAGAAAAAAGAAAGGCAACTTTGGGGAAGAAGAACCTACCAATCAACAAGGAAGCAAGATTTTCCCACAATTCAATGGATTCCCCAATCTAGGAACAAAATAGAACACTTTGGAGGAGAGCATTTTCAATTTGGAGTTGGAAAAAAGCAAGAAACAATGCTGGAAAATTGAAGGACCAAGAATATATATTGCTGGCACGTAGGTCAGCGCCATTGGTGCTAAAACTGCACCATCATGTGGAAGAGGGCCAGGCACCAAGGTGCCATCGCACCAGAAAGGCGCTATCGTGTTGTTTGGCTAGGAAGCGCGCGAGCTATCGCGAAGAAAAGGCGTTATCGCGCTGGCAGGCTGCAGGAGCTATCGCACTGGCCTTGGCGCGATTGCACTGAAGGCTGGCCTGCAACAGAAAATCTACAATTTTTGAAACTCCTACGGGGCATTCGGGTAATAATTGGAACCCAAAACTCAAAAACCAATAATGCTAATAGAGTGGAAACGATGTTCCAAACTCAACAGAATAGACAAAACTTCCATACAAGGTCGTTTCGGAGAAATGTTGAATCAAGTCGACACTAACTAAAACCAACCAACTAGCCTAAATGAGTATGGCTCACCCGAACCCGAACCAACCACCAACCTAACCTAAACTCATCATTCTGGAGCTGATGGAATCGTTGGATTTCAAATCTGATGCTTCAATCATCGAAAGCTAACCAAAGTTACAATTTCAACTCCAAAAGGCCTGAAAACAGAAGAATCAATACAACACCCACACCAGAAGTTCTCAGTCCTGGACTAAATATCAAACTAGACCAAACTCAACATTTCGGAGCTAATCGATCTGTCATAATTTGATTGTGAGCACGTTAGCTAAGAATGTTGACTAAAGTCAATGAGTTCCTAATTAAAGCTCTAAAATAGGGAAACAGCCAGAATGACCAAACAAACAGCCAGGGCACCAAACCACTAGTCCCAGCAAGTCATAAATGACTTGGGGCCACTACAGACAAGCTCTAACAGTACAAGGAAGACGTAAACACAAAAATAACCAGAAGGGTCATTACATCAAGCCTAACATGAAGGCATAAAGTGCTACATCTAATGTGATCCTACTAGTATGAATTACGAGATTCTATATGCCATACCCCTTTAGGAACCTTTATCCTTAAATGTGATCATCTCTTAGGTTTATTTTAAACTCATCAAAGTCTTTTTTTACATTTAGATTTATCCTCCAAGAATACAACTTCTCCTTATCACCTTAATCAATCAAGCTCAAGCTTTAACAAGAAGTCACTTGTCACATGAAGCAATTGCCCATAAGTATACAACATCACATTCAAGCCTATTACTATATTCCCTTCACGTCTTATATGTAGCTAAAACCATCAATGAATTCTCTCTAGCATCCCTATAATAAATAATTCTTGAACTTCTACAAGGAGCCACGTCTATATTCCCATCTAACTATTACACATAACTAATCTTCATGTCGCATCTCATCCATACATAACAACTTAGGTGACCCAATCATACCATAGCCACCACAAAAAGGGAACATCCACTACCTTTCATCTAAACTATTATTTAGCTTCCTTTACTGACAGTTGCCCTAACATAAGCTAAACATTACCTAAGGAATATATTCAGAGCATGAACTGCATGACATGAAAATAGAGGCCTAACTCTTGACCACAAACTTGGAGCATGAACTGAACATATTTAACAAGAGCATGAGCATTTAGGATACATGGATGTTGTTCAATATTGACCTATACATAGCGTGACCTTGTCACTCAAGATGAGACTTGGGGAATCTGGTACGATGGGCATGGGTACTTTATAATTTGAATACACAAGATGTGAACTGAGGGTTGTTCTAAGCATAGACATCCATAACCATCAAGGGTAGACAAACACATTTCTTAGAGAAAGGAAATCAAAATTTCAAGAAGTATGATCTGAGTATGTAATGATGTAGCATGATTTGAAAAGCGATATTGGACATATCATGAAGCTTGAGTTTATAGGACTGAGCATAATGTGAGATATGGATCATGAGCATCATAACATAGACCTTGGATCCCTAGAACCTTAGAAAAAGATGTACACTATTGAGAGACACTATTGCTTCCATTTCAAATGATAGAGCATTGACAAGAAACTACATAGAAAATTTGACCCTCAGACATAGGCATGATTCAAAGGCATAAAACATGGGTAAAGTGTCTTCTAAAGTTGAAGTATAAGGAATATTCTAGAATAAGAATGGGTAGTTATGGAACGTATCATAACCCTCTTCTGAAATTCATCACCACTAGAAACTCAAGACTTTCCTTGGTTCAACACCTCATCGTCTCCCCCTTATCTCAAAGGTCACTATCTTAGGCCTGCAGACCTATTCTGTAAAAAGATCTATAAGTACTCGAAACTGTAGGGTATCACTATACACATGAATTCTAATCTCACCCAGATATTATTTATAAAATACAAGCTATTATCTAGGACATTCCCTCCATAGACACTACTGTTAACTTACTCTAACCTTTATATCCATAAAATTAAAACTTAATTCTCTTTGGATCACATATCCATATTCTCTAACACTTAAAAATATATTCTCCACCCCTTAGTTACTAACATTTATCTAATTTCATATCTTCCCAATTCAGAAAATTTTAAAATTACACCAAGAAACTCATCCACGCCCCTTTAGATCTATAATTCCCTCAATTCCATCCCAATGGACACCAAATAATTAATACCTAGCCTCCTCCATATAAAGAAACTCAAGAACACTAATTAGGAGCACCTAGCACTTAACAACTTACAATCTCATCAAACAACTTATTAACTCGGGTACAACTTATTCTTATAAATTTAGGTCTCTTATTCATCTAATGACTTAGCAACAATTCACTGCTTCAACACTAGTTCTCATATATATCATTCTTACACAATCAAGCCTTCCCTAAGTTATCAACCTTAGCCTTCCCTCGCACCATGTCAATCCTACTAGATCAGTCTCGTAAAATTAACCTTATCATCCCCAACTATCATTCTTTTTACCTCGGTGACCATTCCTGAATCAACCATAGTGTCTAACACTAGGTAAAGTTAACATAACCAATTAGCATGTTATTCAGGCTTATGGCTACTAGATAAAAATTAAGAAACTTTGGGTCTGCTAAAACCACATGATAAGGATAGTCGATCATAATCTTACAATATAACCCATTACAGCCCCTTAGCACATTATTCTTTCTCACATCATATCTACTTACCCATGCATACATTTAAACTACCTTCATAGTTCTGTAAACATCACTGAGTTTCCCTCTCTAAGACCCCAAAATGGAGTCTAAATTTATAACTTTGTAACCAGTGTATCCTTAAATCAACAACCTATAATTGGTCTATACTACTACAATAACAAGACACCATAAGATCCTTCCCCATTTCAAATAATTAAAAGAGCATCTTAACTAACCTCTCTACTTCTACCAATCTCCATAAATTTGCTACTCTTCTTACACTAGAACTCATACGATATGGGCATACCACCTCTATTCACTCACTTAGAGGGTACATGACTCTAGCTATATTTTTTGATCACTTAATACTTATACTCTCCGGCTTCTAAACTCATGATTCCCTATATACCTGGCTTTGGGACTGTCTCACTACTTGTATCTCATAACACCCTAATTTATACTTTCTCTCAAGTAGAAATACTATCCCAACACTAACATATATATCTCTCCCCTCTTGAGCGTGACAGCTATAACAAAGTTTTGAAAAGGTCTGAAAACACGTTTTTCCTAGGATCAAATGCATGATTCAAGAAAATGAGGGTTTACTCTTGGAACTAATAAACTTTGATGCACTAATGGACTCCTCTCAAGTCCTTGTGCAGTCTCATAACCTTTTGGATATCTCAACTAGATAGGATTAAATCGTAAGGAGTCAGAGCTTTGTACTTTTATCACCTCGAAGATAAGGCATAGTCAGTGGAGTTAAAGCAGAGTACAAAATCTGGATAAGTTTCTTATGGACAAAATTTTCGCATGATATGAAGTATGAAAGAATGAGAATTATTTCCTAAATGCCATGTATCCACCTGATTATAAGTGTGGTGCACAACATACCCATAAGCAAGGCTCTACTTGACACAGCTTCGTAAATACCCTAGGACCATAAACCATGCTCTGATACAAAGTTTGTCATACCCTGAGACCAGGCCCTGGAGATAACGGGCATCTCAGATTAGTGAAGTCCCTAGAAGACCCCTTAGCATAACATCATGAGCATATTTAATAAAGCATTTGCAGAAGAAAGACCTATTTGAGAAAAACATTTAAACATAATAAAAAAAATTAGCCAAGTGTTGAGAAAAAAACTTTTGACCAACATTTTTATAGGCCTACGAACCCTCTAACATATGAATGAAACACTTATGCCGGGACATGACCCCGTCAATACCATAAACATAAACCAAGTGTGAAAAAAATAAGGATTTAAACTGCCTTACAGAAGATGGAGGGCTTACCACTTACTAAAAATTATCCCAAATGATCCTAACGTTGCCCAAGAATGGGATTATAGTGGATCCAACAAAGATTGTAGTAGTTCATGATTGGGGTAGGCCTACTTGTTCTACCAAGGTTTGCAGTTTTGTCATATTGGAAGGTTACTATAGATGGTTTATGGAGGAGTTTTCTTCTATAGCAGCGCCTTTTACCAGATTGACTCAGAAGATTATCCCTCTCTAGTAGTTTTACGGGTGTGAGGTGAGATGAAGCTCAAGGTCTTATTGACTTAAGCTCTAATTCTTACTCTTCCAGTTGAGGGCTAAGGGTTTACCGTTTGCTGTGATGCTTCCATAGATTGTTTAGGTTATGTATTGATGCAGCAAGACCAAATTATTGCTTATGCTTTCAAACAGCTGAAGGCTCACGAGAGGAACTACCCCATTCATAACCTGGAGTTAGCGGTGGTAGTCTTTCCATTGATGATTTGGAGGTACTATATGTATGGAGTATATTGTGAGATCTTCACAGACCATCATATTCTACAATACATTTTTAGCCAGAAGGACCTTAATTTGAGACTACACAACTAGTTAGAGTTATTAAAGGACTATGATATCTCTATTCTCTATAACCTGGCAAGGCCAATGTTGTGGTAGATTCCTTGAGCCAGAAGGCATTGAGTATAGTGAGTTTTGCATTCTTGGTAGGTAAGGAGCAACTTTTAACTTTGGACATCCAGTCCTTAGCTAACAGGTTGGTTAGACTTGATATTTCTGAGCCAGGATAGATTCTTGCTTGTTAAGGCTAGATCTTCATTATTAGAGCAGATTCGAGCACAACGGTTTGATGATGCAAGGTTGAGAATCATTTGAAATAAGGTGTTAAATGGAGTGGCTAGGAAGGCAACCTTATATTCTTAAGGTGTCCTTAGGATTGAGGGTCGTATATGTGTTCCTAGAGTTGGAGATTTTGTTAGACTAACCTTGGAGGAGACTCATTATTCTAGGTATTCCATTCATTCAGAAGTAACTAAGATGTACTGTGACTTGAGGCAGCACTACTGATGGTGTGGGATGAAGTGGGATAGCTCAAATTTTGTTTCTAGATGCTTGAACTATCTACATGTGAAGTACGAGCACCAAAGACTATGTTGTTTAACCTAGAGGCTACCTATTCTTGAGTGGAAATAGGAGTAGATAGCTATGGACTTTGTGGTAGGCTTTCCACGTACATTGTACAGATTTGATGCTATTTGGGTTATTGTGGATAGGATGAAAAAGTCTTCTTACTTTCTGCAAGTTCAAACTTCTTAAAGTTATAAGAGGTTAGCTCAGATCAACATTCGTAAGATCTTCCATTTGCATGGGGTGACTGTTTCTATCATTTCTGACTGTGGTACTCAGTTTACTTCATGTTTTTGGAGGTCGATTCAGAGAGAGTTGGGTACTCGAGTTTAGCTTAGCACTTCTTTTCACCCGCATACTAGTGGTCGGTTGGAGCATACTATTTAGGTTCTTGAGGATATGTTGTGGGCTTGTATTATTGATTTCAGAGGTCAGTGGGACAAATTCATAGCCTTGGTAGATTTCGCATATAATAATAGCTACCATTCTAGTATTCAGATGGCTCTATTTGAGGTATTGTATTGTAGGCGATGCATGTCTCTGGTGGGTTGGTTTGATGCTTACGAGGTTCGACCTTGGGTTACTGACTTGTTATGTGATTCAATGGTTTGAGTTTGAGTTATTCAAGAGATAGTTTGTACTGCGTGGAGAAGGTAGAAGAGCAATGTTGACCAGAGTGTGCATGACTTAGAGTTTATAGTTGGAGATAGAGTTTTCCTTCGTGTGTGAGGTTTGGGAGGAAGGGAAAGATTAGTGATAAACGCTCAAACATACTCTCCAAGATGGAGGTATCAGCGATCGTCCAGCAAAACACATTTATAAGTACCCAACAGATGTCGGGGTCATACCCAGTGAGACTTGTAGATAGCACAATGATGATTGTATAGAAACGACTTCACTAAGAGAGTAAGTGTTTGAATACAAGAAAGTAAAGGATTGGGGAGAATTGGGAATTCTGTCACAAAAATCCAATTTAAGCAAGACGTTAAAGTAAAATGGGTGTACAAATGAGAGTAGATGACTAGGGATGTGCGTCCAATAGGGCTCTAGTGTGGGATAGAGTGATTGCCTATTCATGCAAATTCTCTCTCATTAACATAGGTATTCTTGGTTATGGTTATGGATGTTCATCTCTCGATCAATAACCATATATCTGATAATCTCAATTAAAGAATTATCGGTTTAACAACAAACAACCAAGCTAAAGCTTAGGAAGGTCATACTATTTCTAGCTTAGACCCTTAAATGGGTGATTCCGTCGGTATGAGCTATTTCTAGCCTCAATCTAAATGAAAGCCAAAGTTTCCACTAGTAATTTCACATCCGAAGCTATGGAATTCTCTTTCAAGCAGCAACATAACTAAGTAAGGAAAATCAATGTTTGCAACCATAAATTTTAGAAATTAAAACTTGGTGAAACTACTATACCCATGTCAAATAAGCAATTATAAGTGAGAATTAGAAACACACATACCCATTTGTCAAGAACCTATTATCAACACATCCCTAGAAAATGAAATTAGCTACTCATACTAAAGGAATGATATATACCAAGTGTGTAAGTCAAATTCCTCTTCATTCAAGTGTAATTTAAATATCTAAGGTCAGTTTTGTACACAAATGGTGAACTAATAATTGCAAGAGAGAATTGATTGAAACCCTCTTCTTCTTCTTAGAGAGAAAACTTGTTCTCAAAGCTAAAATTACTCAAGAGTATTCAAAACTGAAGAAGTTTTTTTTTTACAATTATGCCTAAAATAGGTTTAAATACTTTCCCAAAACGTCACCATATTTTTGGACAAAAATACTCTTTGGGTGGTGTACGGTGTGACATGAAATTCACATGTCATGATGTGCACATTGCACAACCTCTTCAGTTGAACTAGTGACTTTAGCTGACTTAGGAGATGTCATGCGAAGGAGGTGTTGTTCGCACCATGAGTTGTGCGCATCGCACATCGACCGCACCTCATAACAGATTCTTCAATCGATGCAAGGATCTATGCAGTGAGAGGTACAGAATGCACTAAGGCTTGTGCATGTCGCACAAGAACCGCATCTCAAGGCAGAATCTTCATCTTTTATGATCACTTCACACTTCACTGCTTTTAAGCTCTTTTTGGGTTCGTTTCCTTATTTTCCATCATTGATCACAAGTATCTGCATAGATATCAATAAAGGCCATAAGAACCTCTAAATCTATTTAAAACATAGCAATAATTCATGTATAAAGGCTCAATAAGTTGGTAGATTATCGACTTATCACTTAGCCCCAGGGTCATTGGGCCATTTGAGATCCTTCATCGCATTGGGGAGGTAGCATATTAGTTAACATTACCTCCTTCTCTTTTAGGTATTTACCCTATTTTCTATGTATCTATGCTGAGGGGGTATGTTATGGATAAGTCTTACGTGCTTCAGTGGAATTCAATTTAGTTGGATGAGTCTTTGGCTTTTGAGGAGGAGCCTGTTGTTATTTTGGACAGGCAGGTTAAGGAGTTGAGGCCTAAAGAGATTCCATCGGTTAAGGTTCAGTAAATGAATCATCCAATTGAGGAGGTTACTAAGGAGACCGAGAGTGACATGAAGACCCAATACCCTCACCTTATCGAGCCTTCAAGTACGTTCCATTTTCTAACTTCTTAGTATGAATGTCCTTTTGGTACTGGATACTATAATGACCCTCGTGGTCATTTTTATATTTTTCTGTTTTCTTACGATTTTTACCCTTCCCATAGCTTTTACATTATTTGTTTGACTTGTTGTGTTATACTAAGGAGACCGAGACTGACATGAAGACCCAATACCCTCACCTTATCGAGCCTTCAGATACGTTCCATTTTCTAACTTTTTAGTATGAATGTCCTTTTGGTACTGGATACTATAATGACCCTCATGGTCATTTTTGTATTTTTGTGTTTTCTTACCATTTTTACCCTTCCCATAGCTTTTACATTATTTGTTTGACTTGCTGAGTTAGATGGCACACTTCCTCAGGTGTTCTGTCGGGTTTTAGAGAAGTTTCCCTATTTTGGAACTCTTAAAATTAAAATATTTAATTTTGATAAACATTGGAGTAAACGGGCTCGGATAAGAATTCAATCAGTACTGTTAGCTTCAGAATGTGGACTTTGGGCTAGTGGGACCTTTGATTCAGGTCCCGAGGCTTCAGGACTCATTTTGGGCACTTGGGTGGTTTTTAGGCAAAACAGATAGAGTGTTGACTTTGGTCAATATTTCATTAAGATGACCTTTGATAGTAATTTTGATGATCCCGTTGAGTTCGGAATGCCTTTTCCAGTTGGGTAGCGTATTTCGTTTGTGTTTGTGGGATTCTGAATTAATCCATAGGGTCTGTTTAGAGACTTGATGTGTCGTTGATTTTGCCTGGGGCAGTTGGTGTTGGTGCAGCTGCTCTTGCAGAGCTACACCACACAAATGGAGGCGCACTTGCGGAGAAGCAGTTGCAGCTATGAAAGAAGCTGACGTCAGTAGCCTTTGCTCCTGCGGGGGTTTTCCATACCTGGAGGGCCACTCCTGTAGAGTTGGAGTTGCCGATGTAGAAGGAGCATTGTGGTCCAAACTCTGCCCCTGTGCTACTTTGGTCATCATTGCAGCATCACTCCTGTGATGGATTGTCCTCATGAGAGATGATCATTGTATATTTAATGTACCTTCTCCTTCATTTTTCCAAGGGTTTTAAAAATATTTCCCCATTGTTATAGACCTCAGCTAAGAGAGAAATTCATTATTCTTCATCAATTTTATGTGACTTTGAGGTAGAATTCTTCCCCCTCTTGTTCAATCACGCGTTTAAGCTTTAACTCTATCTTTTGTTGTGTTTCGGGTCTTAAATTTGCATGATATTCTTCCTCTTTTAAGTGAATTTTTTGGACCATTTGAGGTCCAAAATCACTCCAGTTTTCACCGAAATTTGGGGCATTCGTCTATTACCTCATAGAGAGGGTAATTGCATTTTTTTGTTTCTATTTTTGTTAGCAGGCCCCGAGGGTTTATTTTTTACCCAATTTCTATACCAAAATTCGAAATATCAATATAGGTGTCATTATTCCTATCTTAACTCGTAGAGTATAGTTATGGTAGCGTGGAAGCGATTTGAGGCTCTCCAAAAGGGAAAGGCTCCCGAGTGATGGTTCGCGATTGTAGTTCATCCCCAAGGTAGGTTACTATTTACCTCTCTTTAGACTTAGTTCAGCTAGATTTTATATTTTATAAGTTGCATGAATGTTAGTTTAGGTTGTAGGATAGAATTAGGCTTTAACCTCCTATACCTGAATTATTGGCTATTTTCAGGACCATAGACTAGTAATACCATCTTATTCTTAGTTTAGGTTGCCGTAGTTGTAGTGTGGTTAGACTAGAATCCTTAGTGTTGGTTGCGAGGAAAATTTCATGGTAGAGTAGGCTTTTATTATTGTTTTTATTTTATTGCTCCATTTTTTTGTTCTATATTCGCATATTGTGAAAATTTAGGCCTGAGGCCATAGCTTTGGATTGGACGAAGTTCTAGAATAGCTGATGTAACACCCCGAGTCGAAGGCTTACGAGCCTAAATTTGAGAGTTTTATTATAATATTGCACGTAATTTGGAAAAATTTGATTCAAATTGATATTTGGAAAAAAAAATATTTTTATTGTGTTCCTAAAATTTCTCAAATATTTTTGAAAAACTCTTTAGTTATGATATATTTGTGTATGTAGCAATTTTAAAAGAGTTTTATAATTTATTATTATTTTAATAGAGATAGTAGGTCTAGTTATGTTAAAAAAAATATTATTATTTTATTGAGATAATGCATAAGTAGTCCCCTAAACTATATCAAAAATCCCAGAGACACACTTTAACTTTGCCAAGGTCCTATTACCCCCCTGAACTCATTTTTGGCATATTTTTCTACACCTTTTATGAAGACGCCAGCTAAATGAATTGTGGTGTATACACGTGCTTTTATTACAAGCCAAAGGCCCTGCTCCGTCATCTTATACCTTTATTCTTTTCAACTTTACTTTTCAACTTTACCAAAAGTAACTTTACCAAAAGCCGATCAAAATCCAACGTTCACTTTACCAAAACTTTTTCACTTCTCTGATCAAAATCCAAACTTCACTCTTTACCTAAATGATGATTGCCCTAAATACATATGTAGCTTCGTAGATTTGTGAAGTGTAAAACTCGTGAGGCTAAAGATTCGTGTAGGTGAAGATTCGTGAAGGTGAAGATTTGTGAAGGTGAAAATTAGTTTGTAAAACTTCTGAAGTTGGAATCCTATCTTCATAAATTGACCAAAGGTTAAGTCTTTATTAGATTTAATTTGTTTTGTGTTAGAGTTTTGTTAGGGTTTGCGTTAGATTTTGCTAGGGTTTATGTTATGATTTGGGTTATGCTGTTAGGATTATAACATTGTGTTGCAATTTTGTGATATTCATGTAATATTATCATGTTCATGCTGATTTATTTTAGGATTCTACAATTTTAGTATGAAATATAACTTGTTCTTGCTGATTTATAGGGTTTGTGTTACTATGTTAGAGTGTGCATATTGATGTGGTATTTTGCAATTTTGATGTAAAAATTGTAATTGAAAATAAGATTTATGTTAGGGTTTGAGTAATTGTTTAGACCTTACGAACATTTGTCCTGGCATTCGTAACTGATAATATTGGTGTAATATTTAATCAATTCTTCTATAAGACCTACCTTTAGAAAGGGAAAAGGAATAGACTAATATGTGCATCATGGTGGGGCCTTATTGCTTGAAGGTGAGGAAGGAAAACATGTGGGTGGGTGGGTTGGGTTATGTGTGTGTTTTCTCACCTCTGTCGACTTTATGACACTTTTGTAATGTAGTTAGTTTCAGATGAAACTTTGTGTGTGGGGTTGGTTGATTTTTTTCTAATCTTTTATTGTTACTAGTGTTATGTACTGTTATTACCCTAATGGTCTTGTAATCTTTTATTGTTATCAGTTTTTACCATAAACTAGACTGAATTATTGTTACTGTTGTTTACTCAATATAGGTATGAGTGTCTTTACATTCATTACTCTAAGATTACACCATGGTGGGGTCTTATTGTTTGAGGGTGAGGAAGAAAGATGAGGGTGGGGTAATGAGTGAATATGTGAATGTTGATGTGGATACAATATCCTACTTTGAGATGAAAGATTACATTAAAGAACTAGAGTATAGCCCAAATTGCAAATTTAGTATTAGGCCACCTAATAGTGTCATTTTAGGATATATTGACAATGATAATATTCTCTTATCCATGTGTAAGTGTTTGCAAAATTGGGTTGTTTTGGATGTATATGTGCACATGTCTGAGGAGGAGTCTAGTGCACCTTTTAATAAAGTTGTTGGGACCACTGAAAATAGTGCTAGTCAAAATATTGTGGTTAATGAGGTAGGTGAGGCTGCTTTAAATGGGGTATTTGCAGCTCCAAAAACTACTTCAAATATTGCTTCTACATCAAATCCAACAGCTCAAAATACTGTTGATCCATCAGATCCAGTAGCTCCAAATAATGATTTATCTGATTCTGATGATAGTGACTACTCTGTAAAAGGATCTGATGAATCAACTGATGATAGTCTAGTCTCTGATAAAAGTGTACTTGAAAATGATGATTATGGCAGTGATGTTCATCAGGAGTTGTTAGATTTTAAGGCTGAGAAAAGAAAAATTTTGAGGAGGACAAGGAGGGAGAGAATTCTAGTAGACCCTGCAGAAGTACCATATGGTGAAGTTGGGCCAGATCTGGGGTTTGATGAGACTGCCACAAGTAAAAACACTTTAGAAGGAAATATAGGGGGTGATGAACCCTATTATGCAAGTTCTGATGCTTGTAGTTTTGAAACTAACATAGATGAAAGTTGTCTTGAAAAAGGAGAAAAAATGAGGTTCAAACTGCCAAGAACAAGAAAGAAAATTCATGCTACAAAAAGTTTGAGATTTGATCCTACCTATAAAAAGGTTGTGTGGCAGTTGGGTATGATTTTTGAAAGTGTAACTGAGTTTAGACAGGCTATCACTAGGTATGCAATTCAGAAAAGGGTTCAGATTGAGAAGTTTGTGAATGAGCCAACTAGAGTAAGGGTGATATGTTGCAAGGAAAATTGCAAGTGGTTATTGTATGCCAGTTTAGATAAATAAACTAATAACTTTGTTATTAGGACTTATAATCCAGTACATATCTGTGAGAGGGCCTCTAGAAATTATTTGTGCAACTCTAAGTTCTTGGCCACTGCCCTTAAAGATAGAATAAATGAGCAACCCAATATCAGAGTGTTCAAGTTGCAAGAGTTAATCAGAAAGAATTTTAAAGTGCATGTTGGTAAGACCACAGCCAGGAGAGCAAGAGCTAAAGTTTTGAATGAAATTATGGGTGATCATGTTAAGGAGTTTGGGAGAATTCTTGATTATAAAGATGAGTTGTTAAGGTCCAATCCTGGGAGCACTTGTGTGGTGAAACTTGGGGAAGCTAATGAACTTGGTAGGCCAATGTTTGAGGCATTTTGATTCTGTTTTGAAGCACTGAAGATGACATTCAGGTCATGTAGAAAATTTATAGGTTTGGATGGTTGTTTCTTGAAGGGGGTATGCAGGGGTCAATTAATTGTTGCTCTGGGCAAGGATGGCAACAATCAAATGGTTCCACTTGCTTGGGCTATAGTGGAAATAGAGAACAGAAATAATTAGAGTTGGTTTGTTTCCCTGTTGATAGAAGACTTGGGATTAGGAGATGGAACTGGTTTCACTATTATGTCAGACATGCAAAAGGTATATTTTGATACATTACTTATGTTTATTTTTGCAATTTATTTTTGCTTCTCTTTTGTAATTCTGTTCTGTTTTATAGGGACTGGGTAAAGCCCTCAAGGAACTGTTACCAGGTTGTGAGGAAAGAAGGTGTGCTAGACACATCCTGGCAAGTTGGTCAAAGAAATGGAGGGGGCTTCAAAGGAAGAAAATGTTCTGGAAGTGTGCTAGAAGCACTTTTGAAGCTGAATTCAGAGAAAATTTGAAGTTGTTGTCCAAGCTTGGTAAGAATATAGTGGATAAACTACTCTACTATGATAAAGAGTACTGGTGCAAAGTCTATTTCAATTGCCAAATCAAGTGTGATGCAGTGGATAATAACATGTGTGAGATCTTTAACACTTGTATATTGGAAGCAAGGCATAAGACTATTATTAGTATGCTTGAAGAGATTAGAGTCAAGGTCATGACTAGACTAGCTAAGTTAAGTGAATTTCCAAATTCTTGGATCAATAACTTCTCACCAATGTCAATGAGAGTATTGGAGGAAAATATTGATAAGTCAATGAACTATAGTGTTGACTTTAATGGAGTAACAGGATATGAGGTGATGGATGGACATAAACAACACACTGTGTGTTTGAGAAAGAGGGAGTGTACTTGTAGATCTTGGATGTTAAAGGGGATACCATGTTCACAAGCCTTAACTGCAATGTTGTGTAGGCAGTATGATCCAAAAGATTTCATTGATGCATGCTACTCTAAAGAGAGATACATGATAAATTACTCACACTTCATATAGCCTATGAATAACATTACAATGTGGCCTGAATCAACCAATCCTATTGTTTCTCCACCTGTGATAAAAAATATGCCAGGGAGGCCAAGAAAGCTGAGAAGAAAAGAGGCTGGTGAAACCAAAAAGTCTGAAAAATTGACTAAAACTGGAGTTACTATGACATGTAGCCTCTTCCATGTTAAAGGTCACAACAAAAGAGGCTGTCATTTGTACAGGAATGAGGGAGTTGGTACTACTCCAAGGGAACCAACTGTTGCATCTACTGCAGAACTATCAGGCTCAAGAAAGGGAAGGGGTAGACCAAAGGTATATCTTTGCGTATAATATCTTGTAAATTCAATTTGCCACATTTGTTTATCTTTACTCAAATAAATGTTTTTTTCTGTATGTTAGAAACCAACGGTTGATGAAGGTGACCCTGTTGCAAAGAGAGGAAGGGGCAGACCAAAGGTATATTTTCACTTTACTTATTTTGGATAATCTTTTTCACTTGGCCACTGTCATATATGTTGATCCTTACTTAAATATGTGATTGGGTATGATTTTTGGGTATGTTAGAAACCAGCAACTAATGAAGGTGAGCCTGTTGCAAAAAGAGGAAGATGCAAACCTGTTGGTGCTGCTTTTAACATAAGATCTACACCAACAGGTGCTACTTCTAATACACCTGTTGGTACTGCTTCTAACACAAGAGCTACACCTAGTGCTTCAGCTTATAACACAAGAGCTACACCTAGTGCTTCTGCTTATAACACAAGAGTTACACATACACCTATTGTTACTGATTTTTCATAAGCATCAACACATCATAGTCTTGGCAGCTAGTTTGAATGTTCTGCTCCCAACACAAGAGCTGAAATTTATTCAAGGGCTATTGGAATGTCATCAACAACAAAAAGTGCTAGAGGAAGGGGAAGTGGTAGTGAAGCAAGGGGTGTGCATCATCAACTTGGAAGTTGGTTTACATGTTCTCAAGGTAGTACTGATGTACCTAATACAAATGTTGCATCAAAGGAGACTGTTGCTGCTACAAGTGGAAGGGGAAAGGGTGGTGGAAGCACAACCCAATATAAAAGGCCAAGAGTAACTGGAATGGGTGTGTTTCAAGCTGAAAATGGATTCAAAACTTTTAATGTAAGTATTGATGCATTGATAGTGGTTGTTCTTTACTAACTATTAACTTCAACTTATATAAGATCCTTTTTTGTAGCCTGGGCTACCAAGTTGCAGAATCATATCCACAAGACCAAAGAAAATATTGAGATCATCAGTTGTGATTGGGGATATTGGTTTCAAACGAACTAGTGGACTGAAGTGAAAAAGAAATCAAGCAATCACAACAAGAAAGTTGCAGCAGATTAGAGATCAATCAAAAAAATCAAGCTTTAATACCTCCTCTTCACAGGCGCGAGACCCATGAAAACTATAGTGTTGATAACAATGGTGTTCTGTTCTTAAACTACTGTTTTGGTGTCACTACAAAAATACTATTTTATTTCTTGTTTGAAAGTTTGAATTTTGTATGAAGCTACTATTTAGAAGTACCATTAATTTTTGAAACTCATGTTTTGTTATATATATGAAATGGTACTGGAATTATGGTGTCTAAATGCAATGTTGAAGCTTTGTTTTGGTTCTTAAGTTTTTGGTTCTTAAAGTGGCAGATGATTCATAGTTGAATGCAATGTTCTTATGTTGTTTTAGTGTTACTTTTGATTGCTTCATTACACCATAGGCAGTGTGCTTTAGTACCAGGGAAACTATAGTGTTAATTTAGTGTTTTCTTTGTTTGCTTCACTATACAAAAGTAGTGTGCTTTCGTACCACTTCAAACGAAAGAAGTGGCCAAAATAGACAAGTAGGGCAATACCAAACCAATATATAGCAAATTGAACTCATTACTGTACCAAAATAATGCTCCATTACAAATTAACAAGCCACTATGGCCACTTCACAACACAACCAACACCTATTATCATAACTTCACAAGAGAATCAGCACATACTATGGCAACTTCCTTTGATTTTTTTTTGAGTTTTCAACTTGAATTAGAAAACTAACATACACAACAACTACACAAATGATCAAACTACAAAAGAACTTTCCACTAAATCGACATGACATCCTTTTCTTCTTTTTCATGTTCATGCTCTTCTCTTTTAACTCAACCTTCTCTTTTGCACCACAAGCCTTCTCTTTCAAATCACCATCCTCTTTTGCATCACCACCCTTCTCCTTTGAATGTTTACGATGAAGTGAATTGATGTTTAGATTTTCATACTTCATCTGAAGACTTTCAACCTCATCCAATAAAATTTCCTCCTCTTTTAAATCTTCATTGACTAGTGGATTCATGTTGAGATTATCATAATGCATATTAAAGCTTTCAAGCTTATCCAACTGCATCTTAACACGCTCGTAATTTTCTTCTAACTCTTTCATCTTGTTCACCAATCTTGGAATAATAAACTTTGATCTTTCATCAACACTATCCTTGTCTCTCCATTTAAAAAATGTACAGTTCGTAGGCTGAAAATTAAGGATACAATAATTTCATTTCAACACAAATATTAAAATTAATCAATCAAGAGACCATGACACGAACCTCATAGTGGGGACAAGACCAAAATCTTCTTCCGAGATTGCGATCTGACCAAGAGGTCTGCATTTGCAACAAAATGCCATGCTTGCATCGCACTTCAGCTTTCGACAATGGATCATTCACATCCATACACAATTTAGTCAAGTTGGAGTTTGTCATTCTAACCCTAACAAAAATTGGGGAAGAAAGAAATAAGTAAAATAGAACTTAAAAATTGACAAGAAATGGACTAAAGATAATAAATTTATACAAAATTTAGCTTACCTTTTTGAATGGAGGAGAAATTTCACAAAGGAACTCTTCAAATTAAACTTTTGACCCACCTTATTAATGGAGGATGAATTTCAAAGTGAAAATGAAAAGTAGAAGCCCGTTGAAGAAGGGTTTTAATTTTCAACTTTGTCAACAACACGTGGCCAAATTTAATTGGATAGAGCCACCACACTAATAATATTCTCACGTGCCTCAAGTTTGTGTAATCACGCAAGGTGCCATGTCAGCACAAAAGGTGTAGAAAAATACGCCAAAAATGAGTTGAGGGGGGTAATAGGACCTTGAAAAAGTTAAAGTATGTCTCTGGGATTTCGAGTATAGTTTGGGGGGGTACTTATGCAATATCTCTATTTTATAAGGAAGGCTTTATTTGAAATAATTTTTTATTAATTATGATATATATTTAAAAGTTAGATTTATTTTATCATGAACTTACGCAATGCCCAAATGTATGTATATTGGGATAAGAATAATGAGGTGATCACACCTCCACTCCACTTGGAAGTGGAGGAATGGTGCAATATTTTGGTGGGTTAAAGGCTTGCCACCACATTCTACAACTTATCACCTTTGATTTGTTAATCAACTATATTAGTGAGCTTATATTTAAACTAAAGTTGTTGTATGTATATTACTATAATATATAAGCCAACAAGAAAAAGGACTATCACAACACCAATAGGTTGTACAAAAAGTTATTTGACATGTACATCAGATTTGGGCTTACTACTTGTTTTCTTGGGCGAATGAATTAAGGCTGACAAAAAGGTTTCAAATTTAAGTTGTAGTGAGTTAAGTTATTTTAATTGATTAGAGGTGATAAAAATTAGATTAGAAATTAATGGGTTTTGACTCATTTTCTGAGTTGCCCTCAAGTTTTTATATTTACACTTTGACCCATGGGACCCATTCCCCTTTTGGGAGAATTAAATAAAATCCTAATTACCTAAAATGGGAGGGGGGGAAACGACTGCCTCCCCTTCTTTTTGCTTCTCTTCCTCGCACCATTTTCAGGGCATTCTCCATTGTTGTTGTTGTTGTTGTTGTCTTCTTCTTCATCATCATCATCATCATCTTCTTCTTCTTCTTCTTCTTCATCATCATCTTCTTCTTTTTCTTCTACTCCCCTGCCCTCCATTGTTGTTGTTGCTGCTGTCGTAACTACTGGTACTGGACCAAATTTGTTCGTAATCACCGGGCATTGCTTCATAGGTGATTTTGGTAAGTAAAAATAATGATTTTTAGTTCAATTTCTCATCTGGGTATATCTGCTATTTTTCTGCAATTTTCAGTAGCGTATCCAACAGATGACCCATCTGTCGCAATAGATGATCTATCTGTTGGATTCATGTTACAGCAGTTGAATCCAACAGATAGCTCATATGTTACAACAGATGGGTGGTCTGTTGTAACAGATGACCCATCTGTTGCAACAGATGACCTATCTATTGGATCAAGCTACTGGTTCTGAATATGAATCCAACAGGTAAGTCATCTGTTGCAACAGATGAGTGGTCTTTTGCAACTGATGAGTTATCTGTTGCAACATATGAACTATTTGTTGGATCAAGCTACTGGTTCTGAACATGAATCCAACAGGTAAGTCATATGTTGCAACAGATAACTTATCTGTTGCAGCAGATGACTTACCTGTTGGATTCATCTTACATTAGCTGGCAAAGCTGGTTCAGAACCAGAAGCTTAATCCAACAGATAAGTCATTTGCTACAACAGATGAGTTATATGCTGCAACAGATGAGTTATTTGTGGCAGCATGTGACTTACCTGTTGGATTCATGTTCAGAACCAGTAGCTTGATCCAAGAGATAGGTCATCTGTTGTAACAGATTGATCATCTGTTGCAGCATATAACTCATATGTTGCAGTAGATGACTTATCTGTTGGATTAAGCTTCTGGTTCTGAACATATATCCAACATATGAGTCATTTGTTACAACAGATGAGTTACTTGTTGGGACAATGATATAATTTTATTATTGTATATAGATACTCAACTTTACTATACTATTATTGATATTTTTAACAAAACTCTTTAGGTATCATTTATGGAGGAATCAATAACAATAGGGGTTGATTTTCATGGTGAATGGATCGAGAAGAACAATCGATTTATTTGGCATTGGAAGGATGGTGACTTGTTAGAAATGATAGCGATGACAATCCAAAAAGATATTTTGTATGATGATTTTGTTAACTTAATCATTAGTTGTTGTGAATTAAATTGCCAACCGAAAGATCTTGTCATCAGTTATATGCACAGCTCTTTTGAAAATCAGAGGGTCTTGCCTTTTAAGATAAGGGATCAAGTTCATTTGCATGCTTATTTGAGTGATGTAGCTAGGCCCATTTTAAGGGTATACGTAATTGAAAAGCCGATAAAGAACCCCAATTTAGCTCAAAACCAACAAGATATGTTAAATGATGAGTTGGAGGATAGGGTAGATATGAATATTCCAGATAATGGAAGTGGGGCAGAATTGGATGGTCCAAGCTGTGGGGATGACCAAACTCCTACACCTGATGTTGGGAGCAATACAGTGGGTAATTCTCAATCAACACAGTCTATCCATGTGCAAGAGGATGAAACAGGTTTTTATAAGGGAATGACATTCAAGAACAAGCAAGAACTAGCAACTTCGTTGAAAATTGCTTGCTTGAAAAAAGATTTCAGACTCAAGAAGGTGATTAATTCGCGTAATGTGTATTGTTTTAGATGTGTATATTAGGAGTGCAAGTAGTGGATTAGGGATATGAAGCTTTTAAGTTCTGATAGATTCTGTATTACAACCTATGCAAAGTATCACACGTGTGGTTCTGAGCATATCACGAGTCATAATCCATACGCCACAACAAAAGTCATTGGTGAAATTTTCAAAAATAGGTTCCCCGAAGGTAAAGGCCTATCTACACAAGACATGAAACATCAAATTCGTACAGAATTGGGTGTTAAGGTGAGTTATTGGAAGATTTGGAAGAGCATGGAGATTGCAAAGTCTTTGGTTAGGAGAACACATGAGCACGGGTATGCAGTGCTTGATGCTTACTGATGTGCCGCCAATTTACGGCACTTTCAACTCCTTTAAACTAAGAAAAATCGTACGTTTTCAAGCAACCGTTGTCGTTTTTAATGTTTTTATGTTGTATTTTCAGGAAATGGAGACAAACATGGAAACGGAAGGAAATACGGGAAAAAGAGCATTCTGGATAAGAGTGACGGTTCAGGTGACGGTCCGTCAAGGGTGTGACGGTCCGTCACCCAAACCGTCACACCAAGGCAGCACCACTGCCTAAGGGTGACGGTCCAGGCGACGGTCCGTCAAGCCTGTGACGGTCCGTCAGCCTGGCCGTCACACCTGGGCAGTCCGCTACGCGGAATCCTGACGTTTTTGGGATTTGTTTCCTAGACTCCTATAAATACCCTATGTTAGGTTTATTTTATTTATGCATTAGTTAAGCTTTTTAATATAGTTCTCCCAATAGTTTTAGGAGAGACTTGGAGATCAAGAAACACGTTTTACACTTCTTGAATTCGTGTTCTTGATTTGTTCTTGGGATCTTGGTTTTTCTTGTTTTTGGAATAATTGAAGATTGGTTTTCATTATATTGTAAGAATCCCTTCTCTTTATTATGAATATAATTCTCTTCTCTTTTCTTTATAGCATGATTAACTAAACCTTCCACAACTAGGGTTGTGGGAGCCATGGCTAAAGTAGCGATATAGATTCCGGGTAGCGACGGGTTAAATATGTATGTTGTCACATTGTTAATCTAACGTTTTCTAGTGGTTGCAAACATTAGAACTTGCCTAGGTTTAATTTGCTTGAGTAAAGAGATTAAAACCGGGAAACTTGATTAACGACGAGGATTCGAGACTACCAACTCTCGTCTTATGATTAATGCTGTAACTAGATTAATCTACTTGATGTTTAGGATTGCAATCTAAAAGCACACCTTTTCAAGTTCGAGAGAATTGAAAAGTAAATTTGTCTATTTGGTTGAGAAACGTTTAGACGATACAATTAATTCAATCACATCGTGACACGCATATAGAAAGAACCCCGTTAAGCCTAGAATCGACTTTATTACTAACGCCATGGTAAACACTTCCCTAGTTCTCTCTCTCCTATTGATTATCATTCATACGTTAAGTGTTTGTTTGGTTTACAAATATTGATCACAAAACCCCCCTATTTACCGGAAACTATTGACGACTAGTCACGTAATTCACTAAAGACTTAATTCTCACCATATTCTCTGTGGGATTCGACCCCAACCTTTGTTGGGTTCTATATTTGACTACGACCGCTTACGCTTCGTTAATTCGAGGTGTAGTTTGGGCGTTATCAAAAAGTGGCGCCGTTGCCGGGGAATACGGTTGTTAATTAAGTCTGGTGTGTTTATTTGACTCTTAGTCATACTTTCCTGCTTTTACATTTTTTTTGTTGTTTTTGTTTTTGGCAGGGTACAGAGTTGTGCATGCCAGGTACCCGGCGCTCGGGTGAATCAACATTACCTTACGACTCCGAGCTTGCTAGAACGTTAAGGCGGAATATGGTCGCACAACAAGAGGCAACAAGGCTCGCTGCAGAACTATAGGCCCAACAAAATTTGAATGCTGGAGGTCTGCAGCACGATCTTGAATTGCATGATGAGGATAACGATTTGGATGGAGTTGGCGCTACGGGCGCCATTGTTGTTCCACCGCTACCGCCCGGAGCCAAGTTCAACATCACTAGCACGATGATTCAGTTGTTGAACTTGAGAGGAGTATTCCGTGGAGCAGCTGGTGACGATCCAAACCGTCACTTAATGAACTTCGTGGGTATCTGCAAGTCGTTTGAACTGCTGGGCGTGAGTCAGACAGCGATCAGGCTCAGGTTGTTTCCGTTGTCTCTATCTGATGAGGCAGCATTGTGGTTGACGGAACTGACCCCCGACTCTATCGCAACTTGGGGGAGTTGAAAGGAGCTTTCCTAGAAAGGTTCTTTCCTCCCTCTAGGATGATACAGTTGAGGGACGAGATTAGCAATTTCAGGTAGCAACCTCACGAAGCATTGCACGAGACCTGGCTGCGATTCAAGAAAAAGCTAACACAATGCCCGAACCATCAGTTGAACGATGAGTTTTTGATGCAGACATTCTACAGGGCACTCAATTCGGCTACCAAGCCGACGTTGGACAACGCAGCAGGTGGAGCATTTATGGGTCGCACTTTTGCCGATGCCATAGCTATTTTGGACAGGCTCACCAAAACCAACAGGGCCTGGCATACACGTGATTCAGAGGTACCAGCTAGTACTTATGCAGTTGGTGTGTCAGCGGAACAGTGTAGAAAAGATGAAGAACGGGACCAAGACATGGCCCATCTAAAAATGCAAATGGACCTCTTGACCAAGCACTTGATGTCAGGAAGTATTGAGAAGGTGAAAGCCGTGGGTTCGCAAGGTAGAGTAGCAGGGGTTGAATCTGATGAGGAGGCCAACTATTTGGGGGGTTTCCAGGCCAACGGCCAAGGAAAGCAAGGTCTGAACTATCAGAGAGACAACCACTATGAGAAAAGCGGCTACAAAGATCGCGACCAAGGAAACTGGAGGAACAGCACCGATAGAGGTGGGTTGTATATACCACCTGGTAATAGGGACAAAGCTGGCAACGAGGCAGAGACGTCCAAACTTGAGAACATGATGGCGAAGATGTTGCTAAAGGTGGAATCAACTGACTCTAGAGTAAAGGAGATGAAGACTGAATTATCAGCATTGATTCAGTTAGTGGGTTCACATTCCACCTCGATCAAGCAATTAGAGCAGCAAGTGGGGCAAATCTCGGCATCTCTGAACCAAAGAAAGATAGGTACCTTGCCGAGCGACACCACTCATCCGAGGAATGACGCAAGCTGTATGGCGATCACCACAAGAAGCGGAAAAATATTACCAGAATCACATCCGGTAATTCAGACTCAAGGTGATGTTGTGGATGATGAAGAGGCGGTAGAGGAGGAAACTCCAAAGCCCGCGGAGAAAAGCAAGGAAGCTGAAAAGCTTCCAACTATGATGCCTCGACCACCACCTCCTTTCCCACAATGCCTGAAGAAGAAAGCGGAAGATGGTAAGTTCCTGAATTTCCTGACCATGCTCAAGCAAATATCAATAAACATCCCATTGGTGGAAGCGCTTGAACAAATGCCCGGTTATGCCAAGTTCATGAAGGACTTGATTACAAAGAAGAGGTCGGTAAGTTTTGAACCGGAAGATAACCTCCACCACTGCAGCGCTATTTCTTCAAGGTCGTTAGTCAAAAAGAAGGAAGATCCAGGTGCTTTCACTGTTCCCTGTACTATCGGGAAGCTCAACTTCGGAAGAGCATTATGTGATCTTGGTGCTAGTATCAACTTGATGCCGCTAGCAGTTTACAAACAATTGGGTTTGGGAGCTCCTAAACCGACATCCATGAGAGTGATGATGGCTGACCATTCGGTAAAGCGACCTGGTGGGAATCTTATCTGATGTGCTGGTCAAGATTGGTAAGCTTATATTCCCGGCCGACTTTGTGATCTTGGATTGCGAAGTAGATTTTGAAGTTCCCATAATCTTGGGACGACCTTTGTTAGCCACGGCTAGAGCGTTGGTTGACATGGAAAGAAACGAACTGACCTTCAGGCTAAACAATGAAGTGGTCAAGTTCGATGTGTCCAAAATGATGAAGCAACCAAGTGACATGAGGGTGGTCGCAGTCATCAATGTTATTGAGGAAATCCCTGCGGATGTGTATCTTGAGAAAAAGGGTTGTGTTGAAACCCAAGTTGTTATGAAAGTAAGGTCGCGATTGCAAGAGGACGAGCAGGTAAAGGAAAGCGGTGAAAATAGATCCAGAAAATGAAAACACCGCAAGAGAATCTGCAAAGAAAGAGCAAAGAAATTGTCGCGACTAGCGATGGAGCCCAAAGAGGAAGCTGGAACGCCACACTCCATCGAGTTCTCCTGTTTTGGAGACCCTGGCAGTCTCCAACATCATTCCAGAATCTGAGTCATATCGACTTCACAGGTATTCCTTTCTCTCACAGTTTTTAGCTTTCATGTGGATGCATTGGGGACAATGCATGAGTCTAAGTTGAGGGTGTTGGGAAACCTGTGAGTCACCACCGAGGGTTTTTGTTGCCGTGTTTCTTTTCCCTCCGGTGTGCTATCTAGTAGAACCGGCATGTTTAGGTTGTTATTTTTAAATTTTTGTTTTTTTGAGTGTCTATAGTGCTGAGCATGGCGTTTTTTGTTACTAAAAGGAGGCCCCTTTAAAAATTTTCTGGTTTTGTACTTATGTTGAAACGATTGACTGTATGGATCCTTGAATGTCATTGTGTGATTATGATTAGAAAGAGTATGCTTAAGCCGAGCGGTTGTTTGATAGTTCGTAGCGATATAGTTTCTTGGTGCCAAGAGTATGTGAGATTAGTGTTATAAATTCTTACTCTGTGCATGCATCTAGAACTTGCCCGGTCTATTTTGTTAAGTTCGAAGTTTGGTTGCTTAGGAAAGGATCACAGGCCCTTTTTTTGTGCGCAGTCCACTTAACCTAAAAGACCGTCCAAATATAAATAATCCCTTGATCCCTGTTTGAGCCATAATTAACCTTGTTCTTTCAATAACCTGTCACCATTCCTGTTTAACTTTGAATCCCTATTTTGGCCCTGGTCCTTCCTTGGACATCGTGCACCTCAACTCAGGCAATCAGCCTAAGTTGAGGGTGGCTACTATAGAGGTAAACCCTGTTTTGGCCCTGGTCCTTCCATGGACATTGTGCACCTCAATGCAGGCAATCAGCCCAAGTTGAGGGTGGCTACTACAGAGGTGAATGATAAGAAAAAAAGGATGAAGAAGATTGGTTGGGAATAGAATGAAAATTCGGGTGTGTGCCTAAGAAAAGAGATGAAAAAGATCGAAAAAGTAATAAAAAGAATTGTCAAGATAAAGAGACCGCACCTGTAGCTAGAGAGAAGGAAATAAAAAGGTGAATAAGGATGGACAAAAAGTTATGCGGTAATAAGACGTCGGTAGTTCCAAGGAGGGCTTAGTCACTAACCCCTAAATGTATCCTACCTGCACCTGAAGCCTCATTACAAGCCTAAACAAGTCTTGTAGTGATCCTGAGCGGCTTTCTGAAGAACTGAAATAGAATAGTAAGGGCAAGCCTATGGTATCGCATGTGCATTGTTTGAAATCGTTTGTGAGTGTGAGCGCTTACCTAGTCCCAAATCTTGTGTGTGGGATTTCTTTGAGGTGAGGGCACCAAGATTTCTGTATTGCCTATTGATTGTTAGGATAGTTGCGCATGTGTATGCATAATATTCTATCATATCAGAATGACATGTTTGGATCCTTGCAAGTTAGTGTTTCATACATTGTGTGCTACGAGGGAGCTTGATTTAATGAACTAATGAATGACCATGAGTTGCTAAAGACACGAGGTTGTTTGCTTAGTTGAGTCGTCGTATTATTGTTTTGTGTCATGTTGCTTGAGGACAAGCGAACGTCTTAAGTTGAGGGTGTTGATGTGCCGCCATTTTACGGCACTTTCGACTCCTTTAAACTAAGAACAATCGTACGTTTTCAAGCAACCGTTGTCGTTTTTAATGTTTTTATGTTGTATTTTCAGGAAATGGAGACAAACATGGAAACGGAAGGAAATACGGGAAAAAGAGCATTCTGGATAAGAGTGACGGTTCAGGTGACGGTCCGTCAAGGGTGTGACGGTCCGTCACCCAAACCGTCACACCAAGGCAGCACCACTGCCTAAGGGTGACGGTCCAGGCGACGGTCCGTCAAGCCTGTGATGGTCCGTCAGCCTGGCCGTCACACCTGGGCAGTCCGCTACGCGGAATCCTGACGTTTTTGGGATTTGTTTCCTAGACTCCTATAAATACCCTATGTTAGGTTTATTTTATTTATGCATTAGTTAAGCTTTTTAATATAGTTCTCCCAATAGTTTTAGGAGAGACTTGGAGATCAAGAAACACGTTTTACACTTCTTGAATTCGTGTTCTTGATTTGTTCTTGGGATCTTGGTTTTTCTTGTTCTTGGAATAATTGAAGATTGGTTTTCATTATATTGTAAGAATCCCTTCTCTTTATTATGAATACAATTCTCTTCTCTTTTCTTTATAGCATGATTAACTAAACCTCTCACAACTAGGGTTGTGGGAGCCATGGCAAAAGTAGCAATATAGATTCCGGGTAGCGACGGGTTCAATATGTATGTTGTCACGTTGTTAATCATTCGTTATGTAACGTTTTCTAGTGGTTGCAAACATTAGAACTTGCCTAGGTTTAATTTGCTTGAGTAAAGAGATTAAAACCGGGAAACTTGATTAACGACGAGGATTCGAGACTACTAACTCTCGTCTTATGATTAATGCTGTAACTAGATTAATCTACTTGATGTTTAGGATTGAAATCTAAAAGCACACCTTTTCAAGTTCGAGAGAATTGAAAAGTAAATTTGTCTATTTGGTTGAGAAACGTTTAGACGATACAATTAATTCAATCACATCGTGACACGCATATAGAAAGAACCCCGTTAAGCCTAGAATCGACTTTGTTACTAACGCCATGGTAAACACTTCCCTAGTTCTCTCTATCCTATTGATTATCATTCATACGTTAAGTGTTTGTTTGGTTTACAAATATTGATCACAAAACCCCCCTATTTACCGGAAACTATTGACGACTAGTCACGTAATTCACTAAAGACTTAATTCTCACCATATTCTCTGTGGGATTCGACCCCAACCTTTGTTGGGTTCTATATTTGACTACGACCGCTTACGCTTCGTTAATTCGAGGTGTAGTTTGGGCGTTATCACTTACCGTTATATGCTTCAGTCCGCAAATCCAGGAAGTAAGACAGCATTGAAAGTTGATGAAAATGGAAAGTTTAAGTACTTTTTTGTATCCTATGGAACTTGGATACGTGGTTTTGAGCAAATGAGAAAAGTCATAGCCGTTGACAGGACATTCTTGAGGAGCAAGTGTGAAGGAGTTTTATTGTCAGTTGTTGCACAAGATGTAGAGAATCATATTTTTCCACTTCCTTTTTGTGTAGTTGACAAGGAGTGCGATGCCTCATACCGATATTTTTTTGAACAAATGAGAAGCTATATAGATGATACTGCTGATTTGTGCATAATTTCTGATAGGCATCCAAGTATCAAGAAGATGGTTTCAATTGTCTACCCTACAGCTCATTATGGTTGTTGCATAAGGCACCTTGGGGAGACTATTCGAAACAACTTTCACAATACGAAGGTCGTATCTCATTTTTATAAAGCAGCAAAAGCGTACAAAATTGATGAGTTCAATGATCATTTCAATCAAATAATATACATGGTCCCCAGAGCAGCCGAACATCTTGAACGTGTTGGATTCCACAGGTGGAGTAGAGCATTCTGTCCGGGAAATAGGTATAATATTATAAATTGAGTGATTTATTTGAGTTTATTGTCAATTATATCTTACTGGGTGATTATTTATTTGTATAGGTATAACATTATGACGACAAACATTGTTGAGTCGGTGAATGCAATGTTCGACGTTGAAAGAGAATTTCCCATTGTCGCTCTATTTTAATGAAATAAATAGGAGATTTGCACAAAAAATTCACGAGAGGCGTACGGAGTTCATAAACTCACCAACCATCTTTGTCCCTGAAATGAAAAATAAAATAACAGAGTACGTCAACTTGGAAAACAAGTTATTGGCTCATCAAACTGCCAACTACAGGTTTAGTGTCACCGGTCATGGTGAAGTTGCTACGGTAAATTTGTAAGCAATATCTTGTACATGTAGAGTATTTGACATGGATAAAATACCTTGTCCACATGCTATGGCAGCGCTTCGAGTCCAATATGGTGAAGATTTTGGTAGGCGAATTTATGAGTACTCATCTTCATATTATACGGTGGAGAGATACATCATTGCATACTGTGAGAAAATTCATCCTGTGCCTTCTGAAGAATCTTGCAATGTTCCTTTGGAGATTTTAGAGAGAGAAATATCTCTTCCACATATTGACCCAAGCAAACCGGGAAGAAGGCAAAAAAAGAGGAGGCGTGGAGTCGGAGAATCATTTCCAACAAGAAAAAATAAGTGCTCTATATGTAAGATGGTTGGCCACAAAAGAACTACATGCTCAGATCAAAATGCTTCATAATTGTTAATGTTGCACTCATTTTCTTCATTCTTGTAATAGTAATAGTATTGTTATTCTGAACTTTTAGTACTTTTTTATGATATTCCAGTCGGTGATGTTTGTGAACTTAACTGATTTATATATTGCAAAAGATGGTAAAATCTATTGGGAATAATTAAATATGTTACTACAAATATTGGGAATAATCAAAAATAGATTCAGCACATATTGCACCAGATGAATGATATATTGCAGCAGATGACTCATCTGTTGGAAATGATCAAACAAATATAGACATATGTTGCAGCAGATGAGTCATTTGTTGTAATATATGAATTATTTGTTGGAAATCATCCAACAGATATAGACATATGTTGCAATATATCATTCATCTATTGCAACAGATGCCTCATCTGTTGGAAATCATCCAACAGATATAGACATATGTTGCAGCAGATGATTCATATGTTGCAACAAATGACTCATTTATTGGAAATTATCCACCAGATATAGACATATGTTGCAATAGATGAATCATCTGTTGGAAATCATCCAACAGATATTGACATCTATTGCAACAGATGAATCATCTGCACTTATTTGAGCATGTAATTATTATGTAATTCATTGAGATTATAATTGAAGTTGTTAATTGAAAGCTAATTATGATTAAGTAACTTATTTTATTACTAATCATGAGTTAATTAATCAATTCACATTAAATAAGTCAATTGATTCATCTATTTAGGATCACTACACTTAGTTGATCATGTAATTATTATGTAATTCATTGAGATTGTAATTGAAGTTGTTAATTGAAAGCTAATTATGATTAAATAACTTAGTTTATTACTAATCATGAGTTAATTAAGCAACTCACATCAAATAAGTCAATTAATCCATCTATTTAGGATCACTACACTTAGTTGATCATGTAATTATTATGTAAAAGTAACTTACCCAGTCCACATACCAAAACTTCATATCAGTCATGTTCTTGAAGTCTTGTGGACCAAATTTATGCATAGAGTAAATTTCTGAGGCCAATTTTTTAATTCATCAGAGTTTTCAGCTTTGCCTTTCTTGTGGCAGTCACCAACTTGTAGACATTTACCTTCTTCAGCTCTCCTTGCTCTCCTATGGCTCTTGGAACTTCCCCAACAGTGCAAGGAAGAGGAGTTGTAATTTTCCTTGATTTAATATCTGATATTTCCTTGGAAATTGTTTTTTTTGTCCTACTTAATCTTAACCTGCAATGGAGTGAATGGCTCTGTAATCTTTCTTGATGGGATGACACCCCTTTTAGATGTCAATTCCTTTACAGCATTAGTTAATCCCTTAAGAGCATCAATCACTCCATTGTGTTTTTCCTTGCACTCTTGGCATTTGCATGCAGAACAAGAGCTTGAAGAGGCAACACCACCAAATTGTCTACCCATGTTGTGTGGTAGATCTGTAGCATGCCTACTAAAATGGGTATGTCTACCACCAAATTCAGGGGTATGTCTACCAGTAAAGTCAGGAGTGTGTCCACCACCAAAGTCAGGGAGGTTTCCACCACCAAAATCAGCATCTTCAGTATGACCATAGTCATGGTCATTTCTTGGTTGAAAAATCACAAGAGCATCACCAACACCAACACCATCACCACCACCAACAGTAAAAACAATACCATCACCACCACTATCAACACCAACACCAGCAGTATCAACAATAACATCATCAAGAACCAAATCATCCTTCCCAAGTGCTTTTCTTCTGATGGTTGTTGCTCCGGCCAATTCTTTTTTTATCCTATCAATTACCTTAGGGTCCGGTAGAGTTTCCACATACCCTAAAGTAACAAGGAATGGCATCTTTAACTCTCGATTAGTCGGGATAAGCCATGGATGCACAATCTAAAATCAACAATTAAATGTATTAAAATAATGTTTAACTCATAATTGAATTCTATTACAACAGATGTTAATGTGTTGCAACAGATGTGAATTTTGAAAAAAAAATTCAAATTAATCTCTATAAAAGTAGACTTACTGCTTCCTCGGGTAGTTTGAAAAGATCAAGAACGTTTGCTCTTTTATCATTCTTGATCGACAACCATCTCAGAATTCTAGGACTAGAAACCTCTTCTTGATAGTCCTTCACTTGTTGTCGGAGATAAAGAATGGCTTCAAATGCCCAAGCCTGTAAAAATTATACTAAAAATTAAAAATATTATTCAATTAAAAAAATTAAAACTCAAAAATAAAATATTTACCATGAAAGCCCATGGAAAACCATATAAGTTGACTGTCTTTGGCGTTAATGGAGTCAACTAATATTTGATAGTCATTATGAAGCTTTCACGACCCCAAGGGTAGTTATTGAATGCCTTCAGATCTTTCGAGATCTTTATTAAACCAAGTGGTATGTTGTTGTTAACGTCTCTCACCCAAAGAATATTATGTACAAATCAAACCAAGCACAATGATTGCTTGTGCTTCTTTGAAAGACTTTTACCTTCTAACTCTTGAAGTAAATTTATATTTTTGAAGCTTGAACCAACAAGGGACACCAAGTCATCACCATCAGTTGACTTGCCCTTTTGAATTTTCTTGACAGTATTGGCTGGTGACTTAGATCCTTTTTTTGTTGTTGTCTTTGGTGTGCGGGGTGCTTTTTTTTTGTGTAACAACAGGAATAGGTTGAGAAGGTGATGACATTTTAGTCCAGTAACTATGGCAAACTCCTTCAACCCAAAACAAAGTGGCATGCCACAGTAGTTGATCCAGACTTCATCCATCTTATCATTGTTCTCATACATAAATCTACGTTTGAGAAGACCATACACCATGGTCATTTGAAAACGAGCATTATTATCCTCTGGCAAATCAAGATATTGCCCAAAGCAGCTGTTTCTGAAATAATCATCCAATTTTTGTTCTTGAAGTATTTTTCTGAAGGTGTCAAAAGATTTTCCCATGGCTGACTTTATCACACAATCACCAGTTAAATTTGTGACACCATCACACTGCATTCTCACAGAAAAATTATCAATGCAGAATGTTTTGACACACTCTTCAGTGGAAGGACTGTTAGGATCAAGGTGTTCCTCTTCCTCATCTTCACTTTCATTATCTCCTCCTTTTCCTCCTTCCTCTGATTCTACTTCATTATCTTCTCCATCCCTCTCTTTATCTACACCTTCTTCCTCTACTGAGTTTTTATCTTCATCACTTTCTCCTTCATCACTTCCTCCACTTCCTTCATCTTCCTCACTTTCCTCATCTCCTTGTTCATCTTTACTTAAATCTCCAGATTCTTCACTTTTTTCTATTTCATTCTCTTTTTCCTTCTCTTTTTCTATATTTAAAGCTGATTGAGAAGAGACTTCTTCTTCTAATTGAGATACTGCTTGTATAGCAAGCTCTTTTAGTGGTGAATGTATCCTAGCTATTTTTCTTCTTCCTTTCTTTGGAGTTGATTCACTTCCTTTTCTTTTAGTGGGAGCCATTTATCTACAAACAAGAGTAAAATAAAGGTCAATGATTGATTTGTACATCATTAAAAAAAAAGATAACAATGAATTTAAAATGTACAAATAATTGATCCAATAGATGGGTCATCTGTTGGAACAGATGACCCATCTGATGGAACAGATGACCCATCTGTTGGAACAAATGAGTCATCTGTTGCAACATATGACTCATATGTTCCAACAGATGGGTCATCTGTTGGAAACATAATAAGAGTAAACCAACAGATGGTATAGTTATTTCCCAACATATTATACATCTGTTATGGTATTAACAAAAATTTTACCACATAATACACCAAGAATATCAACATAAATCACCATTTATCACTTGAATAACAATTTTGAAGAGCAACACCATACAAAAACAACAACACCAACATTTACCAATAAAACAACATCAATAACACCAACAAAATTCAATAAAATCAACAAAACAACACCACCACCAACATTTACCATCTGTTGGTTTACTCTTATTATGTTTCTAACAGATGACCCATCTATTGGAACAGATGACCCATCTAATGGAACAGATGACCCATCTGTTGGAACAAATGACCCATCTGTTGGAACAGATGACCCATCTGTTGCAACATATGACTCATATGTTCCAACAGATGGGTCATCTGTTGGAAACATAATAAGAGTAAACCAACAGATGGTATAGTTATTTCCAACATATGCTTAATATGTTGCAACAGATGAAGCATTTGTTGCAACATATTATACATCTGTTATGGTATTAACAAAAATTTTACCACATAATACACCAAGAACATCAACATAAATCACCATTTATCACTTGAATAACAATTTTGAAGAGCAACACCATACAAGAACAACAACACCAACATTTACCAATAAAACAACATCAATAACACCAACAAAATTCAATAAAATCAATAAAACAACACCACCACCAACATTTACCATCTGTTGGTTTACTCTTATTATGTTTCTAACAGATGACCCATCTGTTGGAACAGATGACCCATCTAATGGAACAGATGACCCATCTGTTGGATGAAATTAAAGCAGTAGCTACTTCTTTGATTTCATCCAACATATGACTCATCTGTTGGAACAGATGAGTCATCTGTTGCAACATATGAGTCATCTGTTGCCACATATGACTCATATGTTCCAACAGATGGGTCATCTGTTGGAAACATAATAAGAGTAAACCAACAGATGGTATAGTTATTTCCAACATATGCTTAATATGTTGCAACAGATGAAGCATTTGTTGCAACATATTATACATCTGTTATGGTATTAACAAAAAATTTACCACATAATACACCAAGAACATCAACATAAATCAACATTTATCACTTGAATAACAATTTTGAAGAGCAACACCATACAAGAACAACAACACCAACATTTACCAATAAAACAACATCAATTAACACTAACAAAATTCAATAAAATCAACAAAACAACATAAACACCAACATTTACCAATACAACAACACCAATAACACCAACATAATGTTCAAGAACAAGAACAACAACAACATTAACCCTAACTTTGAGGAGAATACTCAGTTCAAATCTTCTTCTTCTTAACTCAGTTCAAGTCTTCTTCTTCTTAACTTAGTTCAAGTCTTCTTCTTCTTCTTAACTCAGTTCAAGTCTTCTTCTTTTACATTAACCAAAAATATTATTTTCAAAAAGCCTAACTTTTTGAGATGCAAAACCCTTCTACAACTGTAGCAACAGATTCCAACAACAACAATAACAAAAATTTCACTTCCATTAAAAATAATAACACAAGACAAGAACAACAACAAGACACAACAAGAACAACTCAAGACACAATAAAAATTTAAATCTTAACAACTATTTGCTCAAACAGATCAACTAATCTGTTGCAATAGATTACTTGCAAAAATCAAAATTTCACTACTTTCACAACAATGTTCAAGAACAAGAATAACAACAACAATAAAAATTCATATTTCACTGAAGATACACACACTATTTACAAATATAGAATCATATCAAGTGTAAACAAATACCACAAATTAGGGTTTCTTTCATTTTTAAGCATAAAACAACAAAATCATCAACCCATAGTTTCAGTTTCAGTTCTTCTTCTTTTTCTTCTTTAATCAAAACCTCAACTTTTTAAAAATCCTAACTTTTCAACTTTTTGAACCAAATAAAAGAGAAGACTTTACCTGAAAAGAGATAGAAAGAGCAAAGGGAGATCGATTCCCCTGTTTCGTCGGGAAAAGAACAGAGAAGAAGAAGAAGAAGAAGAAGAAGAGAGCAAAATCGTCCTTAACAGTTGAGAGCCTTTAGGGAGATGAGATTTTTTAAAATTTGAAACCAATTTGATCGGTTAAGGGAGAGGAAAAGAAAGAGAACTGGGGGAGTTGAGTTGGGTCTTTTTGTAGTTTTAAAAAGATTAAGAAGTTTTAAAAATATTAATTGAGTCCCCAATTAACTTAACTAATTTTTTAAGTGTCTTTGACCATTAGCCTTGGTCAATGTCACCAAAATTAATTTTGAGACTTGAGAGTCACCTTCCATTCAATTTTCTCCAGCTTCTTCAACAGAAAAATTTCAGGTAATAGCTGCTTTCAATTTCTCACGATTTACCCTTGCTCGATTTCCTCCCGCTTGAGTCCACTGTTATTTTCCATATTTTATTACTTTCTCTTTTTCTGATTGTATTTGATTTTTCCTATTCCTATTTTTTGTTATTCATAGTTTATTCTTGCTATTTCGCAGAGCTATACTTGGGGCAAGAGTTGCTAAGAAAAGCTAATAATTGGATGAGCCTAAATGTACATCTGCTGCCGCCTTTAGCTGCGGCAAAAAATACCTGAATATGTATTAATAAGGTTCTTACCATACAAATAAACTTTCACTGAGTGCTCTTCGCTCTATTTAATTTTTTTCTCACCTATTTTTGGTTAGGTATAACAAAGACAGATTCAAGATTTAAAGTTTATGGATGAGTATAACAATCTCAGTTTAATTAGTATGTACAGAACTGCATATATTTTACTGCAAAGAATAGGCATACTTTATGAATTAACTTTTCCTAATTTATTTAAGCCTTCTCCCAGTAAAACAGGCACTGTTGCTATCTACAAAAGAATATATATTACTTCATTCAAAGTATTGAATTATAGAAAGAAATATGTTTACTTCTTCCAGGAAAAAGTTTTTCTGTGAGCATTTCAAACTAGGAACTACATTCAACCTTTTCGCAATTCTCATTATCATAATAGCAAGGTTCATGTAGTTTTTGTCAAAGGGAATGCTATTTTTTGGGTCTTCAAATTTTACACCGTGATTTGACTTAATACAATAGTAATTTCTCTTTCCTCATAGAAAGTGTGTATCTATGGGTATGAGTAACTAATGTTGTTGTTCCTACAGGTTAAAAAAAGAAAGGACGCTTCAATTTGCATAGCTGCTGAATTCAAAAGAAGGAAACAAATGTTTGTACGCAGAAAAAAGGAAGGCTGCAGCGCAACCCAAATGTCGTGACACATATAATCAAATATCTGCTGATAGAAAAGAACAATTGTTACTAACACGAGGTATGAAAAATTAAGATTCTGCGAGGCATAACCTTCTTCAAAATTCAGCTGTTGTTGTCCCCGAGCAACCAATATCATCTTCATTTTAAGTCAGGACTCTCAAAATAAACTCCTCTTACCATACGAAAATCGCCTCCACCTGCTGAAAAAGGTAATATTATGATACCTATATTTATGTACCACATTATTACTTTGTATAATAGCTCAGGTTTTTTATCCTCAAGAAATTGAGATATGCAAATATTCTGCCTTTTTTTAATGTTCTGTTTCGCACCTATTAGCACTTGATTTGTGCCTTTAAACATCATGCCTTCTTTGTACCAGCTCTCCGCCCTCAGTCATGTGTGAATACATCGCGCAGTGATCTAGAAAAAGGAAAAGATATATGCAGCCCCTTTGTCATTCACGAAAGAGGTAACTTCGCCTTCACATTATGTTTTCCAATTGTGACATATTGTGTGTGCGTTATTATGATGTCTGAGTTTTTTCGTATAAAGGAGCGCATCCGCCCAATCAACATCTTCTTCGTATCAGTCAGCACTCCCACAACAAGCTGCTCTTACGATACGAGAACTGTCCCCATTTCGTAAAGAAGGTGATATTATGATTGCCATATTTATATACCACATATTATTAATATGTATAGTACCTTAGCTTTTTAATCTTGCTAAAATTGAGAGATGCAAATATCCTGTATTTTTTTTAGATTCTGTTTTGCATCTACTAACACTTGATTTGTGTCTTTAAACATCATGCCTTCTTTGTACCAGCTGTCCGCCCTCAGTCGT
The DNA here is from genome assembly GCA_003996215.1 of Jaltomata sinuosa. Taxonomy (NCBI): domain Eukaryota; kingdom Viridiplantae; phylum Streptophyta; class Magnoliopsida; order Solanales; family Solanaceae; genus Jaltomata; species Jaltomata sinuosa. The sequence goes on from QJPP01007537.1 coordinate 552,518, forward strand.
GTGAATACATCGCGCAATGATCTAGAAAAAGGAAAGAATATATGCAGCTCTTTTGTAATTCACGAAAGAGGTAACTTCGCCTTTACATTATATCTTCGTACTGTGCCGTATTGTGTGTGCGTTATTATCATGTATGCCTATTTGCATATAAGGGGGCACATCCGACACATCTGACCAACATCTTCAGACCCTAAATACAGCTCCCACCAAAGGTTTGCACAAACTTAACTTCACAATAATGTCCACTTTTTCCCTACATCAGTGCTCTTTTTCCTCTAATGATAGTTCTTAAAAATTCAGATCGTAGACGAACAAAAAGAGAGTCTGGCTACAACCGAACAACGAAATGAATATGTTGCCTTAAAAAAAGTTTCAAACTGTCAATATTGTGGTGCAATAAAGTTTGAATATGAACCTTCCGAATTTTGTTGTAGCAGTGGTTCAATAAGGCTAACATCACATAAAATGCCGGCTGAATTATCAAGGCTATACTTTGAAAAAACAGAGGAGTCAGAAAATTTCCGAACTTATATTAGAACATACAATAATATGTTTGCATTCACTTCAGTGGGTGTAAAGTACGATAAAGAACTAACTAAAAGAAACTCTGGTATTTACACATTCAAGGTGCAGGGAAAGATGTATCATTTTATAGATGATTTGATTCCTTTAGATGAGAAACCCCGAAATTTACAGTTATACTTTTATGATCATGATAATGAACTACCTAACAGAATGACTTGTTCAAACAAAGTTAGCGAATCAATGGTGCAAAAATTGATGGACATATTGAAAGTGAATCCATACAGTATTTTCCTTCGATCTCTTTTGAATGTCCCAGACTTATCGGATTTCTATATTGCACTTAGATGAGACTCAACCTTAGATCAAAGAACATATAACTTACCCACTGCCTCAGAGATTGCAGCAATATGGGTTGAAGAAAATTCTCATCACTCTATTTGTGCACCCCATATTCGAATTTATACTCATAGTAATAGAGCCCAATTAGTGAATTACTATTACGGATGCTATGACCCACTACAGTATCCATTATTATTTCCATATGGAGAGAATGGATGGCATTGTGGTATCAAAAGAATCACTCGAGGAAAAGCTCACTGTGAACGCGAGCAGTTGCCCAGTATATCAAATATGTCTTCAATAGATGGATTTCTTTATATGGAAGCTGAATCACTAAAAAAAGGAAAACGAAAAAGAGAGACAGTATCTTGCCGAGAATATTACTGTTTCAAATTTCAAATAAGAGATAATGAAACGAATGAAGTGCTACATTGTGGAAGAATATTTCAACAATTTATAGTAGATGTATACATAAAGCTTGAGATACAAAGATTAGACTTTTTGTCACTCAACCAGGATTTATTTAGAGTTGAAGTGTTGCAAGGTATCGTTGATATTTTGAGATGTGGAGAAAGGGAAGCCTCTAAAATCGGAAAGAAAAATATCCTCCCTGTTACTTTTATAGGGGAACCAAGGGATATGCGTCAACGATATATAGATGTTATTCCATTAGTACAATATTTTAGAAAACCTGATTTGTTTATAACGATGACCTGCAATCCATCTTGGCCAGAAATAAAAGAACATCTACTACTCACTGATGAGGCACAAAATAGGCCTGATCTGGTTAGTAGAGTTTTCAGAGCAAAAGTAGAAGAACTAAAAAAAGATATATTGGAAAGACAAATTTTTGGAAAAGTTGTTGCATTTATGTATACTATAGAATTTCAAAAACGTGGTCTCCCACATGCTCATTTCCTTATTATACTTGCTAATGAACACAAATTGCTGACTCTTGAATCTTATGATAAATTTGTTTGTGCTGAATTGCCCGATTCTACTAAAGATCGTGACTCGCTTGTTATTAAACATATAATACATGGGCCTTGTGGAAAATTAAATCCCACCAACAGCTGTATGAAGAAAAAGGGTAATTATATATTCAAATATCCAAAAAACTTTGCGGAACAAACATCTAAAGGGAAGAATTCATATCCAATATACAGAAGAAGAAAAACCGGGGAATGTATAGAAAAAAAGGTTTTTTTTTAGATAATTCATGGGTTATTTCATATAATCCTTTTTTGCTATGCAAATACAATTGTCATATGAACGTTGAAGTTTGTTCTGATATCAAAGTAGTCAAATATATCTACAAATACATCTGCAAAGGACACGACAAAATTACTTTTCAGATATATAGTAGTGATATAGATACAGATGTAGATGAAATAAAAGAATATCAATCCGATAGATGAGTTTCGCCTCCTGAAGCAGCGTGGTGATTATTTAGATTCCCAATTAGTGAAATGATTCCAATTGTATGTCACCTTCAGTTACATCTAAAAGGACAACAATTTGTTTATTTTAAAAGTATTGACAAAATAGATAGAATTTTGAATAATCCAATAGTAGGAAAAACAATGTTAGCTGAATTCTTTACTATGAATAGAATGAATCCCGATGCTATGCAGCTGTCATTATTATATAAAGAATTTACCGAGTTTCGTATGGTCACCAAAAGATAAAATATGGACACGTCGAAAACAACGTTCTGTTATTGGTCGTGTTGTAACATGTCATCCAACGTAAGGAGAAAAATATTACCTTAGATTGTTATTAATGAATGTTAGAGGACCAAAATCATATGAGGATTTACTTAAAGTAGATGGTGAATGTTGTAATACATTTAGAGAGTGCAGAAAAAAGAGGCTTATTGCACTGTGATAACAACTTGATGGAATGTATGTCTGAAGCTATGAGTTACCAAATGCCATATAGTTTAAGGCGTTTATTTGCAACATTATTGGTTTACTGTAATCCTGCTAATCCAGCAGAAATTTGGAAACAATTTGAAGGTCCGTTGTCACAGGACTTTCAAATTTTGCCTAACATGAATGTAAAAGATATTAGCTATATGACTTTAAATCATATCAATGACTTTCTGCATTTGATGGGACATGATATTAATGAATATAAACTTGTTACAGAGAGAATAAAATCTTTAACGACTATTAAAGAAGCTAATGATTGTCTATTTGAAAGAAATATCGTTGTCAGAGAGGAGCAAATCATAAATTAAATACTCAACAACGAATAGCATATGATACTATTCTTAATAGGATATTTTCTGACAAATCAGGAGCTTTTTTCATTGATGGACCTGGAGGAACTGACAAAACTTTTCTATATCGAGCTTTATTAGCTGTTGTACGATCAAAAGGTTTTGTTGCTTTAGCAACAACGACTTCAGGTGTTGCGGCTTCAATCCTCCCAGGAGGACGAACTGCTCACTCCCGTTTTAAGTTTCCTATTGAAATAGATGAACAATTTTCCTGTAGCATTAGTAAACAAAGCTCGCTTGTAACTTTAATACGTGATGCCAAATTGATCATGTGGGATGAAGTATCTATGGCAAAGAAAAAACTGCTTGAAGCTTTTGATATTCTGTTGAAAGATTTAATGGATACAAATACCCTATCTGGCAGAAAAGTTATTGTCTTCGGTGGTGATTTTAGACAAACTCTTCATGTTGTTCGAAGTGGAAAGAAGGATGATTTTATTCGACAAAGTTTATTATATTCTGAAATTTGGAATCAACTCGAAAAATTGCGATTATCTGAGAATATGCGAGCAAAAACAAACCCAACATTCTGTGAATATTTGCTAAGAATAAGAAATGGACAAGAAAAAGTACATAACCATGATAAAATTAAAATACCTGATTATTTTATCATTCCTTTCATTTCTGAAAATGAATCGTTAGGTCTTCTGTTTAAAGTAACTTATCCAGATCTACATTAATTTTAACGACAAAAAATGACTTTGTTGATTAAATGAATGACTTGCTTATAGATCAATTTCCTGCTGATCCTAAAACATATGTTGCATTTGATGAAACTATTGAAGCGAATGATCAAGGTCAATATGAAGATTTTCTACACAGCCTACATCCTGCTGGTCTACCTCCTCACAAATTGACATTAAAAAAAATTGTCCTGCTATGTTATTAAGAAATTTAAATCCTTGTGAGGGCTTATGCAATGGTACGCGACTTATATGTGATGATCTTCAAAAACATGTTATGAGTGCTACAATTAGAAATGGAGACTTCAAAAATACACACGTATTTATTCCAAGAATATCGTTACTATCGTCGGCAGATGAAAAATTGCCTATTCCTTTCAAAAGAACACAATATCCTTTGTGATTATGTTTTGCTATGACAATAAATAAAGCTCAAGGTCAGACATTGAACTTTGTTAGAATTTATTTACAGAACCTGTTTTCTCGCATGGACAGCTCTACGTGGCCCTATCAAGAGCAAGAAGTTTCAATTGTGTAAAAGTGTTAATTCGACCATCAACACCGAATGATGACGATGATCATTCAACATACAATATAGTGTACAACAAAATCATTCAAAAAGCGTTTGCGTAAATAAATCTTCCAGTCGCGCTAAATTCTTTTGACTGTGCATCCTTCATCACAGAAAGTTGCCTTCAAGCTCAACAAAGTTTACAGGTATTTCTGCTTTTATTTATTTATGTATTACTGATCTATGTTAGAGTGGAGAGAAAAGCTATGATGATTAATTCACAGGTCTTATGTGCTTATTGTAATTTTGATATATGTCACTCTCCAGTACATACTCTTCATTGTTTGTAGGCTCCTTTATTTTTTGGTATCATACGAATGTTCATTTTGTGTACTGTAGGAGTTGATTTTTGTAAGGCTCTAAGCATTTGTTCTGCCTACATGCCAACAAATGATGTGCAACCACACTTCAAGGTAAGTTCCATTCAAATTATTTTGAAAAATTTGCAAAATATTTACCGACAAGGTCACCCGCATCGTGTTTGAAAGTTGATGTTCATGTCGAGAATGTGAATGATCTTGGCATTGATTACCTAAACTAACAATTGTGTATAGTCATGTCAAGATGTAAAGTAGATGGTGCTAACATCTGAACTCCTCCTGCCAGAATCTATAATCTACCGTTGTGAATTATTCTAAATAAATTTTAAATGTAAAAATTTGAATTATGATATAATAGAAAGGAACAAAGTCACTTAATTTTGAAGGATATGATGCTCTCGGGTACTTGATATGCCCTTATCAGGCAAAGAAACTCATTTGAACCATGTATTGTGTTTTTTGTCACTCCTTAGGAGAAAACACACATTCTTACTATTATTTCTAGGAAAATCACAACTGATAGGTTGTAACCTTGTAAATTGTGGTTCTTTGTAATTTCAGAAAGTATAGAATATATATGGATTTGGAGATATCTTTGTAATCTGGAAGAAAGATGAAGGCACTAAGTTCAACAACTGCCTACCATGGCAAACAAGAAGTGCTGCAGGAATGCTCCGACAATAATATTTTACGGACTGCTTCAGTTGACATGGCACCTCATCTCGGTCCACATGTATCGGACATCCCAGAGAAATAATTTCGTATCAAGACGGATATGACGGTATGCACAAGATCCTCCTGTATTTTGTGTCTTTTATTCGCTTTCACTTCCCGTATTTTTTGACTTTTCCTCGTGCTTCTACTTGTTTTTTTTTATGGGGGTTAACAGTGCTTCTACTTGCTACTACCTTCGTCAACTGTTCTTTCTAAACACAGGTAATTGTTTTGTCAATTGAAGTTCTTCACAAGAACCCAACTTCTTGAAAAAAGGATAAAATTTTCCTTTCACAAATCACAAATTCAACTGTCAGGGTATCACAACATTTTTTATATGAGGATTGGTATTTGCTGTGCGTTTGGGTATTCTAAAGGAGTTCAAATTTCTTTACGCTTCTTTACACCTCTGTTTAGTCCTATTTTTTTGATTGTTTGTTCTCTAGGTTTGGTGGGTAATTAGTTGATGATTTTGTATATTTTGGTCTACGCTCTTACTAATCTGTCCAATCATCTTCCTACTAGAATATAGGTGTTTGAGAAAATTCTCATTACACTGTACACAGAAAAATGAATATATATATTCCTTGTTCTTGTAACTTTGAGATTTGAGCGAGGTTGATGATTACCAATATATCGAACAAATTATTGAACGCAATAATTAAAAGTTCAAAACTTGACATCAAACCTTTAGGCTTGGAAAGAGATTAGTCTTCTTGGGGTTGTTTGAAACTCGCAGCGTTACCATTAGCTAAAAAGCATGTTTCCCATTATCGCACGGCCTCCAATTACATGTATCCTCTTCTAGAAGTCCATCTAATGTTTAAACTATGATCTTATTAAGTCTCCATGATATATACCTTACGAAAATGGGCTATTCATAGTTCCTGTTATTTGAGATGTCTATTGTTATAAGTGTCAAATGGAATCCTTCCATGAATTGAATCGTTATATAAATAATGCTGCAGTGAAGCCAAAGAAACAAATTAGTGCTGCAGCTTCCAAATACAACAAGTATTCCAATTTTTTCATTTTTGCTTACGTCTTCTGGTGTATTTTGAGTAACGTAAACATTTTTGTGTTTGCACCCTTTTCTGTTTGCACCTACTCACAATTATATGTGCAATGACTCTACCTCCAATTACATGTATCCTCTTCCAAAGATAAATAAACATTATCTAAACAGACAAATGGCAACCAAAGATGGAAGATGGATACGTGATGCTGGCATTAGCAGAAAGGTCCAATCACATTAGTTATCAAAACATCCTTCAAATGCCACAGCAGCTGTGTGCTTATTGACACTTATTAGATAGTAATAGATAGAGAATGTAGCTATAGAAATATTTCTTTTATTCCAATTGTGCAGGAGCTTTTGCATTTTCCATGATTAACCCAAGCGATTTCGATAATATAATGTCTTCCCTCTGTTTCATCAACTTGAATATATGATATATCCTTCGGCAGTCATTTCACTTGCACACCGCTACAAAGCTTTTTCACGGTATTTATGTCCATTTCTGATTATTGTAATCGGGTAACTTACCAATAGTATATCGAAAAGTTCAAAGCGAAAAATATTTTGTAAGATTTTACGACAATAGTAGTCGAAATTGTAGCCAGATAAGAAAATTACAAAAATATAAATTTTAATTTTCCGACTATAGTTATTGGAAAGGTTGCCGAAATTTCGATTGATTATTTGTAGTCGGAAAAGAGTGATTTCTAGTAGTATCGACATCAATAAGGGGTCGGGTCTGCGGATTAAATTATTCTAGGATTATAGTTCTGAAATTATATATAGTTTTTGAATTAATTTATTCCATTTGGACAGTGAAATAAAATAATAACAAGCTAGATTAGATAAAGTGAGATATTCACGATTAAATTTGGAATAAAGTTTATATTGTGCTTGATTGACGGTAAAATTTAATCTCAAAAATTATATTTTTTCTTATAAATATGAAGAAAAAAAACACAATAACTTGTTAAAAGTATCAAAACTTTCTTAATTTTTAGACAATCTTATCAAATGATAATAATAAAGAATAGATTCTTTTAATGTGGAATTCATGTTTACACGACATAAAAAATTAAGTTTTTTGACATGTCATTTTTTTAAAATGATAAATATAGTTGAGTGATTTTAGAAAATAATAGTCTTTAAGCTAAGTGACTTTATTGATACAAAATAAAACACACTCAAAGTGGGGGACACGGGACCAGCCGTGTCGCCAAGGTGTGTTTAATATAGGCATATTTTCGACAACTTTTAATAGGTCTGGCTTCTACATGAAGTATCTAAATGAAAAAGTTTTGACAAGTTGAGGGTGAAAAACATTTATGCTACACACTGACTGCATGTGCTTAAGACAGCATTTTCATATTTACTTTGTCCACATGCATAGCTGATTAGCTGTCAAGAAACAACACCTTTGACCTTCCCCTATTGAATGACTCAAACCACGCAAGCATATGATGAAACATCCAATATCTTGACAGACAACACATGCTCCTCAGAAAACATTTCAATTTATTTGTCTTCATTTTTAATCCGTTTCAAGACCTTCTAGGTATCTTTAGTCTGAGACAACAAGATTCAAAAGTTTCTTTACATTCTTAAATTTAGTATCAAGTTAAAACAAAGAAACAAACAAATTGAAACAGATGGAGTAATTAAAAGAGCTTGATGGTACTGCAACATCGTAAAAAGCAATGAATTATTGCTTTCTTACACATACATTGTACAATGTTTGAAGCTTTCATGAAAAATCAATATGCTTTCCAAGTATCTATAGCACAAACAAAATTTGCACATGGACTCATCAAGAATCGTCCCAATGTGCACTTGGACGAAACCTCACATGCTTGTTTTACAGTAACTAACATGTACAGAATCTTCCGCCAATCGTCTTCGCGATCAGGTGAGCTTTGATCTAAGAGATGTGTTGCTTAACTGTACAACTTCAACCCCAGCAAAGCCAAAAAATGGTAGTGTGGACTTATGGATGTTTAGTAGCTTGTTTGAAAAATGTTTGAAGGAGTGATTAAGTATATTTCTATCACTTGTAAGTTGTATCCTCAGGATCATCAACTACAAATGGCTTCCACTGAGAGTTTCTTTAGAACATTTCGACATGGATCACCTCCAAAATTCTCTGGTGTCACCTGTACTGAGCAAGACTCTTGCCCAACACAATTCTGCAAATACAGTAATAATAACCAATTTAAGATGCAGATAAATCAGTCTAGTTAGACCCGTCAGACAGAGCTTCTTAGATAAAATCAGAAGAAACAGGTGAAAGTAATATGAACAGAAGATAGGAATTCGTCGTTAGGGAAAAACGCGTATATAGACCAATCAGTCCCTCATGTTTACACCAGTGTTATCAAAGGCAAAAAAAAAAAAAGGAAAAAAGATCTAAGGTCTGTTGGGACTTTAAGTGCAAAGGCAAATAAAGCGTGGCAATATATATGTTTAGTCCAACACTAATAATTATAAGCATGAATGACAAATATATGAAGAAAGAAAGTGAAAAGAAATTACGATAAAGTGAAATATCAGTTGTTTAGTGGAAGAGGCTCATTGGCAAGGAAAAGTATGTCTTAGAACCTTGATGACGACACTGAAGCGCACATTAAGCGAGGCGAAACGCTCAACACGTTTTGAGCCTCGCTTCAGGGCTTAAGCGCACCTTTAACAACACTGGTTTACACAGTAGTAATCTCAATTTTGATAGCTATAACACAATATGAATGTCAACTTGTCAAAACATGATTCATAAATACCTTTTCAAAAGCATCATATGAGCGGCGGGCATGGCAGCTTCCCTGCTGGAAGCTTCCACAAACTCCCTCTGGTGTTCCAAAGCTTGCAAATTTGATTGAAGAAATCTTCTGACCAGGTGCACACCGAAGATGAGCTTTAGGTCTGAGAGGTCTGTCAAATTTACCAGATACTAGCCTCTGCCAATTCAACAACTGTGGTTGCCACTCATATATATCAGCACAAACACTTGATATTTCTCTTTTGACTAAAGTGATCCCGTAAGGATCTCCTCCCCATTCTTCAAATACAACTAACAAATTTCCGGTAGGATACAGCCAAGACCGGGGTACATGGTACCTGAATTTTATGATTCTCAGTTGGAGCTTCTTGTTACATCAGAGGAAAATTCACTAAGGTTTGTCATTACTTACCATCTTTGTGAGCCCTCGCCACAGTTAGTTAGGCACTTTTTCTCATCAAACCAGCCAGTATAGTTACAGACACTACAACTTCCAGATGATTTATATCCAGGCCAGTGGCGTCCAAGGCTCTGACCATTTATCCATACTTGACCTTTGCCCATGGTATTCATATCTAAAGCCAAAGGCTCATCTCCAGCGGGAGCATTGAATGTAGTCTACAAGCACAGAAAAGGGATTTAGTGGGCCTTCCCTCAGGTCTTTTGAAGGCAAAGAAATTTGGATTCTCGACATGATCCTTGTTACAGTACATGTTAGCTTTGCCCCGTAAAGTTTACTCCTTTAAGTAATGCCTAAGCTTTAGAAGAGCCTAATATTCCTGTCTTATTAAAGGATAACTTTTACTTTAATAACTAAAATGGTAGAGAAGATATGAGTTATGCACCTTATACCAACTGAGTGGCTGTTTCTGAGCCACTAAAGAGCCCTCAACCCACTCAACAGATGGGCTACCACTGAGTGAATGAAGACTCAGGGCTTCTCCTTTTAGACCAACCTGGTCAAACAAATGAAAAGTCAGGTAGACAGGCATTTAAGCAAATAATTTTGTTTGAACATCTAAAAAGACAAACCTTGTAGAACCATTTCTGCCATGTTAAATCTCTTGTCCCCTCGTTAAGACCATTAAGTGAAACTGGTCCAAGAACACCAGCATTCCATGTCTCAAAATGAGGGCCAACATTCTACATTCAAGCACATGTAAAAGCAAGACACACGATAAGCATATTTTGGAAATGCTGAAGTATAACTCTCAAAATCAGTTTCTCTTTAGTGCAGCGCGTAGAGCCAAGCAACTGCTGTGAGGAGATAAACAGGCATATGTATGATAATATGCATGAGCAACAGAGAAAGGAGTGGCGAGAGAGGGACGAACCGGAAGACCAACAGCAATGCTTAGTAGAGAAATCTTGTTCACACCAGCTTTCAGATTTATACCATTGCTGAAAGTTAGTTTTGGGTTTTCTAAGCTTCCGTACACAGTTCCTGCAAAAAGTTTGGACGAACAGAAACATTAATTAACAACAATGGCGCTTGACTGGGACATTCGTCTTTCTTCTTACACCAAATTATTTGCTCACTTGGGTCATAAATTGCACGCAATAAAAAGCCTCAAACCTCCAATAAAAAACAACAAAATAAAAAAGAGAATCAAACCACAATTGTATGTAACAAAAGACATCAGACCTGCTAATTGACCATTCACGAATACATGCAATGCATGACCAGCAGAGAAGACCGTAAGCCAAGGCCAATTTCCACTATTCAAAAATCCTTCTGTTGGATCAATTTCGATGCTGCGGGGAAACATCATTAATCATAAATATGTGAACAATCTAAAGTAGTCGAGTGTAATTAACTTCCTTATTTTGTTTGTGAAGCAATACCAGAAGCACTTACTCTGTCATATACCACAAATAATCAGATACATCTCTTGTGGTATTTATCTGCTCCAATAACCCAACAACTGTGAAAGTATCGTCTTCATGCGAAGCTGCATCTTCATTGTATGACTCCCAAGAGAATCCTTCACTGACTGGAGTCATCTTCATCTGAGCACTTTGAGCACCAACCTTCACAATGAATTAAGAGTGTGCTATCAGACTTCTGGCTGTGGAGTTAGGTATAAGGCATTCTCTCAAGAAAGTAAAAAATATTAAAAATTGTGAGATAGTTTCATGGTTATGCACTAATAGCATAAGTACTCCAGGAGAAGAGTCTTTTTCTCACCCTCGCAGTATTATAGACAGTGTTCTTGCAGTCAGGAAGAATGCTGATAGACCAGGGTGGCAAGTTATAATGCATGTTCCCAAATGCCACTTTAGCAAAAGAGTGCTGGTTGTAATTTGCGAGGAAGGCAGCGCAGGCCCCAGACTCCGACTTAAAAACACGGGCCTGTAAGAGGAAATGAAAGTTTGGTTTCACTTCAAATCTGGTAATGCTGACTGGTTTAAGAAGAACCCAAATAAATGTCACCTCTTGATAGTTTCCTAAGTATGTTACAGTTGGATCCGCAGATACTAAAGCTGGCTCACAAAGCTTTATTGCCCTATGTAGATCTTTCAGATGACCCCATTTAGGTTGCCGTAATAACCCTGAAAATCAAAGGGAAAAAAGTTCACTTTGCCAACCCTGAAAATCAAAGGGTAAAAAGTTCACTTAAGCTAAACGGTTATTTCCACTTCAGCTGCTCTTCTTTTTTCTTTTTTTAAATCTTTTACATCTTCTTCCTAGTTCTAATCATGGACTTGATAGTAAAGAAACCTTATAAGTTTTTCTCAACAGTCATAGACTAGAGAAACATAATTTCATTTATGATGAAGAACAGGACTTCCAAGTAATTAATTTGATGGAACTGTTAGTATCAGCAAAGCTACCAAAAGTGGTTGAACTTATTCTATTCTATCAAGCTTGGGGAATTCTTTAAGGTTTAGGAGAAGCAGTAGACATAGATTGCCTTCTAAACTAGAATGACTTGAAATTAGTGATCAGAGCATTCAGCCCTAAATACAACAATGATTTGTTTATGAGTAACTAAAGGTGTACAACATGGAAAACTAATATTCCATCCAAACAGAAGCACTGATCATTTGGTCAAGGAGTCACCGTTTTATGCTGTTCGAAATGGAAGCGCTGACCCTCACGTATGAGTGAAAAAGTTTATGGAAAGAAGTGTACTAATGTAAACATGGAATAACAGGGAAGGAGAAAAGGAAAACCAAGAAACAAAAGAAGATTCTCCTTCTCCCTATTCAAATGGTTATGGAACAAAACAGGAAACAGAACTTTGATCCTTAATCATCTCTTTACATTAAGATGTTCAATCCAAACATAGATTTTAAGAAAGAACGTACCAAATTCATCTAGGAGTCCATCATAGTCATAACTAGTAGCAATAAATGGTCCACCAGAAGTCCTTCCAAAGTTTGTTCCTCCATGATACTGGCCAAAAAGAAGGAAAAAAAGAATCATAGAACAATGTAAATTTCCAGGATTTAGAAGAAACATACTTCTAAATGTCAAAGTCCAATGAATTACCATATAGTAATTGATGAAGGAGCCTCCTGTTTGTATAAATCTTGCAACAGCAAATGCCATATCCTCTGCAGGACGGTAAGGAACTGGACCTCCAAATTCAGTAAACCTGCCAGCATTATCAAAACAGAAAATCGCCCCGTCATGAACTCTGGCAAAGATGTAAAATTAGATATTATTCACCTATTGCATATGTGAGATGTATATGCAGTTTACCAGGCTGTCCAGGCTTCAGTCCACATCTTGGGTTTATAAGCCTTATTTGGTTTGAAGTAGTCACAGTAGAAACCATTGCAAGTATTAATCTGACCATGTGAAAGTGATATATTAAGGTAAAATACCAGAGAAATGAACATAAGACATGCCAATACAAGTTATTTTTCCAGGATGTTTTAAAGTATTGGTAAAAGTAGCCATATCATAAACAGGGCAAATACAGTCTATCTTTGATTGCAAGTCTGACTCAGACAGGTAAAGAATGTTCTTTTGCAAAACAGTAAGAAATAAACATATTCACAAGTTGGTGATTACAAGAGTCAAAGGTCACTGAATATTTTTCGAAGACACAAGAAAACATATAGGAGTAGGACAAAAGCAACCCCATGTGCAGTGGTTAAAAGTATTCTATTTAATTCATCAACATCTAGGGTGACAACTGACACCAATTTTTTGCATAAGAACCCCACAAGAAATGGGAACGTTTAATAACCATTTGAATAGGGATTTTGCATAAGACCACAAGATTAAATGGCATTTTGATACACTCTACATATATCTAATTTAAGACCACGGGATTCAAAATTCTTCTTTACTTTCTTAAACTCCAAAGTCAAGTCAAAATCAAACAAACAAATTGAAACAGAGGGAGTAATGAAATTATATAGAATCCACTTACAATAGGATCAGGGACATCATCTTGCTTGCACATGATCCATGGGACACCAGTGCCAAGATCTACAGCCATTTTGGCTGCCCACTCTGAGTAAGCTTTACCAGGTTCACCTAGTTCCCACTCCATAGGTCCATATTCATTTTCTATCTGTCAAAAAAAATTCAAATACAGATTTAGTTTTAGCTGTAGGAAGAAACTTTTCCCCAGAAAATCACAAGGTTTACCATCAAGAAGGATAACAGAAGAGATTGAAATCTTTTTTTAACAACCTGAGATAGAATAATTGGACCACCCTGAGATTCATAGAGATTTTCTGATTTCATCATATCAACAATCTTGGTAGTGAACTTTTGCATTGCAGCCTACATTACAGCATTTAGACAAAACGAATAACACCCAAATTAGAAACCAGTCACATCAAAGGAAGACAATTACATAAAATTGTTACAATGAAGAATTTTTCATATGACAACTTGATCTGACCTTGAAAGGCTCATTGTCTGTTCTGAAACTGATACCTGGAACATATTTCAGCCAAACTGGAAAACCCCTGAAATTGAAATAGGCAATAGCAAGAACTTAACTTTATCCTATATGGGTATCAATCTTTTGACTTATATCACACAGTAATCTTAAATCAATACCCAAAATTCCATTCAGCACATGCATATGGTCCAATTCTGAGATGTACATAAAGCCCTGCTTCTTGCACCACTTTAATGAACTTCACTAAATCATACCTTCCTTCAAAATAATACTGGAAAGGAAAATAAAAAGTAAGTTAAGGCAGCAAATGATGAAAACATGAAAAATTGAAGAAATGAGTCTACTTTACTCACTTTCCCTTCTTCAGGCTCATGCCCATTCCAGAAAACATAAGTCTGTATCACATCCACTCCTCCTTCTTTTGCCTTCTGCATAAGATCTGGCCACATCTGTGTAACCCCAAAACAAGGAAACAGATGAACACCCCTTTTTTCTTGAAAATAAATAAATAAAACTTTAAAGTTCAATGAGAGAGTGAAAGAGCAACTAATTAAGACACCTTTTTGCAAAAAGAACAATCTTGAATAAACAAAAATGGAACATGAAATCAACATGTGAAGTAATAATTTTTTTCACATGAGAGTATACCTCAGGGGTGCTTCTTGGGTAGTGAATGGATCCAGAAATGAGTATTCTTCTTTGGCCATTTACAATGATAGCCTTATGGTCATATGAAACAGAAGCAGTTCCACAAGAAACACATGAACCCAATAACACCATCAGCAACATTGCTATCCAAGAACCCATGTTGGAGAATTCAGCACCACCCTCAAGCTTATGCCTTTACAAGGCACTGTACTACTTCCTTCCCAACCTTATTATTCCTTCTTTATCAAGTTGCACTTTATTCTGTTCTTGCAATTATATAGGCATTGAAAAAAAAAGCAGAAATTCTCTTCGTCCATCGTACTTGTTCACGGTACTAAAAATAAATATTCAATAATATTTATTCAATTTATAAAACTGAAAGATAATTTTATACTTAACTCCTAATTTATCCTTATTATTAATTATAATTATTTTCCTATTACATTATTCAAGACATTATATTTATAACATTCGAAAGATGATATAATAAAATTACCCTTATATTTATAGCCGACAATATTATTAGAAGGAGGGAGTATTAGGAGAGTGGTGAAGGGAAAACAGCTGTTTTTGTTGTCTAGAGAAGTTTTTCTTTTTCTATTATGTTTATTTATAGCATAGTCCATACTTTTCCCCTCTAGGCTGAGGCTCTAGTGCTGAACAAGAGAACAAAGAAGAAAGAGAAATTTGCTGGCTAGAGTAATAGTACACTGTACAAGTTCCCAGTGACAATGTGATCTAAGTGATGACATTTTTCAATTAATACTCCCTCCATTCACTTTTACTGTTCAATATCTAAAAAATAGATTTTTACTTTTGACCTTAATTACTTATTATTCAAGTTATTTTTCAAGACTTAAAATTAATCATTAAATACTTATATTAATTAGTATTATTTTTTAAAGGACATTCAAAGTTCAAAGTAGACAAAAAAAAAGAGTAGACGGAGAGAGTACTAATAACCTGTTTGGCCAAGTTTATTTTTTGTCAAAAGTGTTTATTTTACAAAATCAAGGTGTTTGGCCCAGCTTTTGAGAAAAAATAAGTGTTTCTGGGAAGTAGCAAAAACTGTTTTTGAGAAGCTAAAAAAGTAGTTTCTCCTTAAAAGCATTTTTTAGAAAAACACTTTGAATAAAAATAATTTAAAAGCACTTTTAGGAAGCTTGGTCAAACACTAATTGCTGCTCAAGAGTGTTTTTTTAACTTTATTGGCCAAACATAAATTGTTTCTCATCAAAAGTGTTTTTTTGAAATGTACTTTTGAAATAAGCACTTTTCAAAATAAGATGATTTAAGAAGCTTGGCCAAACAGGCTATAAATAAATTTTGTATATAATTTACTTTTATTTGTCCACTATATTAAAATTAAATTTGGAGAAGGGTCAATTATACCCCTCGTTATACTTTGGGTTCAAATATACCCTTTTTGTTATACTTTGGGTCCAAATACATCCCCGTACTATTAAAAATAGTTTAAATATGTCCCTCGTTATACTTTCAGTCCAAATATACCCCTCTCGATATAGTTTGGATCCAAATATACCCCTCATATTAAACTTTAATATTGAATTACCCTTTTTTTTGACACTCACCCGTTTAAATTATCTCAATTCCCTCCATTTTAAGTTTTTTTTTCTTGTAGTCTTCTATTTTTTTCTCCCCTTTTTTAATGATCCGCTTCTCATGATTCCAAACTCTTTAAAGTCTTTGCTCCACCTATTTCTCAATATTTTCCCTTTGACATTAATGACCCATTTATCATATATAAGATTATTTTTTTCTTGCATTTATATATGGTAATCTTGCTTAGGTGATTATTTCAAATATAAGTTCTAATATCTAATATTAGAACAAAAGATGGTGGAATAAAGAAAATAATTTTTTTTATATATCGAAATTTTAAAAATTTCATGTAAAGAAGTTTATTCGTTGTAAGGTCAAGGAAATATATAGATGACATGGGTATAAATTGTGAATATGTGTATTGTTTTTGTATGAATCGAGGGAGTGAGCCGGAGATGGATTAAATACGTGAGTTTGTAAAGTGAATCGCTCAAATGGTTTATATGTGATGATGAGTTATTTTATTTTGAAGCTCATCACGTATCCGTTTTTTAAAAAATAAAGGTAAATCTCTTTTATAAAAAAAGGGGGAGGGAACGGGGAGGATTAAATCAACATAAAAGTATAATGAAGGGTATATTTGTACAAAAATATAATGGGAGAGGTATATTTGGATCCAAAAATATATCTGAAGAGGTATATTTGGACTGAAAGTATAACGAGGGATATATTTAAATTATTTCTAATAGGACAAGGGTATATTTGGACCCAAAATATAACGAAAAGGATATATTTGGACTCAAAGAATAACGAAGGTTATATCTAAACCATTTGTAATAGTACAGGGGTATATTTGGCCCTTCTCCGAATTAAATTTTTATTTTAGCATATAAAAGAAACCATACTTTCTTCGTCTATTTTTACTTGTCCAACATTGACTTGGTATATTCTTCAAAGAGCAATAAATATAATAACAATTTTACTATGTCATTTTTTGAATATAATAAATTCAATACTTTGAAAAATGACTAGAGTTAATAATAAGAGTAAATTAGTAATTAAGTGATAGTTATTTTTTGATTTTTTTAAATTGGACAAGTAAAAATGAACTTCTATTTTAGTATAGTGAACAAGTAAAACTGAACAGATGAAGTATTTTTTTCCTTCATATTTTACTTTAACCATAATTATTTATCTCCCGATTTATTTTCAAGACTTAAAATTATACACTAATTAATATAAGAATTATAATAATTACTTATTTTCTAAAATAATCCAACATTTCTCCTAGGATTAATTACTTATTAGTTATTTCCCGAGATTTTATTTTGTGTTTGGTTGAATTCTTAATTTTGATATAAGTAATTTTAGGATTATTTGTAATACTATTATGTTTATAGTACACACTAGTTTTGATATTATTATCCTCGTGATAAAATAATAAAATTGATAAAGATGCTTCTCCATTATATTCACTAAATAATCTTGTTTTTTATTATATTCCTCACATTATAATTTTAGTATGACTTTCTCAAAAACCAAACAACCCCATAGTTTTATTAAAGATAAATTCCATCTAGTCTGACTTTAAGATTTTTACACACTTTTAAACAATAATAATGGTCATAATCATTAGAATAGTCGTTTAAACTATTGTAATTTCTCCATAATCATGTCATTTAATACTATGTTAATTGAAACAATAGGGATGTATTTAGAAAAAAAACTTATTAATTCATTTTGAAAGCAAATAATTTAATATCGTGACAAAGGAGTAATAATTAGTTGAGAATAATTAAGTGAGAACTCGGGACTTTGTTAAAAGCACACAGGGTGGGCCCCTTCCGCATTCTTATGAGTATTGGGACCCACTCTTCCATAGTTCCATTCCAATGAAACTAAATTCCCACACTGCCTTTTAAAAGCATCTGATTTTTTTATTAAATCGGTGCATACTAAGGACTGTTTGGATTTTTAATTTAAAAAATAAATTTTAATGCGGGACTTTTAAGCTACTATACAAAGATTCCTTTTATTCTACAAATAAATAAATATTCTCATGGGTCAGATCGTAATTTTTTTTTAAAATTTTCAAACCACAAAATGTGTGCTGACTTATTTGAGTCGAGGGTTTGTTGAAAAAAGTTATCTTTTATTTTTATAAGATAGACGCATATTCATCCTTCTCTTTAAATTTGGCTTTTAAAATTACATTAAATATATTATTATTGACAAAACATGTGTAGCATCGTCTTTGCAATTATAATTGGTCTGTGACTTCACTCTCTCAAGTAGAGTGTATAATGATATCTTTTTATTCAATTATGACCGTAATTAGTAGTCATTTTTTTAGGTAATTAGTAGTCATTGATTATGCTAAGTAAGAAAACCTTAGTAGCAGTGATTGCAATAAATAAATAGATAACCTATGTCTTTCATATACTCACTTAGCTATGGATAGTTTGAGTATTTTCAACTTTATTCTTTTAACTAAAATAAAACATAATCTAGTGTAACGACCCAAGTTGAATAGATTTTTTACTTACTAACAAGATTTTGTATTTATTTTTTAGTTTTTAATTGCACACTTAATCTTTGACGTCCTGATTAAAGTATGTGTTGGGTTCGAAATCGAGAGGGCGTCATGCGAAAGCTAATAATTGCAAACCATCAAGGCGATAAATCAGATGACAAAGAAAAACATACTAAAAAAACATAATTTATTAATATGGTTTGGTCAAGTGACCTATATATTAAAAACTAAAATTAAAAACATAAGACTTATTGGGAGAATAATTTTCCCCTAAAAAAAATTGTCTAACCGACTACATTGTGGATGCTATTAATTGTGTTTGAGAAGAAAAAATCTTCTATTTATAGAAGTTCAAAATTTCTTCTCCAAGAAAAGAAAAACCAAATATGGAAGAGTTCTTTTCCGACAAGAAAACCTTTTTCACCAAGAAAACTTTTTCAAGGTAAAACACAGTTATGATATAATTCAGATAAAGTAGGAAATTCAAGGCAAACCCTAACAGTATGTTGGATTTTAAGATGTGAATGAAAAATAAGAAAATACACCTTTTAGATTACACCAAAAAGGCACCTCTTGATTTACACTAAAAAGGCACCTTTTGAATTGCACCTCTCCATCTCACCCTTTTATTTCCTATAAAATCAGAGCTTAAATACAGGATAACAACAAACCTAAGGAATTATAATTTTCAAGTCAAGCAGTGAGATACATGGCTATGCTTTTCGACATGAATATCACTTGGATGTTATGGTCTTCTCTGCTCTGGTTGATATGTACTCGAAATGTGAATTTTTGGAATTGGGATATCAAGTTTATAAAATTATGGTTTTCAAGAATATTGTTTCATACAATTCAATCATTTCATGTCTTGATTTATATGGACTTGTATCTCAGGCCTTTCAGGTATTCGAGAAGGCATCGGAGGAACGGTTCAAACCAAATAAAGCTACTTTTTCAGTACTCCTTTGTGCATGTTGTCGTGTTGGTCTTGTAAAAGATGGTTAAAGCATGATAACTAAAACTTATGTCAAGCTGCACGCTTAAGTAGCTAAGATATTGTTGCGGGGGAAAGCATCATGAGAAGTGAGAGATGGTCTGTTTAACTGAATGACCCGTCTGTCTACACCTCCTGTAAGAGAGTCGAAGACTTCAAATACACCGGTAGTTCATATCCTATTTCTATCCATTGAAAGAAAGAGTGGTACTTTCATCCGGTCGGTCTTTCTTCCCGAGCATCTTCATTTCATCCTTCAAGCCAGGGCAAAGCAATCTATCATACAGATCCGGCTAAATAAGGTATCCATTGAAAGAAAATCCTTTCCATTGCTCTAAGAGAATGGGGTTAGTTGGCGGACTTGATGTCATCTAAGTCAACTGGGGAGATAAGCTCCGATCCTTACATCCGTACCGAGCCGGATAAACCAATCCATTCGATGATCCTCGTACCTCCTTATCGAGGTCTGCCCCTATTACTATCCGTACCTAAGCGCCAGATAAATCCCTATCTTTTCGAAAGCTTCTGAAGGAATAAAATCGATCGTCTCATTAGCCTACATAGATGGTCAGAGTCGCACAACAACTACTAAATCGGGGGGAAGGAGTCTATCTACCTGCCTCGCTTCTGGTTGGGAACGACGGAACTTACTAATTCACTATTTTCACTTCTTTAGGGGTGAAGAGAATCACCTGTTGATGCGGACAGTTTTAGCAGCTATCTTACTTCCCTAGGAAGAGGCTTCATCTGATGTTCTTGCTAATGTTGAATCCAAATTTTTCAGTCTAACGGATAGAGCTTTTTCTGCGGCATATTGAGAGCCATATAGTCTCCCGCCAATCGAAAATCCCCTGAAATATACAGAAACATAGTCGCCTTTCCCTTTCTTATCTCTTCGAAAAACTCAAGGTCTATAAACAATAATTAATCATTCACTCTTCATTTCAGGTCTAGGAAATTTAACCCATCAATTTCACCCTTAAAGGTTTTTAGCGTTTCTCAAGGGTTAATTAATCAATAATTTGCCTCATTGCATTCATAGAATCAATACCCAAAGGGTTTCTAACCAAGTTCATCCCTTTTTAATCATTTTTATGCCTAAAGGTTTCACCTTTATAGAATTCAAGGTTCCCCATTAGCATTAATCATGTTAAAAATAATTAATTTCATGCTAGAAGTCAAAAATATACATCCTAGGATCAATTCTAGGTGAAATTACATCTACCCATAGGGTTCTTCCCCAAGTTCATACTTTTAGAGCTTTAATTCAAGAAACTCACCATTAATCCTTCCCCAAGAGGTCATACAAGACTAATAATCCACACATGGATAGATTCTACGAATTACTTACCTCAAATGAAAGAGAAAGCCCTTGTTTCTTGAGAGAACCGCTTCTTAGAGCTCTAAAACAAAGTTGAAGTTGTGAGAAATTAACTCAGAAAAATAGACTAAGTGCAGATATTCTGCCAGATTCCTCATCACGACAGGCAGTTTCTCGTCAAGAAGAGGATCGGCTCGTCGCGACAAAGCCTTCTTTTATTGCAACGAATGTCAATTTTCAGAGCATCACATTCTCGTTCCAAATCCCTTATTTCACAATACACATTATTCTCTAGATAACACGGATAAATCTCGATGCGGTAATCATCATATTCAAAGTTCTATGAACTCGATTTTCATTTCGAAACTTTCTACGGGACTAGGCAAACGCTTCTCCAAGACCCTCTCGAGTTTCTAGCTGTTTCCGTCATTGAAGTATTCGTTGCCCTACCAAACGAAAGAAGTCACTATCAAACTGCTCACCCTATTGAAGTACCAAAGGTGCGCTCAGCCCGGTGACTAGGAAATGGGTTTGCCCTTGAAGTGATGAGGTCGGAAAGAGGGGAGTAGGGCTCCTATTTACTAAAGGTTGGTTCTTCGCTTTCCTTTAGAATGAAAGTTGCTATGAAGCCCCTCTACTTACAGTCAAGTTTCAGCTCCTCTCCTCATTCCGCCCTTCCTATTGGGATAGCAGAGCTATTCAAAAATGAATATCACACTACCATACAAAAACATATGAATCACGAATCATCCCCAAGGTACAATACACTGTATTTTCGTCTAAACTCACCCTATCCTGAGATTTTATCAACTTTCAACTTAGAGACTTTTTTAGTCAGTTACTTATGCCTTAGTTCTCTAATAACGACAGAATAGGTCTTTACAGGTTGTCTTACTAAAGTTCTTTTGCCTAAACTAAAAAGAGAAAAATTATTTCTAAAATGATCGATTGCATGGTTATTCTATATATTGAACATAATACTGCATACCGATTTCTTATTTTGAAAAGTGATGTGCTTGATAGAAATACTATAATTGAGAAAAAGAATGCTAAATGTTTTGAATTTTTTTTTTTTTTTATTGTGTGATAAAATTTCTCATTCACATGTTGAAAGAAATAATGAGACTACTTTTAATATTGTGAAATTGAGAAGAAGTAAAAGGCCTAGAAAGAATATTATTCCTATGAAGATGATTTTCAAGCTTTTGTTGCTAACAATGAACTATTAAATTATTTTAAAGTTATATCTTTTTCTGATGCTAAATTTTAAAACGAGGCAATAAAACTTGAAGTTGATTCAATCAGGAAAAATAATACATGAATTTTGACTTATTTACCTCATGGTGCAATATTTATTGATTGTAAATTTTTATTTTTTTTTAGAAAGTTAATCCCAATAGATCTATAGATAAATATAAAAGCTCGGTTAGTAGGAAAAAGATTTTCTCAAAAGTAAAATATTGATTATTTTGATATATTTGCTTCAGTGACAAGAATTTCTTTCATTTTAATTTTAATTACCTTAGCATCAATTCATAAGCTTTTTATTCATCAAATGAATATAAAAATAGCTTTTTAAAATGGTGATTAAAGAAGAAATTTGTATGATACAATATGAAGGGTATATTATTTCTGGACAATTTTTTTTATAAATTAATTAAATCTCTTTATGGCCTTAAACAAGCTTCTAAAATAGTGGCATAAAAAAATTGATCAAGTGTTAATGAAAGATGATTTTTCTTATGTTGAAGTTGATAAATGTGTTTACACTAAAGTGATAGACAATGAGTATATCATAATATGCTTGTATATTAATGATATGCTTATATTTGGTACAAACTCAAAAATTGTATAAAATATTAAAATATTTTTATCTACTAATTTTGATATGAAAGATATGGGTGAATTAAATATGATATTGAGAGTTAAAATTATAAGAAATGAAGATGGTATCAAGTTGACTCAACAACATTATCTGGAGAGACTTCTTAAGGAGTTTGAATGTTTTGAGGTGATACATGTGATCACTCCTTATGATATTAACTCTCAATTGAAAAAGAATAATAGTAACCTAGTTGCTCAGTTTAAATATGCATAAATTATTAAAAGTCTGATGCATTTAATAAATTTTACTAGGCTGATATATCTTATATTATGCGTAGACTTTAGATATACTCATAATCTCAATAAAGAACATTAGTCTGCATTAATTAGACTGATGAAATATTTTAGAGAAACCATAAATTATGATATCTTGTATAGTGAATTTTCTTCTACATTAGAAGGGTATTGTGATGCAAACTGAATCTCCAATTCAGATGAGATAAAATTCACTAGTGGCTATGTGTTCATCCTTGGAAAGGTGCAATATCATGTAAATTAGCTAAATAGACGATCATTATTAGATCAATTATGCATTCAGAGTTTGTAGCTTTGGAGTCAATTGATTCTAAGGCTGAGTGGCTAAGAAATTTCTTAGCTAATATCTCTTTAACAAAAAATGTGATGCCTCTTGTGTCTATGCATTATGATTGTCAAACAACAATAGTTATTAGAAAGAACAAATTTTATAATTGTAAGAGTAAGTATATAAATTTGAGACATGATGTCATAAAACAACTGTTGAAAATGAAATAATTTTTATTGATTATGTGAATCAAAAATGAATTTGACCGATTCACTAACTAAAATTGTGGGAAGAAAATTAATTCTTCAAACCTCAAAAGAGATGAGTTTAAGGCCAACATGATTGTCAATAATGATGATAACCCAATCTATGTGATTGAAAATCTCATAAGAAATTCATATGAATAATGATAAATTGATATTGACACTGAGTACTAAAAGAGAGTGCTTAAACTGCTACTAATTTTGAGGGATGAGTTATTAACTCTTAATGAATAATAGTCTTTAAAAATGATGTATTTAAAGCAGTATATACTTGATGAATTCACTTATGTGAGAAGTGAAATAAAATCACTCCTATGAGATTTTAGCCTAGTATCTAGAGCTCTTAATGAATAATAGTCTTTAAGAATGATGTATTTAAAGAAATATATACTTGATGAATTCACCTATGTAAGAAGTGAAATAAAGTCGCTCCTATGAGATTTTAGCCTAGTATCTAGAGCTCTCATGAATAACCAAGCACGTGCAAGACCTATTGACGCAAAACTGCGTTAAACATCAAAATTACGGAGATCAAAATGTGATTGATAAAATCTCTGACTTACAATAAAAACTATTGATTTATAGACATTTTATATTTTACCAGTAATTCTATAAGTAAAATTTTATCGGTCTAAATTTGATTCATAGTCTAAAAGACACCAAATCTATTACATTTTGGCCCAAATCCAACAAATTTTCTCTTCTATTCATTACATTTATCCCTAAGAATCTTTTAAAATACGTGGAGAGTTGTGGGTGGAATTTTAATATTTTCAAAGATTGGCACATGAAACTTTAGACACATGGCACACCTGAAAAAAAAGGAGCACCTGCATGGCTCATTTGAAGACAAGTTTCTTGATACTTGTCTTACTTTAATTATTGTCATTCCTTATAAATAGCCTCAAATACACCTAAGAGAAACAAAGCTAGTATTTGTAACAATTCTCATAGTAATTTTTAGATTTTTATGCGTTTTGATCATCTTATCCCTTACCATATTTATATTGTAGTATTTATGATCTGCGAGAGTGGTTGGCATAGTTTTCGAGGTATTTGGTTGGGTTCTATGCAGGTTTTTCATTTTAGAAGGTTTTAAAGTTAACATGATTGATTTTGGTCAATATTTAGAGATTTAGACATCATATCAGAATTTTGTCAGTTCTAATAGTTTCAAAATGTCATTTTTGAGCTAGTAGCACTGTTGATTTGGTCAGAGGCATTCATATACATTTTGGATAGTTGATTGAAAATTTAGAAGTTTTGACCTAAAGTTGACTTTGATCAATGTTTATTGAAAATAACCTATGTTGGTGAATCTGATGATTCCATTGAGTTTGGAATATCAATTTTAATCTAGTAGCTTAGTTGATTTATATTCACGGGGTTCTAAACAAATCCTATGGTCCATTGGAGAGATTTTTGCTCATATTTCAGCTGCTAGTGCAACCTACCATCATTATTTCCATTCGCGAGGATCCTATCGCGATCGTGGAGAAGGAATTCCTTCAGCGTAGCAATTGTTGTGGGTGGATCGCGATCATGAATGAGACTTTTGAGGATCCAGACAGGGTTCATAATCATTCATCGCGAACATGACTGAATCATCGCGAATGTGATAGACCCTAGATGGGAAATATTGCAATCGCGAGGTGGTGGCCATAATCGCAATGAACAAAATTTTTGGGAGAGATTTAAATGTTCTCTTTCAAACTTCAAACCCCATAACTCATTTTTGGAGCTTTGAAATTCAATTTGGGGAAGATCAATAAGAGATTTTTGAGATTTCATCATCGGGTAAGTTTCTTATACTATTTTTACATATTTTTCAATGACTATTTCATGATTTCACCTTTAAATCTTAGTTTATCAACTTAGAATTTTAAGATTTTTAAGTAAAGTTATAGAATGGTATTTTGATGATTTCAAGCTCGATTTTAACTTTATTTTCAATAAAATTTCATATTTAAACTCTTTAACCTTTAGGTAAATTAATTTTCTAATAAAATTCTAGTTTTGCCATTGTGGACTTGGAGTTGACTTTTGAATTTATTTTTTGGACCTGTATTAGAACTTTAACAATATGGGTATCGTTGAACTCGTGTTTATGCATTGAACTTATTGTTGATAGATTGGTTGCGTTCAGAGTCTATTCATAAGAAAAGGCTCAGGTGTGATCAAGTAGAATCTTGCTATTCGACTTTAAGGTAAGTTATAGCTTAACTTTCTTCAGACTTTACTTGAATCGAGGCTTACCATGTAAATCATGCTATGAATTGGGTGACTTAGTAATTTTCATATTAATTAAATTGAATTGTGTTATTGTGATGCATGTGTGGGAGCTTGTATTGATTATAACAATAAATGAATGATTTATCATTATGATGCCCTATTGGAGTCTTACATTGTTTTGATGAGATGATACTTGGATCTCTAATTTGATATTAAGGCTTATAGCCAATATTCGTAGAACGATCATGATTCTAAAGTTTGAATATAACAGTTGCATCTGGTTTCACTTTATTTTCATATTCATGTATATTTATACATCTCATGATTCATGGACACAGTGAATAATTTTATTTTTGAAAGAAATATAATGAAAGACTTAATTTGAAAGAAATGAATGATTTTCATTCCGGTTCAAGTCTAGATCATTGATATATTGATGAGAGTTGATTTATATATGAACCTTGCGAGTTCCCCATGAGTCCCATCCTGGAGCAAAAAATGCTTGGAGGGTGTATACAATAGGCATTGAACGTTGTATATCATCCTATGTTATTTTATTGTATTACATTATCATTTTGGTTGTTGTAGTGATTATGATCAAATATATTAATTATTGATATTAAACTCCTAAGACTTTCTGCGTGTAGGTTTAGAATTTAGTATTTTTTATTCGATATAGTAGCTACTTAAGATTAGTCAGTCTATAATGCCTATTGAGTACAAGTGGACTGTACTCACTCCTACTTTCTGCATCTTTCTGATACAGATCCAGGTACGAGTGGTCCTCACAACGCATGATCGTGTATTTCGTGTGGTGATCCTTCACTTGAAGTTGTGATGAGCTCCTACTTTGGAGACTGTCCTGACTTCCTCTATCTTTTATTTCTGTCTTTATTTCTTTCTTAAATAGGGTTGTATTTTCGCTATGAAATTCTATATTAGAGTCGCTCTTATACTTGTGACAGCTGAGTTGTGGAATTTATGACATTCTATTTGCTTAATTTTATTTGAGGATTTCTTTTGGAGTTATTATTATTATTTGTCCCCCATAAGCTCGATAATACAAACAGAACACAATTACCATAAGTCTTAATAGGCGCAAACAGTCGCTAAATACCCCTACTGTCCCCTTATCTGAACCCAATGATAATCTGATCTGAACTGTCTGAATGTACAAGTATCATGAATCAATACAACTCTTAGGATCTGTGGTACAATATAAATATACCCCATAGGTACAACTTGCTCATCCCGTAGGTATGGTCTGCCCGTCTTGTAGGCATGGTCTGCTCGGCCCGTAGGCTCGATAATATAATATAACTATTACCCTATAGGTACAACTTGCTCGTCCTTTAGGTACGATCTGCCCGATCCGTAGGCACAATATACTAATTAGCTTATAGGCTCTAAAACCCTGCATTATCAGTATCTGCTAAGGCCAAAACAAGCTTATAGACGACAACAAAATGATAAATATAACACAATAATAGTAAGTAATCACAAGTGACCTTAATACAATCATAAGATTTATTTCTGGGACACTAAGTAAGGAATAGAGTGTTGTTGATAGTCTCTATATTATGTTATGGTAGCAAACTTAATAGTATAAGGCCCCAAGACGGTCCTTCAGGGTCATGCCACAAAGCAAAAATAAAGTCTTAACTTACTTTTTAATCGAATCCCCAAATATGTTGCTATGAAGCTTGACCAACCAAAGGTAATACAACAAATGCGAGAATCAACAAGGCTGCAAGAACGGGCCATAGCCAATCGATAAGGCGTTAATGCCACACTCACGATCATTCAATTCTAAATCATAAAATGAGGCCAATAACAATAATAAATAGCAGCTATATCCAATAAAAATATGCCAACAATATCTCAAAGGAGCGACGAGCTCTTGAGGCAATATAACAAGGCATACTTTATGTCGTACAATTCAACAACCATCGTACACGATTCTGATAAAAATCACACTAACCCCAATCCCTCCGACACTTTAAAACCATCATTATACAATAATAATAACCAACCTTAGTAAGACAAAAGGGATGCCTAGAGCTACGGTATTCAAAATACTATTTTGTGGCTCAGAAATCTATAAATGTGATACTAGAACATAGAATTACGAAGGAGGATCATAGGGAGTAAATTACCTAGACTAAAGAATATAAATTATCAAGCTAAATGAGTTTCTTCTTTGTAGTAAGAACAATAAAAATCTTCTTCTTTGTAGTAACAACAACCAAAGCTAAAATCAATGAGAAAACTATACTACAATAATGAACTTGCAACAAAGAGCAACTTCCGTTAAACTTTCGAGTTGAGAATCTTAACACCCATAGAGGATTTATGAGATTATTCTCTAATTTTTGGGGGTTTTGAGGAAATTTCTAACAAATTATAATGAAGTTGGTGGTATTTTATAAACAACCACCGATCTTGGGGCTAGGGTAATCTGCTTTGATGTGCCTACTTGCACAGTCTCGTAAAAATATAAATATTTATCTATTCTGAAGTCGTATAAACTGTCACGACCCAACTACCAGGCCTTGCGGGCACCTACTCTAATCCACCTAGATAGGAGAACCCTTACCACCCGAACCAACATGTAATGCGAAAAAAGGAATAAATCACAAAATAAAATCCTTTTTAATACATGGAACTTCCTTTACAAAATTTCAGAAAATAAATGACTTAAAGAACTTGCAGAAAATATTTACAATATGAAACAACCTCCCCAGAACCTAGTCTAGGCCGGTACAAGAGCTTCTACAAAATGAGCTTATAACATAAAATGGACACAACTCCCACCATAGAAGGAAATAGGAGTTGCTGGAAGATCACCGCAATCCTGAACCTGTGAAACATCACCAACCCTACAACCAGACTATACCAAAAAGGTATAGCAAGAGTAGAGTCAGTACAAACACGTATACTGGTAGGCATCATCGGTCGACCCGAATCCATTCCTACCATCATATAAGAAAATAGGGAAAGACATGAAATAAACATTATAGCGCCCTCCTTCACCTTCAACCTTGACCCTGACATCTAGGACTTCCCAAGTCACCTTGTCACCTAGACTTCCCAAGTCACCTAGACTTCCCAAGTCACCTTGTCACGTAGACTTCCCAAGTCACCTTGACACGTAAACTTCCCCAGTCCCCTTTAACCTTTACCCCTGTCAACTACCTTGACTAAATATTCAGACTTGACCCGGCTAACTGCCCAACCAAACCACTTATACCCAAGTATTACCTACCATTTTCCAGACTTTCCCGGACCTCTAGGACAACTTTACCACCTGGTTATATTAACCAATAACCACACCCAGACTCTCAGTCTTCCTCTATATTTACCAACCACATGCAACTCACCTATTGACACATTCAATGACAACAACAAAGTTATATCTAAATCCCTTTCTCATCCCAAAACCTGGATCCTCCAAGGATCCTCTAACACACCTAAGTGTTCAACAGGTTACCCGGTCTACCCCAAGACCCATCCTTATGCTTATTAACCACAATTAATCCTTGACCATCATTAGTACACTTAATGACAATAAATCATGAACTTATAACCTCTTTTACATAGTCCGGACCCACTCGGATCCCCCCTAACACATCTAGGTGTTAACATGATAACCCGTTCTTCACCAAGACCTACTAATTAACATGACATAATAACCCGGCCTACACCAAGACCAACCTCATAACATGATATAACAACCCGGCCTACACCAAGACCAACTAATAACATGACAACCCGGTCTACACCAAGACCTACTAATTAACATGATATAATAACCCGGCCTACACCAAAACCAACCTCATAACATGCTATAACAACCCGGCCTACACCAAGACCAACCTCATAACATGATATAACAACCCGACCTACACCAAGCCAACTAATAACATGACAACCCGGTCTACACTAAGACCTACTAATTAACATGATATAATAACCCGGCCTACACCAAGACCAACCTCAACAGACATATCAGGATTCTCGATCACTCAAGGACCACCATTGAATATCATAATTCAATAAAAATAGCCCGGTCCACTCACGAAACCAATAATAATCAATGTAATGCAACAATATCAATGCAATGCAACAATACCAATGCGATGATGTAGTAAAATAAACTCATGCCAGGCGTGGTACCCGAGCCAACCAAATAGTAACCTGTACCAGGCGTGGTACCCGAGCTAACCAAATAGTAACTTGTACCAAGTGTGGTACCCCTGCCAACCGTTTGTTATACCTGTACCAAGCGTGGTACCCGAGCCAACCGAATGTCAACAATTCACAGTCAAATGCATGAACAAACAACTTGTAAACCAACAAGCAAATACCATTCAAATCACAGACTGTAAAGCAAGAACCTTAGACATTTTACACAACTTCCCTAAGCAATGTAATTCATACAATCACTTAGATATATATACAACATTCACAGAAATCATAAGCCATCACCTACCCCCTATTCCGGGTATATAGTTGAACCTTGACATTCGTTTGAAGACTAAACACACTCACCCTTGTTTACACATAATGAATGGTTTTCCCCTTTTTAACATAATTCCACTACCTCATTAATCCGGGACATACATAGATAACAACAACACGAGTTTTTCACCCTTAGCTTTTAGCAACAATGATTTCTTAACATGCCTTTCACATTCCCTAAACCTCCCCTAGAAGTTTCCCATTTCATACCCACCTAGTTGTCCTTGTAATTCCCGGTTCCCCGAACCTTCCCAACATCCCATTCCCTGAGTCTATCATTTGTAGCATACCAAGACAATATAAACAGCCCCAAACAATTACCAATAACCCAGAATTCAGTTTAACCAATTCCTAGCACATACATAGCCCAACCCAAATCCGCCAGACTCCATGCCCGGAGGCCTAAAACATAGATTCTCCATTTCACTATACAAAAGTACGGAAAGTAAACAGGTCTAAATACTCATAAAACCTAGCCTACATAGGCGCCAAACAACTACAACCGTGCATTTCTGGCTCCGTGAAGGCATTCCTGGCGGTCCTGCAGGTCTGAATCCGTGGTTTCGCATCCTTCTTACTGGAATTCCTCCTCCCCATGGCTCCCAAGCCTTGGAGCAGCCTAGGAGCATTTTTGGAATAGCTCTCATCTGTTTTTGGGGCTGATGGGAAAATAATGATATTAAAAACTCATTTGTGGGTATTCTGGTCATGTCGCTCCACTATAGAGATCGTCACTCCACTATAGCGGTACCGCTGTAGCAGCGTCAACCGCTATGGAGGAGGTTGACCATCATGACTTTCTCTATAGTGGTAATTATTCTACTATAGCGGAGGTCACCGTGGTGGAGCGGTAGCGCTCGTCACGGACAAAAACTCAAAAAATTTCTGAAAAGAGCCCTTTTTATAACACACCTTGAATTCCCGAAGTTCCAGAATAACCCCTTCACGTGAACCTTCATTTCGGGAGCTCTACTTACCCGAATTTGATTCCAAAAAGTCCCCCGAACTCTTCTATGTCTTAGCCACAAGGAAAAACTAGCTCAAACTAAGATATCTAACCCAATCCTTACCCGGATTACCCTGGACTATACCTCGCTCCAATTTTGGCCGAGACTAGCCTAGCCCAGAATTTTTCAACTCTCAACTCGGAAGTTTTCTAACCTAAAACTTGGCACAAATGGTTTACCCGTAATGATGGACCCGATCGTTACATGAACAAATAATTTAGTGCATTAAAAATTAGACTCGTAGACCTTAGATTTGGTAGGTCGAGTCCCCACTAATTCTTTATAGATTGAAAGAAAATTTCTGAGTCATTTGACCCAAATTTTTAGAGAATTTATTAAAGAAACTTACAATAACTTTTGCCAACTTTTAATTTGCAACTTGCTTTACTTCAAAGCTTAACATACGACTATCGTGCAATTAAAATGCCTCGTAGAACAACTTTTCTAATATATTAAGCACTCTCAGTATTATTCTAAATGTACGAGTTAATCCAATGTTTGAATAGGCAGGGTGTTACATATACATGGTGAACACACTAAAAAGTACAAATGTATAATTATATGCATGTCAGTTGTATGGTGGTGATTATAAAGTATATTGAAGCGTGTTGTATGTGCTAATACAGAGTATATAATAAATTGTATGTATTGATACAACTCGATTGAGCGAATAAATACAGCTCTAAGTGAATAGATACAGCTCCAAGCGAACAAATATTACTCCAAGCAAACAAATACAAGATGTACTCATTGATATAGTCATTTTACGCGAATGATACAAGTAATACAAGATAAAAGCAACTAACTAGTAACTATGAAATGTGATTATATAAAATATAGTTGTGCACTATAAATAAACTACTATTGCGTCCAAATACACACGCAAGTGTACGCGGTCTGACAAGTAATATAGAACTTATAAGTTCAGATATTGATTCCCCGGAGATTTGATAAATTGATTAACTAATTTAAATTCTTATAGTTGCTATTCAGTAAGAAATAAATAATAAAAAGTGATTTTATGTTTTGAAAGTAAATAAAAGTAAATTAGAGTAACTCGTAAATTATTGATATGAAATTCAGATTAGAAGGATGATCCAGGATTATGGTATTTCGACAATTCAGTTGACTCTTCAAAAATCATACATTTAGTTAATTTCCTGAGTGGCTATTTGTGGGTTGATATTTGCAATGTTGAGCGTCTTTCCAAATGGCTGCTATGCCTCGACTATTCCTAATGTTTATATTTCTATGGTTATCGGTCGATAGTGAAGTACATGTGATTTTTCTTTCATATCAATTAAGCAAGGCTAACAGGTATATTTCTATCTACGTTAGCGAATCATTCTCCATTCTCAATAAAGTTCACGACCTAGGCCTACCTTCTCTTATTGCGTACATAATTTTTCTAGTCCAAACTATGCCACAATAGATAGTTATAAGACCCCAAAAATTCAAAGATAAGGACCTGAACCTTTTCCACGAGCTTAATAATTATTTCTCTAGTGTAGTGAGTGTTTTGGATGCGAATCATGTTCATAAGAAGCTTCTATCATCAAGTTAAGTTGAAAGCATCCCTATCGATTAAGTTTTCATTTATGATTCTACTAGGGTCAAATTTAAATGATCATAACTCCTAGCATATGAAGATTTAGGTGGCCTAGTACCCACCAAATTAAAGATCTTTGAGTTTTCTTTCCAACACCACTGATTGTGCATTAGTCCGAGTCCAAAGTAAAAAGTTATGACCATTTTAAATTTAACTGACAGTCTAGAAAGCAGGTGCAAAATGACATGCGAGCTGCAGAAGCCCACATGCGATCGCATGTCCAAATGCACATGGGGTAAAATTTACCAACTTTCTAGAAAGCAAGTGCGAACCACATGCGATTCACATATCCTCACATGCGGCCGCATGTCAAATCGCATGTGGGCTGATGTTGACCTTTTAAAGTTGATTTTAATTCATTGTTTTCATTCTTTGGCCATTCTTTTAGACCTAGAACGTGTTTTCTCTCCTCCTATCTTCCTCTTTCATCAAGGTAAGTCCTTCTCTAAGGATTTCAAGTTTTCCAAATCAAATTCTATCATCTAATTGTAAATTATTGATAGAAATCCTAACCCTTGACCATAGGGTTTCAAGAAATGAATACAAGAACTTTAAGTAGAGATTTCTTGATCATCCTTCTTCTAAGTTAGGGTTCATTGACTTTAGGCTCCAAAACCAAAGATTTTACTAAGGATCTTGCTTTCAGGTATGTGGAATTTCAATGAGGTTTTTTTTTCATCCTCATGCCCAAAGTTTCATATTTCAGTATGATTTTATAAATTATAAAACTAGGGTTCCTACCCAAATATGAAGTTTTCTTATAGATTCAGTTTACTTATGCCTCTACATGATTTTTTAATCCTAAATATATGATTTAGCATGAGTTTCTACAAGTATTTCTTAAACCCATGATTTGAGATTGAATTTAGCATGATTTGAGATCATTACTTGTTTTTCTTAAAGCTTAGCACCCTTGTACACTTGTACTCCACAAACCCTCAGTATATTGAATAACTCATGGCTTTAAACTTGTGCTAAGATATTACACATTTTACTCTGATTATAGAATTGTCATGAGTAGTTGCATTCTTTAGGATGGTGGGTTATGAATACCCGATCAGTTTAGGGTTTCATTCATTTTTAGCCAGACACTCAGTCTTTCAGAATTACATGATTAGAGTGAATTCAGTCTCAGTATTACTTTTTACTCTTAGAAAGCCAGTGTTTTGAGCTATCTAGTACGTTAGTTTATGTATGGATATAATTCAGTTGGGAGTATTACTTAGCACTGAGTGGACGAGGAGATGAAGGTTCACCCATCAGTTAGGATTGAGACCTTTAGTAGAAGCCCCTGAGTTTCAGAACTATGGTGCCACTGTAGGTTTTAAGGGTCATCCATCAGATCAAGCTTGACACCTTAGCCCTTTTGGGCATCAGTTTAGTGGATCCATGCCAGTCAGTGTTTGTACTCTTGTCAAGGTACGAATACCCTTCCCAGCCTGGGTTACCAGTTGGCCCCATAGTTAGTTCAGCTTGGGTTATGTCGATTAACAGTAGCTTCCACAGTTCAGATTTAATTGTTGCATGACCTTGTAGTCAGTTATTCAGTTCAGTATTATTCAGTTGCACGCTATTTACATGGTCATTGCATCAGTTCACTTATTTCAGTATTTTCAGCATGCTCAGCAAAAGAAACGCCTCTAAGGATTTACTTTAAACATGACTCATGATTTTCACCTCAGTTGCATTATCTCATGACTTACAAACATAACTCATCTTTTTAGTCTATGGATCTCCAAGTAATAGTTTTACGTATGTTTAAATATCATGATCTCACAGTTATAGTTCAAAAACATGATTTACAGCCTCTTTAGCAAAAGAGCTTATATTTTGCAGTTTGACTTATGCCTTATAAGACATCTATACTTAGTCTAGTTTTCAGTTATGTTTTCAGTATATACATATTTTCTCATGATTTCAAAGTTAGTGCATTAGCTCACATGCTCAGTATATTCAAAGTACTGACTGCGTACTTTGTTTACGCTACATCATTTCATGATATAGGTTTTAGTGCTAGCTCCCAGGATCATGGTGAAATAGATCATAACTTCTAGTCAGCATTGTAACACCTAAAATTCAATTCAACTTTTAAACTTAGAAACTCTGCGAAATTCAGAACTTCCAGTAACCACGAGTCAAGTTCACGAGCCATGGTTAGAATCACGAGTCATGGAAGTGACTTATGAATCCAGTCCTACAGATCAATGTCAGGTCTAAGAACCATGAGTCTGGTTCATATTCCATGGATGATTCTACGACTCATGAAACCAACCCATGGAACTCAGACTGAGGGTAGTCAAATCCCCAGAAACCACGAGAGGTCTCTATGACCCGTGAAAGTTTCCATGAGTTGTTCTGTTACCTCATGGAATGTTATCTGTAGCTTATCTTTAGGCTCAGAAATCATTACTCTAATCCACGAACCATGGTTGCTTCTACGCCTCGTGAAAAGGACCCATGGAACCTGAAGCCGAGGTTTTAAACAACTTTTCTCTAATTAAATCCCAGGGGTATTTCTATAATTTCCCATCCTTTTAACTCTTAAGTGAGGTTGTTTTGGACACTTTTAGTATGGTTTTTACTCTTATTAGCCTAAGACTGTTATTATTCTTCATTTATTTACCAAAAGAGGAAAAGAACTCTTTTAAGCTCCAAGCCTCAAGTTCCAAGTTCAGGTCTCCATTTTTTTCATCTTAGATAAAGCAAACTTCAATAAGGTATGTGGGTATTCAATGAGGGATTCATTTCACCCTTATGCCTAAAACCCCATATTTTACTTTGATTTATGAAATTATGAAATTAGAGTTCTTACCCAAATTGGGGAAACGTTATGGGTCTTCTTTTTAAGCATCAATTCATGGTTTCTCATTACTTATCTATGATTTATTTGAGGTTCCTTAATTTATATCAAAATCCCATGCATTAAAGATGATTTCTAGCATGATTCTATTAATTACATATTTTTAAGTGAAAATTGGCATGTTTAGATAACATGAACTTATGTATTTATGAAGTTTCATGTCTAATTCTTCAAGTTATGAATTTAGAAAAAAAAATATTTTGAAATTATGGCTATGCTAAGTTTTAAGACTTATAATTTTGAATTACATGACATTAGATATGTCTTTATGCTTTTCAAACTGATTTGGCATTAGATATGTTATAAATATAAGTTGAGCTATATTTATATTTTGGGAGTAGTATTTAGCACCGAGCGATGTGAGTTCTAGATAACTCAAGTCCAAAACTATGTTGCCACCATATGTTACCCTCTATGGCTTATGACAGGATCCTGATAGATAAGGTTCTAACCTTGGACGGTTAGGACAACCTTTTTTGGTGTGGGTGTATGGCAATGGACTCTATGTAGCTCATCATGGTTTATGTCGATCAAGAGAAACTCCCGTACGAATGTTTTAAGTTTTATGCTCTTCTATTTCTCATTTTATATTCAAACTATGATGTTTACTTATTATTTCTCTTATGATGCATGAAACCAGTTACAATTATGTTTTAAGTACATTTTTACCATATTCATGCATATCTCGCATATTCAGTACATCCTATAGTATTGACGCATATTTTGCGCTTTATCCTTCTTGATGTAGATTCAGGCTCCCTTCCTCAGTCTTGTGGCTAGACGGTGCTGGATATCCAGATTCTATTGGTGAGTCCTCATCTTCTGAGGGTCGTAGCTATGCTAGTTGCTTTTATATCTTTTTTTTAGATTTTTGAGTTAGCTGGGGTCTTGTCCCAACAACTCCTTATGTCAGTTAGAGGCTTCAGACATAGCTAGATTCTCGTATTTTGTATTCCAGAGTTGATACTCTTAGACCTTATTTCTATATAGACATGGTTGCTTACTTTTGCTGTTTATGCTTTTGCTATGATTATTTGTGTATGTTTAAGATATACTATGACCAAGGGTTAATTTGGAGCACTTGTGATCTCGGGTCTCGTGTTATGCCTAGGGTGTTTGAAATTCGTATCGAGTAGAGTCTCTTTCATGTGTGTGAAGCACGCCACACTTATGAGAGAGAGGCTATGAGATGTCTTGGGAAAAACTTCACTTCTTTTATGATCAATATTGCGATAGAGTTTAACTCTATTATTCCTCTAATCCAATCTTTATGCGTTTTAGATTATGCCTCCTTGCTGTGCCATGCCTCGCCGAGCCACTCAAAATGCTAACCCTCCAATTTTCCGACCCCGAGGTCACTGATGTGAAGTTTAGAAATTCCATTCATATGCTAGCTCAGACTATGACTGCTCAGGCCAATTAGCAGGTTCCTATCCCCGCCCACTCTCAAGGTGGAGTAGCAGCTCGAGTTCGAGATTTCATTCACATAAACCCACCTGAGTTCTTGGGTTTGAAAGTTGGTGAGGATCCGTTAAATTTCATAGATGAGGTGAAAAAGATCTTGGATGTGATGCAAGTGGTTGGTGTTAAGGGTTTTGAGCTAGCCTTTTATCAGCTCAAGGATGTAGCTCATATTTGGTACACTCAGTGAAAGAATGATAGGGATAGAGTCATGGTCCCTATGACTTGGTAGTACTTTGAGAGGGATTTTCT
This sequence comes from Jaltomata sinuosa, assembly GCA_003996215.1. Classification (NCBI taxonomy): domain Eukaryota; kingdom Viridiplantae; phylum Streptophyta; class Magnoliopsida; order Solanales; family Solanaceae; genus Jaltomata; species Jaltomata sinuosa. The sequence goes on from QJPP01007537.1 coordinate 590,284, forward strand.
TGATCGGTTCTTCCCTAGAGAGTTGAGGCAAGCTAAGGTTGAAGAGTTTGTGAATTTGAGGCAGGGATTTTTGTCGGTTCAGGAGTATGGGTTGAGGTTCACTCAGCTTTCTAGGTATGCTCCTTCTATGGTGGCTGACCCGCATGATCAGATGAGTAAGTACATTTATGAAGTATCTAATTTGGTAAAGAAGGAGTGCATGTCTACTATACTTTTGAGCGACATGAATATTTTTAGACTTATGACTCATGCTCACCAGATTGGGGGAGACAAGTTGAGGGAGATGGCAAGAGAGAACAAGAGGGTCAGGTCTAAGAGTTCAGGTTTTAGACATCAGAGGTCCGGAGGAGGACATCACTCTTTATTTCAGAAGAAATCATCAGGACCCTCTCATTCCTCAGCTAGTTCTCTTACTTAGGCCCCCAGGCCTCATCATGATTAGACAAGTGGAGGATCAGGTTCTTATTCACAAAGGAGTGTTGCAAAGGGGACCCTTTACTCTTCTTGCAACAAATGTGGTAGAAGTCACCTTGGTGAATGTCTAGCTGGTTTAGGTGGATGCTTTGGGTGTGGTCAAGTTAAACATAAGATTAAGTATTTGCCTTCAGCTAAGAGGGGACAAGGAGGTAGTAGGACTCAGTCTGCTTCAGCTGCCCCAGGAGGTCGATCGGCCCAGTAGGGCACTGCTTCTAGTTCTGGTGGTCAGTTCTAGAACCGCCTCTATGCCATGTCCTCTCGCCAGGACCAAAAATTTTTACCGGACATTGTTACTGGTATGTTGAAAGTCTTCTCTCTCGATGTGTATGCTTTATTGGACCCTAGTGCCTTCTTATCTTTTGTGACCCCTTATGTTGCTTGCAAGTTCAAAATTTACCCTGAACAGCTCTTAGAACCCTTTTGTATTTCTACTTCTGTTGGTGAGTCAGTCCTAGGCAAGAGAATCTACTAAAATTGCCCTATCTCAGTCCTTCATAGAGTCACTTCAGCGGATCTAGTAGAGTTGAAGATGACTGATTTTGATGTTATTCTTGGTATGGATTGGTTGTATGCATGTTATGCCTCGGTTTATTGTCGTACTCGAGTTGTTAGTTTCAAGTTTCCAAATGAACCTGTCTTAGAGTGGCAAGGTAGTCCTCCATCCTCAAAGGGTCGCTTCATATCTTACCTTAAGGCTAGGAAGATGATTTCTAAGGGTTATATTTATCATATAGTTTGGGTTATGGACACGGAGTTCGAGACCCTATATCTCCAATCAGTCCTTGTTGTGAATGAATTTCCTGAAGTGTTTCCCAAGGATTTACCTGGAGTCCCTCCTGAGTGGGAGATAGACTTTGGAATAGATATTTTTCTAGATACGCATCCTATCTCGATTCCTCCTTATCGAATGGCTCCAACAAAACTTAAGGAATTGAAAGAACAGTTGAAGGACCTTTTTGATAAGGGTTTTATCAGGCCCAACATCTCTCCATGGGGTTCTCCAGTTCTATTCATGTGAAAGAAAGATGGTTTTCTCAGAATGTGTATCGACTTTCATCAGTTGAACAAGGTCACAATCAAGAATAAGTATCTCATTCCTAGGATTGATGACTTGTTTGATCAGCTTTAAGGTGCCAGTTACTTCTCCAAGATTGACCTTAGGTCCGGTTATCATCAGCTCCATGTTTGAGAGTGTGACATTCTGAAGACGGCCTTCAGAACTCGGTATAGTCATTATGAATTTGTGCTTATACCGTTTGGACCAATGAAGGCTCCCACAACCTTTATGGATTTGATGAACTGTGTGTTCAAATAATATTTAGATATATTTGTGATTATTTTCATTGATGATTTTCTTATCTACTCTCGGAGTGAGGAGGAGCATGCGGATCATTTGAGAGGTATGCTGCAAACTCTCAAGGATCGACAGTTATTTGCTAAGTTTAGCAAGTGCGAGTTTTGGATGCAGTTTGTTGCTTTTCAGGGTCATATTGTGACTAGAGATGGTATTCGTGTTGATTCTCAAAAGATTAAGGTAGTAAAGAACTGGCCTAGACCCACTTTCTCATATGATATTAAGAGCTTTTTGGGTTTGTCTAGTTACTATAGGAGATTTGTAGAGGGGTTTTCTTCCATTGCTGCCCCGTTGACTCGGCTGACTCAGAAGAAGGTAAACTTTCAGTGGTCTGATCTATGTGAGAAGAACTTTCAGGAATTGAAGACTAGGTTGACCACATCTCCCGTGTTGACTCTACCCGAAGGCTCAAATGACTTTGTTGTATATTGTGATGCTTGTTGGATTGGTTTGGGTTGTGTTTTGATGTAACGTGGCAAGGTGATTGCTTATGCTTCTAGACAGCTTAAGATTTATGAGAAGAACTACCCTACTCATGATCTTGAGTTTGCGGACGTGGTTTTTGCTTTGAAGATTCGGAGACATTACTTGTATGGTGTTCACGTGGATGTATTCACCAATCATAAGAGTCTTCAGTATGTATTCACTCAAAAGGAACTGAATCTTCATCAACAGAGATGGCTTGAGCTTCTTAAGGATTAGGATATGAGTGCGCTTTACCATCCGGGTAAGGCCAATGTTGTGGTGGATGCACTTAGTAGATTGTCTATGGGTAGTATGTCTTCGGTTGAGGATGGTAAGAAGGAGTTGGCCAAGGATTTCCATCGACTTGCTCGATTAGGAGTTTGCCTTATGGATTTGATATAATGTGGTGTTATTGTTCATAATGGTTCCGAATCATCTTTGGTAGCTGAAGTGAATGAAAAGCAAGACAATGACCCTATTTTGCACCAGTTGAAGAGTGTAGTCCAACAACAAAGGGTAGAGGTTTTCTCCCAAGGGGGATATGGTGTGCTTCGATATCAGGGTCGATTGTGTGTTCCTTACATAGATGGGTTGAGACAACGAATTTTGACAGAGGCTCGTAGCTCCAGGTATTCTATTCACCCCGGTGCCACTAAGATGTATTGTGACCTACGGGAAGTCTATTGGTGGAATGGAATGAAGAGGGACATAGAAGGTTTTGTGGCTAAGTGTACCAACTGTCAACAAGTAAAGGTAGAGCATCAGCGACTGGGTGGTATGACTCAGGATATTGACCTTTCTACTTGCAGACAACATAATTCTATTTGGGTGATCGTCGACAGGATGACTAAATCAGCCCATTTCTTAGCTATCAAGACTACGGACAGATGATTATGCCAGACTCTACCTTCATGAGATAATCAGATTGTATGGTGTTTCATTTTCCATCATTTTAGACAGGGGTACTCAATTTACATCTCAGTTTTGGAGATCATTTCAGAAGGTTCTTGGTACTTAGGTTAAGCTTAGTATATTTTTTCACCCACAGACGGATGGCCAGGCAGAGCGTACCATTCAGACTTTGAAGGATATGCTGAGAGCATGTGTGATTGATTTCAAAGGTAATTGGGATGAACACTTACCTCTTATCGAGTTTGCCTATAATAACAACTTCCATTCTAGCATCCAATGGCTCCCTATGAGACACTTTATGGTCGGAGGTATAGATCTCCTATTGGTTGGTTAGAGGTATGTGAGAAAGCTTTGATTGGTTCAGATTTATTTCATGAGATCATGGAGAAATTTCAGATCATTAGAGAGAGGTTGAGGACCGCCCAGAGTCAATAAAAATCATAAGCAGATGTGAGGAGAAGAGAATTAGAGTTTGAGGTTGATGATTGAGTATTTTTAAAGGTGTCACCCATGAAGGGTGTGATGAGATTTGGTAAGAAAGGGAAGCTTAGTCCCCGTTATGTAGGTCCTTATCGGATTTTGAGGAGAGTTGGTAGTGTTGCTTATGAGTTGGATTTGCCAACACATTTAGAAGCGGTTCATCTAGTTTTCCATGTTTCCTTATTGAAAAAGTGTGTTTGTGATCTGACCTTGATTGTTCCTTTGGAAGATGTGAGTGTGAAGGATAGCCTCACTTATGAGGAAGTTCCCATGGGGATTCTTGATCGTTAGATTCAGAGGTTGCGAAGCAAAGAAGTCGCTTCAGTGAAGGTCCCTTGGAGAAATCAGTTAGTTGAGGGAGCTACTTAGGAAGCAGAAGCAGACATGAAAGCCAAGTACCCCCATATCTTTCTTTCTGATTCAGTTTCAGCTTGAGGTAATAGTTTTCTCCTTAGTATGTCCGTCCGATTCAATTTCATTAGTTTCTCTCATGATCCTAGCATGCATTCATATTTTCCAAAGTTAGTTGAATCATGTTTAAAGTTGAGATAACTAAGCATGCTAAAAATATTGATGAGCTGTTTAAAAACTATAAATTGTATATGAAGTACTCAGGCCCAAACACAATATGCATAAAATCTGAAATATAAGGATATTATGGAAAATGTAATTTAAAAGCTGTAAAACTGAACTGAGGGCCTAGAATATAACTACTGAGTCTAATTCTGTGGGAGAGTATGTTAACCGACATAAATCACGTGAGCTAAATGTGGAGTCCAATGTATACGCCCCAGCGAGAGGACCCAATATACCTTGCCAGGGTATAGAGGCATGACTGGCATGATCACTAGTTCTGATACCCAACTGAGGGCTAAACAACCTATGGTGGCACGTAGTTTTGGGACTTGAGGGTACACTGAACCCTAATCCAACTTGGTGCTAAATACTACTCCCAAACTAAATACTGATAGCTCATTTAAAATTGAACTTTTGGAATGCTGTGTCAGAACCTACTTAATCTGGATTATTTCTGAAAGACTGTATAACTGAAAACTATCCATAAAGCATGTGGACATATCTAGATGTCATACTAATCATGAAACTTACTAAATTCTTAATTAATGATGGCATATCTGAAAGTCTATATTTAAAAACATATTCTTGTAAAATATACTAAAGGTAAGCTGAAGCCTGCTAAATCATGAGAAGTTTTAAAGAAAACCTGTAGACTGAAAACTGGCTAATTTCATGCTTAAAAACTGAGTGCTAGTAGACTAGGCTGAATTCTGAAGAAAAGCTATTTCATGTGAAAACACTACAATATCATGCCAAGTTCTTGAAAAGAAAGCTAATTCATGCATATGATACTGTAAATCCAGGCTATGTCTGTTTAATCTGAATTCCAGGTATTTTAAGAAAATATCTATAAAACTTCATGAAATATCACTTAAACATGTACGAGAAACATACATTATCATAAGGAATTCAATTTTGTAAAAACATGCATAGTTGGGTATGAACCCTAGAATCATAATTTATAGAAATCATAACTGAAAACTGATCTTTGAGCATGAGGGTGAAAGAAGATCCTCATTGATTACAAACATACTTGCTTACTGAAGAATTTCTAGGGCTAGAACTGGGGGATGAAAACTTTGAGAGATCTGAGGAAAAACCCTTGAGAGACTTTCTTGCTTGAGCTTCTATGCTCTTACTTGCTTGAACCCCTAGGTGTCTTGCCTTAGAGTTTTGAGAGAATGGTTCTAGAGATTGATCGATGTTTTTCTGAGAAATAATGCCCTTTGGGTGCTTAAAAGACGTGGGAAAAAACCTTAGGTAAGGAAAGGACCAAACTACCCTCAACTTAAATGCTGAAAAAAATGCAGAAAACCCACCGGATGATGCTTCTCATGAGCCATCGTGGCTCCCTTGGGCCGTTGGACCTAACCGTCGGCCTCATGGGGGACAAATAATCTTGCTGGATAGTTACCACACCATGGGCCGTCATGTTCACCACAAGCGTCGAGGACGCCCATTAGAAATTTCCATACCCGTTGCCATGCCCGTCGGATTTTGATAGCTGATAGTGCTTCACTAAAATGCTCATAACGTTTTACTCTAGACTCGATTTAACAACCGGTTGGTGGAGTTGGAAAAAAGATTCAAATACCTTTAATTTGGTGGATTCTAAGCAACCTAACTCTTTATATTCTAGGAGAAATGGTCATCTGAAGTTGACCCTAGTTAGAACTTACATGAAAACTTAATCGGTAGAAAGGCTTTCAACTTAACTTTGAGCTAGAGGTTCTGAAAACTTAATCGGTAGAAAGGCTTTCAACTAAACTTTGAGCTAGATGTTTTTTATGACTTTAATTCATATATAATACACCTCCAAAACTTAAGAATTGATCTTAATACTTATATACATAGTAAATTCATCGATTGTGGGTCTAACCACATATAAAGAACGGTTTGGATCTTAGTTTAGAATTTTTGGGGTGTTACAATATCTCCCCATTGGGATCATTTATCCTGGAATGAAGACTAACTAGGCTGAAGTTGTGGGGAAAGATCTGCAATCCCACCAACTGAGTTCTAAAAGTTGGAGTACTGACATGGTAAATTATTTTTGACTGAAATACAAACTGAGCTGGGTTCGTGAGGCATGTATGCATACTGAGATCATAAGAACACTAATAGGACATAGAACTGAATGTCTAACATGATAACTAGTCTGGAGTGAGAGTAGGGACTTAGATGCAACTCATAAAGAATGCACACATGCTTAGAAATTACATTAACTAAAAGGAACATAAAACTGAGAGGAGTAACTGTATGAGAAAACTATTCTCTTCTAAACTGAGCTTGCTAGTGTGGATTTAGCTGAATGGAAAACCTCTTGGTCTTAGGAAATGGATATTGGCAGGTCTGAACTAGTCTGCTATGAGGACTCTCATAAAATCATGAAGAGGCAGCTAAGCACGAACCATAAGTGTAGAACTAGAACACATAACTACTGAGGTCTGAGCCTTACTTCTTGGTTTCACTATGTTCAAACCTAACTCGGAGGCACAGAGTGCTACACGTACCATGGTAATGCTAGTCTGATACCTGACCTGCAACTAGAGGCCTACTCTTGATTGTGAACACTGAATCTAAACTGAGCATCATTAACAAGGATAAGAGGTACTGCTGAATCTTGGCTCATACATAGTGAGTCTTAGTCACTTAAGATGATACTTAGGGACATGAGTGCAAAGGGCATGAGTACTTCACATACTAAGCACATGAGGCCTGAATAGAGGATTATTCTGAGCATACATATTATAACCACCCATCACTAGTTTGGGTGTAAGTACATAAAGCTTTGAGCAAGGAAATCATAAGCACGAGTCGTTCAAGAGATCTGATCTGAGCATCTACATGATATAGTCTGGTGCTATTAGCCATTAAGGTATAACTTGAGGACTGAGGTCATAGAACTGAGCATACTGTAAGAGATGGGATTATATGTAATAAGTCTCTTTACATAAAGCTGGAATTAATGGAATCATAAAGTAAGACTGGGATTGCTATCTAAAGCAAATTTCTGTTTGTTTTAGGAGCTGAACATCGACATGAATCTGTATAGAGTGGATGAACTTAGTCATGAATATGGCACAAATACGTCTGAGTATAGTGTCATCTTGGCTGAAGTGCTAGGAAATCTGCTAGAATAAGAATGGATAAATATCCCATCATAGATCATTCTAGAATTCCATACTTGTTGAGTTGCAAGACTCGACTTGGTTCCTCATTCCATTATCTCCCTCTTAGTTCAAAAGTCACCCCTCTAAGTTTGGGATGTAGGAGTTAACAGAGTAGGGAAGGTACTAGAATGCCCCTGACTTAAAAGAAAATTACAAATTTTTCCTTCACCGGACGGGCTACCCGACGGGCGTCAAACCTGTGATGGCCTATCGGACCCGAGCATCATAAAGGACCAGGCTGGTTTGGTACAGTGGATAGTCCCTATAATGGTTCCCACGGCTTGTCGCGTCCATGATGGTTATGGTGACTGCCCGTCGGGACAGATGAAGTCTGGGGTGGGCACTGGCAGTTTTCCCACGGCTTGTCCCATGGCCCATCGGACTTTCGACGCCCATGGGGACTTCTATTGGGCTGAAGTGGATGAACAGAGCCATTGGGCTCTTCCCATGGTGACCCTAATGGGCCATCTAACCTCTGACGCTCGTTGGTCAGCTTGTGGGGGATGACACTGCATGTGAACTTCTGAGTTTCTGGGTTTTAAATGCTGGTCTGAATCTGGGGTGTTGCAATATCCACCCAAAACAACTGAATTAAAACCATACTAAGGGTCTCAACATCGTATGTCTATACTCCCCTAAATTCATTCTTAAGAACACCATAGAATATACACAAGGCTTTCTCCAAAATCAACAACCTGAGAATTTCTAAACTAGTCACACATAGTACCATAAGATCTCTGAATATCATGCAACAACATACTTCTCTAGGTACACATCTATCTTTCTAACGCTTAAGGTTCTTCTTTACCTCATGACTTAGTCAAGATTTTCTTATTCATCTAGGGGTCACGTATACATCATACCTGCACCACCACACTTGTTGAGAGTTAATCAACTTAAATCTCTGTACAAGGTAGGAAAGGCCTACTAGGTCACTTTCATAAAACTAGCATCACCACCCTCATCTTATAACTACTATACTTCTAACTTCATACACCTAGCTCTGGGGTCATTTCTCTACTTATCTCCCATAACATCTCAATTCACACTAACTCTTGAGTTACTGTACTCCCTAAACGCTTAGGGAACCATACTTTTTGGCTAAGGTGCTATTCATAGTAAAGTCTATGGAAGAGGGTCTGAGAGCACATTCTACTACAGGCTCAATATGCGCGAATGGAAAATGATACATGCTTTTGGATTGGTAGACTTTACACACTAGTGGTCTCCTCTTAAGCCCTGGTGCAGTCTCTCAACTTTCTGATGGCTCTATCTTAGAGCATCTTACTGATAGGAATCTGAACTTTACCATTCCCACCACCTTGAAGATAAGGCATGATTGGAAGAATTGGATTAACGCACGAATCTGCATATGTTTCTGAAGGAACAATTCTATTGCACGATTTGGAGTATGAAAGAAGGGAAACATACTATTGAGATATAGACTGAAAGATAATACGTAAGCTAAAGCGTGCTGAGCTCTTTAAGAATATTATAACAAAATGACTTTCATAAACTGAGATACAATAACATTTGAAAACTGATACAACTGACTAACTGACTGTCTAACTGTCTATGAAGCCTCAGTTAACACTAACTATAGTTAGCCAGGACATAACCCCCAACTATCTCTAATCAATATATAAGAACTAAAAATAAATTGCTATGACTATTACTGACTGGAGTCCCCGAATAAGGAGAACTCATCCCCTGCTGACTGGAAGCTGCGATCTGTCTGACCATGTTCCTGGGAGCTAGCACTAAAACCTGTATCATTAAAAGATACAACATAAAAAGGTCTGCAATTAGTACTTTGAATGTACTAAACATATGAGATAATGCACTAACTTTGAAAACATGAGAAAACATGTATATACTAGAAACATAACTAAAAGCTAGACTAAGTATGGATATTTGAGAATGCATAAGTCAACGCTGTAAAACATGGGCTCTTTTACTGAAGAGTATAAAATGTTTTTGAGTTGTAAACTGTGAGATACATAGACTATCAAATAACTAAGCATGCTGAAAATATTGATGAGATGTTTAAAAACTATAAATTGAATATGTAGTACTCAGGACCAAACATAATATGCACAAAATATGAAATGTAAGGATATTCTGACAAATATAATTTAAAAGCTGTAAAATTGAAATGAGGTCCTAGTACACAACTACTGAGTCTAATTCTATGGGAGAGTCTGTTAACCAACATAAACCATGTGAGCTAAACGTGGAGTCTGATGTATACGCCCAGTCGAGAGGACCCAATATACCTTG